>OW284513.1:36923338-38173338 GCA_935413205.1 Polydrusus cervinus
TTTGGTTGCTTCACTTGCTGCTATAAGTTCAGCTTCTGTTGTAGAAGTTGCTACAATACTTTGTCGTTGATTAAACCATGAGATTACACCACGGGCAAAAGTAAAAACTATACCAGAAGTTGATCTACCAGTATTTGTGCATCCACCGAAGTCGGCATCACTATAATGTTTCATTTCAGGATTTTCTTCTGAACTATAAGTTATGCTTAGATATCGCGGGCCCGCAACATATCGAAAAACTCTCTTTGCTTGGACAACGTTTTCTTGGTTAAGATTTTCTAAGAATCTTGACAAATGCCAACACTGTATGCTATGTCTGGTCTTGTTCCAACCATTAGGTACATTAAAGCGCCAACTGCTTGTCGGTATGGAAAATCAGAAGTCAAACTTTCTGTTCCTGATTTTAAACTATCTGCTTGCTTTAAAATTGGAGTAGAAACTGGTCGACTTTCAGAAAAACCAAATTTCTGCAAAATTTTCTCTGTGTAAGTCTTTTGGCTTATTTGAATGTCTTTATTTTCACACATGTTAATTTCTAAGCCCAAATAAAATTTAGCAGATTTTGTCGTAATCTTAAGTTCTTTTCCTAAATCTTTCAATATTTCGTTTAAATCTTTTTTTGAAGTTGATGCAAGAAGTCCATCATCTACATAAAGTGCTAGTAGCATTTTTTCATTATTTTTCTCTCGAACATACAGGCAAGGATCAGCTTTACTAATTTTAAAGCCAATATTTAAGAGAAAATCATTAAACCTTGTATTCCAACACCGGGGAGCTTGTTTGAGACCATATAGGCTGCGCTTCAGCTTACAAACTGCATTTGTTCCATCGCAATACCCTTCTGGCTGGTCCATGAAAATGTTTTCTTCAAGCTTGCCATATAAAAATGCAGTCACAACATCAAATTGTTTCAAGTGCATTTTCTCGCTTGCTGCAATACTTAAAACGGACCTTATTGTGGATAATTTTGCTACAGTACTGAATGTTTGGTTATAATCAATACCGTGACGTTGAGCAAATCCTTTTATAACAACTCTTGCCTTGAATTTGTCTATACTTCCATCAGGATTTGTTTTGACACGATATACCCATTTACAAGGAAGAGTCTTACACCCTTTCGGTAGTCGAGTCAATTCCCAAGTTTGATTTTCCATTAACGAATTTATTTCACTATCCATAGCTTTCTTCCATTCAAAGCTTTTCCTGGTTTTAAGTGCTTCCTTATAAGATTGAGGAGTATCAATATTACACATAATCTGTTCAGCAATAAAAATGCAATCTTCAAAACGTTCTGGTTTTTGTAAATTTTGGCGGTTTTTTAGGTTATATGAAAAACTTCCTTCTTCACTTTCGCCTGAATATTCTTCTTGTCCTTGGTCTTCAACTTCATCGTCTTTTTCTGGCAAATGCTTTCTGGGTTACTTATACGTAGTCTAATCGTTTCTGGCGTATTTCCCGTGCGATTTTCTGATTATCCAAGATCTTAATTTTTCATTTGCATTTATATACACATTTTTAGTTTCTCTTCAAATTTAACATCTCTTGACAAATACAGTTTTTGCTCGGTATCTACCCAAATTCTATAGCATGCATCGCTATCGTATCCCACCAGATGTCCTTTCATGGCTTTCCTCTCCATTTTACGTCTTTTTTGAACTGGAATGTGAAAATAACAAGACGAGCTTACTATTCTAAGATGCTTTATTCTTGGCCTTTTTTCCATCCACAACTCATATGGACTAACATTTTGGACTGAAGATTTTCCTGTTCTATTTAACACGTATATGGCAGTGGCAACTAGTTCTGCCCATATCGCTGAAGGAAAATTAATTTCTGGAATTGCATATTTAAATGTTCGGGCCATTTCGACGATTGTTCGATTCTCACATTCACTGCCACCATTTTGTTCTGGAGTATATGGTGCTGTCAGCCTGTGCGTGATTCCTTTTACTTTGAGAAGTGATTTGACTACTGCATTGTCAAATTCACCACCTCCATCTGTCAATAACTCCTTTATTGAATGACCTGATTTTTCTACCAATACAAGCATGTCCTTTAAAACTTCTTTTGTTTCCGACTTCTCCTTTAAAATGTAACCTATTTTAAATTTCGTAGAGCTGTCCCTAAAAACTAATAGGTACCTCTTCTTTTGGAATGACATGTCAAATGGACCATATATGTCTGCTGAAAATAACTTTCCTGGAGCAGTAGCTTTTTCTCTATTTCCAAAAGGCAATCTCTGAGATTTTCCGTACATACATGGTTCACAGATTTCATTATCCATTTTGACGTTTATTTCTAACCCTCTGTATAGTTTTTCTTTAACATAACATTTGTCTTGGTGTCCCCATCTCTCATAATATAACTGTAGCAGAGAATTATCTGCGCCTGCAATATTACAGTACATTTCTTTCTCAGGAACGACTGGCCTTATTTCTATTTTGTACAAACTTCCATGAGCTGTTCTAGAACCGCTTATAACTTTGTTTTCAATTTTAAATTTACAATCTATTGGCGTAGATTTAAAAATACTATCTGCATTTCTGTCATGTGCAGCTAGTACTGAAAAAAGGTTTTTGGAGATACCTGGAATGTAAGCATTTCTTCAACTACCGTATTTCTATTTTCAACAGGATACATAAACTGAATGGTACCTTTTCCGATTGCTTTCAAGACTTCTTTTCCAGCAGCTTTAATATTACAAGGAGATTTAAACTTTTCGAAACTTGAATAATATATTGGCGTGTTTGTAACGTGTTTTGTGGCTCCATTATCTATCCACAAGGTTGACGCATCTTGTTCTGTTACCAAATTTCTTCATCTAAAGATAGCAAAGCTATATTCGCATTTTCTTTGGGTTTCTCAGCAAGTGTCGTCCTAGTCTTGGGTGGTCTTCCATCGGCAATCCACTTTTTACATGTTTTTACCCAATGTCCTTTTTCTTTACAATAATTACAGCAATATTTCCTCATTTTAAAGTTATCTCCTTAATACTTTTGTTTTTCTGCGATCAGAGCTTCTTGATTTGCAATACTAGGTTCAAAATTCGTAAAATTTCTTTCATACATTCATAACTGTATTGCTAGTTCGTCTAAAGTTTTCTCTTTCTCATTTGATAGCAACATCCAACTTGATTTGAAACTGTTAAACTTTTCTGGTAAAATATTCAGAATCTTACATACCACCATTAACTCAGGAAGAGTGTTTTCATTTTTAGCTTTTAAACCATTGTTTAACTCTGAAAACAGACTCTTTAACTTGGCTACATGCGGAGAAACATCTTGACCTATTGTCCAGTTAAAAGCAAAAAAATCAGTACACAATTTAAACAACTGATCTTTCGATGATGCCTCAAACTGTTGCTTTAAGGCATTCCATGCTTCATATGCTGTGGTTTTATCTAATATTTTCTGATAAATATTATCACTAATTGCAGTGGTGATCATTGCCTTAGCGTAACTATTTGCCTTATGGTATAAATCTGCATGTTCTTTATACTTTTTCTTCTGTTCTTCTTAAGCGCCTTCATCAAGAGGATTAGGCTTTACTAGTACACCATCAATAATATCTAATGCACCTTCATGATAATCTAGCATGTCACGCATCTTGCTTTTCCACATTGGCCATTCAGCCTCGCTTGTTAACGGCTTGATATGTCTAATAAGATCCATTCTTGTAAGATTTTCTTATTTCACCTTCTCGAAAAATGTATTTCCAACGATTATACTTTAATTCTGGAGCAGTCCTGAGCCCATAATATTGGAATTTTCTATTTTTCTTATGTAAAAATCCTTCATTTTTTATTTTATTTGACAACTTTATTTCATAAATTTACAAGTCAAACTTTTTTAAGAATAATTAACACCAGTTAATACCGGAGAGGTATAAATTTAACAATTCCTAAGTCTTTTTAAAACCTGGTATTGAATTGTAAAATTAACTAACATCTGTGGTTTACAAGTATAACGTTCTTAGTTAAATTAGGAATATTTATTAATTGACCAATGGTAAAATCACAATAATCAAAACTTGTCTCTTTCTTACCGATACACAATCACTAGCCATTTCCTCAATGCTATCCTTTTGTGTATCGTATGGGAATTGAACCATAAGAATATCAGCTTTTAGATGTTTGTACAGGGGCTCTATTATGGCAGCAATACCTTCCAGACCAGCAAAAAGAACACATGTTGGTACAGGCTCAGTATCGGATGATTGATACTTTCTGCTTATCAATGGTAAACTGGTTATAGCAGGGTCACCAATTTGTCTAATCAGCATACCCAGACCAAACAGTGCACGCTCTTTCTTCGTATCTAAAAATATCAAATTAAAAGTTATAAGTTCATATGGTAGAGCTTTGGTTTTAGTAGTTAATATATTATCCCAATAATATCAGTGAACTAAAATAAACGCAGCTAGATTTACTGGTAGCAATATTTCGATTGCAAAAGGTTGTTCTCAGGAAGGCGTGGTATATGATGGGCTTCTGAAGCGATAAGAATAGAAAGAACTATAGACACAGGTCTTTGCTGATGATAGAACTTAAGTGGTCAATGGAGAATTTGGGCTACTAAATAAAAGGATTTAATTAAAAAATGTTTCTCATTAATACTGATAGCTAAGCATTTTTAGAAGCGCTAAAAATTAGATATGTGACCAAATTGGTTTTGGAATGCTTCAAATCTTTAAATATCTTGGCGAAAAAAAAAACATTTTCTCGTGACACAAGGGAATTGAGCAATATGAGAGGGCTTACCGTTTAGAAATATTAGCACCCTGACCAAAATCCATATGTTATTTTTCATATGAACGTCAAAGCTGTGTTATCAGAACACTATAAGCAATGGCTAAAGACAATGATGTTTCTTAAATGATAGGAGAGTTTTGGACTTCTTCTTCAACTGGTAAGTATCTTCATTCATACTTACCAGTTGAAACGTGTTAATTTAAAGACAATGTAAGTATAAAGCTTTTCTTTCACTATAAGCAGTATTGGATACGATTCCTCCTTATTCTAAGGTAGTCTAAGAAATCTATAAGCGAGTTTTTAAGACAAACTTTTGATCTTAAATAAACTTCAAGGAGAACACGCAATATCGATTGAGAGTTTTTCTCGTGTTGATGTTTATATTTTAAAATAAATGTGTCTGCATAAATCTAGCTTAACTAAGCTAGTAACTAATATTTAGTAAATGTTTTTATATTTGCAATAAACTAAAACATATTCAAATCAAGATGAAACATGCTATTAGTTATAAATATTATTAAATTTATAGTCACGTAATATTAATAATAAAATATATTTCAACACATTGAAATATTAATTTTTATTTACGCACGTACCAGTTTGATTATCCGCATCCATCTCTGCTTGAATTTCTATAAGCCTAGCAAAAGTCATAGTCTTAATATCCTGAGCTGTTAGGAAAACCTCAAATTCTCTTTCCAATGTTTGCTTTATTTCCACAGCTGTCATGGAATCCATACCCACTTCCGCTAACGTTGATTGGAGGGATATTACCTTCAAGTCTTTAACACCTTAAAATTTTTTATACAATTATACAGGGTGTTTCATTAGGTTGACGAGCTCTACTATTTATTATTGTTATTAACATTGATAATGCAAAATGTTGTTTTGTTTTACTTAAAACCGGTGTGCCTGAGAAGAAAGACGCAAGAGACAATTTTTATGCAGAATTAACCAGGCTAACCAGAAATAATATCCACATGGAAAAATATCAGTGGCGTACCACTTTTTTTCTAAAAAATATATAATCGCTTCTTCATTTAAAGTTTTAACAATTATTCTATTGGCGATAACGCTGAAACGAACGGAGATATCGAGCTGCATTTTTAATATTTATTCTAGCAAATTTCATCTACTTTTCGATTATGGTATCATAACTATAACGCATGATTTATTTTTTCGGAATAAAATCAAAAAATGTGTTATTATTACAAATTGCACCCTCTAGCATTTTTTTGAGAACTATTATGGACAACTTAATACGATTGGTAAAAGTACATACATTTCTCTTCCAAACAGTCTTTAGTTTATTGCTAAAATCGGATAATTCGTTCATAAGTTACAGCGATTTAAAGGATTACACTTTCAACAGCTTTCCCCCCTCTTATTAAAGTCGGTACGCCAATGAGCATAAGACCAAAATGATGCATAATTGTCCAAACTTTTTAATGATGTTATCAAAGTTATACCTTAATGTGGAATTTTTGGAGATATGTAAATTTTTAAAATTTACTTTTCAATTACGCCCTCTTGCGGCAAAATGCGGAACTTAAAAATTATTTTCAGGATTTTCTCATGACCACTTTGGTTATCAATTTTTTTTCCCCGAAATTCTATGCCCAGTAGTTTCCGAGATATGGCCGCTCGTCGACCTTAATGAAACACCCTGTATGGTATTTGACATACTTACTACATATCTACTACCAACGGCGTATCCAGCTCATGCGTCTGGGGGAGGGTAATTCATCGGCTAGAATACTAGATAATAGCAACTTTGAGGAGTAAGGACAAAAATTAAACACCCCTTAAGTAATTACTAAAATTAAATTACTTGCTAGTATTTAATATTTACTGGTTTACAAAACAAACAAATCAATCCTAAAATCTAAGTTTTTATTAAGAAAAAATACAAAAAAGACGTTTTTTACAAGACAAAGTCTAATTTTCTGTTTTTCGAAAATACGAAACGGTTTATTATGGACTCCGTCTTTATTGTAATATTTTGATAGATGTGTAGCAATGCTAAACCGATAAGTCGGTCTTGCCCCATGTAAGGTAGTTATTGAAAATCCATGTACTGTAGTTGGACTGGCAGGATCGCCATGTAAGGTTCGACAAGGGAGAGTCATCAAGACGTGTATAAAATGTATATATTTCTATTCTATTTTACAAATCAGTCATAGTTACTTATATACTAACTTAACCTTAAACTCGTAACCTTACCTCTAAGCTTAACCTATGATTATATAAATGTTATTGTTATATTTAATATACAATAATATATTGTTACCTTTAATAGAGGGTTATACCCTCGACTATATCTTTGTTATTGATATCAAGGTTTGGTAACAATAATATTATACATACCATTAAATTGTACAATTAGGTAAAATAAGGTAAAGTCTTATTTTTACCCTACACCCATAGTACTTGTTAACCATGTGAGTAGGCGCCGTAAAGCCGAGAATGTTCTTTCAGCGTTACTGCTAGGTAGTGTTAAACCTATTTGTAACAGGGATTTAATTGTCAATATCCCCAGATAACTCGTTTTCAATAAAGCTTTTACTAGAACCTTCAATAGTACTTAAATAGTTTGGTAATTCTTTAATGTCTCTACTAATCTCGGTTTTAGATTTATTAACCAATATTGAAGGTACTAAAAGACTAAAGTCAAACATTATCATGTTTATTCTGAAAACCGAAAAGTTAGGTCATCAATTATGTTATCCAATAAAGGAATATACACCGAAATTCGATAATATTCTTCAGGATTAGCCACAGAAGGATTTGCCCTATTTCTCTGCCTTTGGGTGAGCCTTGGAATGTTTACATCAAATTCCAAATCATTGCACACATTTGAAATTTGTTTGAATAGTGATTCAAAATTTAAAGTTGCATTTTCTCTTCTCAATTTTAATGTATTTATTATATTAGTGATCAAGTTCTTAGCATATGCCCTATCTAGTAACATTTTTTGTAACTGCCTACTTAGATTAATTGTTACACTTAAAATATTTGACAAACACACTAAAGGAATAAGTAAAAACATGAAGTCTTTCTCCACTGGTTTATTGAAATAATAAAAATTTTTAAATTCTACATGTTTCGGGTGTAGTAACACCCATCATCAGGAAAAATACAAAGAGAGAGCATTAGTAAATAAAGGAGCAAGATTAACTGGTAGTGAACTTCGATGGAGCTCTATCGAGCCATGAGAAATAAAAAAAAAAAAAAAAAAAAAAAAAAATTTATTAATTAATAAATTTATTTCTCATGGCTCAATAGAGCTCCATCGAAGTTCACTACCAGTTAATCTTGCTCCTTTATTTACTAATGCTCTCTCTTTGTATTTTTCCTGATGATGGGTGTTACTACACCCGAAACATGTAGAATTTAAAAAAAAATTTTTATTATTTCAATAAACCAGTGGAGAAAGACTTCATGTTTTTACTTATTCCTATAAATTAACTCCACTTTAAGAATGGACTACTTCCTCAAAAAAAAAAAAAAACACACTAAAGTTACAATAAAGTGGCTAGTACTTACTGCACTTATTAAACACTGAGCTTATGACTCTGAGATTCTGGATCTTTAAAACTAGAAATAGTACTTAAAGCATCTACGATGTTTGGCAAACTGTCAAGAAAAATCAAAACTGATTCGTGGCGTTCGACCCATCGCGTTTCGCTAAGAGATTTAAGGTTATGGTTATTCTTCTGCTTTAAAATAAAGTTCCTTTTGATGAGTTATTAAAAAATGCAACAACCTCTTTGATAATACCGACTGCATTTCTAACATCTTGTACATTATTGCACTTAGAAATAGATAAATTTAAGGAATGGCTCATGCAGTGGCATTTAATAGCATTTGGAAGATTTTGCTTTAACCAAGCCACCGCACCTTTTTGTTCACCTATCATAGCATTACACGTATCAGTCCCAATTGCCACACAGAAGTTTAAGTCAAACTTATATATCTCTAGAAACCGCATAACCGTTTTTGCTAGAATTTCTCCTGTAAGGCTAGGTTCCACGATAGAAGAAGAAGATCCTGATTCCTCGCCTTCGTACTTAGAGCGGTAACAATCAATGAACGCAAGAAAACTTTCTTGAGGTTCACCATCTTGAACGTATCTTACGTTCATTGACATTTGAGACGTGTGGTTAATATCGGTGGTCTCATCAAACATGATGCCATAATATTTACTTTTTTTTTACATCTGTTACAATTGTTCAATTATTTCATCCCCTATACGATTGATAAGTTTATTTTGGATTACGCCACTTATATATATGTAGCTTTAGCTGAGGTCGTTTCTAAATGTTTTTTTAAAATCTCATCCCCGCAAGAAATTCGAAGTCTTAACAATTCCCGAAAATTGCCCTCGTTTACTGGGGACTGAGAGCACTCAGACTCAAATGTTAAAAAACCACTGCCTCTATGACCTCTTAAAGGTATGTTTTGCCTTCCTAAAATGATTATAGATTCAATTATTGGCACTAACCGCTGTCTATTTTCTAAAACTTTTTTGTTGCGCTCTTTGTCTAAAATATTACAGATATTTTTTTCGGGGCTTTCAAAACTTTTCAAAAAATTCAAAGCATATAATTTTGCTTCTTGATGATACTTATGGTTAGAATGGCTTAAAAGGTCCCCGTCTTTTCCCCAAAGCTTAGAAAACTTATTTACGGGAGTATTTACAAATTTATTTAAGGAAGTGCTTTTGTGTATCCCTCCAAATTTTGCAAAAATCGAGGAGAATTTACATAATAATCCGTTTTGTTTTTTTTGAGTACGTAAGCCACTCATGCGTAGTGAAATGTTTCTTTGATAAATAAAATCTTACATCCTTATTATTTTTTTTATGAATAGAAAACGAATACTCAAAACTTTCATCTGGCACAAAGCATTTCTTAAGCAAATCAAATTTTTCTTGATCAATTAATTTTTTACCCAAAAAGTTACCTAAATCTAAATCAAATCCAGTTGTTGAGTGATAATCTTCTAAAAATATTGGTGCATCCAAATCTGTCGATGTCGATGTAGACGGCTTCGGTGGAGTTTGCGGCTCTGGCAGGAATGGTTGGGGAGTGTCTGTCATACCAGACTCTGGCATGACGTTTTCATTTTCTGAACTAGAACGTAACAATAACGGGTCTGGGGTGCCCTCAGAAATTGACTGTTCGTTAGTTTTTTGGCCTTACAAAAGCCAAAATTTTCCAACGACCCTTTCTTTTTGACATTTTGATTGCCGTAATAAAACTAAAATCAATAAAATAAGAATTTTTTTGAACTAATATTTACTATTTTTCTACCTATAGACTAGAAAATAAAATTCAAATATTCGATACTTTTTAAATGCACAGCCAGACATAAATAAACCAATATCAAACCAATTACAAATTTGAAATGACTTTCTTGTGTCTATTTACACCGTGCCACACAGGTGACAGGACAGACCAGGCAAATATTGTATCAAAACAAATTTTGCCTGTAATTAAATCCGCCCCTCAGCCCTCAAAAAAATACTCTAGTTCTGCAATATATTTATGTAGCTAATTATATATAATTTTCTTACCTTTATATCCACCTAGCCACTTGACTGTCGGCACTGTCACGATTATGGTATTTATAATTAAGTATTTAAGTTAGAATAAGCAGTAAATACAATCACAAGCTGTCTGACGTCGATCGCCTCATCTAAAAGTGAATAACAAAACGACGAAACCGTGAAACCGAATTCTGGGATTCCCCAAAAACTTTTAAATGGCATGCGCATGCGGGCACTGTACACACTATGAAAATAAGTTCTGTCTGTAAGAGAGCGACAAGAAGGGGATCAAGCATCAGCCGCAGCCCGCAGCCTGTTTAGATCGCAGCCACGTCGCAGCAGTATATAGCACGTGACAGACGGGCCGACCTCTTTTTAATAATATTAGGCTCTGACAATAACCGTGTCATAATATTTCGTTATTATTTATCTAAATCGTAAAGTAAAAAGCAACTCTCTCCATGTGATTTTTTTTTCCATCATTTTTATCGAATTTTGGGGGGAGGGGTAATTACCCCTATCCCCCCCCTGTATACGCCGATGTCTACTACATATCTAATACCTAATTGTCCTTTTGCTTCTCCACATCCACATCAGAGTCAGATTTTAGAAAACACTAAAAACTTACCTAAAATATTAGCAATTGCGTCTACGATGTTGTCAGCTCCTCCAGAACCTGCTCGTTTTTCAGCAACTACCATACTTGACACGATTGCTGACTCTCTCTGTCTAATCAAAACATCCATAACTTGAAGACAGCTTGAAATTCGTTGCTGGAGTGTTCCACCGATTTCCAGTTCAACAGCTTCATCCTGTAACTCTGCTACTAGACCAACCTAAGATTATAATATACTTTCATTAAATAACACAGTTAAGCATTGTCTTTTGGAGTCAGGTTGGAGACAATATTGTATCTTGAATGATAAAAGAGTTTTGGACTTGCATTGTCTTTATTTGTTACCAGTTAAAACGTTGTGATTTATAACAAATAAAGACAACGCAAGACCAAAACTGTTCTATCATTTATAGTATAATATATTTTTCAAATTCATTTAATACATGCCGGAAATTTTAAGAAAATTATAAAAACTGTTGACTGAAAATGAATAATTCTTTTTGAACTTCCAGAGAAAGTTAACGATGCTCTAATTTTTGGATAATCTCTACTAGAGCTAAAATTCTATTTATGAAGTATCGACTTAACCCGGATAAAACCACAAATTGTAGCCTCGATGCACTGGCTAAATCGGTAGAAACCCGTATTAGAGATAAGTGCTAAAACTCTTTATTATTTTTCGGTATAAAATCGGTGTAGATATGTTTAAAATAAATAAATTTCAGTATAGTCTGGACAAGACTATACCCCAGAGTCCTTATGGACCGGTCGCCCCTGGTAAAACTACTTCTAGGTAGGCTTAGAAAAAGGGTAATGGCGTGTATTGCCCCTCCGTCGGCTTCCCTATTCGAACAACAACGATAAAAATAAAATATATGTTGCTTACATCACCCACAGCACCCCATTCTATGGCTATTGCAGGTAAACCATCCTCCCTTCTTTTTTCACATATTCTCTCCATTACTGAATTAGCCATGCCATAATTGGTCTGTCCTGCATTACCACGTCCACAGGATACTGAAGAGAATATTACAAAATCTCTGTAATATAAAACAAAGGATATTATTCAAATTTTTGAATGGAAAATAAATTGTGTATTACAATAATTGATTTGTTCTCTCAGTGTCACGTCTGGTATACTACTTTTGGTTTTTACAGAATTTCAAAAATAGTAGGGGAGACAGGGGGGGGGGAGGAGGGGTAAGTATAAGAGTGCTTACTCATGTATCCAATTGTGTTTAGGGGATTAATTTACGAATTTTGGATCGGGCGAGAAGTTATGGGAAGGAAGTAAGTTTTCTTAGAAGTCACTTTGAATCGGGGATGTGTTTTGGGAAGAAGACATGTTATATTTTACTAATCTACACACAGGGTAGTTCCCACTATAAAAATATCATGGTAAATTGTAATGGGTAGGCATACCCATTACAATTTTTCTAGTGCCGCTACTGTATCGGAAAACTATAAATATATACCTACAGTTTTTAAAATATAACAAGGCCCAATTTTATTAAGGTTTCTTAAACCTAAGTTTAAACCTAGCTTTAAGCTAAAGAATAAATTTAAAATTATAGAAATGTCAGAAATGGTCGATTTATAATGTGAGATAGACAGCAAAGTTCAATTTAAGATTAATCAACCTAGTCATTAGTCATATGTTGTTACTATATGTTTAGTGATAAGGTAAATTACTTAAACTTTGCGGTAAATCTCATAATATAAAATTACAATTTTTGACTTTTTTTAGATTTAAACTGAACGTCAGTTATAGCTATTCCCCTATTTTATAAAGTCGATTTAAACCTAGGTCTAGTTTAAATCGAATAAATATAAAAAATGGTAATTTTATAATATGGGATTGGCAGCAAAGTTCAAGTTAAAAGTGATTTACCTGGTCATAACTTAATATAATGTAACATAATATACCAAGTTATGACCAGGTTGATTACTTTTACTTTTACTTCAGTTTAAACCTAGGTTAAGAGGACTTCATAAAATTTGGCCGGAACATTTAATCATAGTGAAACTATTGAAAGATTCTTGGTTCTCCCGTATATAGAAGTTTATACCTTAATTCAGGACATAATACTCGGGTAACCTGATCCAAATAATTAGTGGCATATGCTTTTGGTTCGAAAGATATTTGGAATGTTTCCTCAGTCTGATTTTCCAAAATTGAGTCCTTGAGAATAACTGCTAAATTAAAAATGGCTTGGACGGATCCCAGTTCATTTGCTGCCTTAATTAGATTTTGACAGCCTTGATATGTGGTTATGTCCTCTGTGGATATTTCTACTGCACATCCATATGACTTCCATATTCTAAAAACATGTTGATAATGTGTCAGAAATAAAAAATTGCATCATAGAAATATAACTCAGACAGAAAAAAAGTTTTTTAGCGGCAGGCGGACAAACTGGTGCATCTACAATGCCGTGTTTTTAAAAATAAAGTAGAGAGTTTATCGTCCGTATAAGTAAATAGAAAAAAAGTTTTTTAGCGGCAGGCGCAGAAAAAAAATACTTTTTTTTCTATTTACTTATACGGACGCTAAACTCTCTACTTTATAACTAAGACACTTCATAAATTTAGTGTAACATAAATAACTGTTCAATATAAAGTTTGTAACAATTTATTTCTGAACTTAATTTTTTATCTGTCCTTTGGATTCAACGTGGCTTACAATATAAAAAATTGGATAAATTAACTCACGCAATTCTATATGCCTGATAACCAGTTTTTATTCCATTTCGGGATACCAAAACTAATTTCCTGCAACCTCTCAAAGCCAACCAATCAGCAAGCTCTAATCCAAAACCCCCTAGTCCTCCGATTATAACGTAACTCTTGTCCCTGTCACAATTATACCTAAAATCGTAATATTAGTTAATAGGGAAACCGTTTGGCCAAATTAATGGAAAAACGGGTAAAAATTCAAACTATGCCACCTAGAAAATTTTTCTTGAAATAACATAGACAAAAGGCGATAATACTGTTTTACTTTAAAAATTAAAATAACATTAGCTCATACTTTTTTGCCTCCCTGTTAATTTTTTTACAATTCAATAAACTTTGGTAATTATTTTAGGAATTTTCATTGGCTCCTATCTTTTACCTCGATTTTTTCTTGCATGGAAATAACTTACCCAGACCCACATAGATACTATCTTTTCATTGGCGAAAACAGAAAACAACGAAATAATTTGTTTAGTTTTTTGTAATTCCGATTAAGAAGAACCGTGCTAAAATTTGCTCTGAATGATAAAATAGTTTTGGACTTGCATTGTCTTTATTTGTTTTACATCACAACGTTTTAACTGGTAAGTATCTCCAGTCGTCTTTAGTGAATATATAGTATTCGAACGACTGGAGAGACTTACCAGTTGAAAAGTTGCGATGTAAAACAAATATAGACAATACAAGTTCAAAACTCTTCTATCGTTCAAGAAACATCATTTTCTCCAACCTTCAAACAGACTGGCTTGTCTAGTTGAAAATTTAATACAAAAATGTCACTAAGGGGTTCACAAGAACTTCTAGTTGGGCGGATGATAAGTTATTTTTTTTTCAAAAAAAAAATTATAAAAGTATTTTAAAATTTTAATTATATACTTAGGTTCAAATTATATCATCCGCCATGCAGAATATAAAAGTAGAAATATTGCGGGTATTTATGTTTATTTCTTATTTTCCATTTAAAGTACAAACGATGCCTCGATATTATCTTAAAAATCTCCACTGACGCCGCGCCACCTAATTCTCGTGAAATTCGATTTTATAATATTTTGAATATAAAAAAGACACTTTATTGCCCTCGCCAAATACATGGACAATATGCGCGATGCGGTGGAAATGCACTTTTTCTTCGTGATGACTCATCGACTAACTTTTAGCTCCATCTGTTGATAGTCGGGATGTGTTTATATGTGTGATAAATATTTAAACTTGTTGTGGGAACTAGGTCAGCTAATTTGTTGGTTGCAACATGCAGACTTGATTATCATTAGTACTATTTTTTTAAATTAATTAATTTATTTATTTAAATTGTTATTACTATAGCTTCTTAGAAAATGTAGATTGATCAAAAAATTATAAACCCTTATAAGGCACTTAATTAGTGTAGAAAAGACACCTAAAACTAAACTTTAAAGAGAAATATAATACAGTTGTATGTAGCTGAATGACACTGTAACTAACCCTAATCAATCAATTATCCAATCAAACAAAGAATGATGATATTTTCATTTATAGTTTAAAAATATAAAAATCCTGCATCCTGCATTCTATAATACAGTTAGGAATAATATTTAATTTCCAAAACAAACCAACCAAGTAATAGCTAAAATTCGTTTCGTGGTTAGGTATATTAAAGTCTATCTAGCAAGAGAAAATTAGTTTAAGCCATAACTAATTTTTTACAGTGTAAATATAAATTATGGGTAGATTATTGTGTCATATTACTTAATTCTTTAAATTATATGCTTTTGTTACCTGGGATATGCAGAAAAATCTTGATTAATCGGATAAATAATTTTTTCTTTTTCCTCCAGTCTTATTTCGATTAACACTTTTCCCATATGTTTTCCAGTAGTCATATACCTAAATGCTTCTTCTACCTGGTTCATTTTAAAAGTTGTATTTCCTAAGGGTCGAATAGCACCACTCTTAATTCCTGCCAGAAATAAGAAGTGAAGATGTATTCTTATTTCGGGTGAATTTTCAAATACGCTATCCAACATCTTACCTAGAAAAGAATAAGTGTCAAGTAAAAGTATATTCAAAAATATACCTCTTGACCACGATACAACTACATAGATAAACAAACTGAAATTTGAACATATGTCGTCACTTATTAAAGCGTTGCTTAGTAACCGTTTGACGCGAGTGGTAGTTCTAACTTTATATTGCCTGTCATTGTAAAAAGCGGGCAAATTTTTATTAGCACACAGAAGGTTTTAACCGCGCGAATTTAGACGCGCACATTCATTCCTACGCGTAAACGTTTGTTTTTATTTTCAGTTCGGGTTAGAGTAGTTATATAGCGTATTATTAATTATTATTAACTAAGGGATATTTATCGACTCGGTTTGGTACCCTCAACGATTGTAGTTCTCGGTTACGTATTTGGCATTTTGTCAGAACAAAACTAGAAAATCAAGTAGCATGCACCCCGTAAGAATCGGGCACACAAGAGCTGCGGATCTAATCAAGGACAAGCTCTTGGAGATGCAAACAGATCACGTGAAAGAGGTCTATAACTTCATACATCTGGTGTGACTCTGACATGTGGTTAAAAGGGACACCTCCGTCATAGAACTTTCCTGGTCATTCGGGGAAAGCGGGCAACGAAAAAGCCGATAAACTGGCTACAGCCGGATCATCTAAGAAACTAAGAGGCCCTGAACCCCTTGGCATATAACAGGCAACCAAAGCAACAACAACCCCTATCCCGGAGGAACAGGATACCTGGTTAAACCCAAGCGAGAGCCACAATTGGGAAACCCTCCAAAAAGCTATAAACTGGAATATTGCTTCTAATGCGCACCCAGCTAAAACAAGTGATTGGCCTACTAACAGGTCACTGCCACTTAAAAAAATACCTACGTCAAATAGGAACCTACAATGGTCTCATTGAATGCAGACTTTGCGACGAAGAGGACGAAGCCGCCTCACATATTATTATATAACTGCGAAGCACTGACCCGAAGAGGATTCAAAATCTTTGGAGGAGTCCAATGTGATGATAATCTCCCGCATGACAAACTTGGTGGGAATTAACTGGACCTTATAAAAGGAACAACTCTTTTCTAGCAAGATAGGGGCGCACAATAAGCCACTAGATTGCACTGCAGGAAGCTTGGGCCGAACACCCGACCCCCGCCTTAAACCAACTAATCGGCATTACCGCTGTGTTGTTTCTTTTCTGTTTTATACTTATTGTAAAATTGTTTAAGATTTTGGATCTTAACAATACTAAATTGTGCTACGGCGATTTGCAAGCGAAACACAAAAGGCACAGTTATAAAATATTTTGGATTTCCAAAAAATTAGGATAATCTGGTGAAACAATGGATTATTGCTTGCGAAAGGTGACCAAGTCAATTTAAAGAACGGTAAGTAAAAACTATTTTTGTAATTATCTTCTAAAAGAGGGAATTGAGGTGAAATGAGTTGAGGCAGTATATTTCCTGCTGCTTAAGATTCTGCACAATTTTTCTACATTCTTAAAATTTTTATCTTATCATTGTCGCACTATTGGCACACCCTGTATACTATACATAATTCGGAAAATTTAAAAAGGACATTTGAAAATTAAAAATGGGGTCAAAAAGTTATTCCAATCTTCAGAAAAATTTGTAAATTAATATTTAAATAATTTTTAGAAATCGCAAGTATTTAAAATGAAAAACACATCCCCAGCATATAACACCATAAAAAATTGTCCAAAGTAACCCTTTTTTTGCAGTACATTTTTTTTATAAATAGAAATTGAGCTTTGTACTATAAATATTTAAAGTTAAAATTAAAGGTAGCTTACCATGAAAACTAGCATCTTTTTCCAATAATAACAAGTTTAAAGTATTATCATTTGCGAGATCATACTTTCCAATTTCGATAAATCTTCCTCCTTTTGCCAGGCAACGCACTGAAGCCATAAGTTTTTCTTCTGCTAGAGAATTTAGCACTATATCTACTCCTCTACCATGGGTCGCATTCATTATTTGCCTTTCAAAGTCTGTGGTTCTTGAACTCGCTATATGTTTATCTAGAAGTAATATTATTGTAAAAACACAGAATCTCTTACTAGTCAAGTGGAAGCAAACATTTAAGAAAGCATGAAAAATAAATTTTCAAACCACCTGAAAGTGCCTTATACTATAAGGTGTATTTTGTCTAACACTGTTAGATAATAAAATACAAATCGGATTGCATGGTTCTACCAAGAAATGAAAACTTTACATTGGTAGGATGTCACCACCTGCAGACCGGTATCGAACTCTTTTGTTCTCGTCAGTACAGGGTAGGTGTTCATACCATACCAAATGAAAGTTTTAAAACCTAATGCATATAATATCAACCTTCTTCGGTCGTATATATACGTTAGCGCCATCTCTTGGTAGTCCCATGCAATCTATCTGAGTATACCCGTCAAGGGATTTACAAAAATTGTAAAAACACAGAATCTCTTACTAGTCAAGTGGAAGCAAATTTTTCATGCTTTCTTAAAAGTAATATTATTAATGTAAAAAGTGTTTTTCCAAAAAATGTAGTACCTAATGGGAATTAAAAAAAAAATTTAGTTGAAGAAAAAACACAAGCTCTGCCTTGAGTTTTATGGTTTTACAACAAAATACGCTTCTCTAAACAAGTATAGGATGTTCAAAAAGTTTTTCAGTCATAGGTGGCTTAATCAGATCTTCGATGTATATGTTCTCAGACCAATTACCATAGACAAATATACATGTGGCCATGAGAACGTCCGATGTTCACAGAATAAGAATTTACGCACTGTAGTAATAAAAAGAATGTGATCGCAATACTATGTTGCCGACCTGCACTAAAATATACAGGGTGATATGAAATAATCGCATTATACAGGCTGATTCCTAAGTTGATACTTCTTTTTAAGCTGTGTATCGAAGGCATTAAAATAAACAACATTTTAAAATACCTTTTATCATAAAACTGAAAAATAGGGTACTTAGGTATATTTATTTATTAGACTATGGATGGATCAAATACGGTCCTGCCTAACTTGCCCGTTAAATAACATTAAGAAAACTTCTGGCTGTAGGATAAGCCTGCAAGGGAAAGCGTTCTGCGCTCTGACGACACTTACCGTAAATTAGCACCATATCTACTAGTTTATTGTTTCCAAATTTTACCATTTTTACGTGTCACCAATTTAAAATTAACTAACAACACATCGCAGCTAATTGCCAAATAAATAACTGACCACCGACCCGTAAATTGCATGACTTATAAGACAAAAACAACATAAACTATACCAGGCTATGTTTTGATGACTAGGCCCGCCCTTAGATTTTTTTACTTCTGTAACTCGCCTATTTTCAAGTTTTTTGAAAAAGGTATTTGAAAATGTTGTTTATTTTAATGCCTTCTCTACACAGCTAAAAAAGAAGTATCTTAGGAACTTAGGAATCGCCCTGTATTTAAACACGTAAATCTTAATATGACAACTATCAACGGAAAAATATATTTATTTTTTCTTTACTAATATGGCTCAATCACGCCGTCATTGGAGGAGTTCTAATAATAGACTGAAAAGACAAGAGTGGTATGTGTTTGTTTTTATTTTAAATGTCAATTAATTATGGTCAGTGACCGAACCGAAGAAGGAACCACCGACGCCGTTATTGAGGCTAGACTCTCGTTCTGCGAAACGGCTTTCAGCGATGCGGACGTAATCCAATTCGTCTAAATTTTCCTCATGGGCGTCTCGGAAATAATTCTGGTTCTAGGGGTACGTACCCAACTTCTTAGATGATCGTTTTAAAACAAATAAAGTATGGAACGTTTGGATACATCGACTTTTTTTGGTGATCCCCAGTACCAATAAACAATTTTTAGGACTTTTTTTAATAAAGGCTATAAATCAAAAACTTATAGCATGAAAAATAACGTATAAGCCTTTAGCTATCCAGTGATACCAAGTTTGTATTTGTTTAACTAAATATTTTCGGTGGTTGTCATAACAACAAACAAAAATTTACTTAAATATTACCTGTTAATTGAGGAAATTTCTTCTTTAAAAACTCTCTTTTCTCGTCAGTTCCAACGGTAGTGTACACAGTACAGCCTATATGTAAAGCCAGGGTTATAGCGGCTTGTCCAATGCCTCCAGTACCAGAATGAATAAGCACTATATCTCCATGTTTCATTTTGCCTTGCTAGAAAACATTTTAAAGAATAATGGGAGGCATAAAAAAAATTATAGTTTATATGCTGAGCATGTACTTCTAGAACGAACATAAAATTCGAGTTTCTATATTCAATTTTCAAAAATTATATTTAATAAGTTATACTCTTAAGCTAATATCACTGCCAGTTCACAAAGAAATGTTTATAAAATCCATTGCATTAAATAGGAACGATCAAAGTTTACGGTTGTGACATCAAAGCGTACTACAATACATAGCGCAAGAACGGGCTGTCATACTACGTGACGTCACAATACATGACGAACTTTAATTATTTATAAAAAATTAATGAGCGATATTTAAGACGTAATGATTTGCATGGTATTTTTTCATGTAATTTATTAAGCAATAAAAAATATGGAAAAGTTTCTTATTTTGGAAGAATAATACCATATATCATCAAAAGATAAATGCTTTTGGTACATATAGTAGATGTTTAAAGGATATCTTCTTTATTTTTATTCTTACGAAACGAACTATCTACTTGCATTGTTATTTATATGATTCAGTGTATACATTTTGATCCTTTCATATAATATTGTCTATTGTTACAAGATAAACAAATAAAATGTCTGTTAAAGATCCTCTCGCCTTTAATAAAAACATCACATACTATTAAGTATCTACATACATCAATAGCGGAGAATTTAAAAAGTCTACTACCTACCAATATCAATAACCAGATAATGCCGAGATAACTATGATGTAAGCAAGAGTTAGTTTACAATACTTTATAAATAACAATAATTCATCTTTCCTTTTTGGACCCTATTGTTCTTACTAAGGTTATCCATGTATTTATTGTATTCTATACTTTCATAAATACGTAAGAAGTTACCTCTATTAATCCTAACAGGCAAGTAAAATACACCACCGGAACCGTAGCCGCATCTTTTAAGGACCAATGATCAGGAATATCCCATATTGCATAAGAATCTCCGTTTATTAGTGAAGCACAAGCTCCATTGGTTGTCAGGCCCATTATTCTCCTTCCACTAAAAATATAAACTTAAAAATTTACAAATTTAATATACGTTTGTGTGGTCTTTTAAATTCGACATTTCTAAGAAAATCGAGACAGCCTACTTACTTGCCCATGAGGTGGTACTATTATAAAGTATAAAATATGATTTGTTATCCTGGGCATTTGATACATAATATTATGTTTTTTGGTGAAGTATTCTTTAAAAAAATAACACTGTTAGTTTGTCGATGTTTTGGTTTATTCTGGTCTAACTCATCAGAATTGAAAGTATAATTCGGAAATTGCAAGCGACCTTATAATTTCCAGATTTTATTTGTAGTTTTGATGATAGTCTCCAACTTATCACTAGCTTTGCTTGACTATAAAGCCATTTGGCGTGGTGCTTAGAATTAGCGCGTCGAACTGAACTATCTTCACTTAGCTGAGAAAATATTCACATTCGCTCGATACACATACCTACACCTTTAGTCATATTGAAAATCCAAACAGCCGATTGAGTGAAAAGTGAGGAGGTGTACAACGGGCTATTTTATCGCAATAGATAGTACAAATAATATAATAATTTAAATATAAAGAAAACACTAAATGTGTTAAATTCCACTTTATTTTAAAAATACTATTAAAGTAGTTATCGACTCAACGTGTTTCGCTACACAGTAGCTTTATCAAGAGTACTAAACGTAGGTACTAGTAAAACTTTTAGTACTTTTGATAGAGCTACTGTGTAGCTAAACATGTTGAGTCAACAACTATTTTAATAGTGTTTTTAAAATACAGAACATTTAGCACATTATTAGTGTTTTCTTCATATTTTAAAGAAATAATAACTTGATTGCGTTTAACTCCCAATATTTTAAGGAAAACAGTACTTCCATGAATCGCAAGCGTTTGAAAATATATTTGATTCTCTCAGAGTTGGGTGAGGCACATCAATATATTTTGTAAAATACAATTAAGGCTTTAAACTAAAAAAGAAAGCCGTAGAATGTTTGATGGCGTACCAAGAGAAACCCTATTTTCTGATCTGTCCGACAGTTGAGCTAGGGTGAGACAATGCAGAATTGCAGACCAAGGTATTCTCATACAAGGCAATTATGTAACTCTAAAATAAGATTTTAAAAAATTGATGCTCGATGACGTACAGTTTCACAAGGTTTTATACCATAAGATTGAAATAACTTACTCTTGGGTACGTCCAGAGAATTCAAATCCCTGTACACATTCTTGCATCCTTCTATCTCTCGTGACACTGTCAACATTAATTTTTCCAGAAGCAGTCATAACATCTCTAAAATTTAGGGCGGAATAATACACCTAAAATTATAAAATTAAAAATTTACTATTACTCAATTAAGTGGATCAGAACGTGCTAAAATTTCCCATGTTAAATTACGTTTTTTTTAAAAATCGAATTACAAAAAAACAACAAAGCAAGATTTTAAATTTCTGTTTTCACCAATGGAAAGCTGGTATCTATGTGGGTGTAAAAAAGTAATTTTCATGCAGAAAAAAAATATAGGAAATATTATATAAACAAATGAAATCCTAAAAAATTGTATTGTAAAGATTATTTCTCCGATTCTCCAGTATTTGTGGAGACCAAATTTAAAAAAAAATTAAAAATCCGTCCATAAACGTTGGCAGGATTCGGTTCAAGAGAATGCATTGTTATATACATAAATATATATAATTTTGAATGGAGCTTTGGAGAAGAATTTAGGGATATTGTTCGGATCCACTTAAGAACAGTGATGCAGTAAGAAGCTCTTCTCCTAATTCCTGACACAGCAAAAGGAACCTTTCTCTATTTTGGTAGGGGTTACAAAACACTAAACAAACTCAAAGGAACACTTACTCAGAGGAGTTATTAAAGTATTCAAGTGTAAGGGTAGCCTCTGCCCGTTTGGTAGCTCAAGTCTCTCTAAATGATGGAAAACATAATCTCAGAACCAGAGCAGTTTCCATCAAAAGAGTAAGCGATATTTGTAATGTTTGTTTAAGTGTTAAATTGTTTTTTTTTGGCTTAAGTTTACTGTAAAGCGAAACTTATTTCTCTTGAACTTATTCAAAATAGCATTATGTGTGAGTTTTAAGGCGACAACTCTTTTTGAGAGAAAATTATCTAAATTTACTGATTTAATAACTTTACTTTTATTTCCTAAAACTTGTATTGTTAATCACCATAATTTAATCGTAAATTGCTTTGCTTCGCTTTAATAAAACTGTTCAATAATATTTGGTGTTTCAGTAAATAAATAGCGCACAACAAATTAAATAAATTAAAACGTAATTTCAAACCATCTAAGCTACACGTTCCAGTCGCAATTTTTTTTTTTGTAGCCCGATAATATGTGATTTATTAAATTTAACCACAAACCCTGTTCAACTTCTACTTACCGAAATTAATTTAGTGTCAGGATCCATTATAGCATCAGTTTTTATTGGCCCCTCAAGCCATTTTAACGAACTAAGATCCCCTCTTGTCATAGAATTAAGAAAACAATGTTCTACATTAACTGTATTTCCTTCTTCTAAAAGTACATGTCTATAACTACCCCATTTATTATTTTTATATACATTGATCGCTAGATTTTTCTGTAAATGATCTAAATAAAACGGATTATTTATATCAAATTCCGGTGCCGAGTTGGGTACGAAAAGTAGTCGAACATTTTGTCCACCTAAAATTAAAAGAAAAACGACAATAGGGAAACTAACAAAACTAAAAATCTGTCTTAAGAATTTTTGAAATTACCCCGCACAAAGCTTATGGGAAATGGCTTTCTGCTAATTTTTCTGAAATTTTAGTATTTTGTAGATCTTGACATCCTGATTAAAAGTGTCCATGGCCGTAATGCAATCCTATGACTAGCTTTTGACATATGACCTTTTAAAGTTGGCAACTTGTTAGTTTGAAATTTTCTGCACTGTCTGGAGTTTTTACTTGTTTCTTAAACACTCTCAACTTTTTTATTTTTCTTTATTGGTGGAAAAGAAGGCCTTAAGTTCACTTACTATATAGAAATAAAATATGTACGGGATGTTGAATAATGCATAGACGGATTAAATAACTAATAATATTTAAGAATTATGAACATCCAAAAAAAATAATATTATTACCCGTTTTTTGAATTTCGAAAACAAACGGCTAGATATTGTTCATAATTTAATATCTTGTAGTACCAAGCTAAAGAGGAAAACAAATGGGCATAGGTTGATGCAGAGTAAATTGCCTGGTCGTTTATTTCTTAAGAAAAAACTAAAATTCACCTGATAACCTAATAAACGAATTTAATTTCTATGTTGAATTGATTCAATAGTTTATTATCCAAGCTGTAACAGTTTTTTTACAATAATTAATTTTTAACGCATTCGTAGCTTTACAGGGTTATCCAATTATAATAATTTACTTTAGTGAAACTTTTAAAAATAAGAAAATTAAATAAGTTTTTTTTTTATCAAAACACAAAATACCATTAAATAATAAATTATTTTTTGGTAAAATTTTTACCGTAGCTCTTATACAAGACGCATTTAAACTACCTTAGAGTCCTAATAAAATATATTTTTTGTTTTAATCCTTTGAAAATGTTTCTTTATTTATTGTAAATAACTAGTTAGTATATCCAGTCGTCTTCAGATGAATAGTGTATTCAATATTATATTGATTCAATCAATAATTTTAAAAACCACGGATTAATAATTAAAACTATTTATTGCTTGCTGCGAAATTAAAGCAAAAATAAGGAAGGCACTTAATTTAACTAAACTCTATATATTATTATGTATTTTACTAACCTGGTTCCTGCCTTAAGCAGTTAACCATGCCTATTGCTCCACTCATTGGATCATTGATCGAAACTACTAAAATATGTGCCTCTTTTGTTAAAGCTGTTTTCAGTTTTGGTAACCAAGAAAATGGTTTTTCTCCGGCAGATATTTTTACCTATTCAAAAATATAATAAAGCATTATTTTGCTACAAGTATCAAATATTATTAATTTATGAATATAGATTAAAGAATGACAAAATATCAATCATAATTTTTTTTGGCTCTCATTCATTTAGGTACAGCTTGATCACCTACGTTGGGTTGCACAAAGATATTTAACAATAATTAACTTACTAGCAAGTTTGACTGTGACATAGATTACATAGCACATTATGTGCTCACAATCTAAGTTATACAATTAGTAAATTAAAAATTAAGTAACGGGGCCACTGTGATTGTAAGAAAAATATTACTGCCACTGTCATATATGTCACCATCAAAGATACTGGTTAGTAAATGATTGTTAAATATCTTTGTACAATCCGGCATAAGTGTGATAAAGTAATAGCTTCTTGTCATATGAGGAGGGGCGGGGGCTATCAGTTCTTATTAAGACTTCAGACGTGTTCTGCTAATACCAGGTGTAAAAAGACAGTAATACTACAAAAAAATGGCATATCCATATTCTTAAAAACGGCACACCTAGGCAGCATGAAACAGTTTCTGTAATTGCACAGAGTTGGTAAAAGACAGAACATCTTGAAGCTTTGAAGAATCAAAGAGTCCCTTAAAATTCAAATTCAATGATACAGTTTAATGGATTTATCTGTCAAAATGACATAGAAAAACAAATTGTTAATGAAAAAACAAAAACACAATGTAATGTAAATAGGAGAAACATAAAATTGAATAAAGCTATTTTACTTACCACACTGATTTGAGTGCGTTAAGTATCACTTTACCGCACTAGTGCTGTAAGTAATTATTCCGTTGTCAAGTTTTTCACCTGTCATACTATTAAATTTCTATAATTTTTTTCCCTAGCAAACCTGATATTAATGCATTGTTAATAACGACTTACGAGGTAAATTAAAACATTGCTCTTTAGTTTTTAATATTGGTGCCCTAAAACATGCTTGTAGATAAAATATCGTACAATACACTTACGGTAGGTGTCTTTACCGCATTTGCGTGATTTATCAAACTCGCCTTCGGCTCGTTTTTTTAAACATCATGCACATGCGGTAAAGACGTACCTAATAACCCGTAGTACATCCTGGCAACTGTGGCCGCCATTTGATAAAAAGGGAACCGCAGAGCTATTGAGACACTGTCGGAAAGACGTGAGAAATATTACTGCGGTTGTTATCGGGCATTGCTTCTTCAGAAGACATGCCGAACGTATTCAAATACCCACTAACGACTTCTGCAGAAGTTGCAGAGATGAGGAAGAGGAAGAAAGTATTCAACATTTTCTGTGTGAGTGCCCTGGCCTTGCAAGAAGAAAGTTCAGTCCCTGAGTGAGCCATTTTTCAATAGCCTGGAGGAACTAAGGTTTGATTGAGTTGTAAAAATCCTTCTGCGGTGTACACCGAACCAACTATCAGAGATCTGATGAAGGTGGATTTTACCGAACACGTGTGGTATCACAACGGACCTAATACGACTACGTGAGACTGTTTGGCTAGAATCAAAGGTCTGCCACTCGAACCTAACGTAACCTATTTTAGTAACTGTTTAAAAAGTTTATCTTTAATGTCTAGGTACTCTTACAGGCCCCACCTAGATCAGAAACTGACTGAATAAGACTTTGATAGACGAAATAAGTTTTGCGAAATTGTAATGGAAAGATGTAATACAAATCCTTATTTTGCCCATAACATTCTGTTTTCTGATGAAGCTACCTTTATGTATAATGGCAATATAGGCATAACTGTAGATATTGGTATGCCGTTAATTAATAGTGGATAACCGAGGCACAAACACAAAGGCAAAAAAAAGTTAATAGTCTATTACATCATGATCATAAATCTTACCACTTCAGGTATCTTGTACTCATTATTTTTTCTAAATAAAATAAGTTTTTCTTTTTCTGTGGTGAATGATGTTATGATATGTATGCCTTGGGAGGAACACAAATCAGTGTCAAAATCCAATGGCTCTCGAGAAAGAATAAATGCATTTGGTTTTATGCAACCAAATGCCAGCTGGAGAACCTAAAATTAAAAAGAAACTGTAATATAAATCTAATAATATTACTGCTTCTAGAAGATTTATAATTCATCCCCTAACAAGATGGATGAGATTAATGATTGACTGTAGATAAATTATTTTGATGTTTTGTTGATCTATAATGTTGACGATAGTTTTTGATTTGTATAATAAATATAACTTAAATTTATTATATTATAGGATACAGTAAAACAAAGTTGAACTTGTAAATTTCCACTATATTAAAAAGAAGAAACATAACATGTTTCGCTGCACGGCAGCTTCGTCAGATGACAATGTGAAATAAGATGTAAAAGGTATAGATTATTGACAATGTAAATAAAAACAGTGGGAGGGTTAAAAGCTAGGAAAAACCCAAAGAAGGGGTCGGTATAATTCAATTAAGTAAAATGATGGGTTTTTTCAACCATTGTTAGGTATACAATTATCAACAGAATAAGTTTAACAAAGGTGAACTATTTAAATCTAATTGATCATTAAGTAACAGGTCCGTATTCTTAAGTTTATTAATTTCGACAGACTCTAACAAATTAAGTTTTAAGCCCTTATTTTCTGTATGTAAGATTTTAAAAGATGGATCAAAATTATGTTGGTTGTTGAGCAAATGGTTAGCGTAGTTAGAATCGGTTTTATTTTTAATAAAACTATTATAATGTTCGTGTATTCTTTTGTTGAAGTTTCTCCCAGTTTGACCTATGTATGTTTTCGGACAATCCTTGCAGTTTAATTTGTAGATACCAGAATTTTTGTTTTTATCACTTTTGGTTTTATTGTTTTTAATAAATTTACCTAAAGAGTTATTAGTTTTGTAAGCCACATTTATATCAAGTTTATTGATATATAGTGGAAATTTACAAGTTCAACTTTGTTTTACTGTATCCTATAATATAATAGTTATGGATTTCCACCTAGTATCGGCTGAATCAATTAATTTAACTTAAATTTATTGAACGGCGTTGTTGCCAAAGTTATTAAAAATTTAAAATGTCTTATGATGCCTCTGTTAATAATCTAATGTCTAAATTCCCATGACAGCGTGATATTAATATATCCAGGACACTAAATACGATTTAGAATCTTCAATAAATCCAAACTGAAGATAATATTATAAAAAGAAATAACCTACTCGTGACCATTGATTTACTTTTTTATATTAAATAACTTAAAATATTATTGCGAATATATCTTGTCAGAAGATACATACCAATGATCTTTGTAAAATCTTGGAACCAACAATCAGACTGCATTCTACTTCAGTTAATAATTTCTTGTCCTCCACTTTAACATTCTTAATGTCTAGATCATTTTTGCTTAAAATTGTGATATCTGGCTGAATTAAAGGCTGATCTGCCAGGGCACCATGAATCATTTCACCTGGAATAATTGGTGGATTAGTTATATATCTGGCTCAAAGATACTTTCGCAGAAACATTCTCTATAATGTGGGTGTGGCTATTTTATATTGTTTCATTGTTTTTTATAGTTAGAGCTGATGATGCTTAAGTACCTACGAGTGAAACGTGTAACCTTTACATTAGAAGAAGGAAAACTTTTTTATACTCTCATATGAGTAAACATTATTTTAAAGTAAATTCATTCGTACGCATAAATATGCGTAAAGAATAAAAACGCACAAACGTGCGTTATAATGCCTAGTATTATAATCAAGGTAGTCTTGAACCACTTAAATCGTGACATTTATCTATCTTGCGTTTTGAATATTTGACAGGGACATTATCATTATTTTAGATTTAAAGTTCAAATCGATTCTTTATAAATTATAAACCGATCTTTAATTTATTAGTACGAGTGGCAGAAACAGTATAGTACGTATTGGGTGTTGTAAAGCAATTACAATTCGCTGGCAGCTTTTCCATTCGTGCGTAATATGCTTTTTACCACACTTAATACGTAATATACTATTATAAAACCGTGTTATAGAATTATTTATTTCAATATTCAAATTAACCTTTATTGACCCTTGACCTTACCTAATGGTTGAGCATCATTCGAAGTTGCATCATCTATTATCTCCACCACCTTAACTTTAATGCTACGAAGATTCTCGAGCAATATCTGAACGTTAACTCTTACAGCTTGCTCAGTTTTTAAGGTGCTCTCGTGTTGAATAAAAATGTACTTTTCTAAAACTGGTATGCCACGATATTTTCTTCTGGCTATTGAGCTTGCAATTAGACCTCTGATTTCTATGGCCCCAGATCTAAATAAATTAAAAATTTAAAGAGATCAGTAAATCAGCAATAATAAAAAATAGAAGATAAAAATTAACACATACTAAGGAACTTAAGTTACTTATCATAAAGTAGCATCTAAAAAAAATAAAACGCCCTCCATACTTTTTAAAAATGAAATGCCCTATAGAGTATTATCATTTTTTTTAATTCCGTACAAAATTCTAATCTTATTTTGTATAAAATGTCATAGGAATAAATTCAATTGTTTATGAGATATTAAAGTTTAAAATATGGCATTTTTAGACTTTGTATGTAACATTTTACCTTCCAATCTTAGTTTTTTATTATCTATCTAAAAGTAACATCTTCTGGTTTAACATGTTATACCATAAACATTTTTTTTTGTTTAACATGTTAAAAGCGTATTAAAAATATAAAACTAAAATACAGTGTTATAGCTTAGAAGCTCAAAAATAATATTTTTACCTGATTATTCCTGCATCCTTTATTACAAAGACAGGCAAATCTGGTTTTTCTCCAATTTTTTTGGCGTAATTGATATGTTTTTTGCCATCGATTGTTAATCGTTTTATACATGTAGGTACATATAATAGCCTAGTGTCTTCTTGTAGTATTTTTATTTGCAGCATTGAGTCAATAAATGTAATCCAGTTACCTTTCCATGCAATTTTACCTACTTCGCCATTATTATCGCACGATTGAAGTCCTCTAAACTGTCCACTGAAAAGATTCATTTAGATTATTCGATGAGAACGTTACTAAAGTAAATTTCACAAATATAGCATTTTTATATATAAAGAGTCATGTGGACATTCTATTGGCCTGTAGAGCCCATTTTCCTCATTGGCTTAATCAATTAGAAGTTAATCATCAGCCAAAATGCAACCAGTATTTTTGATACCTCGAAGTCGACGCGCCGATACGGTGTCGGCTCGTTCTTATTTATAGATAACGTTAAAAAGGGATAGTACAAAATCGTAGTAGGGTTTAGCGACCAACAACCCTCTATTACCACAGGTAAAATTGTAACAAAAAGTATTGAGTCTAAAATTCTTTCATTTAACTATTTACTTAATATATTATGGACAATAAAATTGTCACTATTATTTTAAGAATTACATTTATTAATTTCTGTAATAACATTTTTTATAAGAAAATGATTTATATTATAATAATTAAATAGAAAATAATAATAATAATAATAATAATAATAATAATAATAATAATAATAATAATAACAATAACAATAATAATAATAATAATAATAATAATAATAATAATAATAATAATAATAATAATAATAATAATAATAATAATAATAATAATAATAATAATAATAATAATAAAAGGGAATGACGGTACTAATGTGTGTGTAAGGAAGAATTTCATATATTAATGGGTTGATATTATTCAGGACTGTCAGTAATATTGGTCGTGTAGGGTCTGCAATAGTTCACAAAGAGGGAGTGTCGAGAATTGAAAATCCTCTTCTTTTTATTTTTATTATCATTATTTTTCTCCTAAAGAAATATGGGTTAAAAATGTTAAACAAATATTTTACAGCAGTAGACAGGAAGGTGAAAATTCTGTCGACGATCGCCTGCCCGATTAATACTAATTAGCTGAATCTTTTCTATCGGTGGGCGTTAACCTTTTAAAATAAGGTGGTTTCCAAGATTAAGAGCACAAAAAACAGGCGTCTCTAGACGTTCTCGCGCAACGCTATCTGAAAGAATTAAAAGCTTTTCTTTAACAAATTTTTATGGTAATTAACGTTAAAAGCTTTTAGGTAATAAAATTTTATTACAAAAAGCACTTTAGCAGCATCCGGCACAAGATGGCCGCTTGACCACTGCCCGAAGGTTCTGCGGGAACCCAATAGAATACATTATCGATATTTTTCTGTTCACTCCCACAATGACCAAGAGGGTGGGCCTTGACCACTACTCTAATTGCAAAAAATCTATAAAAAAACGCTCCTATTGCTAAAACGTCAGTTCCTGGAGTTCTTGGTAGTTCTCAGCTAGAAGTTCTCTGACCACTCCGAACGGTCATTCAGACAAATCTCCAGGGCTAGTCACTATGCCCGAAATTAAGTACGCGAGTCGAGAAAAAGTATCTAAATTCTAGTAAAAGTAAAGTTGCTAAATTCTGAAATACTTAACATTCAGAGGTACAGTGTTCTCATTATCGAAAACTAGTGCTCAGCGAAAACCAGTGGAAATTGTTGTTGCTCTAAAGCCCGAACTATGGAAAAGATGCGGACAATTTTAGTTGTACTATGTAAGTTTCCAACCTGTAGAACATTTAGACTCTGTATTCAAGTGTAAGATAAGGACAGACGATATACGCGAAAAGTTTCTCCATATTATAAAAGTTAAATATGCTAATGTACGCAGTTCATACTGATGAAGCTATGAAGAGTTGTATTCGTAAAGGGGATTAGGCTATGTATTATTTATCTATGTAGACGCGAGTTAACATAACGGGGCACAAGACTTTTTAGATATGAAAGAACAATAGTGACATTAATTTAACTAAGGCAACGCGCCAGTGAGTAAAGGACAGTACGCAGTACATGTATAGACATTTAAGAAACGTGAAAATTTGAACTTTACATTAGAATGGAATTCAATGAACTTCACCGCTTGATTTATATAACTAGTGATTATGATTTAGTAACAATAAACGTATTTATAAATGATCCGTGGGTTATTATTTTCTTCGGCCATACAGCAGATTATTAAGAATACATTTCTCAGGCAAAATATTTAAAACCCTAAAAATCGAACCCTCACTTCTAATCTGTCGCAGCCACTTCGCTCCCTTTCAATTAAAATCTAAGATAACATTCCAGACCTAGAACACCTGAAACCACGTCTGTGAATATGCTAAAATCTTTATTAACCAGTGGCGGCGCGACAATGGTGTCAGGTGTGGGGTTTTTATCCTGTTGATATCGGGATTACAATAAAATATTTTCCTGAATTTTATGTATGAAGACAGCTGTCTCAGGGTTTTAAAAAAAAATTGTATTGGATGTTAGTGAACCCTAAAGAAAAAATAGGATCTCATTATTCTGCTGGTCGAGAAAATATACTCACGTGTTTATTATAAACCATTAAATTGCAAATTCAATTTAAATTACAAATAATTAAAAATGGCTGAAGAAAAAGCTAGTACTTTCGCTAGCACTGGGACAATATTTGTCGGAATAGACGCGGTGCCAAATTTCGATGGTACTACCAGAGTAGAAGATTTTATTGAATATGTAGATACGACAGGGTTAATCGCAAAATGGTCGGATGATCAAAAAGTAGCTGTAGCTCGTTTAAAACTTAGGGGACTAGCTAAGCAATTCCTAAACGCTGACAATAATATTAAAACCACACAAGATTGGACAAACTTTTGTACTATTTTACGAGAACAATTTAAAGAAAAAACCTTACCGGGGCAAGAATTAAAGAATTTTGTTGAATGTCGACAAAGACATGGCGAATCATGTAGGCAATTTTTAACCAGAATGAAATTAATAGGAAATAAAATTAAGGTGACTTCTAGTGATAAAACAGCCGCTGCTGCTTTAGAAAAACAATTTGATAAGGACTTACTACGACATTTCGTATTAGGGTTACTACCACACATAAGAGATAAAGTTTTGTCTGCCCAGGCAAAAAATATTTCAGACGCCTTAGATAGAGCGGAAATAGAAGAAATGATTGATAATCTCAACAAAGTAAAAGTCAAAAATGTTTATGAAATTTCGCAATGCACTTATTGCAAAAATAAGGGACATGAAATCGCCGACTGTAGAAAATTAAAAAATTCTAGTAGCGTAAAGAATTGCTATGAATGCAAACAGCCCGGCCACTTTAAAAGAAATTGTCCAAAATTAAGGCACCTGTATAACCGCTCACAAAAATGGAACACGAGTCGGTCCAACGAGTTTCATCGGCGAGAGAGGCCCGAAAGTTTTCAGAGGAATAATTCACGAAATATAGATAGGCGAGACAGGAATTATAATTCTAGCCCCCGCTTTCCCAATAATTCCTCGATTAGGCGTCCGCAAAATAGCTATGGAACCAGGCGACCACAAAACAACTATGATAATAGGCGTCCGCAACAAAGTTATTCAAATACTAGAGATAACGCAGACCAAAGGGTTAACCAAACAGGGTTAAACGAACAAGCAGCCCACTTCACACCCCGCGGTGGGACTGCAGAAACAAATCAATGGTAAATTCAAATAATAAGGGGGGGATACGGAATTTTAATAAGAAAAATGACCTACCCCGTAATATAATTTTTGTAGAAATTAGAAATAAGCCGATAAGAGCCCTTATTGACTCAGGGGCTGCCGTATCCTTGATCTTACCTGAGATTACCCAGGGGTTCGAAATTAACACAGATAAGACGTATTGTTTAAGAGATATACAGGGCGAATACATCCCTCAACATGGGAGTGTTAATATTCCTATTAGGATAGGAGAGCACCTCACGTTGACCCAAAATTTTGTTGTGACAGATGTGGCAAGTTTTGACGCCGACATTTTATTAGGAATCGACTTTTTATCTACCCACAGTGCAAAAGTGGACTGGGGAGAAAATTTGATGTTCATTGGGGACGAAGTGATACCTTTACAGGAGGAAGACAAAAGAATAAATACAGTAACTACCCAGAAGATCATGCGCAAAAGTGCGATGGAAAAGGACAAGGGCGAAAACGAGTGCAAAAGAGAATTGGAAAAAATTCAGGCGGAAATAAAAGATTTAAAAGATGTAATTAGCTCACTTATGGAGAAAGTGGAGAGTTCCTTAGGAGAAGATAAGAAAACCTTAAAGGAAAATATTTATACTGAAAGTTCTTCGTTACTACCGATAGCGACGAACTTAGAAACCCTGGTGGTCGGTAGCCACCCTGGGTTTTGCTATCAACCAAATCAGTATGAGGAAATTCCGGACAAGGAATGGAGGGCTGCAGCTTCCAATTGTATACAGAAGGAACAAATGAAGAAAAATACGTTCTCGAGAAAAAGAGAAGTATACAGAGAAAAGCCTGAAAGAAGAGAAAACTCTAGTAATGAGAATTCGTTGGCAGAAACGCCAGAAAGTACGGCACCTAACGAAACGATAGAATGCGTTAGGGTGCAATTACAAGGCAGTGTACGTCTGCCGCCGAGGAGTCAAATAAATTGCAAAGGATCCCTTAGTAAAAATAGTGGCTTACAGGCCCCGACTATTGTGATCGAACAAAATGAAGATAATCAGGCAGGTGTATTAGTAGCCAGGATTTTATGTAAAAACGAGGGAAGGGTCCCTGTCAGGATTATAAATGTTAACCCCTACGAAGTATTTATTCCTAAAAATACAGTTATTGCTTATGCTTTCGAAGCAGAGACGGACTCGCCCCCATGCGAAATAGATGCTCAAACAGTAGCACAAATAAGTAAGGACGATTTTAATGGGATTTTAGAAAAGCTGAATTTAAGTAAGCCATCTACAGAAGCAGAGTGGCAGCTAAGAAAATTGATCGAAGAATACATTGACATTTTTAAGGCCCCAAGTCAAAAATTGACTTGCGCGTCCCAAGTAAAACATCGTATTATAACCGAAGATGTGCCGCCCATTCGTAAGAAGCCCTACAGAGTTCCTTACCACCGTCAAAAGATTTTACGACAGGAAATCCAAAAACTTTTAGCCGAAGAGGTGATCGAGAGGTCCCATGGCCCATGGGGGGCCCCTGCGATATTAGTTGAAAAGAAATTACACCCCGGAGAAGAACCCCAATTCCGGCTCTGCATAGATTACAGAGCGCTTAATGAAATAACAGTAAGCGACGCGTACCCCCTGCCTAACCTTCAAGAAACTTTAGACAGCCTTACAGGGAATACCTTGTTCTCTACTATGGATATGGCTAGTGGATATTTTCAAATAGAATTAGACGAAAGGGACAGGGAGAAGAGCGCCTTTGTGACGCCAGACGGTACATACCAATTCAACAGAATGGCAATGGGACTTAAGTGCGCAGGCGCGACGTACCAACGATTTGTTAACAGTATTTTCTCAGGATTAATTGGCACAGAAGTATTAGCATTCTTAGATGACGTAATAGTATTTTCAAAAGACTCAATATCTGAACATCTCTCTAGATTGAGAAAAGTTTTTGATATAATGCGCAGAAGCAACTTAAAGTTTAAACCAACTAAGTGTCATTTCTTACAAAAAGAAGCGAAATATTTAGGACACGTAATATCGGGCAACGGATGTGCCACTGACCCCGATAAAACTAAAATAGTCGAATCCTACCCTGTACCAAGAAAAGTAAAAGAAATTCGAGCATTTTTAGGCTTATGTGGATTCTATCGACGTTTCGTACCACGATTTTCTGAAATAGCACAACCTCTTACAGCTTTAACTAAGAAAAATACGCCATTTATTTGGACAGAGAAGCAAGAAGAAGCCTTTCAAACTTTAAAATCTGCATTGATAAGTCCACCTGTATTAAGGTACCCAAATTTCGCTAAGCCATTTATTCTCTCAACTGACGCTAGCAACAGAAGCATCTCGGCGATTTTAAGTCAAAAATACGATAATATGGAACACCCTATATATTATCACAGCCGTTCACTTTTAGATGCAGAAACTCGCTACTCTACAATAGAACGAGAAGCTTTAGCAGTAGTGGAGGGAGTAAAAAAGTTCAAGTACTATTTAACAGGAACGCATTTTTATATATTTAGCGATCATAAACCTTTAAAATATATTTTAAACCTAAAGGACAGTAGTTCACGATTAGCTAAATGGGCAATGTTCCTTATGGAATACAGTTTCACGATCGAGTACCGACCTGGACATAAAAATGCGAACGCCGATGCCTTAACTAGACTACGAGAAGTAACCACTGAGGAACAAAATAATCCAGGAAATACCCAGAAAATTTCAAGAGTGCAAATCCACAACGAAGGTAGTCCGATGATTAGCGTAATATGGACGCGTGAAGATATAAAAAGGAAACAACGAGAAGACGAAAAGTTGCAGAATATAATTAGGGCATTACCTGACGATACAGGATTTTATTATTTAGATACGGACGATATCCTTTACGCTACACGTAAAGAACCTGAACGATACGACAAAATAGTAGCTCCTAAAGGTATGATTCCTGAAATACTGAATTTATATCATGACTCTCCAATGGCGTGCCATGGGGGCCAAAAGAAAACCTTAGACTTAATAAAAAGAGATTTTATTTGGGAAGGAATGACCAGCGATGTAAAGCGTTATTGTCAACAATGTCATTCTTGCAGTGTAAATAAAAATACATACCAGCCACCGGCCCAATTACAGAAATTACCGGTTCCTCATTTAGTTTTTGGGAGAATAAGTATCGATATCGTTGGCCCATTAAACAGGACGAGATCTGGAAATAAATATATTCTTACATGCATGGATTACTTGACAAGATTCGCGGAAGCTATACCTTTACCTGATATAACCGCCAGGACCGTAGCCAAAGCTTTTGTTGAAAATATAATTACTAGATACGGCGTTCCCAGGCAGTTGTTAACAGACCGAGGCCAGCAGTTTATTGGAGGCCTATTCACGGAAATATGCAAAATTTTACAAATTGACAAACTGCAAACTACCCCTTATCACGCAGCATGCAATGGTATGTTAGAACGTGCACATGGAAGTTTAAAAGGCATGATAAAGCATTACGTAACTAACGCTAATGACTCTTGGGACGATTTTCTACCATTTGCTCTTATGGCTTATCGCAATAATATTCACGATTCTACCAAGGAGAGTCCATTTTTCCTTATGTTCGGTAGGGACATGGAGCTACCACAACATTTAAGTATTAAACCTAGAGAATGCAAGTACGACCTAGATGAAAATTACGCCACTGAAATGCTGCAACGCATGAAATATGCATTGAATCAGGCAAAAGAAAAATTAGAAAACTCTGCTGAATTACAGTGCAAAAGGTACAACGTGAAGGCCAAAAATAAAACTTTTAAGGAGGGCGACCGAGTTTACCTTTATACTCCTGCAATACCTGGAAAATCTACGTTAGCTAGGAAATTCCAACCTAAGTACTCAGGACCGTACCGAATAATTGAAGTTAAGGGCCCAGTAACGTATAAAATTAAAGAAGTCAACGGGCGAAAGGAACAAATAGTGCACGCAAATCGCTTGAAAACATGCCACGGCCCGGAAACCCATCAGAGAGAGGAAATTTTGCAGGAAAATAGAGAAGAAGACACTTCTCAACCAAAGGACGAGATGGGAGAGGCGGAAACAACCCCTATGATGTATTATGTTCCAGACCCGGAACCAGCCGTCGAAGAAGCCCTGTCAGAAGACGAAATTGATTTACACGAGGAAGATTTTTATGAAGCTGAATTAGAGAGGACTATGGATCAAATGGAAAATGATGTACCTCCTACGGACTCGGAATCAGAAAGCGAATTAGACGAAAATATTACTTACCCAGTCCTTGAACCACTTGATAATATTCAAGAAGACCCAGCACAAGTAACTACCCGTAGCGGCCGCACTGTGCGCAGGCCCGACTTTTATGGAGATTACGAATCTTAAGAAAACTTTTATGTTCATATTTATACACTAATAGGCTAGTAAATTAGAAATAAGATGAATTTTAAGAATAAATAAATAATTAAAGTAGCAAAAAAAAATCGTCGCGGGAACCGTTTTTCCTGACACGAGTTAAAACGATGTACGCGCGTTTTAAGCACCGCGCCCTTAGGACGACTAACATTTTAAGTTATTAAAATTAAGGGAGACGACGGTCGTACCCGTGGACGCGACGGCGCCCCGGCTGGAGTCTCCAGACGAGAGGGTGAAAGGAACATTGAACCCAGAAAAGCAAAGACAGTGCCGTGCTGACGATAGTGTAAAAACTCAGTATTATTTAAATATTAAATAATAAAACTTTATTTTTATGGATATATGTACCGAGGTTATTTAGTTTAATAAATATTTATAAAAAAAAGGAGATGGGAAAATAGCGAAACGCGCGCCTCAAATCGCAGAGCACTATAAACTAAAGACGGTCAGTCTCAACGTCAAAATAATGTTAAGAGCTTATTCCCTGCTCTTGATCCCGTTCCTGCCGCCTGCAGTGAATACCCAGATGACCAAACCAACAGCAAAGCCAGTGAAGGACTTCCGTCAACAAATCACCATAGACCACTACCTGCGGACAACGTAACATCCGAAAGGTCTCCAAACGAGGCTATGATAGTGAAGTTAAAACCTAAGGAGGGTGCGGAAAATCCTTAGACCGTGAGTGCTTGAGTGACCAATTAACGCGAATTTATGTACGTTATTTTCGTTCTAAGATAAGCATGTCACTAGTATACTAAGGATCATTTGTAATGAAAGGAAGCCAAGCAATTAGTTGGTCAATTTAAATTATAAATTTAACTTGAGATTTCAATAGAAATTTTCTTTTGTAAAAATTATTATACACTTGGCTATTTTCAATAGGTATGTAGTATTGTATTTTGTAAATTTGTTTACCCGAGTTCCATACTAGTCAGACATTCCCTTTACTATATATATGTACCTAGATTCGATGTGTATGCTATATACCCGGGAACTATATTTGTAATAATAATCTGATTTCTCTTGTATTGAACTAAACTGCTTACTAGTATTCAAATCGGAGTAATAATATCTTGGTTTGAATTAAATAAAAGGAACTTGCGACCAAAAACAAAATTAGTTGTTACTATTTTGTTTTTTTCGAGGGGTAGGACGATTGTCGAGAATTGAAAATCCTCTTCTTTTTATTTTTATTATCATTATTTTTCTCCTAAAGAAATATGGGTTAAAAATGTTAAACAAATATTTTACAGCAGTAGACAGGAAGGTGAAAATTCTGTCGACGATCGCCTGCCCGATTAATACTAATTAGCTGAATCTTTTCTATCGGTGGGCGTTAACCTTTTAAAATAAGGTGGTTTCCAAGATTAAGAGCACAAAAAACAGGCGTCTCTAGACGTTCTCGCGCAACGCTATCTGAAAGAATTAAAAGCTTTTCTTTAACAAATTTTTATGGTAATTAACGTTAAAAGCTTTTAGGTAATAAAATTTTATTACAAAAAGCACTTTAGCAGCATCCGGCACAAGATGGCCGCTTGACCACTGCCCGAAGGTTCTGCGGGAACCCAATAGAATACATTATCGATATTTTTCTGTTCACTCCCACAATGACCAAGAGGGTGGGCCTTGACCACTACTCTAATTGCAAAAAATCTATAAAAAAACGCTCCTATTGCTAAAACGTCAGTTCCTGGAGTTCTTGGTAGTTCTCAGCTAGAAGTTCTCTGACCACTCCGAACGGTCATTCAGACAAATCTCCAGGGCTAGTCACTATGCCCGAAATTAAGTACGCGAGTCGTGAAAAAGTATCTAAATTCTAGTAAAAGTAAAGTTGCTAAATTCTGAAATACTTAACATTCAGAGGTACAGTGTTCTCATTATCGAAAACTAGTGCTCAGCGAAAACCAGTGGAAATTGTTGTTGCTCTAAAGCCCGAACTATGGAAAAGATGCGGACAATTTTAGTTGTACTATGTAAGTTTCCAACCTGTAGAACATTTAGACTCTGTATTCAAGTGTAAGATAAGGACAGACGATATACGCGAAAAGTTTCTCCATATTATAAAAGTTAAATATGCTAATGTACGCAGTTCATACTGATGAAGCTATGAAGAGTTGTATTCGTAAAGGGGATTAGGCTATGTATTATTTATCTATGTAGACGCGAGTTAACATAACGGGGCACAAGACTTTTTAGATATGAAAGAACAATAGTGACATTAATTTAACTAAGGCAACGCGCCAGTGAGTAAAGGACAGTACGCAGTACATGTATAGACATTTAAGAAACGTGAAAATTTGAACTTTACATTAGAATGGAATTCAATGAACTTCACCGCTTGATTTATATAACTAGTGATTATGATTTAGTAACAATAAACGTATTTATAAATGATCCGTGGGTTATTATTTTCTTCGGCCATACAGCAGATTATTAAGAATAAATTTCTCAGGCAAAATATTTAAAACCCTAAAAATCGAACCCTCACTTCTAATCTGTCGCAGCCACTTCGCTCCCTTTCAATTAAAATCTAAGATAACATTCCAGACCTAGAACACCTGAAACCACGTCTGTGAATATGCTAAAATCTTTATTAACCAGTGGCGGCGCGACAGGAGCATTTTTTGCTAGAGTTTTTATACAGAAGAAAACATGTATACAACAAAGTTATATTTGTGGCCTTGACTCTACCCTATAACTATATAATATATAACTTAGTAGCTATAGTAGAGCAGGATATTGTCTATCTAGGGGTAAAATGACTATATTTCCGGATGATAATGTAAAGTATTGGCTGAGGTAATTGAGAAGGCCAACAAGCATTGAAGTCCGGAAATATGTTTTTATTACGAGATACACACACTTTTTATTTTGGAATTGCATCAATATTTTTATAAATTCGATCGATTTAAAAAAAAAATGTTTCGAGTAATTCAATTTTGTATAAAAACTTACTTGTAATTATAACCTCTTAGCCTTAATTCTTTGTAAATATCTTTCGTTGTCATCGGCGGCGCTAAATGTTCACTTACGCCAGGTGGAAGATTCAGTGGAACCAAATCAGTATCATTGCTTTCATCCTGAGTTATGCGACCAGTAACGACTGGGAAGCCACCTATAAAAAGAAAAATGAGATATTTTTACTGAAAGTTATTACGGTTGGGGTTTCCTATATTCCTATATATTGCGAACATTTTTTTTGTTTACAATTTTCCTTTCTTGAAACCGTTTTTGTATTTTTATTTAAAAAAGAAACAATTCATCCATAAAAAATGTTTTTTTCTTTACTAAAGGCATGCAGTAATAATAGTAGTAACAAGATTTATTTATCACATGGCTATATAATATATTTTAATAATAAATATTATTTTGTTTATTTTACTATTTAATTGAAATTTTATATGACCTTTTGAAACATCCATATTGTTCTGTTGAGTGATTAAATATTCTATTAAATGATTTTTTTTTATTTTTAATTAACCTTGTTAATTTATTAAACTCAATAATGACAAATACTAAATTTTCTTTGAAAAATTATTAAGAAAAAAATTATTTTGGTAGTGGTGTATAGTCCGTACAATTACTATATATTTTTGTTAAACAAATATAAATGAGTGTTTTATATTAAAAAATAGTGTGGCAAGTGACTATTGATTCGTCGACTAGGGTGCGTCCTAATTGGTCTTCATGTGTTGACCTTATTACATTATGCCCTGATGATAGCCTTGTAGGCGTAAGTTCTAATTTAATAAACATATTTGTAAGAAGGAAGATAGGGCTTTCTGTTGCTAACCCTACAAATGTATTTGAGGTATTTGTGTAAAAATTAATATTTACCTTCTATGACTTCAAAATTGCCGGTTCCTCTTTGCACCATTACTATCAATTCTAATCTGATTTGTTCTTTTGGTACAGAGCAGGCTCGCCTAAATTTACAATTTTCAAATATAACTTTCATATCGGAGACCATGCGACAATGAACTTGCGCTAGAGTTTCCCACGCTAAAAGTAGGTATCCTGTTGCAGGGAATAATATTCTACCTAAAAAAGTTTTTCAGTTACCTTAAGCGTATTTTCATTTCCTATGTGGTTAAGACTACCCATTGCCATACTTGTATAAAAAATGAAAGTCCTTCCTTGAGTTTTCGATGGGCAACCGAAATATCAATCAACATTTACAGAAAGTATGTAGCTTTACGTTCGGGTATGCTCGGGTTCGCGCGTAGCTTGGGTAGGGGTAATTCGGGTTCGCCCTTTGCCTAGCTTGGGCAGGGGTAGGTTTTTTTTTAATCATCACTTTTGTTCGGGTTCGCCCTTTGCGTAGCTTAAGTAGTGGTAGTTCGGGTCCACTCTTTGCGTAGCTTGGGTAGGGGTAGTTCGGGTTTGTTCCAGTTCGCCCTTTGCGTAGCTTGGGTAGGGTAGGTTTTTTTTTAATTATCACTTTAGTTCGAATTTGCCCTTTGTGTAGCTTAAGTAGGGGTGGTTCGCGTTTGTTAGGGTTCGTCCTTTGCGTAGCTTGGGTAGGGGTAGTTTGGGTTTGTTAGGGTTCGAACTTTGCGTAGCTTGGGTAGGGGTAGTTAGTCATGATAGATTTTTTAAAATTATATAACACCAAATTCAGTACGTGGGGATTAACACAGTCTTAAAAATTCCTAGCATAAATGCTCGTTTTTTAAAATTACTCCAAGCTGAATTATATACTGGCCATTGTTTCCGTCAGTCTTCTGCTACACTTTTAGCGAATACCGGCGGAGATATTACAAATATCACGATAAACGGTGGATGAAAATCACCCAGGAGGAGGATATATTGAAGATTCTTTTCTGTATATAATTACCGTACCATCTATATCATGACCTCCGATAAATGCAAGACTAGGATCCTTTAACACAACTCCTTGAGTCCTTTCTTCAATTTCCATATTTTCGTAACTATCGTAGCGAGTGACGAACCAGTCTTTTGTATGGTCCCATATTATTTTAGGAGCAATCATTGAAGTACCTCTACTTACTGGAAATTTGATTTTTGGGTATAGATTTTGAACTTGTGGTTGGAATCCCAGTTCGTATAATCTAAAACAGTCATTTTTTTTTAATGCATAATTTTCGAACCACCTGAAAGTTCCTTATACTATGCATGGTTATATCTAATATTCTCTATTCTAGATATAAAAATACAAATCAGATTAGGAATGCACCATGGGTTTCGATACATCGATATTTCGAAGGAAAACATCGATATTTTTACATCAAATGTGTTTACACTTGATGGTTTAAGACGTCGATTATTCTTAAAATCATCGATTAGGTTAGATCCATGTCTCGAAATATATCGTTTATAAAGTTATTTTTTCCTTAATAGTGAAATCGCTAGATATACGTCAGGGTGGTCCAATTTTTTTTAAAATATAAAATGTTGGTGTTCGACAAGGTTTACTTTATTCTAAATGTGCTCTAACTAACTAACATCTGTGTCAAAATTAAGGTCAATCGGGTAATTTTGAGATGCCGTTATAAATTATCGTTTTTAGGGGGACGACATCTTATATTATAAAGCACATATTTTTAATTACATATTAGATTTATGGTGGATTTTACTAATGCAGAGTTATTTTCATACCGGTAGCATTGGAAACAGTTAGTAGGACATCCCTTTATAGATGGATCAACGAATCAAAGCAAACATTGTTTCTGTTATTTATTATTACTAAAACTAGAGGTAAATATTTTAATTAGTGCACCACCTTTTCTTGTTCAATAATTTTAATATAAATTTCGTTCTACTTCCATATTATAAGGAGAGATGTATCTTGTCCCTTTTTAAAGCCAATAATTAGCACGATGGTATATTGAGTAATACACGACTTTGATTTTGATAGGTAAACATTTCATTGTCAATTCTTTTAACGTCTTTGCATAAGGTGTTAGCTAGCTATTTTTAACCATCTCTAAAATGAAGCTGATGCTTTCGAAACTTCCTAATTCTGACTGGTTTAGCTCTTTATCTTCTTAAGTAATATTTCCAAAAAAGAATAAGAGAAGTAATAAGTCCAAGATGGTTAAAAATAGTTAGCTGCAAAAACGTTAAAATATTTGACAGTAAAATATTTAACTGTCAAAATCCTCTCGAGTCGTGTGTTACTCAACATACCATCGTGCTGATTAATAACTTAAATGAGGACAAGAAGAAGCTATACGTTTATCCTTACAATGCGAGGGGAGAACGGAATTTATGGAAAAATGATAGAAAAAGTTCGCCAATTAATAGTCGAAAATTATTGGACAGAAAGAGGGGCTGCACTAATTAAAATATTTACCTATAGATTTTAGCGCATTTGAAATAACGGGAACCTTATGTAGTAGGTACCAACATTTTATATTTGAAAAAAAGTGGACCCCTGTTATATACGTCGATACTTTTCGGTAGATATATTGATGGTTCCGCTACATTGATGGATTGAAATTCAATGTATCGATGAATTTTAAATTTTGTGCATTCCTATCCATTGATATGTAGTACTGACAGGATATCACCACCTGCAGACTAGTTTCGAACACTATTCTTATCAGTACAGGGTAGTGGGTCATACTGTTTTTACCACACCAAAAGAAAGTCTTAATGCTAATGCCTATATTATCAACCTTTTTTTTTTGTATATAACTTTTAGCGCCATCTCTTGGTAGTTCCATATCTGAGCAAGCCCGTGGTGGGCTTTACAAGAATAATAGTAAAAACACAGAATTTCTTACTAGTAAGGTGGTAGTAAACATTAAAAAAATGCATATAGTATAAGGAACTTTCAGGTAGTTCAAAAATTATTTTTATTTTGAATAATATATTTTTTTGGTGAAGAAAATTTAGTAAACTTGTACAGTAAATTAAATCTACTATAACCAACCCTTTAATTCTTTAAAAAAATATTTTTCTTTTCGACTACTTACCTGCCTAGAGAGATCAAGAAGTTATTTATTCCTCGTATACCACTCACAAATAGTTTAGCACTCATCTTTTTCATATCATTTTTTATCAGACCACTTATACTGCCATTGCCAATTTCAAAAACTGCACAATTCTTGTCTAATATATTTTTAACATCTTTTAACACTGTGATATTACCAAAAGATTTAGTGAGATATATTGAAGAAATTTCTGATGGCGATGAGTCAAAAATCATATGTTTGCTTAGTCTTCGTGGTTTAACAAGAATTTTGGTTAAGTTTTGTTGCAACTGAGAAGCTAAAAATATGTGCTTTAATAAAAATGTATCAAATAGCTCGGATCTCGTGGCACATAACGACATAAAAAAATGACGAAAGCACGAGAAAATATTTAAACTCATTTTGACAAGAATGCTTAAGGTTGGACATTTTGCTCCTAAAATTTTTTGTTTGATATCCCTGTCATTTAAATGTTTTTCTCTCTAACTTTTGGGTTTGTTAAAGTTAGAAAGAAAAACATTTAAATGACAGGGATATCATGTTTCATAAAGTGAGTAATAAATTACTCACTTTATAAAACATATCAATATGTACCTGAAGTTTAGATATGTCTGGTCTATGGTTATTTTTTGTATTTTCAATAATATTTTAAAAATCTTAAATATAAAATTATGTAACATTTTATACCCGGTCTGCTTAAGAAATGGCTCTAATATTTTAAATATTATGTGGACCTGACTAAACATATTATATAAAGAATAAACTGTTGATCGAATTAAGTTTAGGAACTACGTTTATTGAAATTGTCAAAATGATATTAGGAACCAAAATTCCAAATTTTTACATGTATACAATCTTTAAGGTTTAATTACATAAAGTACTTTTAAACCGAGGTGTAAGCCAAGAAGTAATACCGTTTAAGTTAAGAGTAATCAACCTGGTCATAACTTCTTATGTTATGTTAAACGGCAGAAGACTTTTGGACTTGCATTGTCTTTATTTGTTTTGAATCACTACGTTTCAACTGGTAAGATCTCCAGTCGTCTTCAGGTGAATACTTACTAATATACAGTATTCACCTAACGATGACTGGAGATGCTTATCAGTTGAAACGTAGTGATTCAAAACAAATAAAGACACTGCAAGTCCAAAACTCTACTGCCGTTCAAGAAACGTCATTGTCTCTAACCTTTAAACAGGCACTTGTTATGTTACATTACAGTAAATTATGACCAGGTAAATAACTTTTAACTCGAACTTTGCTGTCATTCAAACAAAATAAAATTACAATTCTTGACATTTTTTTAATTTAAACTGGATCTCGGTTTAAATCATAGATGTTCTTTTGCCCAATTTTATAAAGTTACTTTAAAGCAAGGTCCAAATTTCATCCACAAAATATCACAAATGGTAATTTTATAATGTGGGATTAATAGCAAAGTTCGAGTTAAAAGTAATTTACCTGGTCATAACTTAATATATTGTAACATTATATAACAAGTTATACAACGTTTTGTTACCGCAATATTGCATTCATATAATATTGTAATAATGAGATATTCGGAGGTATGTTGTGGTGATATCATTGTAATAATGTAATTATGTCTCAGGTTAAAAAATAACAAAGTGATATTTAATGTGACGCAATTACGCAATCTGTTTTTTGTTACTGGTGTAACATTAATTTAAAAATATCGTGGACTCACTAAAAAACGTTTTATTACCCCAACATTGCACTTATATAATATTGTAATAATGTGACATTCGGAGATATGTGGATGTTATGGTGATTGTAATATGTATGCAATAGATTACGTTCAGACTTTCATATAACAAAATGATATTCAGTTTCACGCAATATAACAACATATTGCAGCAACAGCCATGTTTTTTGTTATATTTTTGTAATATTAATTTAAATATATCGTGGAGTAACGTGGAGATGCCTATTTTGTCCATGAGAAGCTATATTTTTTTATTTCTGTTTATTTTATGTAATATGGCCTAAAATTTAATTCATATTGTCTTTACTGGATCCTCAGCAGCATTTGGTCACATTATTCAGTAATACTATAAGACCTAATGAAAGTTAATTGTGCACCAACTATATTAAAAACAATTAAGGGCGTAAAGCTAGAGCACGTAACCCGAGGTGGACACTTATATTCATGCCCTATCACTTTGTGGTGTTAAGGAAATATAACTTGATAATATCAATATGAAACAAGGAAAGTAATTTCGTCTTCGGTTATATAATAGTTATATACTTTTTAAAATATAACAATATTTCCTTTTAAACAACGTCACTGAACGTTGTTGTAATATAACATGTTTGGTGGGCAGGTAGTATAAGCACTCCTAAATTAAACTTTTCTGTCAATCCCACCTTACAAATCGACTATTTTTGACATTTCTAATATTTTAGAATTATTCTTTGGTTTAAATCTATCTTTTAATTTAGGTTTAAGAGAACTTTATAAAATTGGCACTAAATGATGTAAACAGTGTAAAGAAATATTGTTACAAATTAGCAATAGTTTTTGTTATGTCACCGTTAAGTGTAATAATGTCATTCAGATTTGATACGTTTTTTCCATCAGGACCAGAAATACCTATTATTTAAAAAATATAGTACCTACTTACCAATTTTTTCGCTTTTCGAAATAAACAAATTAATGTTTTCTGAATCACTACTATTGGTCGAATTCATTGCATGTGCCACAGCATAAGCGCACTCAATAACTTCCTTGAGGCTGAGCGCCCCATCATAGTAAGCACAGGCTAGGGTGCCAAGACAGAGGTCACTATTTACTCCAAAAACTTTATCTGGCATAATCTCTAGGGTTTTTAAAATTTCAGCAAACACTAAATGAAGAGCCAAATTAACCAGTAGTGTTTCTAAAATGTTTTTATCATTTGGCTTAAGTAATGCAGTCATGATATCGAAACCTTTTGTTTCTAGAGCCTCATGCATTCTAAAAGTACATATTACTACATTAAATATTATCCGTGGTTTATATTTATAAGAATATTATACTGAACCAATGTCGAACAAATGTACATAATTATAAAAAATGTTTTTTTTAAGTTACTATTTTTTTTATAAAATCCTATATTTGATTAATTTATGTAATTTTAACATTTTCATACCTTTGAATAGTTCCGGCAAACATTGGAATTTTGAGGAATTCACTTGCCATTTCTCTAATACTTTTATCAATTACCCCAAAACATATAACCAAGTTTGGAGTGTCTACCGGAGCAAGATTTGTTGATCTCGATATCTCACCTGATTTAGATATAACCGAAAAGCCCCTGTATTGATGACCAGGTGTGGATTTTCTAAAACAAATAACGAATAATTTAAGTAAATGGCTTAGGCTGTAGGACATTTTTGTTTATCAAAATGTACAATAATAAGATATATGGTAAAACTTATTTTGAAATATCTTGTTTTATTGATCTGGCTAATCGGTAAAAGTTTTGGTGATATGAAGTCTTCTTGTGATAATTTTTTTGCTTAAGAGCAAACAGTAGTCGATGTACCCGCATGAGCAAAACGTGCATTTCCACCACATCGCGCATATTCTACCTGTGTCTAGCGGTGGCAATAAAATGTCTTTTTTTTTTCATTCATTTTCTATGATGGGACAATATTTTTTTAAGGACAAGTACAATAGAAATTCGTATTTACAAATGTTACAAACTTTTTTTAGGGTCATTACACTACCGACGGCAAACGCACTTTCAGTTAGACGGATGCTCGGCGCATTTTGCACTTGAAATGACAGAGTGGCTTAGCAATGAATTTGGACCCAAATGGATTCGCCGAAACGATCCAGACCTTACGCTTTCAGATGCATATCTCTAACTAATGTTTGAATGGGGAAAAATAAATACTCTAAGTCAACCCTTACTAAGATATATTTGATACGAAACCTTTATTTTATTGTACTCTACATGTTTCGAACGTATAAACGTTCATCTTTAGAAGAAGTATAGCTTATATCTTGGAATAGCAGATATTAGGAAATTGTGAATGACACCTTCATAGAGCTTTTGAGGAAGTTAATTTATTAAGGAAAAGTGATAAATAACTTCCATAGAAGTAGGGGAGAAAAACATACCACGAAGTTCTATAGATAAAGATGGAAGAATGGTTGATAAAGGGTATTTTAAGTGACGAAATGAGAAACGTTACGTGAAAATCGAGTTTCAATATCTTTCTCACCTAACTCCCAAGTGAAGGTCGACTTAGAGTATTATTTATTCCCATTTAACTTGCCACTTTACTTTAAATATAGACTTCTTCAAATTAATGTTTGATAATGAATTTTAGAGTCGGTGCAAATGATTTCTCCAGAGAAAATAAAAAAAAGTTATGACCACATCAGACGATAGTTTGAAAAATGTATGGATTACGAAGGAAACGCGCTTAAATAAATAGTGTTTTATCGTATTTACAAATTAAGATATAAAGATAGTTTATTTTTAACACGATTTAATATTTTCGTATTTTTTGAACACACTGTATAAAAAAGTCAAAACTTTCCAGTATACCTTAATTTTTTTAAACGCACAAGTTTACCAAATTTTTTTTTTTCGATAAATGAAATTTTTGGTCTATTTGTCCTCTTGTGACTTCAATTCCAGGAAATATTGTATATTATGGTGAATAAATTGTGTTTACCACACCTCTATAAATTGTGCTTGATTAATAAATATTTTTGTCATATATTACTAAATTGTGTAGGGAAAATAAATATGCTTGTCATATCTCTTTAAGTTATTGAGAGTTAAAAAATGGGTCAAAATTTAACGAATAAATATTAAATGTGACTTTTAGTTCTGCTAGGCAAATAAATTATCATTTTTTAACTGTTTCAGCTATGTTGGGTAAATTAATATAGCCCATTTATATCGTTTTGCATTTTTGTGGCAAATAAATATCGAAGCTTAAAGGTTTAAATAGCGAATAGGTCATTATCCTAAATAAGGTTTTAGTTATCAATTTTTAATATTAGAATTTAATTTTCATATCTTCATAAGTTGGTATTTATACAAATAAGTTAGTTATTAAATTAAAAACCCAACAAGAGAGAGATGGTAACAAAAATATACGTACAGGAAACAAAGCCTTTATTCACAATTTTTTTAAATTTTTACTACTGTGAAGTTCATTTAAAAAAAAAATTTGAAGTCAGATAGGTATTTGTAGAGAGGGCAAAGAAGGAATATACAGGGTGATTCCTAAGTTGCTACTTCTTATTTAACTGCGTATATAAGGCATTAAAATAAACAAAATTTTCAAATACCTTTTTTCAAAAAACTCAAAAATAAGATACTAAAATTTATTACACTATGGATTAAATACGGTCCTGTCTAACTTGCCTGTTGAATAACATTAAGAAAACCTCTGGGTGTAGGATAAGCCCGCAAAAGAAAGCATTCTGCGCATAATCTCGATGCAGCAGCTGCACTTTGGCAACACTCAGCGTAAATTAGCACCATATCTATTAGTTTATGATTTTCATATTTTACTATTTTCACGTGTTACCAATTTAAAATTAACTTGCTTCAGAAAAACACACGGCAGCAGATTGCCAAATAAATAACTGACCACTGACCCGTAAATTGCATGACTAAAAAGACAACATAAAATATAGCAGGCTACGTTTTGATGACCAGGCCCACCCTTAGATTATTTACATCTGCATCTCGCCTATTTTTAAGTTTTTTGAAAAAAGTATTTGAAAATGTTGTTTATTTTAATGCCTTCTATACACAACTAAAAAAGAAGTATCAACTTAGGAATCAACCTGTAAACACCAGACGCAAGTTACTAGCAATTTTTATTAATGGTTATAATACCTTCCTGGACAATATTATCAATATTGATGATCGTGTTTGAATTTTATATAGGTGTAAATATTTTTTGTCGAATTTTTGGAAAGCGATCCTGTTTTAAACAACAAAAATTTAAATAGTTCATTTTACCTGAATGCGCTGTGCAGCAACCCTATATGTTCCACATCGACATTGTTTTTTAATACATCATCGAGAAGAACGATTATTGAATCTTTAGTTCTACCGCTAACGCACAAAATCCTAGGAAGGTCATCTCTTGGTTGGCCATTATTGATCTTTAATTTTGTATTGTGTTTCAGAATAACATGGCAGTTTGCTCCACCAAACCCAAAACTGTTTATTCCTACAAAAAATATATTTACTACAAACTTTATTTCGATAGAATGTTTACTGCCTACGTTTATAGTATTTGTGAGTTGATATTTAATATATATATGTTATATGCTCATATATCCACGTGTCGGATTTGACCACGAGTAACCCGGTGTCATGTCAGCATATTGCAACGAACCTGAGATGGTTTGTAATTAGTTACTTCATGTCGCAATTCACACGACCTGAAGTTGCTGAATAAGCATTTATATTATTATAAATACCTTAATAATTTACATTGTGGCATTCATTAATTTAAAGACCGTTACTCTGTCCGTTTTTATGTTCAACTTTGTGTTATAATTAAAGGTACTGTGTTTGTGAATAATAAAATTTTTAAAAAAGTTAAGTGAGTTTTGAGTGAGATAACAAATTGGCGCAGTCAACGGTAGAATTCTTCTAACGCTGTCAGAACAAGAAACTATCTAACTGGTAGCGGCGGATTCCAATCCCTTAAAGAATAACGGACCTGGAAACTTCGAGACAGCTCTCACTTGTCATACTACGGAAGGAACACCTAGTGAAGCCCCTGGTAGTCAACTGTCAAGAACACGACCACATCGATGCTCCTATTGTAAGTTAATGAATCATCTCGTTTATTTTATTGTTGTTTTATAAACTGTTCGATTTTCTAAATATTTGACCCCCATTTTACCTATTAATTTTGTGCTTTCCCGGTATATTATTTTTATCCTAAGCGATAAAACAATTATTTTTGTACCGCGATATTTTAATTGTCAAAATTAAAATAATAGAAATGACTTCGCACGATGAATTCGGTTTACCTGAAATCGAACCCTATAAACTATCAGAAATATTTTCTATTATCCCCGAATTTGAAGGGGATCAGATCTTTTTAGTAACATTTTTATACGCGTGTGACCATGCGTACGATATGGCTACAACCGACCAGAAAAATCTCTTAGTAATCCATATCAAAAATAAACTTAGAGGAAGAGCTGCACAACTCGTGAGTTCTAGAAATCCTGGCTCATACTTAGAAATAAAACAACTTTTAAACTTACATTTCGGAGACTCTAGGGATCTTTCATCCCTTATACAAGATCTTCAGAGACTTAAACAACTCCAAAATGAGTCAGCCCTAACATTTTTCAATCGTCTTCAAGTTTTAAACGCGAATATTCAAAAATCTACTAGCCTAAACTCCGACCAAAAAACTGCTCAAGCATCGCTAATCGATACCATGGCATTAAACACCTTATTAGTAGGGCTAGAACCCAAATTAGGCCAACTTATTCGTGCCGGAAACCCTAACGGTCTTTTAGAAGCCCATTCACGTATCAGAAGAGAACTCCAGTTATCATACCTGGAAGTACATAAAGTCGACAAGCCCAGCTTGCCAAAACCCAATTTAATCCCTAGAAGGTTACCACCTCAACCCTTAAAATGTTTTAATTGTGGCCGCCTTGGCCATACCGCCAATCAGTGTCGTGCCCCGCAACAACAACGCTATAGCTCGCCCCAAAATTCTGGTTCCCAAAGGCCAACCAATCAAACTCCTGCAACAAGCTTTTCCACTCAGACAAGTGGCCAATTTCAAAACCAATCGAGGCCTCAACAAAATAACTACTCACCACAAAACCGCCCTTCTTTCGCAAATAGAAATCCTAATTTTAGGCCTAATCCCCAAAGAACGTACCACGTTAATGCTAACGTCTATCAACAGGACGATTTTGAGCCTTACCCTAATGACTATTATCATTACAATGACTTTAACGACTATCAAACCCCTTCGAACAATCAGTCTATGTATCCCGAATATGTTCAGACCAACGATTACTACCAGTCCGAACAACAACTAGAAAGTCACCAGGATTTTCCCTCACATCCCGTGCAACAATACCCTCCAGGAGAGAACTACCATGCTAGATACCCTGTTGACAAATACAAAACGTTGTCATACCAAACTCATCCAGTAATAATACCCTTCGAATGCTGTGAACACCTTCCTGGCAAGCCTCACATTCCCGATCTAAAACCATTAAAACTGAACCACATCGACGTTAAGGATTTGAACATTGCACAACACAAACTAAATCAATATTCTGATGAGCTGGACAAACTTATCAACGAGCCTTTTGTGAACAAACATCTCCATTGGTTCACAATTTTCACCATCACCTTGATCGTTGCCCTAACGATCCTGTACGTCTTTTGTAAATGTAGACGTAAGAGACATCCCAGAATCGGATTGGCCATCACCAACGACAGCTCTGGTCCACCACCTCCAATGCCAAGACCAAAAGAAACCGTTCAACAAAAATTACGCCACCTGATGCCAAAAAGACGACCCGGCCGTTCAATGGACGAAGCCTTGGAACAAGAAGCCTTGGAACAAGAACCCTTGGAACTTCGGTCTCTCCATGGACGCTAAAAGTCGCTGCAAAGCACCGACTTTTTTATTAAAGGGGGAGTTGTTATATGCTCATATATCCACGTGTGGGATTTGACCACGAGTAACCCGGTGTCATGTCAGCATATTGCAACGAACCTGAGATGCTTTGTAATTAGTTACTTCATGTCGCAATTCACACGACCTGAAGTTGCTGAATAGGCATTTATATTATTATAAATACCTTAATAATTTACATTGTGGCATTCATTAATTTAAAGACCGTTACTCTGTCCATTTTTATGTTCAACTTTGTGTTATAATTAAAAATTTAAGTGAGTTTTGAGTGAGATAACATATATATATATAAAATATAATTGACTATAAATTTAAAACAGTAACAAACAGTAGTCTATGAGAACAAACCGTGTGTTTCCACCGCATCGCGCATGTTGTTTCTGTGTCGGGCGATAACAATACATTGTCTTTTTTTTATACAAAATATTATAAAAACGTATTTCACGAGGATTAAGTGGCGTGGCGTGGCGTCAGTGGAGACTTTGAAGATAATATTGGGGTAGTGTTTTTCTATTTTTGTGTTCTGCATGGCCGATGATATAATTTGAACCTATATAATTAAAACATTAAAAAATAAGGTACCATCCGCCAAACTAGAAGATCTTGTGAACCCCTTAATACAATTTTTGTATTAAGTTTTTAATTAGACAAGCCAGGAAACGATGCTGCGTTTTATGGTGGTATGGACTGCTATAATGCGACTGACATTGTGCTAAATATTCGACTTATAGTAGATAACTTTTAAATTAAAACGATTTTTCCTAATTTCTGCCATGACCATTAGGGTAATTGTCTTTAAGTGTGGTAAGTGGTATTTTACTTTCGAATTTTCTAATGACGCAGAGCTTTTTAACAAAAAAAAAGTTAAACTAAACGATAAAAATTTTGTCATATGATGAGTACTTTCGGTTTGTGTTAAAAATATATATTAAGAGTAAAAATCGGCTTACCAATAAGTCCCCTGTTATCCATAAAACGTGTTTTCTCAGTAACAACTTTAAGATTGCCATTCTCAAGAGACTTGATGCCAGTTCTTGGAGTTTTATAATGTAAATTTGGAGGTATGAAGCCCGTTTCGTAAGCAAGGATACTCTAAAATTTTATAAAAAAAATAACAATGATCAAAATGGTTTCAGCAGTATAATATTTTTAAATTAATATTTTTTATACGAAGCTTGTTGCGATGATATTACGACTTGTTTGAATGCTCCTTGAATAAATGATTTATAAACAAATTAAAATAAATGATTTGTGTCTACCAGTTAACACCAGCCCCAATATTGCATGCAATGTTGCGAGTCCTAGCCAGCTCTAGTGTTCTGTATAATATTTACTATGTAACACATGTAAATAAATTAGGCACAAAATAATATGTATAATACAATATTAACGAATAAAGAAATTTTGAAATCAAATCAACTCTCTAATACGACCCATTGAGTCAAATAATCTTCCCCTTAGGTGACTAATGGATAAATAAGGTCACATACACGTAGTGAAAGAAACAGTAGTGCAACTAGGGGGGGGGGGGGGGGGGGCTTATGCCCCGTATTGAAATCCTACACAATTCTACTAAACCTCCTGAAGATGTCTTTTAAAAAAAGGGCTACCGCGTAATAATCCACCCTCCAAAAGATGACTCCTAAAAATAAGCGTCATATATAGAAAAGGAAATAAAACACCAATTGGTCTAGGGGAGGAGGGGCCTATCTCGATTTAGTGGCGACTTAGCCCCCCCTTTCTCTGCTTTACTCCCATGTTGCGGCTATGGTTAGAAGAATAAGAAAAGAAGAGAAGAAAGAAGATGATGAAAGTGAAAAAAGAATAATATTCATAATTAATGAAATTCCTATTTAACTTACTTTAGTTACTGAACACAATCCAGATGATGGTTCGGTATGACCAATATTAGATTTTATAGAACCAATTAGAAGGGGTTCTACCCTTCCTTTTACAAAAATTTCTTCTATAGCCTGTAGTTCTTCAGGATCGCCGACCTTGGTTCCTAAAATTATTATATAGTTTTATTAAAATTTTCGCATTTAATAATAGATAGGTTTTTTTTTCAAATATTAACAATATAATACATAAGATTAAAATAATATATTCATTAATTTAAAAAAAAAGTAAATTTTGATTCAAAAAGTACATAAATGCAGCTTTTGGAATATAGATGCAATACGACTTAATTAAAGAATAATTTACAATACTATTAATTCATATATTAATATTAATACTATAAGCGTTTCCGAAAAGATTTTTAAATCATTGGTGTTTAATATTGATCTTTGTTTGGACTTTATATATTTTTTAATAATATATAGAAAATGACTTTGTATCTAAGTGATACATTTATTTTGATCCTTTGAGAAGAGATTGTACTAAAAGGATACAGTCAGTTTAGACAAAGTTTAAATAACCCTCGTTTTTTTCTTCAGAATATATTTACTTAAACTGCAAGTATCTCAACTTGCCTACCCCTCTCTTACTAGAAGTTTATTCTTACCAGTGCCATGAGCTTCCAAATAACTTAAATCAGTCGGTTTTATGGAATTGCATTCTTCATAACATTCCTTAATAAGCTGAACTTGCATTTCTTTCAATGGGTAGGTAATACCAGAATCCTAGAAAATCTAAATTTTAACACATTTACTTAAATCTATTTTTTAAGGTGTACGAAAGGTTGCGCCGAGGCATATTATAGAATACTAAAATAATTTTTAATATTAATTTATAGGTAAAGATATTATTTTACTAAAATGGTGATATGTGGATATTCAAACAAGCATAGAAGCAGGTACTTTAATAGCTTAGTGTTATTTTTACTCAGATTATTTCAGCCAGCATTAGTTTTATTGAGGTCTCTAATTTATAAGATGAAAATAGAAAGTGATATCCGGCCACCCTTCGTTTGTCTTTTAATTTAAAAGTAGTACTGCCAAATAAAAATCTACCAAAAAAGAGAACCGCAGATCTATTGGGACACAGTCGGAAAGACGCGAGAAATGTTACTGCGGTTTTTACCGTATAGTTCCCCTTCGGTAGACATGCCGACCGTATACCCTCTAACGACTTTTGCAGAAGTTGCAGAGATAAAGAAGAGGAAGCAAGTATTCAACATTTTCTGTGTGATTGCCCTGGCCTTGTTAAGAAGAAGGTTCACTGTTCTGGATTAACCATTTTTAAATAGCCTGGAGGAACTAAGCAACTTACAACTTGGTCGACTGAGCAGGTTTCTGAATAGTAGTGGCTGGTTTTAATGGGTTATTAAAATTCTTCTGCGGTATACGCCACACTAACTATGAGAGATCTGATGAAGGTGGGTTCTACGGAACAAGTGTGGTATCACAACGGACCTAATAGGACTATGTGAGACTGTTTGGTCAGAATGAAAGGTCCGCTACTTTAATCTAACCTAACCTAACCTAATCTACCATTCTTTCTCCTCTACAAGTTGGTGTAATTCGAATTTTAATCCGACGTTTCGTTTTTGAAAATCATCATTAACTTTGCTTCTTTAATAGTAGGGTAATTTTATTTAATTATTTTAAAACTTACTTAGGATCAATAACACGTTTCGGACTTAAAAACATATTTGTCTTACTTAAAACTATTATATTTTCTATGATAGGAATAAAAGTCGGTCTAAACCACAATATCTTCCTATCGTATAATAATTAACCACTGTGAGTATGGACTACTTCTTGAATCATATTATATTTTCAATCTCCGTAACCTAATCTATCCCAACTATATAGTAGGCTGTGACAGATTAGGTACTTTTTTTAAATAAATTATTTAAGACAAGAAAAATGTAATATGATTTGTTGACGTTGTCGACGTCAAGAGTCAGATTATTTCTAGTTGGCTTTGAAAATAAACTTTCTCTTATTGATGATGTGTTTTAAAGGCCGAAACGTGTTGTTAAAAAAATAATGTGACACGTCGTTCAATTATTAAGGAGGAGGGTAATTTAAAAATAATAAAATTTCATAATTTATATAAGTGTACCTTAAAACCATCGCAGTTACTTTTAGCGTGTAAAATAGTTGTATATATCCTTTTTGAATCCTTAGCTTTTTGAAGAAATACGGCAGTTACAGCTTCTGATCTAACATATCCATCTCCAGCGTTATCAAATACTTTACATGTTCCATCTTGACTGAGTACACCCAGTCTAAAATAATACAAAAATAAATGTGCTCATATTATTTAATTTTATTATATGCATTGTAAATTGTGTAAAGCTCTTGAATGATAGAGAAGTTTTTGACTTGCCATTGTCTTTATTTGTTTAAAATCACAACGTTTCAACTGGTAATTATGTACAGTCGTCTTCAGGTGAATACTAAAACGGAAAATAACTACAGCTTTATTTATACTATCTAGGTGCACTGAAGCATGACTGAGATAGGTGCAGTCCTGCGTTTCATTCGTATTATTCTAAGATTACATTTACTTAAGGGGGAACTTTGTGCAGCAAAAAATTAATTTGCAGGAGGGTCTCACCCGAAGTGGGCATACTAGCGAGCTTATGACGTGGTGAAAAATATTCCGTTCTATATATTCTATAATATGACAACAAAATTTACCTAAAACATGATTTGAGCGCTGCAAGATAACGGACTTATTACGACATTGTATTGTCTCAATTTTTAAAGTCTTAAAGATAAGACATAAAAGTTCTAAGCTACATGGCTTTAAAAAAAAAAAATTCTTAGCCACGATATTAACCTTGGAAAAGTTCCTAAAAATATGCACCTTCAGTGGGCATTTTCTTATACATATTGTTATTTTTTTCAAAAAAGGGCTTTGTAACTTAGAAATACAAACATTCCTTTATTAAATTTTAAATTGTCCCGACTAATATCTTAAAGAGTCTTTCCAGAATCCTGCCTTAACAAAAGTTTGGAGGTATTTCGTATATCCAATGATGCCTTACTAAAACAACCTGGGTTCTAGTGTATGGTACAAGTTTCCTCCACACCAGAACCATGTTGTGATAGTAAACATTCTTTGAATATTAGAAATACATAATAATATTTGTTATGTAGTTGCAAAATAATACCGCCCATGCACAAACTAAACACATGACTGCACCCATCTCAGTTATGCTAGTATAAATAGAGCTATAGTTACTGTACTTATTTAGTAATAACCTGGAGACGACTGGAGATACTTACCAGTTAAAACGTTGTGATTTAAAACAGATAAAGACAATACAATTCCAAAACTTGTTTATTATTTAAGAAACATCATTGTCTTCAACCTTTAATAAACAACGTAAAGCTTTGTTAACTTAATTTTTTATCGATTAATTTTTCAAAATTATGGGTGTACCTACTCGATATATTTTATTGGTAATATCATTGAATTTTATTCGTTTATAAATGTCAGTCTTTAATAAAAAATTTGAAATAAACGATCGTTATACTAATATTGTTTAAGGTTTGCCCTGTTGATTACCTGACTTAAGTTATTTATATTGATTGACCGAGCCAATAAGTATAAAGTCTTCATTTTTGTGCATGAATTGAATGATTGAGACTACAGTCAATATTATCCATAAATAGTATATTTGTCTTAGTTACGAGGTTAATGTTTGTTTCTATGATGTAAATTTCTGATAGAACAGATTTACAGCTTTAAAATGTATCTAAGAAAATCAGTTAACAATCAAAAAGAGTTTGGAAAGTGCCGAGAACTGATAACGGATAGGTATAAGCTGCCCTTAAAGCAACCTAGAGTCATCTCTTCTTTACTTCGTAATGTATTAGAAATATATTCTAATACAAAATAGTTAAAGATTGTTTGAATACTTAGTTATCAAGAGGTACTTGGCAATGAAAGAGCCGATAAGTTTTCTAGACTCAGGAATGATACCTCTATCCAGGAGGGTGATAACAAAACAACAGGTATGGTCTGCGTGTAAAGAGTGGGGCTTGCTAGGTTCTGTGGAAAATATGGAGGCAAACCCAAGTAAATTAAGGACTTTAAAACCGAGTCAGATTAAAATGGCGCTTCTGTATAAAAGACCGTAAGCCCGTAATCTACTATCAGGAATTCTAGCAGGGCACTGCTCGTCAAAAAACAAATATTACTTGTTTGTTTGGAGGAAGGCTTAATTTAACCGGATGTCAGGCATGACATAAGACACTGCTAAAATTTGAGACTAGCGATTCTTTAAAGAGAGGAGCCTGAAAGAAATTCCTGACCTTTATTCGTATGGAAGATTCAGCACCAAAAATTTAGTTTGTTTATTCCACATGCAAACTTACTTAGTTTTCCCACAATTACTACCACTTATGTAAGAGAAAAAATTATTGTATTAGCTTACCTTGAAAACTGTAGCGATACATATGGATGTAGTGTCAAATTAGTACCTCCAACAATGGCATTGTCACATTCCCCAGTCCTAATCGCCTTGTAAGCATGTTCTAAAGCATATAGAGAACTACTGCATGCTGTATCGCATATAAATGAAGGGCCTTTTAGTTTTAAAAAGAAACTTATTCGGTTAGCTATCATTGATCGGGTACATCTACAAAAAATAAAATATGTTTTTTATTAAAGTGATATCTTTCGAAAATGTAGTTGCACTACAATAAACATACAGTTTCTTTTCGCTGCTCTTAATGAGATGTTACCTATACAAGAAGCTATTGCAATATGGAAGATACACTGTGAACAAAACTAAATTGGACAATTTTTTAATGTTTAGTAACTCGCTCTTTTATCAGAATTTAATCAGTAAGGTCAAAAAAGCGTATCTTACACCAGAATCTTAGGTTTAAATTAATAATTAATAGACATTACTTACCCGGTGATGGCATAGTTCGCGGGAACCAACTTGTCGAAAAACCATGTTTTCTCATTTTCACTAAACGCTGATCCAACAAAAACTCCAGTGTTAGTACCTTCAATATCAGATAAATGAAGACCAGCATCGAATAAAGCTTCTACACTTTTTTCAAGGAACATACGTACCATCGGGTCCATGCTACGGGCTTGACGATGGTGAACACCTAAATAAATTTATTGTATTTATGGAAATAAAAATATGCATGGATAGTAAAAGCCATTGTATATTGAAATGACCATTTTCAAGAATATAGAGTATATTTATATGAAATTTGTTTATCTTTAAGAAACTTGTATAATTTATATACAGGGTTGCGCAGAAGTCTGGAATAAAATTAATATAGCCTTAACCTATAACTTTTTGGGAAAACGCTCGGATACGTCAATTTAGTTTTAAATATATGCTCACATGTTGACGTTATTCGTTTGTTTTTTTATGGACATTTTTACTTTTCAAAGTAAGAAATCTTCATTGTTTCGCGTTCTAGCATTTTATGACCTTACAATAAGCCCTTTACTATACCATGTTCATCAAATTTGTGGAATATTTCACTAATAGTGCCCAGTGAAAGTTGATTATCCGGATATTTAGCATTAAATAAAGTGCACAAAATCATTTTTGTTTAGAAAATCGTAAAATAATAGGACTTCAGAAATACCTAAATTAATTTTAAGCTCACAATGCCACAACATGTCAGAGCGTGAAACAATGAAGATTTCTTACAGAAAAAACATCAATGATTTATCATTTTCGCTTATTTAAATAGAGATTTTAAAATTTTTTTAACAGTCGCCATTTTGAAATAGCTTGACAGAATCGCGCCAAAATTTATGAGCATACTGTACGAGATATTAGCTTTCAAATGATGTATCACAAGCTGTGTTTCCATTAAAAAAAATATCGATGTCGCCATGTCTTTGACAATTGTCTATAAAGAAACAAACGAATAACGTCAAAATATGAGCATATACAAAACTAAATTGACGTGTCCGAGCGTTTTCCCGAAAAGTTACAGGTTAAGGCTATATTCATTTTATTCCGGACTTCTGGGCAACCCTGTATATATTTTTTTGATAGTCGGTACACATTTGGTATCACTGTATTATAGGGCTTATGGTATTGTATTTTTATTGCTAGTCATGTAGTATAATTAAGGGTTTTTATTGGGGGAAAATAGATTCTAAAGATGGCCCATTTATACTAGCATAACCGTTTAATAATATATTTCCATCGACCGTGTATTTACATCCGATATTAACGTTCCCAAAATCATTCATTAATGACCCCTATTAATGCATGATTTTCTGTAAATGCACGATTTCCCCAAATCATTCATTAATGACCCCTATTAATGCATGATTTTCTTTAAATGCACGATTTTGGTAATTAAAATTAAAGGCAGCCAGGCAAACAAATCAACAAAATAATAAAACGTCAATCCAAAAAGTCGTCCGCTGTCATTAGTATTTGTAGAATTGTGAAATCTGGATTGTAAAATAAAAGTTGTTAACTGTTTTTCTTTACTTTAGTAAAAAATACGGTCGACGAAAAAACATTGTAACCAACTCTTACATTAAAATGCGATTAATGATCTCGAACATTAACGCGTTCGCTACGCTCACGCGTTAAAATATTTCGATCATTAATCGCCATTATTAATGTACTTGTTGGTTAAATTACTATTCCATAGTATAAATTTAAATGAAATATAAAGTAGTATTTTTATTTGGTGCTTACCAAAAAACCCTGCGTCGAACTTGTTAATATAGGGCATTTTCCCGATTCTCTGAGGAATCTCTGGATGTCCGGGTTCCCATCTTCGACTATCTGCGGTAATTAAATCCACTTTATTAAAGAGATTTTCGCGGAAAAGCTCAACGTTTTTTGATTCTGGGTACTGGCCTGATAATCCTAAAACAAAGAGTTATCACTGTCGTGTATAATATTAATGCCATTCCTCATACTGAACAAACTGTCCATTATAGTCGTCCCACTATTTGGAAATAAAAACTTGTTATAAAAGGTGAGTGAAGTAAAAGCAAGGTGGAAATTATTGGCGTATATGAGATGGTTTTGAATAAAATTTAAAATTACTTCAAATTTTAAAATAGGCAGAAAATAACAACTTATATTAACATAAAAAAATATATCGCCTAAATAGAAAAATATTTTATTATTTCGTATAATTCCTGCTTTTGAATGATAGGAAGTACCGACGTCGAAGGATCAATTGTATTGGTAAACAATATTTTTATCTCTAAATAACTAAATTCCCATGTAAAAGGAACAACAACTTTTCTTAACTAGACGTCTTGCATATTGCGCCCTGTCAATATTCATATTTAAATTCTAATCGATTCATTTAAATAAGGTATTTTAGGAAAACTAGTATATAAAGTGGATCTTTTACGACCAACAATAATGATAATATCAGTATTGTTAATACAACCGTACACGATCAACATATTGTAATATATGCAATTATTTAGGAAATCACATTTTTTTAAATAAGCTCTTGCCTTTCAGGTAACATAAATTCAAAAATATAATATCGTTTTTTTACTGATGATATAGTTTACATTTTAGGTAGTAATTTAATATACAGGGTGATTCCTAAGTTTATACTTCTGTTTTAGCTGTATATAGAAGGCATTAAAGTAAACAACATTTTCAAATAACTTTTTTCAAAAACTTAAAAATAGGCGAAATACAGAAGTAAAAAAATCTTAGTGCGGGCCTGGTCATCAAAACATAGCCTGATATACTTTATGCTGTTTTTGTATTATTAGTAGTTATTAGTCATGCAGTTTACGGGTCGGTGGTCAGTTATTTATTTGGCAATCTGCTGCGGTGTGTTTTTCTGAAGCAAGTTAATCTTAAATTGGTGACACGTGAACATGATAAAATTTGAAAACAGTGAACTAGTAGATATAAGGTGCTAATTTACTGTGAGTGTGGCAAAGTGCTTCGAGATTATACGCAGAACGCTTTCCCTTGCGGGCTCATCCTACACCCAGAAGTTTTTTTAATGTTATTCAACGGGCAAGTTAGGCAGAACCGTATTTGATTCGTAGTGTCATAAATGAATGTAAGTACCTTATTTTGGCGTTTTTTGAAAATGTTGTTTATTTTAATGCCTTCTATACGCAGCTAAAACAGACGTATCAACTTAGGAATCACCCTGTATAATAAATAAATAATATGAATAATAAACTAGAACTTATATACAGGATGGGTATTTTAAATAGAATATAGACGCTCTGGTAATAAGATTTCTCTAAAATATAAAAATACGTTTTCAAAATTTTTTTATAAGTCTCATTTTCGTCATAAAAAAAATTGGGATCCCAATGAGGGGGCGCAGCCCAAACCAACTTTTTTTATTAAATTAGAGGATACACCTTTTTGGAAAGCTTATCAAATAAGGACTTTGTCTATTTACTTTTTTTATATTTGTCAAACCACAGAGTAATTTAGTTTCTACTTACCAGAAATAACAACTTCTTCCCCTGGTGGCGGGTTAGCAAGCATTTTGCCAAACTTAATTGACGTATCTTCCATACCATTAGTGACATTGTCTTGCACTATGTTATCTGTAATTTCGGGTGCCATTTTTTCACCTGTAATTTTATTGTATTCTGTTTTATAATTTACTAAATGCATAGTATAATATTGTCGGGTTGCACAAATAATTTTATTAATAATTAACTGACCAGTAATGTGACGATGACATTGGCAGACATTCTTTACTCGCAACGTATAATTACATCAGTCAACTTCGATTGTGAGTAAATAAGCTGGCCAATGTCATTTAGGTCACAGTCCAAGTTGCTGGTTAGCTAATTATTAGGAAAGGTCATTATAAAACCCGAAGTATAATTTCTAAAATTTAATACAAAAATCGAAAAATTAATTTTTTTCAATCATCAGATTATGCAATTTCTGAAAAAAAGTTTTTTATAATTTTAACTTGGGGTAAAAAACGGTTTGTTAATTTTTCTGTAATATTTTACGCAATCTGCTTACTTATAAAAATCGCGCTGTGTACATACTTTCAAGTAAAATTTAATAATACAAATTATTTCTTTGAGCAATTCCGTTGTGTTTCTTTCAAAAACAAGTAGTAAATATAATAGCCCTAACATTTTTCTCAAGAGAGTCAATTTTATAACTTAAAGCAGGTTAAAAACGGATTATTTCAACGTTTTCATGGCCTACTCTTTACCACTTTTTTTGTTGGGGTTGGCGTAAGAGCCAGTATATTTTGGCCTATATAAGGCCCATTGTATCCCCTTTCGTCTGGGTAATGTACGGGACCTACAGCTTAACGTGGAATTCGAACCACGTGTATGCACTAGTTCTCCTTTTAACCCCCCAGAAGTCTATGACGCCCTTCTCGGTTCCGTTATTAGAAATCACTAGTAACATACTGCTTTCTTAAATTCACTGAATTTCGGACATATTTTTTTTTATTGTACGTATGCACTCCGGGAATTGAACCCGGGTCGTCACGGTCGAATACCAGTAACTCACCTTTGAGTCACTAACGCGGTCTCTTTACCACTTACCCTGATATACCAAATTTATGGACATTTTAAAAACAAACTAGATCTAGACACCCATTTTTAAAACAAATGATAAAGTGTGATATGTCATTGAAAAGAGAATTTTTATTAGAATTTAAGCATCAAATAAAAATGGGGGATTCCCGTTAAAATTTAAAAGTTGACTTCACTTCCGGTTAAACCGGAAGTGGATTCGAAGGTTTAACCTGGTCGCAGTCGCTATTTACACACTTATTAACTTATTTTTTAAATCTTTACTTTTAAAATGACCGTGTCACCAGGTATATGGATATAATTTCGCATAGAGCTGCCAACCTTAGAGAAAAATCTAGAAATGTTTATCAGAAGCTCTTAGATAGTAAAATTTTTCTTTGCAGATATTTTAATCTTTGTATTCCATTTCTTTTTCTTATACATTTTGCCCTAAATAATTATTTTATTTAAAGTAGAGATAAGTAAAAATTTCAAGATTTTAAAATTCTTTATGACCTACTTTATTAAGTAGGTATGCCATTCTTCCATTAAAAATGCTAATTATAATTAAATTATAAACTTTGAAAACGCTTTATAGTTGATTGTTATTATTACCGCAAAATATTATTTCCTTTTCATTTCCTCAACCCACTCTTATTTTAAACTTAAATTCTTTAAAATTCACGTAAAATACATAAAGTTTCACTTACTTTAGAAACTCAAAGAAAAGTTTTTGGAAAACTGTCGTGGGTAAAACTCAAATTTTTCTTTTTATAGAAGAATTTCATATTTTAATTTTTTTGTAATAAGCAAATGAATGGCTCTTGTTTTGGTGCACAAATTATTGCAACAAATATACTAAGTGAAACTGAAAAATATTTACAGAAGAAGAATAAATATAAAATAAAAAATATTTATTATAAAAAAACTGTACGATGACAAGCCTATAATACTTCAATGTGGTATCATGTGATATCCTAACATAAAAAAAAATCTCTTCTAGTTAGTCTTGCTCAAAAAGTTAATTTAATATTTCATAAGATATGACATATAACAATATATTTTTAATTTTTTGAATTACCTCTTTTAATTTATCTTAAATATTTATTCAATCAAATACTTACAAAAGTTTTCTGTACGGGACATTATTTTAAGTGTCTCACCCGATTGGCGACTTTGCTATCGACCACAATAAAAAAAAACAATTATGTATTCCTTAATAGCTTTTAGTGAAGGAGCCAAATTTGATGTAAAAAAAATCTATGTTTACAAATTTGACAGATACGACGCCATATTGGATTTTTTTAAATGGCAACCCTACCTTATAGTAAGCCAGCTGCATTCGCTTATTTGTTCCAACATTAAAAATGTATAATTGTCAATATTTATTTTCAGCCGTTCCGGAGTTACGAGGCTTCAATGTTGGTGATTTTGTTATCATGGAATTAACAGAAGCTTTGATATTAGAAACTCAATTTTTTCTGGAGATACGTAATTGTTTATAGCGGAGCCACCCATGCTATTGTCATATATGTCAGATGTCAAAAAATGACAGTTAAGACGCCATTTTGAATATTTTTAGATAGCAACCCACATTTATAACTACATCAATGTATTGCATTTCGCAGTCCGATTTCAAAAATACATAGTTGTCGATATTTATTTCCAACACTTGTGGAAATACGACTGCATCAAAAACTGCATCGTTCGATTATGTCTTTTGAGTATCTCACCCCATTAAAAAAATAGAAGCTTTGTGATTAAAAAATCAATTTTTTCTGGAGACACGTAATTTCTTATGGCGGAGCCACCCAGGCTACTGTTATATATGTCAGATGTCAAAAAATGACAAATACGACGCCATTTTCAATTTTTTTAAACGGCAACCCCCATTTATAACTACGTCAGTGAATTGCATTTCGCGGTCCGATTTTAAAAATATATAGTTGTCGATATTTATTTTCAACCCTTACGGAAATACGACCTCATCAAAAACTGCATCGTTCGATTTTAACGGTTTAACATGTTAAACCGGAAGTTCTAACTTTTACATACAGATATTTTAAAAGACATAATCGAACGATGCAGTTTTTGATGCGGTCGTATTTCCGTAAGTGCTGGAAATAAATATCGACAACTATATATTATTGAAATCGGACCGCGAAATGCAATTTACTGACTGAGTTATAAATGTGGGTTGCCAATTAAAAAATATTCAAAATTGCATCGTATTTGTCATTTTTTGACATCTGACATATATATCAATAGCATAAGAAATTACGTATCTCCAGAAAAAATTGAGTTTCTAATCTCAAAGCTTCTGTTAATTTGATGATAACAAAATCACCAACTTTAAAGCCTCGTATCTCCGGAACGGCTGAAAATAAATATTGACAGTTATATTATATAGACATTTTTATTGTTGGAATAAATAAGCCAATGCAGCTGGCTCACTATAAGGTAGGGTTGCCATTTAAGAATATCCAATCGTATCTGTCAAATTTGTAAACATAGATTTTTTTTTACATCAAATTTGGCTTTTTCACTAAAAGCTATTAGGGAATACATAATTGTTTTTTTTTGTGGGCGATAGCAAAGTCGCCAATCGGGTGAGACACTTAAAATTATATCACTCTACATATATTTATAAAAAAATAAAAGAGGAAAATAAGCTAAAATATTTATTTATTGGCATAGTTACAAAAATATCAACTACAAAATACAAATAAATAGTATAGTATGTCCAATTACTGGCTATATGCACGTCATAACTCGCAAATACATAATCATAACAGAAACAAAAAATAAGAGGTCTGTTATTAACTGAAGGGTCCTGTAAAATTCGATTTGACAACTTTTGTTATTTCGAAGAACTTTAATTTTACGTGTTAAACGTAATTTGAAAGTGAAAAATAGTTAGTTTGAACATATTTTGAAAATATGTCTCATTATTCCGCAAAAGAAGAAAAGCTCATTTTAAAGTTTCCTGACAGAATTGAAAAAATATACGATTTAATCAACGACTTTACTCGAATCAAAAATTATGTCAGAAGCTGTAACGTGCATCCAGCCAGTAATTGTACGGATTTTATAAGACAATATTAGTGATGTAATAACAATAGTTACTAATAAGAGTAACATTGTTAATATTTGTCTGTTTAAAGAAGACAATGATGTTTCTTGAATCACAGAAGAGTTTTGGACTTGCATTGTCTTTATTTATTTTGAATTACAAAGTTTCGACTGGTAAGTATCTCCAGTTAAAATGTGTGATTTAAAATAAATAAAGACAATGCCAGTACAAAGCTCTTCTGTCATTCATTGTTAATATTTGTTTTTGTTTGTTCACGTGTGTAATATTTTAAAAATACCAGTAATAAAGTAGTAGCGTTTAGTGTCCGTATAAGTAAAATAGAAATAAAGTTTTCACAAAGTAGTGCATCTATGTTTTGCAAAAAAGTTCACAGGAACGCCAAAGGAAATGGGTTCCTTGGGGCCCAGGTAGACAATGACTATGACTGAAAGAGAAAAATGCGTTTTTCTCTGGTCTTGCTCCATGTATTCCCGCTCCGGTACCTTCTTTGGTTTTAAAGACGTCTGTGTACCAAATTATTTCCTCAGAAGTAGTTTCTGGTGTTTTGTTTTTCCACACGTTTCGTTCACCAATTACGACCTCGTATGGTAAGAGCTCATTTTTTATATTAGCTGATATCCATATGGCCGCTTACATGCTTTGCAGCATTTTGCCGCCCGCTAGAATAGACCTTGCAATCAAATTCATCGTTAAAATTATTTTTGCCACCCAATAAAACTATGTAGACATTCCGTTGTAAAAGTTGTAAATAATATGCACAATGCACCTAATTGAAATTTGGTGGGAATTATCATTTCTTTAATTTTTGACCTGCACATCTAAACATTCCAAACCGCATTGTATGCGTATTTTATGATAATAAAAAATCATAATATAAAGTTAAATTCATTGACCGCTTAATATTATTTCAAGGGTAATAACAAAACTTTGATTAATTTTAATTTTTAGATACATTTTAGCAAACCAATTATTTAAAGAAGTAAGTTACAACCTGGTGAATGATGCCAAACATCCATTACCACCGTCGACACCACCCTCTGTTTCTGTTTTTCGGATAGAGGCATATTTGGGAGGGGGATAATGGTAAATTTGAGAGGATTTCTAGGCAGGAGGTGGATCACAATCGATGGATGCTCCCAACAACTCCTTAACTCACGTCAATGAAGTCCTATTTGGAGAAAAACAATGGGTAATTTAATTATACAGAGTTTCGAGGTGGGTAACGGTAGGAGAAGGTTGCCATGAACTAACCGTTTAAAATATTTGTATAATTGTCATTTCTTGCCCTTCTTTCGAATTAGGCTTTTTGTCTCTTCGTTCGCTGCCCAGGGCTATTCCCGAGGGGACCTACAGCTTAACGTGGGTTCCGAACCACGATCCTCAGTCATGCGATACCCCCAAGAGTTGTCAACCCTCGGTTTCTTGCTATTGCATAACCTACCGATTGGGGAGTGTGTATCTTCTTCCGCACCCCACAAGATGACCGATCTAATCCGGCCTGGTTACCAGCGTGAATGGGGTGGATTGGGTGATGACACATTTTATACTCTTCCATGCATTCTTAAACCTACTAAATTTCGGTCGAATGCTAGTAACTAACCTCTGAGCCACTGCCACGGTTTCTCGTATACCTAATATTAATTTTTACTTCTTGGAAGAATGGTTTTAACATCCAGGGATTACTAGTAACATCCTATCGATCTATTTTTGCCTCAAAATTCTCAGCAATTTTACATTTTCCCACTTCCAATATTTATAACTAAGCCCAAAGTAAGAGGTAAAATATATGGTTTTTGACCATGAGCCGGGTGAAAGGGGCTGTGAAACTACCTGTTGCCAGGAAACCCCTTTCAATTTAACTTTTTTCCCCTATCCCAGTGTAACTTATCCCGGAGAAAACACATGACTGGTTTGTGGCCAATTGCGGGGGTGGATGGAGTGTGCGAAGAACTGTAAGATTTTTTTTAGTTTTCTCCACCTTCCAAAACAGGAGGGAGGTTTGTTTTATAGTTGCAGTAGGACTATCTAAAAACAAAGCCTAAAAAGCAGTCTTTTCTCCACTATATAGCCTAGGTGCTGGATTAATAATTGAAACACAATTTTATGACAAACATCTGTATATATTTAAACAATAACTAATTAATTTACAATTTGTACAATGGTTGAGAAAATAACATCGGTTGATTCAAAGAATATCGTAGCTGCGTACTAAGATGTATAATAAAAAAAAAATAGTATAAGCATATTTTGTCCTGAACTTGCTATTTATATTATTTAAGAAACATAAAGAATATATGGGACTTGTACAGGATGTCCCATAACTTATGGGCCGTAGAGTAACGGGAGATAGGTACTAGACATCAAACTAACCGATTAAGTCATATAAGTTTTTTCGGATTGTTACTTGTTCTAGAGATACAGGGTGTTGAAAGTAAAAGTTTTCTCGAAAATAAGCCATAATTTTAAAACGGTTTAATAAATCGAATTGAAAGATGGCAATATTATGTTTTTATGAGCAAGAAATAAGAATTTGTAGAAATTTTCAAGTTTCAAACTAGAGGGCGCTAGTTGCATATACTGGGCTTCATAAATCTATGATTTTTTTTACCTGTAATATTAGGTGTTTTCAATTATAGTTTCTTAAAGAAGGGCATTTTCTAAGTCAAAAAGGTGTACTTGATTGATCTTAATATCTTTCACGGTTTTCTAGATATTTTCGTTTAAACATCCCAAAGCCAAAAAAAACATAATACATAGTTTAGATTATTATTTTAATTATCAAAAAAAACTTATATGACATAATCCGGTTAGTTTGATGTCTAGTATCTTCAGTTACTCTACGGCCCATAAGTTATGGGACACCCTGTATATTATTTTGTTTTCGAATTCCCTATATAATTCCACGTATATTTTGTATAAAATATCATTGTTTAAATTCAATTGTTTTTGATATATTGACGTTTAAAATATGCCATTTTCAGACATTGACAAGCTGTCGCATTGGAACGGTGCATATCTAAGAGAAAGATGGTTTTCACCTCCCTATTTTAGTTTGTTATTTCCTATCTAAAAATACCAACTTCCGGTTTCACATGTTAAACAAAAAATATGGTTGTAACTTTTACATAGAGAACAAAAAAACTGAGATGAGAAGAAAGATGAAAACCATTTTTGACTTAATAAAATAAATAATACAATATGTTTCTTCTAGGTCTCTACCAGTTAATTACTGTTTTAATTCTTTAAATGGTTTAAAGGAAGTTATTGCTGATTTTGCATTTTAACAAGATATGAAGATTTTGGAATAAACCATAAATCAAATTTTTTTAAAATTTATTGTAAAGTTATCTCGTATAAAACTACGATAATCTTTTTTAAACAGGACTTACAAGAATATTGATACAGTAAACTGCTTTTCATTTAAAAAGTTTTTCGTCCCACCCACCATACTGCCTTATAAAAAAAATAGCAGTGTGAGTCAATTTTTACTAGAGCATAAATTACTTCCGGAAATTTTTTCGAGGTCGCGAAATATTTGAAAATTTCTAGAGGCGTCAGCCGAGGGAAATTTTCTTAAAAAATTTTTCGACTGAAGAGAAATTTCCGGAATTATAATTCGAGTTTTTTATGGCCATTACATTTATAATATCAATTTACAGGTTGAGTGCCGTTAAAATTTAGAATTAGTATTAATAATTGTAACGATAACTTAGTTAGTAGATGTAGTTGGATATAGATTTGTAGCAACTAGCTTTAGGATTTATTTTTATTAAAGGAACAGTGTTTTATCGTACAGTTAGATTAGTAGAAACTAACATATTTCATGTCATTATCAAAAAACTTTCTTAAGTTATAATTAACCTTACATTAGATTACCGAAAATGTTTTTTAAATACACAGAAAAAATATTATCTTCTTACCTTTAAATTGCTTAAATAAAATATAAGCTTAAAACTATATTTAAATCAATAAAATTAAAATATTTTGATCAATTATACTTTTTAATATTGATCTGTTTAAGAGAATATTGTTTAATAAATTAAGAAATGTGCTTTTCCAATTACAGTATATATTAAAACCTATATACTTTAAGCCTGTAAACCCAAAAAAAGGTGTATCAAAAGCATAACTAATTTATATATTAGTATTGTAATTTGATTAAATTGCATATTATTTTAAGCAAATGAATATATATTGTCCAATCATTAACTAGCTAATATTAAAATAAATTTTATTTAAATGGTACTTATATTTAATTCAATCAGAGAAAGGTAGGCTCTTCACCTGTGTAACGGGATGAAGGACATATTTATCTTTTGGTTGCCGATGCCGTCACATCGTTGCCTTGCCTCCTATAGTATTTATCTGTGCGTTGTTGCTTTGTTTATGTTGTAAAAATAAGCGAGTTCTATTTTAGTGCATTTTGTTATGAAAAATTTACTGGTTCGTTGGGGATTTCAAGAATTAATTCTATATCAAAACTTTTATTTAGTATTAACAGATAGGTACTAATTTTATAGCAGTCTAAAATATTATTCATTTAACACTATAAAGGTAGGTAATCATACAATATAATAAATATTTAAACGCATTGTAGCTTGTTTTGCAGCAATCATAGCTTTGCATTTAAAGGTATTTAAATATAAATGCTTTTATGCCTAATATATCCTTTTATTGAAAACCCATGGCATTTTCATATAAACCAATGAGATCTTATAGTTAAATAAATGATAATCGTGATTAGGAAACAATAAATAGGTTAAGCATTAAAACAAATAGAACAGTTATTCAGGAATAGCAAATATAGGCTACCATTGATTTAATGAGTTTCTCTGTGATACCACAATACTGTTTTCTCTGTGTAGGTATTATTACATTGTCTTTTTTTAAATTTTTTGTTTTCTTCTTAAAAATGGAGCCATATCATTTAAACATTTAAAAAACAATATGCAAACTAACAAAAATGTCGTTAAAAGTTTTTTGATAATAAACAAGAACTATATTTTGAATAAATAACTCTACAAGACTTACTTTTTCATTTAACATGTAACAAAAATAAACAGACAGAAAAATATTTGAGGCCATCTTTTTTCTTACAAAATATTCTTTTATTAATAAACAAACTGATGTCAACGGTTTTTTAATTCGACTTTTATTAAAGAACCCCGCACATCGCTATTCCTCCCAACCTCACCGTCGATACCCTTTGCAATGACAGAAGATGTCCTTCTTTCTCTTCATGGAGATCGTAGACGGCTATTGGATATAATTATTTCTATATAATAATGTTTTCCAGTACTAATTTATAATACGACAATTATTGACCGAGTATTAACCTTAGAAATCTGTTTTCTCTACCTATATTGATCATGGTTAATAATGTAAACAATCTATTTGAAAGCAGATAACTAGATTTTTTGATTCTATAATAATAACATGGAAATTGATTTCTTGTAGGTAGGCGACCAGCTAATTAACAATATAGAACCTACTGGAAGTGTCATGTAATAAACAACGAATCTTTAAAGGTAGTAATAGCGTAGAGATAGAGCTCTAGCCTATATAGATCTTAAGGTCACAGGTTCAAATACCACCAGAAGTATATGACTTTTTTTATAGACATATTAAATTATTTATAGGATTATTTTGAATTGAATCCTTCCTTGGTGGGTGAATTTTTTAAATTTATGTTTAATGCATCTTTCCTTGATTAAATTTAAAATTTTTCATTCTGATTAATCTAGAAGTCAATCCAGGATAAGTTCTTTCTATGATATATAAAATACAAATCTAAGGATTTTTTTATAACAATGCTTTGTGGGTCGTAGGAAAAATAGTGTATATTAGTCGTGTGAAAGTGATTATTTTTAAACTCGGAGAATTTTCACACTCGGCTCACGCCTCGTGTTAAATATCTCTTCATTTTCACTTGTTATAGATACTATTTTACCCATTATTTAGCCCTTATATACGTTTTTAATGATTTAAATATTAAGTGATCAATCAAGTAATCAGAGAGAAAAATTAAGAGGAAAATAAACCATTTTTCTGATACTAAAAATTAGAAGTAGGTATTAATAGACTGGATTGAAGTGTAAAGCTTTTGTAAACTTGTGCAAAATAGTTATTGCATTTAACGACCTCATATTAAAAAGTAAACCCTGTAGAGTGCTTAAATTTCGATTACAGGATCATAACTATAAATAAATAAATTCTAATAACGTAATTACATAATATATCGCGATCGATTATTACATATTAATAAAAAAATAATTAATTGTCTCTTGGCATCACATTGTTTCACGAAACAATATTGTCAATAAAAATCACTATTTACAAAACATATTCACTTCACTTAGTAAGTACATAAATATTTATAACATTATTTTCACCATTCAGTGGTATCCAATTCCATTTGACTGAAAGAAAAAAATCGATTAATCAAATAATTCTTTAGAAATTAAGGGTAAATCTAATGAAAAATTTACCAGATTCCTGTTTCATAATTTCAGACCTTTGAAGCGGCCAGTACCCCAGTAGTAGAAAACTAGAAGTATTTTTACAGCTCATTTAGATACAAAAATTTAAAAAAGTGCAATTTTTTTTAATGGAAACTCGTGTATATTATATTTCTCTGTTAAAGCTATAGCTTTTTAACAAAAAAGATTATAATTAATTTCTCCTAGAATAAAAACTAAAGGAGAAGAAGAATTTTTTCTTAGAAGATATACCACCCCGTTCTTCGATACATTTTTCTGCACGTTTTTGAACTGCTCGAACTATGTCAAGTATGGTTCTACTATCTACCTTGTTTATCGTTTCTCTAACTGTAGTCTTTAAATCATCAACGTTATTGTATCATCGCTTGTAAATTTGGTTCTTTAAAACATCCCACAAAAAAACTTCCGGAGAGGTTAGATCTGGTGATCGGGGATGCAACTGAATATTACCATTTGTTCGTATCCATTGATTATTAAAAATAGTACTTAGATGTTGATAAGTACCTCTGTAGTTATGTACAGGTGCGCCATCTTCTTGAAAATGAAGATTATATCTACTTATAAGATCCAGTTCTTCTAAGAAATTATTCAAAATTTCAGTCATAAATTCCATGTATCTTTCACCAGTTAGGGTGCCCTCTTAAAAAAAACGGACCAACAATTCTTGCACTAATTAAACCGCACCAAACGTTAAAACTAAAACGGACTTGAGGAGCTATATTTTTTTCAATAATAACTAAAACAAAATTCCTCATATTTAATTATCATTCTTTTCTAAAGCCTAAATATTAATTAGTGCGATGGTGATGCGGTCTTCATAGCCTCCTTATTATTTTACTACAATTAATATTTAAAAATAGAATATTGACGTTATTTTTGACTTTAGTGAAAAAATCATTAAAAGTTTTTTTGTTAAAAATTTATAACTTTAACAGATAAAAATATGTTATACACGGGTTTCCTTTTTTAAAAAAATGCATTTTACTTGTAACCTCAAAAACACGATGCTATACGTTTTTTTATTCTTTTATCTTAATAAGCTGTAAAAATTCTACTAGTTTGCTAATTTGAACAATTTTGCATCTTTAATAATAACAAAGTTACCAATAGTGGACACGTAACTTGGATAACACTGTATACTGGGTGTCCCCGGAACGAACTCGATTTATTTGTGGAAAACTATACATAGAAAAATTTTGGGGGCAACCCTGGCAAAAATAATTTTCAAAATGGTGGCACTTCCGGTTATACTGGATAAAAGTCTCAACTTACTTATTTTAAATGTAACACTATAAATATTATTACATTTTTAGATTCTACATAAGATTTTAGGTATATTTCATATATCATGTACTATACCTAAGTCTAAGCGTTTTTGACATATTTAAGTTTTTAGTCAAAAATGACTTTTAATAGCCTTAAAATAATTATCAATTTTTAATTCTTTATTTCAAAGCATCAACAGCACAATACCAATTACATACACTCAACTTAAACTAATAGTCAGGCAACAATACAAAGTTATAAGGAACAATAACAATTAGCTCAGCAAAGTATGTATAACACAGAAATTATAAAATACGACATAAACAACAATTAGTTTATAAGTAATTTATCCTGTATAAGTATTTTAAAGCTTCTCAGATTAACAAGGTCGATATAAATATCAGAAGCATACAAATTAAATAAATTATATACCTAGTCTATACATCTTCTGCAGAGTTTCGTGCGCGGAAAGGTTCGATAAAAAACATTACGATTTCTAGAATTAACACGATTGAAGATAAATGAAAGATGTTCAAAAATTTCAGGACAGTCAATATCACCCTCGAGGATTTTAAACGCGGTACACAAGAAGATTCTCATCCTTCTTTAACTTGAAGATAATCTATTAAAAATTCCTAAAATATACTCATTATCACAAGCCTAAAGAGGATAAATCCCAAACTTTCTGTAATGCATGCATTTCATGAACTTTTTCTGCACTCCCTCAATGATCTTTATCCAAAGGTTATACTGAGGAGACCAAATTATGCTGTCATATTCCAAAATTGGTATCACCAAAACTGTCAAACAAATAAAGGCTGACATCAACATTAAAGTCTTTAGTACTTCTTGCAATTATTCTTTGGGCACTTTCAATTTTAGAAATTATACGACTGGAAAAAGATAAGGTAGTATCAAATAAGATTCCCAGATCCTTCCACTCATTAACTCTCATAAGTTTAGCATCATTCAATGTATAATCATGGACAACAATATTTTTATTAAGTGTTAACGACATACAGGCACACTTATCTACATTTTAGTTAAAACCATTTACATTACACCAACTAGCAACATCACAGAAATCCTGCTGAAGTATCTCACAATTATTCCTAGAATTAATTTTGAGAAAAATCCTAAAATCATCCGCAAATACTAAGCTCTTTGCACGCTTAACCTTAGTCATAACCCTGTTAAAAGCCACTATGAAGATCATTCTTATAAGGAGGCCTTTATTATTTAATTTGAGTTGAATCTCCGTTGATATGGTTCTGCTTTAATAGATTTTTTAGAATATTTATAGACAAACAATTAAATAATCATGCCGGGGCGCTTAAATTGTACAAAGAGTCATAGCCAACTAGGAGTACCTAAATTTAAAATCCGTAGCCAATCGCCTATAGAACTATTAAATCGGCAATATTACACAAACTTACCCTTATTTTTAATGCTAAATAGAAAATAAATATAAAATTTGGGGGTTTCTATTTGAAAATCTAGACTAGCAGTTTTGTCTATTTCATTTTTAATCTTATTGTCTGAACACCCTGTATTAATGGTTATTAAAATATTATAATAAAATCAATTAAAACAGGTCTTTTTTAATAAGAAATCTAACTTAAATTAGATAGTTAAGGCTTCTTTATAAGAAAAATTGGTAATTATTTTAAGGCTTACTAAAATCATTTTTGGCATAAAAAGGTAAATATGTTACAAAAAGAGATCAGCCCCATCAAGTCGTGGCCTTGGTACATGTCCTAGTTAGTTGTTATTGTCTCCCAGAATCTAATAAAATGTAAAATAAACATTACAGAATGATATGTAAATAACAATATCCACAAATAAAGAGCTTTTAAAATAAAATAATGAACGTTTTATTTTATGTTTCTTTATACAAACAAAATTAAATTTTGGTGAAATAGGCCATTTGAAATATCATCGCTATCGCTACTAGAATTTAAAAAGCAACGAAAAAATGTTAAATCACAAAATAATAATTTATTAGTAATGTTTAACCTACCACAACATTTGGCACAAAAATCAAAACAACAAACAGTATCAGCAAATGTTAAATGGCCGAAGCTGAGACAGGCAGTGCCATGTTTTGATCTGGGTATTCTTCGTAGTCATCCTCTCCTTCGGGCTCTTCGTACTCCTCGGGTCCTTCTTCGACAGGCTCTTCGGTATCGAGATCAGTACTGATGGACGGCGGCTGGGAGGGGGACGGTCGACTTAGATCCTAAAAATTAGTGGTTAGTTGGTTAGTAACACACCTGGCGTTAGCATATTTTAGTAGTATTTCTGTTAAATTTATATTAATTAGTTAATTAGAGTGGAAGCAAATTTGAAAGGGTTAATACAGTATTTAGAAGTATTATATTATCATTAGTTGAGAATATTTCCGATATGGACATTAATATATAATAAGAATCATGTATAGGACAAGGAAAACTCTCTTAGTTTTTGCCTTATTTCTTCCAGAAAGTAAGGCTTGACTTATTGGGTCGATTAAATAACTAAATTTATATAAGCCTCTGCTTCGTGAGTAAGCTCATCTTCACTTGGTAATGTTGAATTTTCAGGCATGTTTCTTGACAGGGCGTCTGTTACTACCAGATCCTTGCCGGGAATGTAAAAGATTTGATAATCATACGATAATTAGACGAATTCTAAAGCGCTGAAGACGGGGTGTTAATTCGTCAATGGGTTTAGACTGCAATACCTAGATTAACGGCCTATGATCGGTTTCAAAACGAATGGGTTTGCCTGTAATATACTCCTGAAATTTGTCCGCTGCCCATGCTAAAGCTACAGCCTCCTTTTCTATTTGCCCATATCTCTTTTCGGTGTCTGATAACAAACGAGAAGAGTATGCCACGACTTCTTTTGTGCTATCTTTTTATGTTTGATATAGGCGAGCCTCTATACCGAAAGAAGATGCCTACCTTTATTTGTATAATTCACAAGACATTTTAATTTAAACTAAGTATAGGGTATCTCAAATTCGATGCTCATATGGACACTATAAGAGATACAGCATCGGCCAAATAGAAGCAAAGCTGGAGAATTTTATGACCAGTAATATCGTTAAAGAAAATTTTAGCTTGCTTTTTTTTACTTTTTAAAATATTTGAAAAAAACTAAAATTTTAAGTTTTTGTTTCTTAAGTTTATCTGACTTATTTTAACCGCTACAGAAAAACAAATACAACATTGATAAAGCAACTTTTTTAGATTAATACTACCATGTTTTTAGAATTCCGGTAAAAGGTTTCGTGTGGTGTGGAACTGTTACCAACTTTAATTTTTTAAATACGGACCTGCATTTTTTATTTTATTTAAAAAAATTTATTTAAGCCTTAATTTCAAGACAATTTAAAGGCAAAAGCTTCATTGAGGATCCAGACCCAAGACTTACGAAACAGCTGCTTCAAATAAACAGGAACCAGCTGAGAACCATTACAGGAATTCTGACAGGACACATGGATGTCAAGAACCATCTGCACATAATGCAACTGTACAATGGAGACCTTAACTAAAAATTGTGCTTACAAGTCAAGGAATAGTTTGTCATTGCGAGTCACTAGATCGGAAGAGGCAACAAATACTCGGGCAACCAAAACTGAAACCAGAGAACATCCTTACCCTCTCCCCAGTTGACCTACACAAACCATCACAAGGAACTGGGATCACGAAGTGGGTGTAACAACCAAACAGGGTGAGCACAATATAGGCCACACCTGGCCTTAGTGTATCCGGCGCACGAACGGACCCTCGGAAAAAAACTCTCCCATTTCCGGTCATTGAACTTAGCTTTAAAATTTGTTAGGGATATGTTATATTTAACATCGTACCTCTTTATATAAAACTTAAGGATATACATACTTTAGGTGGTCGCCAACCGCACCCTGGTAAAGGTAGACCATCTGGACCCAAAGGACATGGGGCATCTAAACCTGGAACGCCTTGATCACCCTTATCTCCTTTGTCTCCTTTTCTACCTCTCTTTCCCAGTGGACCCTGAAAAATGTATACTAATTATTTTAGGTAGGTACACTGTTTTCTTACAAAAAATTGTTAGTTTCGTCATGTGGAAAAGAGGAAATACCTCTCTCATATGGGTTTTTTTATTTTAAATAAATATTGACTTTTTTCTACTAGAGTGCGCGTAATACTTTTCCGCACGCAGTGCGCAAAATAAAACTGTTCAAAAATCTCATGGGTAAAGAATATGTGTGTATTTTAGTAACTGCGAATCTTAGTTTATTTTTTTACCTGCATGTATTCATAACTCCCAATTTTAGTCTTAACAAAGAATACTTGAAGAAGATAATTGAATGTATGTCAGATTTTCCTTTCTGTTTTCTGGCAGTAAGAAACTACGAACAGTAAGAAATGTCTAAGAGTTTTTTGACCAAATTGTAAGAAAGTTGTAGGAATACTTTTAAAATTAGTAACTCCGATAGGGAGTTACCTACCAGTTTTTTTCCTGGAGGTGGCAAATACAGCAAATTTTAATTTATTGCCAGCGAAATCTAGTCAAAATAAGAAACAATATAAGCATTTTGAAAATTGCTTTCACAACATGGACAAAAATTAGTGTAAATAAAGAAGTGTTCCCAGCTTATTTTGCGGGTTTGCAAAATACATTTCAACTGAATACTTTGTGAAGTAAGTACTTCACATTAAAGAGTATCCTTAAAGTGAAGAGAAACTTGAATTTGGATCTATATTTCAAGTATTTATTATTTTTAAAAAGCAAGATATAGACTTAAAAAGGCAAAATTTTTAACAAAGATGAAGTTCCTACTTTTTTAGAAGGAGCATCTGATCAAATTTACCTTCAACGATAATACTTGATAATATAGAGGACTTTACAATAAGCTTAGAAATGCAGGTCATAAGTGACATGTATAAAAGTTCAACAGAAAGAAGTAAAGCAACTGATTTAGAACACTCACACTCACCGCATCTCCTTTATATCCTTTGTCGCCCTTGGGTCCCTAAAAATACAAATTAAAACTGGGTTATTATTTAACTTGTTTTTCTTTTTTAAACAAAAAGTAGATACATGCAAGAACCATGTTAATATTATTTTACAAAAAAATTGTGTTAGAATACCAAAATGCCACCAAAAGCATAAGTTTTTATGAATGGAATGGAAAATGTATTAGTACCTCTTGACCAGGAATCCCATCAGTTCCCTAAAAAAGAATAATAGTTTAGTTAAAACAGTTAAATAATTAGTGTAACAAAACATAAAATGTTGTGAAATTAGCGTCCTAATTCAAATTCAGGTAGCTAGGTATTTGTGGGTTTAGGACAATAAAAAAAAATTCTTTCTTAATTAAAAAATTGCCGACGTTTCGACCTTTATTAGGTTTTTCTCAAGGCTGTAACAAAAGACCAATAGTAGGGAATTTATTATTGAAATTCCTTTTCTTTTCACTCTATATATAGAATATAAGAAAAAATTATATTTTATGAAATTATTTTAAAATAAATCTTACACATAATATCTCTCTTTTTATTTCATTATTTTTTTTCTATCCAAACTCAGAACAATGCTTTTAAAATATATTATAATGTTCTGCAAACTGAGAATAGGGTTAAAAAAGGTATATATTTATATAAATCAATATATTCTAAGAAAAAGAAGTTCTTTAATTGTTTACAGAAATAAAAGAAAGCCGGATAAGACACACATGAGAAGCCCAATGATAATGTAAAATCAACAAATGTGTAGTTAAGCATTAAAAATTTACCTATTTCTAAAGTAGAGGAACATGTGTCAAAATAGTTATTAAAATCATCTCCAAACGGGAACACACATTTAAAACCGACATGGAACAAATATTTTTGTATATAAACGAACTAAACCACAACGAGTACTGTTAATATCTGAATGAAGGAATGTGCATTATGCTCTAGCATGCTCGTATATCTTTCTTTTCCTTATTTCTTATCGTTCGTCTTTTTTCCCATTTGAAAGAAAACAACATACTCATACAATTTTATTCAATCATGATTCTTCCATTACACTAAACAGAGAATTTTTATATAAAATCAATAAATAATTATATTGTATATTAAGTCCTTGGGTGTTCCTTCTACAATTAACTGTATTATTTAGAGTTATGTAAATCATTTCACTCAAAGTCCATTTAAATAAAAATTGTGGTCCAGATTAAAGTGGTGTTGTGATGATGCTGTTTTTCTGGTTTGTTACGATTTAACTCCCTACAGTCACATTTATGTTGGTAGGTCCTACTTTTTAAATATTGTTTCGTCATGCCTACATAACACTTTTCGCAACCAAAGCAAGGGATCTTATAAATAATATTAAAACATAGATTTAATGGTGTAGGATCTTTTAACTTTGTAAAAATAGAGCCAACAAGCTTGGTGTTATAAAAGGCAAGTTACACGTTGGATTTTTTTTTGTTATGTGTGGTTCTATCCTTTTAGTCGAAATGTCGGCAATTTTTTAATTAAGAAGGAATTGTTTTTTATTGTCCTAAACCCACAAGTATCTACCTACCAAAACTTAAAATATAAAATACTATACACATAATATTCTGTATGAGAGGTATTTAGGAGTGCGCAAGCTAAAAAAATAAATTATTTGATTTAAAAACTAGGGGCTATAAATAAAGAATCGGATTAACCTTTAATATAATACTGCTCACTTAATCAAGAACAGCTGGCATTCGTCAAAATTAATTTTTTTGGACTGTAATTTTTTATAGTAAAAATATAATTTACAGGATTGTACATAAAATTCAACGTGCATCAACTCTACTTTTTTTTAAAGAAACATATATTTTTACATCCTACAATCAATTCTAGACTTTTTCATGTCCTATATACGTATCTTCAACTGTTTACGAAATATTAACTTTAATAAGGAAAATTGACAAACGAAAAAGTATTTAAAAAAATAATAGTATATTATTGAGTAAGGTTTAGACAGATACTATTATTGACCGAGCGTCGATTTTAAACCCCGAGCGCAGCGACGAGGGATTTAAGACGTGAGGGCAATAATAGTTGCCTAAACCGTGGTAAATATATTATTTTTTCCACTACTAACACATTTACAACATGAAATTATTAATTAAAGTTAACATACCTTCTTAGGGATGCTTCTGTTTTTTTAGTCAAGTTACCTTTCCTTTGAAATTTGCAGCATTTTTTTTAAATCTTGTCAGATGAAATTCTTAATTGTCAGTATTTGTCGATTGAATAAATGAATACCTGGTTGTCTAAACATGACGTTTTCATATATTTTTCTATTTATTCTATTATTGACCGTTGTCAATAATGACGGTCAATAATAGAGGCTTCTGGCAAGGGGTAAAGAAAAACGATTTTTAAAGTTAATAATTGATCAATAATGAGTGATTTTAACCACTATAAAACGGCTATTATTAACCGATTATTAAGCTAAGAAATCGATTTTCGCTACACGGACACTCATTATTGAACATGGTTAATAATAAAAACAAATTATTTGAAAGCAGCTAACTTGACTTTACATATTAGATCCTTAGAGATGTTCGATGTTGTAAAATTTCGATACTGTATGTAATAGCGATTTCGGTTTACAGATCTCGGGCACTCTGAGAGCGCTCTGTGACGTCATAGATCTGCCCGAGATCTGTCATAGCCATATAGTGAGATATATCGATTTCTATAATCGAACACGCAAATCTCGGGAAGAGCACTCTCAGAGTGCCCGAGATCTGTAAACCGAAATCGCTATAACTAACACTAATTAGAAACGGCCTTTATTACTTTAAAAATTTTTTTTTTAATATCGACACTTAAATATATCGATAAATAACTCTATAATAATTGTAACGTCACCTAATCTAAATTTCTCAATTTGATAATTTACCTCACATATATAGAACCAATCAGAACGCAAATTTTCATAGCAACCACCTTGGTAACGTGGTCTTACCCGATAAGACCTACCGCTAGTTCGGTAAGACCACAGTAGCTTTTGGTCAAACAAACAGTAATTTATTTCAAGAAATCAAGTTTAATAAATAAATATTTTAACCCCTACAAAATAAAAGTGACACAACAGTATTTGAGGTGATTTTAGAGCATAAACTTAACTTAATTTTGACATTTTTAAAGAAATGGGTTATGACAAAATGTATGCAAGATTAAACCCAGTATGCTTTGCTTAGAAAAGCTTAAGAAATCTTGGCGTTTTCATGGCAACCGTGATGAAAATAAGCGAATTTGATTTTTGACGTTCTACGCGTCTGATTTAGTCTTTTTAATTAATTGTTAGTTGTGACACGTTTATAAACTTAAAAGTCAATCATAACGATGTGTTTGCATATTTTCCTTTATCACAAACGGCTTTTATTTCGGGTTCAGTAAATTATCCAATAAAATACACCTCTAGAAGCGGCGTCTTATCTTCATACCTTTGTTTTTCACTCGAAACTAGATTTTCTAAGAAAAATTATCAGAAAATCGATTTCTTGTAAAAAACAGCGGTATTACCGATAAGACGCCTCCTCTATCGGTATATTACTGTTGATAATAACAAAGCCATTTGACAAGACAAATTATCTTGCCCATTCCAAAGCACAGGTAACTTGATTGGATTAAAAAATTATCGAAGCAATCTTTTAAATACACAATGTTTTTTTTTTAATTATTAATACTGTAAAAATAAAAGTCTTGTAGATGTGTTAGAAGTTAAAAAATTATATTAATCAGGGGTTAGACAGCTATATTAATATAGCCCTATGTCTTAAATCCCGAGGAACGAAGCGAAACTTGACGCTAGAGCAATAATAACTGTCTAAACCTTGGTTAATAATATACTATTATAAGATGTTAAAAAAGGCATCCGTCAACTATTCGGCAATAGATTAGTTATTATAGGGCCGACGTTAATTAAACTAAAAAATTATAATAAAAAATATAATTGTAACCCATTTTTGCCATACCAGCACCACTGGTTTAAGAAGAAAATTTACAACAAAGTGTGTCTTTTTATAATGTCAACAATTGTAATTGTAAACAAAATGTCGGGTTGTACAAAGAATTTTAATAATAATTAACTAACCAGCAAGTTTGACTGCGACACATTAATAATGAAATATTAGTAATAAAACCTATTGATAGAAATATTTTTCTTTTGGATATACCTAATATTTTTTTGTTTTCCATAAAACTAAAGTAAATCATTAACATACCGGTAATCCTGGATCGCCTCGTTCTCCCTTGCTTCCTGGTTCCCCTTGGGCACCCTGATACACCAGGTTGAAATTATTAATAGTCAATTAATTTACAATGGACCTTCACATATTAACTTCCAGAAAAAAAAATGGTCTTATGAAATATGTAACTAAAGTATTAACTGTACAATTTGTAAGGAAATATATTATACTAGTATCAGTTCAAAAAATAATAATGAGAGTCTCTGTCTTGCTGTTAGATGTAGATCTAACAGTAACAGTACTTGGCCCGAAAGGTTGAAAGATATTTTTTAATAAGTACTATGCATTAAAGGAATAAATAAGTTTTTTACGTCCATTTTATTAAAATTCAACTCATGATTGTATTCTTTTGTTTAAGGGAAATTTCTACTGTGATGGTTTCAAAAAAATCGAAATTTTTTTCCGACATTTTTCGACTCTCTATAGCCTCTAGAATAACCGTGTGTAAACGTGTTCACCAAATCTACTCCAAAAAAAAGTTACATCCAATTTTATGATTGCCGGTCAGTTCTCACCACTAGTCGCTTTTGAGTTAAGCCGCATTCTCAGAGCTACATTCTGTCGCCAGCGACGTCATCTCGACCAATCAGGATTGTCAGGCCAGGCTCGCAAAGAGTCAGAAAGAATCAGCTCGTTTATCATTTTTCGAAGAAGAGGAGGGTGTAATCTACGGGCCAGGCACCGCAGACTAAGTGACAGTGAGACTATTTTGTTGTGAGCCATCGTTGAAACTTTAAAGTAGTTTTTCTCAAAACCCTGTTTTTCGCGCTGGCGGAAAGTACTTCGGTACGTTCAAATTATCAGAATTTATTGATTTTGGTCTTAAAATGCTCAGAATACAAGTGGTTATAGCTCCCTCTAGAATCAAGTATTTTGCGATATTACAGAAAATGTTACGGCCCTTAAAATACAAAAAAAAATGGTAAATTTTCAAAAAAAAAAATTAAATCTCGCTCCATTTTAACAGTTTTTGACTTGATTCTAGTGGGGGCTATAACTACACGCTTACAATTGAAGAATCTGGGTCAATTTTATTTTTGCCATGAATAGAAAAATTTATTTGAATTCCGCCAGCAAGTTACGTTTTTTTTTGAGGGGGTGACTTCAGCACTCTGTAGCACCCTCAAGTTTTTCATTTTTTGGGGGTTGAAATTTTTTTTTTGGTACATCATATCTTTAATAAAAAGAATTGAAAACTTGTTTTTCTGCATTTGTCTTATTAACCGCAGAAAAAAATCGTAAAGAAACGATGAAACTAGGACCATCACAGTAGAAATCCCCCTTAATAAGCTAACATCACCACCCTATAGCCCTGCACGGGCCGGAATTTTACGAATTGCGACGCGGCCCGGTCAACCAAAACCGAACAGCTCGGCAGGCCCGAAAAGCCCGGAAGAAAAAAAAGAAATTATTAAAAATTATTTTACAAATATTTCTATTTAAAAAAGCACATAAACAAACCAAGGCTGACCCGAAAGTCCGGCAGGCCCAGAAGGCCGTCAAGCCCGACAGTCCCGAAACATATTGTTAGGGACCGAAAACCCGAACGTTTATTGAAAAAGTGGCCCGGCCTATGCAGGCCTCTAAACCACAACCCAGCATGTGCATTGTACATATCATTTGAAGTATATCAAACAGTATAATGGGTTGGCCTCTGCCCCTCAGAAAAATTATACATAGACTATTGAAAATTGTAATGCACTTCCTTACTAGGTTGTTACATATTCAAATTAGGTTGTGAATTACCATGTTTGTTCAAAACTCCAAATATTTTTCAAAGCCCGATCTGATATTATTTTTTAAATTTTGCACTACAGACCTTTTACCGCAATTTAACACTCGTTGTTTAAAAAACAAAAACTAACAAATTAACGCAACGATCGGCAGCCGATACTCAAAAATAAAAGTATTAACAAAATAATTACTGGTTGGCGTATCGGATCTGAGTCGATTCTTCGAAAGTTGTCGCTCGCCGCGTAAAACAGTTCATTGATCAAATAACCTGATGAAAGAGCCGCCACTGTTTAATTTAACTTATTTCGTTATAATTTTTTTAAACTTAAATGTTAAATAATAACACATATCGATAGCGTAATCAAATTTACACCGGCTTTTTATGAAGAATGAATATGTGATAACTAGCTGACATGTCTGTTACATTTTCCCTTAACAGCACTACGGGGTGATTCCTAAGTTGATATTTCTTTTTTAGCTGTGTATAGAAGGCATTAAAACAACATTTTCAAATACCTTTTTTCGAAATAACTTAAAAATAAGCGAGATACAAAAGTAAAAATCTAAGTGCGGGCCTATAGTCATCAAAACGTAGCCTGCTACACTTGTTGTTGTTTGTCTTATCTCTTATTAGTCATACAATTTAGGTGGTGAGTTATTTGGCAATACGCTGTGGTGTGTTTTTCTGAAGCAAGTTAATTTTAAATAGGTGACACGTGAAAATGGTAAAATTTGAAAACAATGAACTAGTAGATATGGTGCTAATTTATGATGAGTGTCGTCAAAGTGCGGCTGTTGATTCGAGATTATACGCAGAACGCTTTCCCTTGCGGGCTCATCCTACATCCAGAAGTTTTCTTAATGTTATTCAACTGGCAAGTTAGACAGAACCGTATTTGATCTATAGTGTAATAAATGAATGTAAGTACCTTATTTATTAGTTTTTTGAAAAAGGGTATTTGAAAATGTGGTTTATTTTAATGCCTTCTATACCCAGCTAAAAAAGAAGTATCAACTTAGGAATCACCCTGTATAAACTTAAATTATTTTAAAATCACATCATTAATAAACAAGTTTACATTATTTTAAAAGCCATAGTTGTTGTTTATTATATGGAAAGAAACATTGAATTACATATTTTAGAAAATATATTTCTTTTATTTGTTCCCGAAGTCAGCTACCTACGCATTATTGTGAAGGTCCATTTTATTTAAATATTAGGCCTTTAAAAAGGTAAAAATATAAATTGAAATTTTGAAAAAAAAATTAAATTGGATACTTACTTTCATACCATCCAAACCAGGTGGACCCTGTGAAGAAAAATATCTAAGAAATGAAGTGTGAAAATGTGAGCCACTTATTAAAAACTATATGGATTATAAATGGAGCCAGTGCCAAAATGCTCACAATTTTCAAATTAATTACATGCATTTATTAGATTATGCATTATTTATTATATTAGTGTTCTACAAAACCTTTTATTATTTTAAAAAACTAATATTTTGTAATTTGAATATTTGATCTTGTTACTAAAGAAAGTGTGCACAAAACGAGTTCTATTTTGATCACTTGCATGGCTCAACAACTATTTGATTATTAATATTGTCCCTTTAACTATATAAAGCATCTATATTCCTTTAGATTCTGATTTAGATCGAGTTAATATAAATTAACGATTCATTAATTTTAGATTAATCGATGACATTAGTTTAATAAAGTATGACATAAATATGTCAAATATCTTATTTCCTATTAATTTTACAATAGATGTGTTTTAAATTTTCATTCTCCTTTCTTCCTTAGGTAAATCACAACGCTTTGGCTGCTTAGTATCTTCAGTCAATTAATGACTGGAAATGCTAATTAGTTAAGACATTGTGATAATTTAAAATATATATCTCTAGATAAATTAATCATATCAGCGTAAATCAACTCAGTTCAGATAAGATCGAGAGGAAAATAAATCAATTACAGCATTTGTACTCTTATATCGTCGGATTGGTTATTCATGACTAGTATTAGCAGTAGTTGACCAATTCAATAATTGTCAGTAATATTTCTCTTAATCGCTCATCTATACTTATAACAATTTCCATTGTTTCATGCCTAATATTCTAATTTAAAGCCTTTTAAGCATAAGAAGATATTGTTAAAAATATTTATTTTTTTGAAGATAGAACTCTGAAATATTGAAAAATCGTAATGCTAGTTTAAAGGTTGGCTATAGTGGCTGTGATAAGGGTTAGCATAGCAAATATTGGTTAGTATTAGGAATTTTATCATACACACATTCATTTTTAAACACTAGAATAAACTATATTTAACGCCTGTGTCACTATTTTTGTATTGTTTTACATTGCGAACCAAACAAAGTAGCTTCAATTTAAGTTTTTTGCATTTGACATCAATATTTAAAAAATATAAGGAATAGCAAAACTAATGGATTTTCTGTGACTAACTTAAATAGATAATGAAGCTATAAAACAAATAGGTATAGGGTCAAAAAACAAGCATGGTTTAAAAAGTTAAGTTGCACAGGTTACCGGCAATCTCCAAATTTATTTTTCTTACAGCTATGAAACTTATAAATAACTATGTTTTAATTAATACCCCACCAAACATGTTATATTACAACAACATTCTTTGACATTGTTTAAAAATAACTTTTGTTGCATTTTTCTAAGTATATAACTGTTATATAACTTTTTTTTTATTGCAGATTGATATCATTAAGTTAGATTTTCTTAACATCACAAACTGGCAGGCCATGAATATCAGTATCCACCTTGACACTATCGATGTCGCTACGGGTTACGTGCTGTCGCTTTAGGCCTTTGATAATTTTTCAATATTGTTATTACAATAATTATTATAATATGAGATCTTATGGTCTAACTGAAGAGCTATATTCTGGACAAAAGCATTCCGGGGATTCAGTAAGGACAATATGAAATAGACATAAATAAAAAATATCACAAAAAATTATGGAGAAAATAGACGTATCCACGTTACTACATCATATTCTTAAATTAATATGACAACAATCTAACAAGGAACACATTACATGGGTGTTGCTGCAATATTGCAGTAATACTGAATAAATATCACCTCGTTATATTACAAGCTGAGACATAATCTATTGCATACATATAACAATGCCACCACAACCACATACCTCCGAATGTCAGATTATTACAATATTATATTGAGTGCAATGTTGCGGTAACAAAACGTTGTTTGGTGGGTAGTTTTGGTGAAATGCCAAAGAAGGAACCATATAGAATATGAAAATTAATTTTCTTGTTCTTAAAAGATTAAAATAAAAACGAAAATTTAAACCATGTATCGTCTTAAAAGACTTTATTATATTAAAAATTATTATAAGTATTTATACTATATTTTATAGCTTTAAATTTTGATAAAATGGAAGGGATATTAGTAATAAATTCAATATTGTGTAACGGATATAATGTTTTGCTTCACAAAAACTCCATTATTTTAATAGGTACTTAAAATGTTGAATGCAAAAGTGTTCAATACATTAAATAGTTATTAAATCTTTAATATAAAGAATCCATCAGTCGTAAACATTATATACTACTAGCCAGCAAAGTTGTTTATATTAAATGCTACATAGTTGTGACGCCACTTGGCATAAACCTATGTTGAAAACCAAGTAGCGTCACCTCGCAGTAGTTTTAAAGTGAATTTTGTAGTTAGATACAATCCTTACCTACATGTGACTTGTTATACTCAGTACCAACTCAATGATTACCAAGTGGTTGACTACATTTATTATGAATATGATTTCAAGTATTTTATTTTTTATTTTTAAGTTTTAGTAGTAAGTCTAACGGGATACTGGGACAAATTTTCCATAAAATCATTGTTGGGCCAAAAAAACTTTTTTGTCGAGAAATATAAATATTGGAATAGTTTTTGACTTGAGCATTAGATCTTATTAATCCAGTGCCTAAAATAGATAAGCTATATGTTATTAAATAAAAATTATGTTAAAAATAATCATACAAAATAAATAACCTAACAACTTGCTCAGATTAAACTTAGGTTTATTATATTAATTAGGGTTATATAATTTGAAAAACCGCTCTGTTTACTATTTAAATTAATTAAAATGAATGTGTAAACTATATCAAAGTGGAATTTTCACAACTCAGGCATAATATTAAAAAAAAAATAAAAACCGTTCTGAGGTACATACATCATCGAGAAGGAGTCACAAAAATGTTAAATAGTTTCAAAAACTTAATTTAAAAAAGTAAATAACAGGAGAGTTGTAAGGTACCTATAAAAATATTTTCTTATTTGGCGATCATTAAACCATATATTATATACAAATTATTTATGAAATATTTATATAGGTAGGTATTATAAACTATTTTTATTATATAATTGGTCAATTTCGTTGTACCTAATACCATCTGAATAAAGAAAAGTAATTGCAAAAACAAGACAGACAATGGGATCACATTACAAGGAAATAAAAGCAATGATCATTCGCACATGCACATACATTTATTGGTGGACTCTTATCAATACAGCTGTTTTTTTTTTGTTTCTTAAATGTTAAAATTATAACCAAAACATTTACATTTATTTTTTTAACTTTTGGGTTAATTTTAAACATTACTTCCTTTATTAATTAATACACAAACATTATTAAATGAACAAGTAACAAAAATTGGACGAAATTACATAAGTAAGTATATAAATATTCGTGAAGTAATATTTAAAAGCTATTTTTATGGAATAATTACCTTAAATTACTTACATGAAGGCTGCAATGTCTTACTAATATTAGTTAATACTATAAAAATCAGTCACGTATATTTTTAATAATCTGTATATTAATTACAATTTCTAGCCTACTATAAGACACCTATAAAAAGGTTAACATTTATTTTACAATTTGTTTATAATTTTACATATTACTTCGTTAATGAATCTGTAAAATAAAGTTTTTTACAAAATAAATATGTACTTATATAGTTTAGTTATATAAAATTAAGTATGATTATGGTGTAATGGACACAATATTTATGTTATGGCAAGTTTTTAAGTACTATGTGGACGTATCTTATTAGTAACAAAATATTTAAAAAAATATACTTGGGATATCAATGACAAACAAATAAGGCAATATAAAATTATTTTCATAAATAAACTTAAATAGCCAAGAAATTACTGTATAAGCCAAACGGTCAAAAATTGCCACATACATAATTTGCGTTTTTTTTAAATTAAATTTAAACCTAAAAAATTATAACATTAATATTTAAACAAATTATTGTAGTAAGTTTTATTTAGGTTCATTATATTTTCCAATATTAAAAATGAAATTTTAGCAGATAGGAAAAAGTTTCAATTACGAATGTGATTCTTATATATGTTTTTTTTTGACACCCGTATCAAAATGTCACAATATAAATAATGCGTAAGCCGTCACCTATATTTGTTTCAAATATTAAAGTCTTATAACTAACAATTTTTAGTTTATTCAGAGAAGATTTAATAATACATTAAAATGTTTTATTATATATTTTAATTTTTAAATTTAATTTACTAGAAAAATTTTTTTGCAGTTGTTTTATTTAAGGTTTTTAAAATGTGCGTTAACGAAATATTCGACAAGATTTAAGGTTATTTTAACGTGATTCCGTGCGATAATTTAAAACCCATTATTAAAATACATAAACTGACTTTAATTTAAACAGCAAAGAGAGAATTTTGTAAAAGTTAAAATTAACCAAAAACATGAAAATTTATAAATAATATTGATTAAGAAATTTGGTAACGCACTATTTATATTTTTACGCGTTGTAGTTTTGGAATGTAACGTTCACATAGCATGTAGAAAAATCACGTGTTCAAAAAACCTACTATTTTATAACTGCAACTATGGTATTGTAGTTTTTACATTTCTTTGTAAACTACTTTCTTTTTACATTATTAATGGAATTAAGAACTAGTAATAAATTAGATAGCAGCAATACATACAGCTTTTCTATTTTTATATTACGATTATTATATAAAATTACATCTTTAAGTTAATTTATACAAGGTGTTTTAGAAAAATGAGGTATTAAATACCTATAAGAGATTCCGTTTTCCTTTTTTAATTTCAAAATATATCATTGGTTTATTTACTCCTTTGGCTTATTCTACGAAATTTACGCTAAAAACAAGATTGTTAAGAATGCTGGTGTTCAAGCATCAATGATTTATAAGGTACTTACCCAGAGCAATAAAACTTATATGGTAATTAACATTTTCATTACAAAATGTTAATGTAAATATTTTATTAGGATTAGACTTTTGCAACTTGTATCAGGTAAATTATAAGAACAATGCGGGTTTTTATGTTAGTATACTTAAATTATTTGGGCATTCTGAAATTGTGTTCTATTTTATAATAATATACCGATCGATACAGGGCGATAACAAGAAATCTTGGTAACCAAAAATTGGTGACGTTAAAAAATATTTTTAAATTTTGTAAGATATAAACGGAATCTTTATACAAATCAATACTTCATTTTTTGTACTTAGTGTTAAAATGGCAACATACGTTTTTATTTTAAAATTTTACATGGTCTTCCTTAACGACTGTAGCTGTTATATCCATGTTACCAGCTTCTGTTATTGTCCTCCTAAAATATCTTGGTAAGTTTCATCGAAAATATATGTAATATGGCGAGGTCATCCAATGGAATCGATGGCAACGCATCAACAATCACTTAACAAAATGTCAATGTTGGTAAGCCAGTAAGCCATAACAAAATTATGGCTTTTCTATTACTTTTATTATTAATGTGGTGTTTGGTGTAAGCCCAGAATGTGTTTAACGTGTTAATAGGATAAAATGTTAATAATTTGTTAAGTCACTGCATTGGAAAACGCTGCTTTAGTCCTATTTATAGTATTTTTGCCTTACCGTTGGACCCGGTTTGCCATAATCGCCTGCTCTACCGCTTTCTCCTCGTAAGCCCATTGGACCCTGAAAAAGTAAGATAGATACGAAAAAACAAAAAAAGGTCCTACAAGTAGAGTACGCTAATACATTTGAGTAACTAGAAATTTTCTTCTATACTAACTCTATATCCCAAATAGATCCAAAACTAAAATATTAAATCTTTCTGATTTTCTTGGTTCCTGTTAATTACATTAAACATAGTGGCCAAAAAAAAATCCCAATAAATTATTCTTAGCTTGTGCATAATTAGATGTTCTTTTAAAAGGACATTAACACTACCTGCTATACTTTAAATTTATATTAGCACATACTTGCAAAAAAAATATTTCTTAAAGACAGAGTAAAAGAACTTATTTATTTATAAAATTTTTATATTATTTTTTAATAAAAAGTTTTTATTGTGTTTTAAATTTTACAATGCATGTTATGCACTATTTGTGTTTTGAATACGGCTTATAATCATACTATATTTTTAAACGACCTCTGTGTCATCGATATAGCAAAAAATAAGCCTTTTTCTTATAGGCGATCAAAAAGTTACTGGGTAAGCTGCAATATTAAAAAAAATACTTTGTTGGAATTTATTTTTCTTCAAATATATGTCACATTCTTGTTTGCTTAAAAACTCTTATTCTTGAAGTGCATTTTCTAAGATACGATTAAAATCAGAATAAGAATGTTGGACTTAAAAAGAATTATTGACTTTAGTCCAAAGGACAAGACACAATGTTTCCAAACTGTTGGTACTTTGTTCAACTTTAAAAAAAAAATACTACCTAGTATTTTATATTTCTGGGAGGGGAAAAAAATATATTCAGGTAATAAAATATTTGTTTCTTATACTTACAGGTAAACCCATTGGTCCTGGATCTCCTTTGCCTCCTTTCTCACCCTGAAAGAACAAACAGCTTATTATGCAATTTTTCTTTTTGCAAATTGTAAATTTTAGTACGTGGTTTGTGAATTGTGAACTTGTCAAAAAAACTATCAAAGTTTTAAAAAGAAAGAATACGTCAAATTAGTGTTATATTGTGCACTTACACAGTGTATCCACGGATGAACTTAACTATGCTTGTGAAATTTGTTATTTTAAATTTCTTGAAATAACGTCATTCTTCATAATTTCTTTTGCTTATTAAATCAATATGATTATTATTAACAAAACTTTAATTTTGTTGTAAAAGTTAAAAAAAATTTAATAAATTTTAAATATAATAAATAAATATTTTAAATAAGTTTCTGTGGTTATTGCTAGAGGTAACCGTTTGAAACATCATTAAAATTTCCGGCTTTTCTTAAAAATTTCATATAAAATTATGTTAAATTTTAGTCATTTTAAACTTACGGGTTCTCCTTTAATCCCATCCATTCCTCGATCTCCCTTAATTCCTGGGGGTCCTTGTAATCCTGGAGTTCCTGGTGGACCTGGAGGGCCTGGTGGACCAACAACCTAAGAAATTGTACTTTTAGATACATATATAAATTTCTTTCTGGCCGGCATACTTAATTTTTCGATTGTTTCAAATTATTTATAATATAAATATAATATGTATATTTTTTATATTGAAATTATTAACCTAAGTCATTATTATTATTATTATTATTATTATTTATACAAAAAATATATTTAATAAAAGTAACACAACGTTGTAATAAACAAACATATTGATTCCTAAATTAGTAGAAATGCTGAAATATCAGTAGATCTGACAGCGGTCTCCATGTATTCAGAATATAGTAATTTCTATTTAAATAAATTCTATTAAATTTCTAAAGCTTAGAAGTCCCTTAAATTGTATTTAAAATTCCAGGTCTGTATTTTATAAAATTGACTTGAGGTTGGTAGGTATCTAAAAAATGACGGCATTTTGTAGAACATTAAAAACGGCTAAGTATATAAAAGTGTTCACTCAAAAAATTAAAAACTTTGAAAGTATTCGTAATATTTACAATATTTTTTTCACCAAATTATTAAGCCCCAAAATACGCAACTTTGACTTCATTTAACTATCTTTGTATCTCTTACCGTTTTCGAGTTCCACTTGTATGTACAAAAATTTTTAACACCCTGTATTATATAATATATTATATAATTATAATGTTTATTTAAAAAATAAAAAAAAATAAAAATTTTTTAACCCTTATGATTTTATTGTATAGAGTGTCGTATACTTGAAATGGACTTACTTTTCAAGAATTCGAATATAAAATATGGCTAAACCTTCCAAACCTTTTTAAACTCCATTTTTTGCGTAACAAAAGAAAATAAGCCTTTACAAAAGCCGTCTCTTATAAAAAGTTTTAACAACAAAAGCAATCAGCAATAGGTTGACTGGATCATCTTTAGTATTGTAGCACGAAAAATCAATACATACTAACCTAATTATTTAAGAAAATTCAAAGAATATTCTACTTAAGTAGAAACAGCAAAACTGTAATAAAATAATTGCTTAATACTAATAAACCATAAACTTATTATTTAGTGAACAATAAGAAGGAAAAACCAGACACTTTAGGGATAACAATGAATGGAGCAATCAACTAAACAAATACAGTGTGTAACCTATAAGTTTAATAATGGGGAACTATTCAAGTCAAATTGATCATTTATTAAAACATTTAATTTTGTTTGTGTTCATTTCCATTATATTAATTCAAGTAGATTTAACTCCATGAATTATTTTTTTGGTGTAATATTTGGAAATTATCGTTAAAATTATGTTTTTGTATATTTAAGTGTAAGGCATAAGGTGAATCTGTATTATTTTTCTTGTAACCATATTTATGTTCTTTAATACGTTTATTAAAACATCTGCCCGTTTATTCTATGTACGTTTTACAACTTTCACATTTCAGTTTATATATTCTATTTATTATTTTTAGTTATATTATTTTTAATGCATTTCCCCTTACTTTAATTCTTTTGTAGGAAATTCTTAAATTACTTACTAATTATTATTTTGTAGAATTTCTTAAATTAGGCACTGATACATTTTCTACACCATGTTAAGTTATTTTTTCGTTGTACGTTAAAGTTTTCTATGTGATATTATTGGTGTGTTCAGAAGCTGGGTATGCTAATCTAATTGCTTTGTTGTAATGTTTCTTGGTAATAATATCATTCTTGGTTTGGTAACCATTATTAAAAGCAATTTGTTTAATAATGTTAAGTTCCTTATTGTAGTTTTCTTTAGATAATGGTATATTTATAAGTCTATGAATAATGAATATGCGAAACTATATGTGGGTACGATTGACAGAAACCCCCGTCAGACACTGATAGCACTATACAAAGTACTTCTTGTCATCAGTACTCACATAAAGTCTTGGCATATAGTTCTTTCATTCATAGATTTATAAATATTTTATTCAGAATATTACGATAAGGAACTGTTATGTATGTAATGCAATTAAAACTCGGATTTTCTGAATTAACATCTTTTCTATTTTAAACTTTTAAAATACTGACAAGTTATAAAAATACTTTGTTTCTACTGTCTTGCTATAACAATTCATATATATATACAATACAAATCAAAAACACAACATTTCCATCCCCCTTATAGAAACAAGTTATAAATTTAATCTCTCAGGAGGTTTTCTAAGTTGGTTTGATCTTCTAAGCATCGGCATATCAGCTTTAAATTGTAAAGTATCAGCTTTATTTGTGTGTGTCGGTGGTGTAACGTCAGCATTTGGTTCCTGCGATGAAGTACTTGGTACTTCATAGCCTAATTCGTGAAAAACAGGTTTGTCATTGTGCAATCGGTTTCAAATGTGTTAGATGATATGAACTGAAGAGCAACTGTGCAAAACGCATTAAATCCATAATATGTTAAAAACTAGCAAAGTAAGTTACAAGAAAAACTAAGATTTTCATGTGGCGCAAAATGATTTATGTAATCGGATTAAAAAGGAATATTTCCTTTTTTAATCTAAATTTTCGATTTTCATGACAATATGGTATATTTTTTAGTGGATTTATTACATTTTGTTTAACCACAATGTGGATTTATGCCATTTTGCCAGGTTAGTATGGATTTATTCCTTTTTGCTTACTTCTTATTTGGATTTATTGCGTTTTGCTTGAAGTAATTAAGTTTACATTATTTTGTAAGGCCAATAAAATTTAAAGCTTTAGGGAAATAATTATTAATTATATATATAAGATAATTGAAATAAAAGAATGCAACACTTTAAACAGAAATTAATATTCTTTTTTTGGATTTATTTTACTTTGCTTAAATACGAATTGGATTTATTGCACTTTGCTTAAACGTGCATTGGAATTAATCCGTTTTGCTTAGCTGAGTGTTTTTGATATGGCTATTTCTAATTGATTTACCGCGCTTTGATCGAACTGGATTGTTCTAATGATGGATTGACTAAAAAGCACTACATTTTTATAATTACCTTGAAATGGATTTAATGCGTTTTGCACAGTTGCTTCTCAACAGTTGTCTGGATGTGTTTTATCCAATATTTCGTATTTGATCGATATGTCTACGCCACTCTCTTCCGTCATCTAATTTAACAAGGTAATGTAATTTTCCTATTTGTTTTAAGATATGGCCAAATTGCCACTTATTCCCCAAATAATTTATTTATTTATTTACATTACCTATCCTACAGGTTAACTAACCCAACTACAAGGTAGGACCATGAAAAAGTTTACACAAAAAATAAATATATTAAAAGTAAAGTTTAAAATACTAACAGAAGTAAGCTAGTCTATACGTAAACCTAAACTAATTATTCGAAATTAAATTTAAATATAACAAAAGTAACAGTAAAAAAAAAAGAAAAAGAGACTGAACACAGAAAATCATGTCACTGGACAAAAAATAATACCAGCCGCACATTCTCAGTTTAAAGTATAAATGACGCAATAACCTCTTATTGGTTGGAAAGAGACTATTGATTGATTGTAATACACATGTTAACACAATCGGTACATTTCCAGGATAAGCCATTGATCTCATTTAGCAAACCGGCAAAGTCGACCGATTTGTGGACACAGGCAGCGTGACTGGCGATTTTACACTCAAAGCAATTTAATTTTTTGCGAGTGGTAATGGATTCCTTACAAAAAACGCGGAAAGAGTCACCTTGACCAACCCAACATAGCAAACAAATGGCAATAATTGGGCACTTCACTGATTAAATCAACGGAAACAAAGGGCCACAGATAGTGAAACACTATAGGCGGACCGAGTACGAAATTTCACCAAAAAAAAATTATCAAAATACGGCAGAAAATGCTACAAATGCCGGAGCCGGTAAAAACGCGGGCACGTAGCAATACAAGAAAATGAAAGTAAATTAAAAAAATAATTAATAATTACGGATTGCCACTCTGGCACCCCCTTGCAGAAAACGACACTGTTTATTAGCATTTACATATGAATTATTACCAAAATTAGTATCCGTTTTATCATCTGGTTTCATGTAGTCCAAGCGTGATCGAATTTGCCTACCAAAAAGAAGTTCTGATGGACTTTTACCTGTTTCAGTATAAGGCATTCTACGATATTGCAGAAGTAATCTGCATAGTTCTAACTCTCTAGAAATATTATTATTGCGCATAGCTCTTAGAGATTTTTTTAATATTTGCACATGGCGTTCTGCCTGTCCATTTGTAGCAGGATGATAAGGAGCAGTCAACTTTTGGATAATCCCGTTTTCTAGTAAAAATCTTTTAAATTTATATGAAGTGAAATTTGAACCATTATCTGAAACGAAAAATTTTGGAATACCATAGGTTGCAAAAATTCTTCGACATAAATTTATAGTTGTCTCCGTAGAGGTGTCCTTTACAAAATAAATTTCTGGCCACCGTGAATAAGAGTCTACCAAAACAAAATAATATCCGCCATTAAAAGGACCTGCAAAATCAGCATGCACACGTTCAAAAGGAAATTTACTTTTTTCCCACACATGAGTTTCAGCTTTTGTAACATTATTTTTGTTTTTATTGCATTCAAAACAGTTTTGTACTAAAATTTCAATACCTTTATCAATTCCTGGCCACCAACAATAACTCCCTAAACTTTTATTTTAACCATTCCAAAATGAGCAATATGCAATTCTTGTAAAACTTTTTTACGTATAGGTCCAGGAAATTACTACTTTTTGTCCACGCATTAAACAGTCTGACTGTAAAGAAAACTCATTCTGATCTAAGTTAAAACGGTGATCCTACAATACAATACAATTTTTCCTAACGCAAGACCACATAGCAATTTTTTTAAACTCTCATCTCTTTTTGTTTCTTTCGATAATTCATACACACAAAAATATGCAAGTTTTCTAATTTTAAAGGTAAATGAGATAAAGCATCTGCATTTAAGTGAATTGTAGTGGATTTATATTTAATATCATAATTTAAAAAAATACTGAATAATGTTGCATTCGTGTAGCACTCATAACAGGTAGACTTTTATTTGGAGAAAATATTTGCAAAAGGGGTTTATGATCGGCCACTAATGTAAACGCCTACCACATAAAAACTGATAAAAATGTTTAACGCCAAAAATTAAACTGTAAGCCTCTTATCAATCTGCGAATATTTTTGTTAAGTTTTAGAAAGCGTTTGACTTGCAAATTGTATCGATCGTTCTGTGCCATTTGGGAAAAGATGGCTTAAAACAGCACCTACCCCAAAAGAAGAACCATCTGTAGCTAGCAGCAATGGTAGTGAAGAATTGAGATTGAATTTCTTCCTTTGCTTGGGCAGAAGCAATTTTACATTCTTTTGTCCAAACAAAAGGTACATTATCTATGTAAATTATTTATTAACATTATTAAACAAATTGCTTTAAATAATAGTTACCAAACCAAGATGATAGATGATATTATTACCAAGAAACATTACAAGAAAGCAATAAGACTGGCATACACAGTTTCTCAACACACCAACAATATCACATACAAAACTTTAACGTACAACGGGAAGTTTGCTAAACCTATTGCACAACACTTATCAAAGCGTAATTTAAGAGTTGCATAGAAAACAAATAATAACTTTTTTTATTAAAAATAATAATACAAAAAATACTAATGTTGGGTTGCACAAAGATTTTTAACCAGAATCAACTAATCACCTCGTTTGACTGTGATATAATTGACATTGACAGGCATTATATGAACCCACAATCAAAGGTGCCTGATTAGTAAATTAAAAACTAAGGTAACCTGGTGAGTATGATTATGAAAAAATTATTTCCGCCAATGTCATGTATGTCACAGTAAAACTTGCTGGTTAGTTCATTATTATTAAAACGCTTTGTACGACCCGACATAAATGTGGAGTATATAAACTACAATGTAAAAGTTGTCCTAAAATTAACATAGGATAAACAGGTAGATGTTTTAATAAACGTATTAAAGAACATAAATATAGTTACAACAAAAATAATACATATTCTCTTTATGCTTATATTTTAATACAAAAAAACATAATTTTGACGATAATTAACAAATATTACACCAAGAAATTAAATCCATGAAGATAAATCTACTTGAATTCATGGAAATTAACAAATAAAAAATTAAATGTTTTAATAAATAATGATCAATTGGACTTGAATAGTTCCCCATTATTAAATTTATAGGTTACACAGTAGCTAATTGCTTCATCCTTTGTTATCACTAAATTGTCTGGTTTTTCCTTCTTATTGTTCACTAAATATTACGTTTATAGTTTATTTATAAATTTGATTTGTTTACTATCATTAGGTAATTATTTTATTACAGTTCTGATGATTTTTGTAAATGTATGAAAAATCTGTTAATCTTAGATAGATTATACCATCTAACGAAGATACTGTGTGTCAAAAGAATTGTAATGGCAATTTAACATAAAAAATATAGTGAAAAGTATAACTGTTGGGTTACTTATTATAATTAATTAAAATTTATCAATTTAAAATTTATCCTTTTGCAGTTATAAAAAATAAATTCTCGCCAATAAGGGAAAAAAATATTTACCACTTCTCCCGCAGATATTATTTCACCAGTGCCGTCTCCCTGAAACAGTATAAAAAAAATACAAAAAAGATAGAGTCGTCACAAGAATCTGGGTCTAATAGTTTCAATAAAAATGTTAGTAATTAACCTATATAAAAATAGTTTGTGTAAAATAAAAGACATATTACGCATTGCTGCCGATTCTTTCACAGTCTCGTTGTTATAGCGAAGTACCAATATCGATTGTAACAAAACTGCATACTATACGAAACAGTCGCCGAACTAATAAAATTTTTAAGAAATCGCCACCAACGTTATTAACGGGATTGTTAATATTTTCTAGTTACGATTTAAATTTGTCTACTCGAGCAATGAATCCGACGGTGTAGACCTATTTTATATAAATAGAGTATAGCATAATCCAACAGTTGACTCGCATAAATGCCTTTAGAAGGGTAAAAGCTGGGATTTTAAATAAGAAAATATCAATTTTTAAAAATAAATTATAAAAATTCTAATTTATTAAATTATTTGACATTTTAATAGCAATTATTAAACATATTAGCGTAATTATTTCTTGAAGCGAGGCAAGTTTTACTGATTTTATTAGGCCTTCTTTTGATTTTTAAATTGTAGATGGAGTATTATAAGTTTAAGTTATTAATACAATATATACTTTTTTCAATTGCTTCGGATAACTACATTCCTTTTCGAAAATTCTTCAATCTTATATCTATTTTTTTAAGTAAGTCAAAGACAAAAGAAAATATAAAAAAACAATTTAAAGAGGTTCTAAATGAGAAACAAAAAATACAAAGTAAATATTTACCTGTCGTCGTCTAAGTTTCTTGTACTTCTGTAATAATAAAAAAAAAATACTTTAGAAATACAGAAACAATATTTGGGGTGAATATGTAACAAGAAACAATGCGCAAAGAGTTTCCAAGCTCTAATTTAAAAAGAATTTTAAAATGAAAGTACAAAGTGTAAAACAACTGGTTTCAGGTAAAACCATGGCAATCTCAAAATGGCGTTTTGATGATCCTGGCTCTGAAAAAGCTGAAGTGAAGTGGCAAGTTAAATGGGGGGAAATAATACTCTAAGTCAACCTTCACTAAGATATATTTTTATAAGAAAACTCTTTGATGTACTCTTCATGTTTCGAACGCACAAATGTTCATCTTCTTGTATAACACACCGACAAAAAAAGTTTTCAAGTTATACTTACCGATTCTCCCTTTTCTCCTTTTTCGCCTTTTTGTCCTGGGTATCCTGGTGGTCCGGGTAGCCCTGGGGGACCCATTAGACCTGGTGGTCCAATGTCACCGTATTCACCTTTTTCTCCTTTGGGACCCAGCTGACCCTTAAAATATATATTTAAATGGTTATATCAACCAATTTTCTCTCGTACTATCTAGAAACTCAAGAGGTATGTATTTTCTGCACTTAACCTAGGCAGGAAGAAAGTTTTTTTTTTTAAATTTAGGTATACCCCGTTATTTTGTAATTACTATTGGGTTATATTTAAAAAATAATTATATCAGCAATTTTGCTCAAGAATTTCGCGTATATTTATAAGTATAGAGGTGAGTTTGGAGCTGCTATTATTTAGTGATTTGGTTAACAGCTATTCTGGTAACCTAATATCGAATATGGGATAATTACCTTAAAATAATTCAGTAAAAAACTAGCGCCATATAGTAGTAATATGAAAAATCACATGTTCATTATTTTATATACTTACAGGTAATCCAGGAGGACCTTGTGGTCCTGGTTCTCCGTTACCTCCTGGTACTCCAGAAGGTCCTATCACACCCATATCACCTTTGGGCCCTAAAATAGTATTAATAAAAATCAGTTTTTCGCAAGTAGTGAGAGCAAATATTTACCAATAGTAAAAAAGGCATTAGTTTAACCTGCAAGTATAACAAACATATACAAATATTTCAACAATATTTTAATATACGATAAGCCGATATTCAGAAATAATAACCATCCAATAAATGATAGACCGTTTCTAAAAAAAATGGCTAACAGAATGAAATATGATGAAGAAAAATTACATAAAAAAACCCTTTAAGAATACTATCGATATATTTAATATTGATTTAATTGATTTTATTGATTGATTGAATTAATTACTAACGATATCTTTAATATTGAACTAATATAGAAGCAATATATCAACAATTATATCATTAGAGAATTGTTTAATAACTATTCCTTATTATATATTTTTTGCAATTTATATTTAGAAATAGACAAAAACTTTTAAAAGTGAGTGAAAAATCTAGGTGCCTATAAACAAAAAAGTCATTAAAAATTATTGGACATTACAATTTTTTTTAAATTACCTAAAATATAGGTTATAGATTATTTCAACGCATTTTTATTTTTTCAGAAAAAAGAAGCAAATCGAAAACACAAGACAGGGATAAAATTAACTTTTAAAAATTTACTTTGTTCCATTTTAGGGACATATCAGGTACCTAAAATTAAAGAGAACCGTATTGCGATCTGAGAAACTATAAGAGATAAAAAGACGGTCAAATGGGGAAAGTTTTAGGCAATTATGTAGTTTATATATGTAAAAAGTGGCGATACTAATGTGTCTACAGATTTAAAAAATATTGGGAAATATAAAAGTTTAAGCCGATCTAAAAAATTAGTTTATTTCTATTTCTCATTGTTTCCAAGATCGTTTTACTGTCATCACCAATTTTGGCCTGTATATACCAGTAGATATATACAAAAATTGACGCCGTGTAGAATACATAAACCCAAACAGGTGTTAAGACATTTTATCCATTATCTTACTTTATTCCATCTTACTAAACCTACAATTGCAATAAGATTATCGTCTTCTTACCAAGGTAGCCAAGTAGGTACATTTTACTTTTAAGGTTAAGAATGTTAAAATGATATTCTCCTTATCCAGCCATAAAACAAAAATAATACCTGGGAAACCTGTAAACCCCCTATCGCCCCCTTCTCCTTTACGGCCTGGTTCCCCTGGTTCCCCCTTGTTTCCGGGTAGACCTCGTAACATAGTTTGACCATCTTGACCCTAGGTAAACGACAACTTTAGTACATAGCTTCATATCGCTAACCTAATGAGTAAGTTATAATTTTTACTAATGTGCACCTGAAATCGATGGATTAAGTTTATGCGTTAATTGTAGGTTATTATTGTTTCCATTTAGAGAAATCCCCAGCCATAATTACCGCGTGATGCCGTATGATTTTATTTTTACAAGCATTTATTTCAAGTTTACTTTTAAAATCTTGTTGTCTTAGTTTTCTCAGTTAATACTTATAATACAGGGTGATTCCTAAGTTGATACTTCTTTTTTAGCTGTGTATAGAAGGCATTAAAATAAACAACATTTTCAATGCCTTTTTTCAAAAAACTCAAAAATAAGGTACTTACAATCATTTATTACACTATGGATCAAATACGGTTCTGCCTAACTTGAATAACTTTAAGAAAACTTCTGGGTGTAAGATATGCCCGCAAGGGAAAGCGTGCTGCGTATAATCTCGAAGCAGCAGCCGCACTTTGACGACACTCACCGTAAATTAGTACCATATCTACTGCTTCATTGTTTTCAAATTTTACCATGTTCACGTGTCACCAATTTAAAATTAACTTGCTTCAGAAAAACAAATCGCAGCGGATTGCCAAATAACTCACCACCTACCCGTAAAATGCATAACTAATAACAGATAACACAAACAACATAAACTATAACAGGCTACGTTTTGATGACTAGGCTCGCACTTTGATTTTTTACTTCTGTAACTCGCCTATATTTAAATTTTTTGAAAAAAGGTATGGAATATGTTGTTTATTTTAATGCCTTCTATACACAGCTAAAAAAGAAGTATCAACTTAGAAATCACCCTGTATAAATAGGACAATATTAAAAAATATATTTTGCTTTATTTTATTAAAAATATATAATAGTTAGGTCACTGGATTAAATATGTAAAAACTAAAGCTAAGATACGAAGCATCTACGAAAATTAAGAGTTTTTGAACCAGTAAATTTTCAAGATGACCATAAAAATATTTTTGCAAAATTTTTATTTCTCAAAAAAGCTGCACGTTGTCGCGAAAGTCGCAGCTTTTTATTTTTGTTTATAAGGAAATACTAAAATAACCTTTTAAAATCTGAAACTATATTTTTTGGAAGTCAAAAGGGGGTTAGGTTTATCTACTCTTATTCCGAAAGTGCACATTAGTGAATTTGTTGTGATCTTATCCCGGTTGAATATATACAAGACATTGACATGCCCACAATATTAACATTATAACTACCTTAGTTACTGCAAATTAAATACACTACAGCATATAACAAAACTACAGTAACTGAACTAGACAAAAATAATAAAATAAAAAAGCATATTGTAGAACAGGTATTTTGTTATATATTAAAACAATAAATAGCTTACTCTTATGACAGTGAAAAAACGGTAGTTACTGAGTTTTAATTTTATCATTGTGGGCACTGAAATGAAATAACAACTTTGTCTTAACGAAACGTTGAATTAAGTTTTAATTGTAAAATAATAAAATTATATCCTCTTAGTTTCAATTAAAACATAATTCACCTCTTTAAAAACCGGCCATATTTGCAATAATATGTTTTAAAGATGATGAGCCAGGAAAGCGTTGATATTTAATAAGTAATTCTGGAATGATTACGTCTGATGAGTCCTAACATGGACGAAACAGCCTGTCATTATCTATCTGAACCCATAACCTTTGGCGTCTCTGTGTAATTTAATGCAAAAGATAGTTGCACTAGTTTGTCCGCCTGACGCTAAAACTTTTTTTTCATTAATAATTTTGTTCACAAATAAAGGCCATAAAATATTTGTATTGTAACTATGGAAATAAAGTTATATTGAATGGTCAAACTTGACACATTTTAGACAAAAATAATATTTCCTTACAGTTATTTTCCATTGCCTAGCAATTAAGAAAATATTGACTCCCTCTTTTAAAAAATTTAATATTTTCGATTGATTTTTTCATATTTATAGAGAAATGTAACCATCCATTAGAATAATTATATTGTACTATTTAAAAATTGAAATTATAGGTTCCTTATTTTTTTTATGCCATGGTTTATAATAATATCCTATGACCTTTAACAAGCTATATCTTAATATAGAAAAGTTTTATTAAATATTGCAAAACACTTTATTTCCTAGGAGAAGTTATCAATGATAAACGCTTTTCTGGCCTGATTTTTGTATTATAAATAAGAAAACATTAAAATAATATCATATAAGAGCATTTTTATGGTTTTACGCAACTTTATAATTTTATCCATTTTATTATTTTAAGGATTATTTAAAAAAAGTTCATTAAGCCTTAATTTAATAGATACCAGGTTTTAGAGTTGAATCTAATTGTAAATTTCAAACAAAAATGGTATGTGGAAGCCAATCTTAAATTTTGAAGGACTATTTTTCCACATATAAAAGAAAATAAATCATGTAAAATATTTTTTAAAAAAGTTTACGAAAGTTAACAAACCCGTATAAATGCTCTTAAGCGGAAAAGGGTAAACAAAAAAACGTATACTTACAAACGTGAAAGCAAATAACCAAAAGGTGATAATATGTACATAAAACAGTTAGTGTTCTGAAATTACAATAAATAACTATTAACCAAGTCAAAATTATTAAATACTTACCATTTTTAATATTAATTTTAAAGCACGACCTCAGAGTTTATACAGGGTGTTACTTAATGATATGTACTTATATAATCGAGTGATTCCTGGACTAATTTTAAGTCGACAAGTTTTTATAGTTTTAATTACTTCTGGGTTTTTATCAAAAATCTCAAAAACTGCCCTAGGTATTACAATAAATTTTGGTATATCCTATTACGATATAAAAACACATATTTTTAACCAAAGTTTTTCTTTCTCAAAGCAGTAGTGTAGGTACAGCAGCGCCTTAATACAATTTTAATTAAAAAATATGTTACGCCACTTATATTTTCGAAACCATTGTTTTATTATTACTTATCATTTAATTATAAACAAAAAAAAAATGTATCTTTCATCTCTCTCTTAAAACTTATCGTTTGAATAGAAATAATTTATATATTAATTATGAGACGATAACATTGCTAACTTGAATTTAGTTGAACGATTTTTGCTTAAGAGTAAAGTCTAGTGATGCATTCGCAATCTCATTTTTTGATCAATATTTCTTATCCTTTATTTTTTTATTATGTCAATAAGGGATGCTTAATTATTATTTTAATTACTTTTTTTCAAGTGGAAAGTTTTAAGAGAAAGATGAAACATACCTTTTTTGTTTAAAATTAAATGATAAGTAATAATAAAGCAATGGTTTCGAAAATATCAGTGGCGTAACATATTTTTTGGTTAAAATTGAATTGAGGCGCAGCTGTACCTGCACCACTGCTTTAACACAAAAATTAAAAAGCAAAAGAAATGTTTCATTTTTTAATATTTAAAAAATACCGCATAAAGAACCTACTGCAAAATTAACAAGTTGTATCAAAGGCAAATTAATTCTTAAAGGGTGGTTTAAAAAAATGTTAAATAGAATAGAGTGCTATCTATATTTATAATTAAAATATATATTTTTAAGAGGGGCACTTTGCATCGGATAAGTGTAGTATAACTTTGAGGTCGGTGAAAAATTTTGTTCTACATACACTAGTCAGTTTTTACAAAAAATATTAAATACTTTATAGATTTTAATAAACTCTTTTAGCTCTGTTTCACTTCTTTTACTTTAACAACATAATACTTATTCAATCGTGTCTGATTTATATTTTAGGTATTACCCTAATAATATTATTATCTATAAAAAATCATTAATTAAGATGAAACTAAATAAAACTTACTTGCTGTATTAATAACGGCCAGAGAATTATATAAATGCACAATTTATGCCTTAAAAACACAGAGCTGTTACTTAGTTTATCAAACTAAAAAACAATAAATAAACATACCAGCTTATCATGCTTTAGAAGACACAAATATTGCAGGTTAGTGAACAAAACTTATCAGTAAAGTCCGGATATCAGGTAGTGTAACCTTTATACCAGAGTCGGCATGATGACTTATTGCTTACATTTTTTATTATCTTTAGTATTTAATCTTTGTAGGTGTGGTATGATCCTAACATATAATAAATTATAAAACGCAAGCGATAATAAAACATAAAATGGGTGTATGTTTAAAGGTAGGAGACAATGACGTTTCTTGAATGGCTGCAGAGTTTTGGACTTGCATGGTCTTTATCGCATTTGAATCACTACGTTTCAACTGGTAAGCATCTGCAGTCGTCTTCAGGTAAATACTGATATTTAAAATAAAAAAGACAATGCAAGTCAAAAACTGTACAGCCGTTAAATAAAATGGGTGAACGCGTTTTGAGTAATAAATTCTAGAAATTTATTTCCATCGATGCTGTGACTGCGTCGCAGCAACCTAATTCTTCAAAAAGCAGCAAAGGAGCTGTTATTTACTAGTTTTTATTGAAAAATGTGGATGTATGTGTATTTTTTTGCTTTATTTTGTGGTCGAGACGTGGCTATACGTAAAGGGTGATGAAGATTGAGTGAAGTTCATTTTCTCCTTCATCTTTAAATTTATAAATACTTAAGTTGTGGAGATCATTAAGGTGTACATTTTAAAATTATATTGAATTGTACAGGATGGCCCAAGAAAACGTGGCGAATATAACTTATATATTTTTTTTTAAATGGAACACCTTGTATATTATTGAATTTTTGATTTATTACACTTAGGCCCGGTTATACAGTTACGACTTAAGCTCAGTTCAGTGTTAAACCAAGCTCAAACTTCATTTTGACAACCTAAAAAACCAGTTTTGCAGGTTTAATCGTTAAACCGAAAATTAATATTTGCGAGTAAAAAATAAAAAAGATGCAGCAGCCTGTCAAAGTGGAATAAATATATTCTTTTAAATGTGAAACTCTTAAAAAAAATTAAATTTGTACATATTATTATTTGTACATATTAGCTATATAAAACAGGTGTAAAATTCTAAGCTTAAATCAAAATGCAAAAATATACAGGGTATACCCTTTAAAAAAGTTATATTCGATAATATTTTTTGGGTCACTCTGTATGTTTCAATATAAATTTAAAATGTAAACCTCAATGATCTCTACAACTTTTGTATGTCGAATTTTTATCTAATTCTTAAGATACAGGAGAAATGAACTTTACTCTATCGTTGACTCACCCTGTACATATGATTTTTGAACAAAAGTTTTTTCAGACTAGTATTTTATGATAAGCTATAAATTCTCTTTCATCCTTCGACTAAGGTTGTGTTTAAATGGATTAAAGATCTGAACTTAGCTTTCTGGGCCTGACCGTTTTTGAGATATTGCTTTTTAATATTGACCTTAAATTAGGGACAGCTCGTCCCTGGACAAAATGAGCTGCTGTAAATGTGTGTTTGCACGTTGTGATAAGTAGTCTGTAAGATTTTAGTCTCTTTATTATTAATAGATAACATTTTAAATTTATCTTTTTGCTGACTTTGGTTTCACAACCGTATATCCGGACTTCATTAATTGGGATACAATAAGACTCATTCACTTCTGCTTTTTGACGATAGACTGTTTTTTTTTATAGAGACCAACATAAATTGCAATAATGTTGTGTCCTCAAAATAACTTATGGTCGTTGAAGTTTCATGCAAAATTTCACTTAAACATCTATATTAATCCGTGCTCAAACAATATACAAAATGATTAACATGCACAATATATCCAAATTTCCCCAGTGATATGAAGCTATGCAATGAAGTATGTAGTTTTGTTAAATATATTTTAACAATTCCATAAACTGATTTATGTATTGACTAGTTATTTCTGTATAAACTCGGCTTAAGTTAAACCAATGACATCGACGACTTTTTATGGTTTTAACTCCTTCTCTCTCATTAAAAAAATTGGTGACCATGGACAATGACCTTTCTATTAATGAATGACATATAGAATATATGTTTAATTGACTCTAGACCGTAATGTATTTTGACAAGCATAAGTTTGTGATTATATCGCTCACAGTTCTAAATAATCAGTTTATGTAATTGGGCCAAGAAAGGAACAAACGTTTTTAATACGTTACCCTTTTACCCCGTTTGCCTCTAGTTCCCTTCTCTCCAGGGGCTCCAGGAGGACCTAAGGGTCCAGCATCGCCCTTTTCACCTTAAAAGTGGATCAAAATGGATAGTATACTTTTGGACACTGAAGTTTGTTATATTACATAAATAGTAAACAGAAACTGTGATTTTCTTACAGTACTGCACCAAAGCAATATTTTAAATTATTGTTTTATAAAGTTTTTTAACGGCAATTTTATTAGAAAATTAATAATTATATTACAAAATTTGAACACCTTTTTTCGGAGTGCCAGTAGTCACACAAATTGGTGGTAATCAAATTTTAATTTTACAACAGAGATATCACCGACGGTATATAGATGATCACACAACTTTAATCATTTTTAACCAATATTAACTTTTGAACACAACACAACTTACCAAAAAAGTAATTTTATATAAACATGTTCACCATGATAAAATAATTGGCTAGAGTTCCAACCTAATTTATTGTATTTTACTCTCAAATACAAATTTCGATTTGTAAACTTGAGTGAGCTTTTAAATATAAATAGTATCGTCAACTAAGCTGTTAGAAAACATTTTCAATACAACAAAACAAATTTTAAAAAATTGTGAAAGAAATACCTGGTGGTCCTGGTGGCCCAGGAGGACCTTCTATGATTCCTGTTGGAAACTTGACGTCTCCTGCTATCGTCGTCGTTAAGCCTCGTTCGCCTTTATCACCTTTGTCACCCTATAAATAAAATATGCAAAATAAAAAACAAAGAAAATATTAGAAAACATCTTTATAGTAGCATCAATTAAATGTCATGTTGGGTTAAATAAAGATTTTAAACAATAATTAACATACCAGCAACTTTGACTGTGCCATAGATAACATTGGCACGCATTGTTTACTCAAAAACAAAGTAGCCTTATTAGTAAATAAAAAATAAAGATAACCGGGCCGCTGTGATTGTGAGCAAATTATTTGTGCCAATGCCATGTATGTTACCGTAAGTTGAGGGTTAGTTAATTATTGTTAAAAATATTTAAGCGATCCGACAATAGATTAGAAAGAAATATATATTTAAAATATGTAACAGTAGTTTTAATTAAATAAGTTCATTTTTAAATCCACCATTACAATAATTCGTAATAATGTCATAATATTTCCTATATCTGTTATAGATTATTAAGTTGCAATAGAAGTTTAATAGATAATACTATATTAACCTTAGTGCAATCACTATAAAGAAAAAATTGAGACAATGGATTAGCATAACATGATAATATAACATATATGTACAATAAGAATAACTAATACATCTTAAGGTTATTTTAAGTTTTAAAAATAGATATATAATTTATATATATTTAGAGGATTTTCGAAAAGAAATTGTTACTGATCTAGTTACCGAAAAATATATATGTTGTAAAATAACTTAAACTTCTTCCAGAATTTTAAAAACATAAGTTGGTTGTCCATTAAACATATCGAAAGTGAGTCCTCCAACTTAAAGAAATAATAACGAGCATATTTTTTAAAATTGATAAATTTTTAAGTTCAAAAAATAATTGCGAAGCAGACTTTAGTATTGTGCTGTTAAAATTAATTTAAAAAATTGATCATTTTTAAGATAACATCCAAAAGTTTATGCTTCTATCTTCATTCATGTGAGTAACGAATTCGTCAACTGTTACATTCTTTTCTTTTATTTAACTAAAACATGACTACATGTCAGTTTCACTACATTACACGCACCTAAATTCGCATTAAAACTCGAATTAGGACCCCTATAATACAGTAAGAATTCCCTTAAATATACATCAATTAACCCACAACACCTGGAAGTATACCACTTATTTAGTTTAATTAAACATGACTGCTAAAACATTTCCTTTGTCAGATATTCCTTATTTTAAATATTACGATTCTGTTAATAATTTATAAATCGCTCAAAAATCGACTTGTTTAAAAATAAATTAAATATAAGTCGTGCTCCAAACAGGTATCAGTACACATTTTTGTCCTATCACGCCAACCCAATATACTTTGTTTAACCAAAATATAATTTATTAAATAGTTCCTAATAACATTTAACATATATGTTGAATATTAAACAGTGTCAATAACCATGTAAAAAGGCCCTAACTAATATATACAGACTTAAAAAATAGTAGACAAAAATATTATCACAAGCCTTAAACCAAATAGAGAAAACCCAATTTGTAATTGTAGATTTATATACTTTATAGTCAATACCATTTTTTACATTAGTTAGTCTACTACGTCAGCATCAGTAATACAATTTTAAATGTCATTACAGTGAGTATATTAATTGATTGTCATATATTTATTCTTTTTCCAGTATTCATCTTTAAACTATTCATTTCTAAATAAAACACATTTATTTAAACAGTTGTAAAATATTACAGTATTACAAAACCCAATAGGGTTTCACCAAGATTTTAAACATTAATTACTTACCACACAGCTTAGACTGTGGCATAATAATTGTTAGACAGTATTTACTCACAATTGAAATTTTCTGATCTGTTAATGAAGGAATAAACCAACCGGTCCACTCTAATTGTGATAAAAAATATATACCAATGTTATTTATGTCAAAGTCGCCTGAATAGTTAATTTTCTACCATATTTACTAAAGGTTCTAAATTCAAACCCGTACTAAATTGATAGTTCTGGGTTTAAAACGACAAGTGTCAGAAGAAGTCAACTAAGTTTTGTATTGTAAACAATTTTTGGGATTTTTCTTTAAACATACCGTATTGGCAATCTCGAATCTAGAGTGCCGATATAAACGCATTAGACAGAGATTATTAGTAGCGTTTAACACGTTAAACAAAGAACACGCTATCCCCTACCTCCTACCTTCCATTCTTTAGAACACGCGGTCGAAGCAGCCACGGAGCAATCGATACGTCGACTCGGCCACACCACACACATATCACCCCTTTAAGACATGTAGGAGAGTGGTTAGGTGTATCCTTCTCCCTTGGTTGCATTAGAGATTTCTCACCCTAGATTCAAATTTGCCAATACGGTATAAAGAAAAAGTATATTAATACATACTGTGTTCTTAACAAATGGAATTAAAAGTATTATTTTATCAGAATCCCTGTTAAGTTATTTATCGGTAAAACGATTTAATTACAAATAAATTAAATTAACACAAACGTATCGATAGCATATTAAAATAATGCCGTGGCGAAAACAAAACTGGAAAACTATAAGCTCTAGTCCAGTCACTTCTTTAAAGTCGATTTTAACTGAGGTCCAGTTTTAATCAAAGAAATATCAAAAATTGATATTTTATAATGTGGGATTTAAGGCAAAGTTTGAGTTATAAGTGATTTACTTGACCATAACTTAATATTGTATTTAATATAATAAATTTAATATAATATAGCATAAGTTATGACTTGGTTGATGATGGTTTGAGTATGATCGCAACCTGATGTTGCCGACCTGCTTTAAATATACAGTGTTCTACATCTATTTTGTATAGGATACTATATGTCTAAATTCAATTGTTTTAAAGATATTGACATTTAAACAATTATATTTATCCCACTTTGACAGGCCGCTGCGTCCAAATGGTGCATCTTAGAAAAAAAACTGTTTTTACAGTCCTATCTTAGTTTTTTTATTTTTTACCCAAATATACCAACTTTTGGTTTAACGATTAAACCTGTAAAACCGTTTTGGGTCACTTACTGCAATTTTACTTTTATATTAACATTTTAAATGTACGTGAAATAGTAACGGAGCTATTATACTTTGCCACACTAAATAGCCACAATAGTTTCTTTATAAATGAAATATTTTGTTTATGGTAATTAGTCAGAGAAAAAACCGATTTCCCGCTTTTAAGTTTACATTGGAAATTACTATAATTTTTTTAAGATCTAATTTTTTTATATACATTGAAAAGTAAACAAATACATTTATATTAACTTAAGAAGAATAAAAACTGTTATACCTATACGGTTTCGTCATCTTTAAAAAAAATTAATTTCGTTAAATTTGCTTTGAGGCAAACAAGCATAACCGCTTCATTATAAATTCTGCCTGTCTGTAAATACCACATATCTCCAATTATCAGCCGAATCCCCGAAGGGGTTTAAAATTACTGTTCAAACGATCGAGAACAGTAGTTCAGGGAACTAGCGTAGTAAAATTTCGTCAAGCTAACTAGTAAACCACCCTTATCATACGCACTTTGGCCCTTTAGGGTATCTAATAGACTTATGTAGAAACTATACTATATTTTTCCACTCCCACGTGGATAAATTAATTGAACGAATATTATTTCATATCCATTCTTGTTGGAATATGAAATTGACCAACCCCAGTGGTCAGATTATTACAAAGATACCAAATTCATACGGTATAAATTTTACGCGCCGTTTTATGATACTTAGCAAAAGTGAGGTTAAAAATATACTTTAAAAAAATGTAAATCTGTCAGATAAAATTTCCCCCCAGATCCTATAGACACCATAAATTTTACTAAGGTGTGCATGAAATGGTGCCAAAATATATTTTCACCGAACTAAATATTTGTGTACAAATGTTCACTTTCTTTATTACAAAAATTTACAGTTTTTCAATTATTTCTAAATAATTGCTAAAAACTTTAACACGTTGACTGCCATGTGGATCACCGGTGATACACAAATATTTATTATACCTAGGCCACGTGGAATACATGTGTTCCACGAGCAGCATAATTTTAAAAGCAATACAGATTTTTCGGGCTTGAGTTGTCATTATAGCAAGGGCTTCTAGATAATACAAAGTTATTTTAGAAGCATGCGCACCACTGGTTTTCCTGAACAGTACAGAGAAAATTACTAACGATGGAAGGCAGATAAGAAAGGGAGGACCTTGCTATAAGAAGCATGTGAGTGAGGGTGGTAGAGCTTTGGGTATAAAAAAGCCGTTGTGCAATAAATGTAATAAATACATGTGTTTTACCTGTTTTATTTTACTAAATTGTATTAGTTTGCTAATTTTTTTATTATTTTACATTTATCACTAGGGCTGGGCGATTATCAAAAAAAATAATCGATTTTCGATTATATGAATGAATCGATTATTTTCTATTAATCGATTAATCGAAAATAATCGATTAATCGAAAATAATCGATTAATCGAAAATAATCAATTAATCGAAATAATCGATTAATCAAAATAATCGATTAATCGAAATAATCGATTAATCGAAATAATCGATTAATCGTTTTTTTTTTCGAATCGCCTTATTGAAAACAATCAGTTAATATAAAAAAATCAAATAATCGAAAATAATTATCGATTTTTTTCATTATATACTTAAATAACATTGAAATAATATCTAAATCATAATTATCAATAATTTTGACAAGGCAAACTTGAGGGTAATACATAATAGAGGCCTTAAGTTATATCGTTGATTTTGTCGCAAAATATTTTTATTAATCTATTCGATTAATCTAAAAATTGTTATTATTCCGATTAATCGAAAAAGACATATTTTAATCGAAATTATATCGATGATCGAAAAATCGAAATAGTTGTTTCGATTTTTTGATTAATCGAAAACATTTCGATTTTTCTATTAATCGATTAATCGAAAACATTTCGATTTTTCTATTAATCGATTAATCGAAAAATCGAATAATTTTCGATTAATAATCGATTAATCGATTTTTCGATTAATCGATTAAAAATATATCCTTAATCGAATAATCGATTATTACACGATTAATCGATTATTTTGCGCACCCCTATTTATCACCCATGATACACATGGCACCTGAGTAAAAACATAACTGCACCTGAACATAAAAATAATTGCTGTGCGATGTGGATCACGGGAATTTAGGATTTTTTTGAGAAAAAAATGTTAATTTTTGTTATTTTGTTAGTTCTTGAAATACAAAAAGTGTTAAGAACGGTACCAGCTCATTATTAGTACTGGGCTCCTAGGTAACTCTAGACTGTTTATATGGTGGCAGTCAACGTGTGAAAGAATAAAATTTGTATACAACTACTTTTTTTTTGCGATGTAAATAATACTACATTTTTTCTACTGTTTTCTAATATTTTCAAAAGAGTCTCAACCCTAATTGACCTTAACACTTTTAATATACGCAACAATAATAACTGATATATTATGATATAATTTTTTCTAGAGAAAAATTAATACAAATTATTAAAGTTTTGTGATTTCATTTTGTTTTGTCAATTTTGTAGCCGGTATCACTACAGTATTGCTACCTCTCTTTTCACGTTTACAGTGTTGTTCGTATATGATATGACGTGGAATGGGATTCCATTGAAAAACCATATTACTGTAGCGTTAACAGTGAATAGTAATGCACAAAAGCAGTTCTTAATTATTATACCGCATTTTTGGTTATCTCTCAGGGTTGTTATTCTTGTGCATGCTGGCAACCAAGAATATACTTTAGCACACCAAAGAATCAAATTGGCTAAGGTTTAGAAAAATACTTTGTTCAATTTTATTAATAAATATGTCGCTTTTTGTCTGTTATTCCGCAAAAGGCTGAATGTCACAAAGATAGAGGTTTTGTGTAAATATAAGAAATGATCCAAATTTTCAACTATGTTATACTATAATTTCATAGATTTAATAGTGGCTAAAGGTATGGCAAATATCACCACATCATATGATATGTAAACTTTATTGTGCGGGTCTGTTCGGGTTTGTGCGGTCGGTCTTAACCAAACTTTAAGTTCTGAGAAAATAATGTTATTAGATATGACATGTATCAGACAGTCATTAAATTTAATGCTGCTATAAACTATTTTAGTATAACTTACTTACCTTGGGTCCAGTAAGTCCATCCATACCCGGTGGGCCAGGTGGACCAATAGGTCCTGGATCTCCTCTGTCTCCAGATGGACCTGGTTCACCAGGCATTCCTTGTCTTCCGTCATGCCCCGATGATCCTTCAGGACCGGCTGGTCCAGGTGGTCCAGGTGGTCCCGGTTCTCCTGGTTCTCCCTGTTTACAAATGTATAATAAGATTTGGAAATCTTTACCGGTATTTTAAGAAACACCAACAAGGTAGAACATTGAACTCTGTTTTGTTTTTTTAAGATGCATCGTTTGAAAGCAGTCTGCCAAAGTTTCCAAATGTGTCGAAAACAAAATATTTTGGATATAGTAGACTTTTAGGCAAATAGAACAAATTTGGTCCCTGTAATTATTCAATGCTGTTATAAAATGTAGGATATTCCATTTAACAAAATAGATTTTTATCGTAGATTTTAATTTTGAGAAACTGTGTATGTTTAACAGTGATCTTATAATATTATTATGTACCTTAAGTTCAAATTTAATTATTGGTTACAAAATGGTTAACCGCAAGATATTTAGTTCTGTATCAAAATTAAGATATTCTTTTTTTTTCAGATAGGGTGACCAAACAAATATTTTTTTGTAATAGGAAGTAGGGACTTATTATCAGTAATAATGTAAGAACCCCTCTAAATTTTGCTTCTTCAGGGGATTCCTCGTGCTGTCTCTAAAGGTCTAGACAAGGCAATTAAGGTTGCCTTTTCCTTTGACACGATAAACGTACATATTTTCACGAACAAGCCTAGTTTTTTGAAGGTAGCTTCATATCGTATTACTTTTCAAATATGTTGGTGTTTCCTTAAAAAAATAATTTTTTAGTATTCCATGAAAAATGTAATAAATTTATAAAAACTACTTATTTTAACAAAGCTTATTTAAAAAGCTACATGCACTTCATGCAACGGAAACAGCGATAGTAACAACCAGTAAGTGATTTCTTTATTTACCTTGCGAGAAGAACTTCAAACAAAAACAAGAAGTTGAAGCTAGGTAAATAAGGATTTAAAGATTGGAAAGTTTAAATCCGTATCAGCTATTAGAAAATCGGAAAACTTTGAACGCTACCATTATTTATTCTCTTTTTTCCAAATCGTTTTTAAAGATGTTTAACTTTGTTTTAAGAGTTTGAGAAGTTTGGGGTTTCCAGGAAATGTAAGTTTATCCAGTTTAGGAACATAATACATGACAACATGACTATTAATATATATTTTATATTAACCAATATTTTTGATGAATATGTTTGTTGATTGAAATTTTAGTATTTTTTTTTATTTAGTGGCGTAACTGACCAATAAAAAAACGGCATTTTCTTAAAAGGTATTTTAGTAAAAATATGTCAAAGGTAGCATTGCTACTGGCTACACTATAGAGGGTGGAGATCTTAAATGGAACGCTGCTTATAGCGGCTCCGGGAATAAGATTTCTTCAAAATCCAGAAGTACCCCAAGGAGGGGGCGCAGTCCTAACCAACTCTTTTTTATATTAAAGGATACCACTTGTGGCACCTTTTTGGAGAACCTATCGAACAAGGAATTTGTCCACATATTTTTTTCCATCTGTCAAACCAAGTGTCAGAAATTTAATAAAAACTAATTTACGGAACGATTACATTAACAATAACTGAAAAACTGTAATGTCACAAAATGTGCCCCATGAATCTGTTACCACAGATCAAACCGATGCCGATGGTAGAACTCTTCCCTTATTTTTTCCAAAACTTTTGGCGTAATTAAACGTATCTCTACCCGAATCCTTACCGTCAATTCTTCCAGATTTCTAGGTCTGATGACATATACCCTTCTTTTTAAACCGCCTCATAAATAAAAATCTAAGGGTACCTATAATATCAGGAAATTTGGGCGTCCACTCTATAAATCCTCGCAGTCCTATCCACCTATTTGAAAATGTAACATTTAATAATTCTTTTATATCTCTTGCAAAGTTTTTAATACCAGCACTTCAAAGAATATTTGCTAATTATATAAATGTAGACCAGGGATATATTTCTAGCAATATTAAGCTTACTTAATTTCTAATATATAGACACATTCCTTTTCGATTTTTCCAAAAAAGTGCTACAAGTGGTATCCTCAAATTTGAAAAAAATGTTAGATAGGGCTGCGCTCCCTCCTTGGGGTACCATTTTTTTACATGACAATAGCGAGGCCCATAAAAAATCTTTAAGGACGTACTTTTGGACTTTAGAGGAATCTTATTACCATAGCCGCTATAAGCAGCGTTTCATTTAAAGTCCGCACCCTGTATAAAGAATTCGGAATTTTCTTTTCAAGTTTTACAAGGGGCAAAAGTAGTTACAAAAAAATACTAATAACTTTGGTTTGGCTTACCCGAATTAAACAAACTTTAACTGGATAAATAGGGTATTTATTGTTTTACAAGTTAATTAAAAACTAAAGGGCGCTATTTAGCAAAATCAGCAACTCCTTCATTTTTCTCAAAAAATGTATATGCAATGATATACCTTCTTTACCATAAATAAAAAGAGGAATAAACATGAAGAATAGCTGTGAAACCCGCAAGTCAAAAAGTAAATATATGGTAAAAAAAACCATATTCCCGAATTCCGTATTGCCAGTCTCGCCTTGCGCCTCGACATACAATCTTTACGGTCGTCCAGGAATGTTCAGCTTTTCCTACTGGGTATATAATGTACTATTTGTGCGAGCTGTACGATAAATGGTTCCCATGATATAGACGGCATCCCTTTTTAGTTGTACACGTGGTAGGTACAGGCATTATGGGACGTCAGCATTCTTCCTTTTGTTAATTATTTATGGGTTATTCATATTATTAGTAGAATCAAATTCAAAACCCTATTATAATTATAAAAAAAACTTTTTATATTTAATCGCATCAGTCACTTTACAACTTCTAAATCATCTAAGATCGCCTCCTGAGTATTTCATCAAGAAAGAATCTCAAACTTTAAAGGATATTCTCTTTCTTAGCAGTTTATTTTTGAATAAATATATTCGGGTGCAAAGAAGTGAAAGTGATATTAAGCGTAAAAGTAATAAAATTAGAAGTCGTTACATAAGAAAGAAATAGTTTCAAAAAAGCAAAAAACTAAAAAACTAACTCACTTTTAATGTGATGATAGTTTCCCCGGTAATGTTATGGCCCCTTTCTTGTAGCCCCTAAAAATACACTAATTGTAAATAAAAATATATCACAGCTAAAAATACCACAGTGCCACAACAAATAATAAATTAAAATACAGGAACATTGAAATACCACTCCCTGGAACAACAAAACATGCCTAAGGAAAGAAAGGGACTAAATTCATACTGATAATAATATAACCTTCTTTAAAGCTACTCATCAGAAAAAAAATGTTTACTAAAAATTTCATTAAAAACGTTATAAAAGCAGACATTTTTCCTTGTTACTTTTTTTTTTGCTGATTAAACCCGGAAAGAAATCCTCCAATATTATTATAGAGTGGCGATAAAAATTAAAGATTGCAAATAGAATTTTTTTTATGGTTTCAATTTGTAGCCACTTGAGAGCCAAATTTAATATCTCGGCAAACTTTTGGCATTTTTTGTTTTATACCCTAGGGCAAGAATTATTTTAATTTACATAATCTGTTTTAGGCAAAAACTGCCTTTAAATATATTCTGGGAGTCCTAAATTATGATTAAGTTGAATTATCGCATTATCTAAATTTAAAAAAAAAATGGTTTTCATTAAATATGTGTTATAGTATGACAAAGAAATAGTCCATATTTGCAGTCGGGTGGTAAGGTAAATAGGAAAAGAAATAATACTCCATTAAAATAAGTGGAGGATAAGGAGCAAAGTATTATTTCTTCCTATTTATTAATTATTTCTTTAAAAATAAACAGCTGTATTTACTAAAGGGTTCTAAAATTAAAACCTTTCTTAATTGACAGTTCTGGGTTAAGAATAAGTCGACTAAGTTTTGTTAAGATTTATTTTTGGTATTCGGTTAAAATTATGAAGAAAGAAGTATTTTATCGTATCATTGAAGATTAAGTCATTTTTATATGATATCTTTATTAATAATTATTAACATCATAAACGTACTAAAACCTACATAACCCCTTAGTTACTCATAATACATTAGTTACCATGATTTAATACGTTAGTTACGAAAGCATAATACGTTAGATACCAAATAATATTAGAACAAGTTTTCATGAACATGTAAAACAATATTTTGACAGTTTTCAAATTTGATGGATACACCTTTGTCTTTAACGTCCACGATCTTAGGTATGCCCTTTGAAGACTGATTAATGACCGAGCAAGCACTCCTTTCGATTTCGTGCGGTTCCCCAGTGCTTAATCCACTGTCGGAAACATCGCCGATTTGAATTTTGCGAGCAATGGAAACTTTCTTGGTCACACTTTCTTCTAAATACCCTCTAGCAACCTTCGCCGATTCCCATCCACCAAGTTCTTGTAGGTCTAATATATCTCCTCCAGCATTAACAAGAAAATTTGCCGAAGATCTTCTAACGCAGTGACCAGTATACAAATTAGGATTTTCAAGTGAGAGATACTTAGCTATTTTTTGAGGTATTTTAGAGAAGAAGTGAATGCCGCAGGGTTGTACCGTACATTTCCCTTTTCTATATGATACAAATAATCTTTGGTGAGTGACATGGTCTGGCCTTAACATTGCGTACTTTTTAAATAAAAGCACAGAATTTAGTTCGCCGTCAAATATCACAGCGAAAATACGTTTCTTGTGGGTTTTTGAGTCGGGAATAGTAACAATCAGCTTGTCCTCTAAAACGTCAACATCTTCCGTGGTCATCTTCGCTAATTCATTAGTTCGACACGCTCCTCCAATTCCAATTAAAAAAGCCACTTTCATCATTAAAAACTTCTCGTCTGAGGTAGAACACACAAATTCGTTGACTTGTTCTCTTGTAAATACTTTTGATTTTTTTGCTTTATATCTAACATTTTTCTTCTTGATGAAACGTATTAAGGCGCCGTATTTGTCGATTTCCACTCTTTCCTTCAGTTCTAAAGTCGCTCGTAACATGGAATATTTCGGCCAAAAGGATGAAGCAGATTATTCCTCAGAGAGTTTTGCGAAATACGCCAGCAATACCGTTTCTTCTGCACCTTGAACATGTACTTTGTTCCGCCACTCACAAAACTGCCGATATTCTTTTTCATAATGGATTTTAGATTTATCCGGAAGCAAGTTCAACCTTATAATGTTGGCTGCAGCTAACATATCGTCAGGAATATGAAAATCTTGCATGATTTTATTGATAACTTTTTGAAATGCCAAAATGAAATGACATAAAACCTTGTTTTTATTTTCGCATCGCCGTTGTCAATGATGCGATAAAGCTTTGAATACAACTCGATTATTAGCGATTTAACATCGTCTCGGACATTGCGGGCGACTCGGCTGTTGCCTCGTCACCTAGTAATGTCCTCAACTATTATAAATCGCATAATAATCTCGTTATATTAATAGCTATAATATGTGCTGTGTTCTTTAACAGAACTGGAACTATATTTGCAATAACATCCCGGTAAAATGATTTAATTACAAAAAAATCAAACTGACAGAAAAGCGTCATACGACATATTGCCAAAATGACAACACAACTGGGAGACTGTAAGATCTAAATATTAAGATGGTCTAAATTTAAAACCCTTTAGTGAATACGGAAAAGAAAGTTGAAGAATTTATTTTTATATAATAACTTTTTTATTTATGGACCGACTTTATTGATTTTTATCTTGTTTAAAAGAGGATGACTAAAAAAGAGACCGTTAATCTCATATTTTTGACATTTGTTAAAAAACAAAATGGGGACACACTTCAACTTGATTAGACTTTAAAACTCGCTCAATCTTTTTTGAGCAGTACTATATATCTTTACGAGAAAGATTCTGAAATCTTAAATATTTCTGAACAGAATAAGAGGTCGTGCATACAAATATATTAAAGAATAGCTGACGTATGACAAAAAAGAGACATGTATGTTTTAACATCTTAATTTCGATTTTTCTTTCGTTACTAATCAAAATTAAGTGAGCGATGGCAAAAATCGCTGTCGTCGCTATTTGCGTTTTTTGACAGTTGCAAAATTCTACTTATTTTGATTATCAAATTGTTTCTTTCGCGTTTTGCAGTGGATTGCATTAAGTAAAATTTTTTGACGAAGTCGTAAATTGTACTTTTTGTTATTCAGCAAGAAAATCTCGTAATATTTCACTGACTTCGAATCCTCCTAAAATTTTTTTTATAAAAGTTTTATCCTCATTATAAATTACCATTTTAAACATTTTAATTTTCAAAATAAGTGAAATGTCGCAACTGTCAAAAAATGCAAATAGCAACGACAAACATAAAATAAGCGATGTTTGTCATCGCCGACTTGATTTTAAAAATTAACGAAAGAAAAATCGAAATCAAAATATTAAAACATAAAAACAACTTATTTTCATGAACGACCTCTTATTCTGTTCAGAAATGTTGATAATTTCAGATTCTTGCACACTACAGTGCTGTTCAAAAAAGTTCCAGCGAGTTTTAAAGTTTAGGCAAGTGGAGGTGTGTCCACCATTGGTTTGTTCAACAAATATCAAAAACAGGAAATTAGCGGTCTCTCTTAATTTAAAAAAGTTATAATATAAAAACAAAATTACGGTTTATTTTGAACAACCCACCATGCGCTAAAAGTAATTCTTTATAAAAGTTTTGGCTTGTAAACTAATTAAGATCTATGTTATGAAATATTTTATTTTCTATACAGAAGACATACAAAATCCAGAAAAATTTTGCGTAAGAGTAAACATATACCTTGTAAACCCAAAATAAAATTTTCTGGTAAATTGGTAATAAATACATTTTCCATATAGGTATGTTGCATAATTTTTTGAACACACTGTATATGTTTGCGATGTCAATATTTTTTCGGTGTATCTTGCTTATGCTTTAGCTTAAAATATACCCAAACTCAATTTTTTTTATTAGATAGAAATGTGTTATATTTATTACACAATGAATTTAGTCCATTTGGATTTTATCTAAAATAGAAAAAAATAAACTAAATAAATATAATATTAGACACAACAACAACAACAACAGCTACGGGGGACATATGATCGATAACGCTGTCATTACCTTGACAGCAACAATCTCGGCATAACCTAGGGTTCCACCTCGGAGGGTCGTGACCGATCGTTTTAGGCCCTAAATATAAAAGGAAAAACATTTCACAAGTTTATATATTTTATAAAATCTGCAGGGATAATAATAAAATGAATTGGGTGACAGTAAAGGTGAAACAGAATATTGGAATTGATGTATGGTTAAAAGGAAAATAACAGCACGCATTATTATTAAATAATCAACACGGGCTGGCTCTATTCTTAACTACAATTATTATTGTAATTATTCTTTAATGTATTTTTAAATTTAAAGTTATGATGTAAGTAGGGTAACAAAAAATAGCACAATTTTAAGAAAATGATTAAAGTTTAAATCTATTTAACAAAATCCTATCTACTCTCTAGAAAGATCATTGAATACGAAACAGGTTTTTACCAAATTTTTTGTGATAGTTTCAGAGAAATTTTCATCAGAAATATCGTTAAGCGGGATCATTGCCAATAACTAGGTGATGTCACAGTGTTATCACTATATGTAATAAAAAGTTAATTTTGGTTTTATACTGGGTACTAAAAATGTAGTTTTTTTCGAATTCAGCTAATAAATGGGTAATTCATTTAAAAAAAAACAGAGTATTGTATTTTAAAATTTTGTATATTTGGATGTCAACAGAAAACACCCTGTACAAAATTTTAGGTACTTAAAGATATAAGACAGTTTTTTTATTCCAAAACTTAAGAGCTTACAAGAAATTTTCTATTTACGATATTCTTATTGAGAAATACAGGTAATTCTTTACTACCATGTTTTTTTCCAAAATTTTAAAAATTTTGCATTTTGTTTGGAAACGTTGCAAAAAATTAAAAAACTAAATACGGAACTATATTATATGGATAATTTTGTAAGGAAGCAAAAAATGCTAAATTACATAGGGTGTTCCATTTAAAAACATGTATCTTTTATTCTCCAACTTTTTTGGCCCATCCTCTATGTGTCAAAATAAATTGAAAACATATATTTTTGTATACCTCGCAACTTTTATAAAAACTTTTTTTTTATATATATATTTAATAATAGAGACGGTATTACTTTGTCAGACAAATGGGCCACCCTGTACGTAATTTTAAGTTTAACTTTAATTTTAATATTATAATTTCCGAACAAACCCGAACAAAGCAAACAGAAATTATACGGATATAAAACTATATGCGTTACTAAAGTTTATAAAGACATGTTGATTTATAAAACGTTGTATCTGCTTCGGTTGTTTGTATACTTCACAGGGTGATACAAATTTTCGAACAAAACTACATTTTAATTACATCCAGTTTAAAATGAACATTAAATGTTCGTCACAAATAGCAAAAACTATGCATCATCATGAAACCAATGATGTCGCGTCAATTTTCTCCAGTAGTTTATTATAGGAATAATTTTAAAATACTACGCGGTAAACCCAAAATCTTGTTAGTATTTTTAATTATAAATTTTTAAAATTCAATGTATGGTTTAGAGCAAGGGTAATAACGGATTCGCCATTGTATTCTTTGATCCATATTTGGCCCTTATTCATTTCATCTAATGTCTTTAGAGTAAAAATTACAAACAATTTTAAATTTAAAAGTAAAAATTAATTAAAAATAATTGAAGAAAGAAATTAAATTTCGCCAAAATTACCCATAATTATTCCTTTTTTTGATTTTAGTAATTAATAAATATCAATATTTTAATTTAAAACTGTGGACAATACCTGTGATCTAGCTACTTTTAAGTTTTATAAAAAACGGAACCAATACCCATCTATAGGGTGGGAACTTTAACTATTACAAATTCGCTAGAAATAAAGGAAAATTTTTTTTTGGAAAATGAAAAAACACGTCGATTGAGATCTGGTATGTGCTACATTTTGACACCAATTTTTTTTCCTTCTGTATAAGGTAAAACCTAACCCAACTTAATTTTTTTAATAAGAAGATACCACTTACGATACCTTTTTGGAAAGCTCTTTTAAAAAGAAAATTGATTGTCCTATTGTTTTTAATTTTAATTTAATTTTATTATTTAATACAAAAAAAATACGTTGGGTTATGTTTCAACACTCAAAAGATCTCAATCGACGTGTTTTTGTATTTTTCACAAATATCTTTATATTTTACATGCTAGCGAATTTGTTCCAATAAAAGTCCCCATTCTGTGGCAATAAAAATGAATTAAAATTAAAAACAATAGGATATTTAATTTATTCTTTAAAAGAACATCCCAGAAAGATATCATAAGTGGAATCTTCTCATTTAAAAAAAATTAATTGGGTTAGGTTTCACCTTATACAGGGAGTAAAAACAATTTTTTTATTGCTAAATTGAAGCTCATGCAAAATCTCAATCGACGTGTTTTTTCATTTTCCAAAAATATGTTTTCCTATATTTCTATCTAATTTGTAATAGTTAAAGTCCCCATTCTGTATATGGGTATTTGGTCGATTTTCTAATGAAATAAAAAAGTAACAAAATTTTGATTAAAACGCTATTTGGCAGGATTTTAAAACATCTCAATAACAGACATTAACTCTATCAAATATGTTTGTAAATAGAAAAAAATTTAGATTTAAGATCTTTTAAAAAATACTAGGCTTACAAATAATTAAACTTAAAACCGATGGCTAATTTCTAGCACAATATTACAAACCAAATATAAAGTAATTTACTAAATTTTTCTATTCTTTGTTTAGAAATTAAAGAAGCTCTGCAACATAAATTAACCAATGAACTGAAAAACATCACAATTTACTTACCCTTCCCGGCTGCTTTTAAAAATGATATTAAATGAAAATAAGCCAGTTTAATGAAGATTTATTATTTTACAAAAGAACTCTAATCTACTTAACTGAAAGTACTAAAACTAAGGTGCAAAAAATAATAATAAAAAATATTTAAGGTTTACAAGACTAAGTGACCTAAAAAGTATAAAATTATGGTGTAGATATTGTTAAATAGAGAGATATGATCAATAAGGGAGTATACGTTTCATTCTTTAAAATCGTCCCATTGAGCAGCATACAATTCATTTATTATATACAGGGTGTCCCATAACTTATGGGCCGTAGAGTAACTGGAGATACTAGACATCAAACTAAGCCGATTATGTCATACTTATCAGTTTTTTTTGACAATTAAAATATTAATTTAATTATGTACCGGGTGATTCAATAAGAAAGGTAGCCGGCTATATCTCGGAAACTATTGGGCATAGAAACTCGAGAAAAAAAAATTATAACTAAAGTGGCCATAAGAAAATCCTGGAAATAATTTTTAAGTTCCGCATTTTGCCGCAAGAGGGCGTAATTGAAAAGTAAATTTTAAAATTTTTCATATCTCCAAAAATTCCACATTAAGGTTATATCTTTGGTAACACCGTTAAAAAGCTTGGACAATTATGCATCATTTTGGTCTTATGCTCATTGGCGTACCGACTTTAATAAGAGGGGGGGGGGGGGGGGGGAGCTGTTGAAAGTGTAATTATTTAAATCGCTGTAAGTTATAAACGACTTATCCGATTTAGTAAACTAAAGACTGTTTGGAAGAAACATATATGCTTTTTCACCAATCGTATTTAGTTGTCGATAATAGTTCTCAAAAAAACATGTTAGAGGGCGCAATTCGTAATAATAACATATTTTTTGATTTTACTCCGAAAAAATAAATCATACGGTATAATTATGATACCATAATCGAAAAGTAGATGAAATTTGCTAGGAAAAATATTTAAACCGCAGCTCGATATCTCCGTTCGGTTCAGCGTTATCGCCAATAGAATAATTTTTAAAACTTTAAATGAAGAAGCAGTTATATATTTTTATTAAGAACGGTGTACCTGAGGAGAAAAACGCAAGAGACCATTTTTATGCAAAATTGACCAGGCTAATCCGAAATGATATCCACATGGAAAAATATCAGTGGCGTCCCACTTTTTTTCTAAAAAATATAAAATCGCTTAGTTTTAAAAATTATTCTATTGGAGATATCGAGCTGCGGTTTAAATATTTTTCCTAGCAAATTTCATCTACTTTTCGATTATGGTATCATAATTATACCGTATGATTTATTTTTTTGGAGTAAAATCAAAAAATGTGTTATTATTACAAATGACCACCTTCGCTTAATAGGAAAGCTTCCGCCGGTCTAATTAAATTTAATTATTTTAATAAAGAACGCTGTGGCTGAGGAGAAAAACGCAAGAGACCATTTTCATGTAGAATTGACCAGGCTAATCAGAAATAATATCCAGATGGCAAAATATCAGTGGTGTCCCACTTTTTTTCTAACATTTTTCTAAAAAATATATAACCGCTTCTTCATTTAAAGTTTTAAAAATTATTTTATTGGCGATAACGCTGAAACGAACGGAGATATCGAGCTGCGGTTTAAATATTTTTCCTAGCAAATTTCATCTACTTTTCGATTATGGTATCATAATTATACCGTATGATTTATTTTTTCGGAGTAAAATCAAAAAATGTGTTATTATTACAAATTGCGCCCTCCAACATTTTTTTTTGAGAACTATTATGGACAACTAAATACGATTGGTAAAAGTGCATACATTTCTCTTCCAAACAGTCTTTAGTTTGCTAAAATCGGATAAGTCGTTTATAAGTTACAGCGATTTAAATGATTACACTTTCAACAGCTTTCCCCCCTATTATTAAAGTCGGTACGCCAAAGAGCATAAGACCAAAATGATGCATAATTGTATAAGCGTTTTAACGGTGTTACCAAAGATATACCTTAATATGGAATTTTCGGAGATGTTTAAAATTTTAAAATTTACTTTTTAATTACGCCCTCTTGCGGCAAAATGCAGAACTTAAAAATTATTTCCAGGATTTTCTTATGGCCACTTTAGTTATAATTTTTTTTCCCCGAGTTTCTATGCCCAGTAGTTTCCGAGATATAGCCGGCTACCTTTTTTATTGAATCACCCGGTACTATGCTTTTTTATGCTTTGGGGAAATATCTCGAAAACCGTTAAAGATATTAAGATCAATCAAGTACACCTTTTTGACTCAGGAAATTCCCTTCTTTTAGAAACTATAATTGAAAAACACCTAATATCACAGGCAAGAAAAAAATCATAGATTTATGAGGCCCAGTGTATGCAACTGACGCCCTCTACTTTGAAACTTAAAAATTTCTACAAATTCTTCTTTCTTGCTCTTAAAAACATAATATTGCCAACATTCAATTCGATTCATTAAACCCTTTTAAAATTATGGCTTATTTTCGAGAATAAACTTTTACCTTCAACACCCTGTATCTCTAGAACGAGTAACAATCCGAAAAAACTTATATGACTTAATCGGCATAGTTTGAGGTCTAGTATCTCCAGTTACTCTACGGCTCATAAGTTATGGGACACCTTGTATATTAGGCGGGTTTGGCTAAGAAGGATATAATAACAAGATCGTAAAGATTTTGCCAAGAGTAAACCCTACCAGAAAAACAATAATGTGTCATTTTAAAGCAAATATATTTTACTTTCAGACACCATTTCATGATACTCTATTTTATAGCTGTCTTTACCTAAGATAGCCCCACAAAAAAAGTTATGTCCACTGGAAGAGATCCCCACATTTATATGTTTTCAAGATCGCTGAATCCGAATACGGCATTCGTTTCACCTCATTATGTCCAAATCAGGGAATGAAACTAAGTTTTTTTTTGTAATATTTCGAAATTGAAATTTTCTTCGTATCTCAATTATTAACGAAAAAATAAATTTGCTGGAAAAAGTATTTAAAATTACTCGGTAACTGGCCTATTAAGGGATTTAGTTCTAGGCATGTTCTGTGCGCTATAAAAAAATAAAGTAAAATCAAGTTATATTATATGGTGTGACCTGAATTCAGTGTACGGCTATAAAAACCAAAAAGGCAATAAAATGGGTTGTTATTATAAATAAAAAATTACCTTAACAGCTTGTATAACATCAATTCCGGCACTGCCCGTTTGACCTTTCTGTCCTTTTTCCCCAGGTGGACCCTAAAATAATAATGACGTTACAACATTTAAGGGTTAAGGTCCTAATAAAACATTTTCAGTAATAAATTGTACAAGAGGTCATTTTTATATGAAAAAATATATCTTATCTTTTGTGTGGTTACATATAATGCATAATTTATAATAACAGTAGCGGCTCGTAACCACAGGTGATGCTAGTAGATATAAAATAAAGTTGTATTTAGCAGCTTCAAAGCTTAGATAATTTTTTTTAAAACTTAAAACCGGTAAAGATGTATTAATTAACATGAGATATTTCATATGCGCCTACTGTCATGCATTGCTTATTAACATACCACCATATCAATAGTGTAACGTATTGGTCAAAGCGTTTATTTATCAATACAAAAACAGTGTCTGTTTGAAGCTTAGAGACAATGAGGTTTCTTGAACGATAGCAGACTTTTGGACTTGCATTGTCTTTATTTGTTTTAAATCACAACGTTTCAACTGATAAGTATTTCCAGTCGTCTTTAGGTGAATACTAAATAAGTAAGGTAACTACAGTTCTATTTATACTACCTAGTGGCACTAGAGCATAATTGAGATGGGTAAAATTAGATATGTTTAATGAAGGTGTCCAGATATCTCTTATATCTAATGCGGGCTTACGAAAACAACTTGTGTTCTGATGTATTGTAGCAGCATCCTTGAATATCCTCTTCCCCCAGTGTGGTTCTTGACGATGACAAAACCAACAAACCAAAAGGACAGAAAAAACTGTGTCAACCCCTGCGAATGTGGCCAGTTTTATATTGGCGAGACACTAAGACCACTCGAAACAAGGATCAAGGAACACAGAACTAACACGCTCTAGGGAGAGACCTAAACATCAGGAAAGGCTAACCATGGCCACCATATAAGCTGGATAGAAGCTGAAATACTGCATAAAGAACCACACTGAAGGAAGAGAAAATTCAAGAAAGCTGCTACCAGTCATCAGACTCCAAGTTGTTTTAGCACGAACTAAACGTATAACTGCACCCATCTCAGTTATGATCCAGTGCACCTAGCTAGTATAAATAGAGCTGTAGTTTAATTGTACTTATTTAGTATTTACCTGAAAACGACTGGAGGGACCAGTTGAAACGAACAAATAAAGACAATGCAAGTGCAAAACTCTTCTATATATTCAAAAAACCGTTTAAACATATTTTATGTATATTTACAGTAAATTTAATATTTATAGGTTTGATATTGCAAGGTCCCTGGAAACTTTGGAAAATAGCCTAGAGTGTCGTCCAATGCGAATACATGACCAGTGGTGTAATTATGGGGAGTTCGAACACCCCTTCCCCGAAAGGCTTTTGTTATAATAGACTATAAATAAATAAATCTTAAAATTGTATCCATAAAAAAATTATAAGAAATGAGGTCGATGCAATTACAAAAAACTTATAATTTTCACTATTTGAAATAACCGCCCTAAATTTGCGACGCGATTAGTGCTTGAACCTCGGGTCAAATAGGCATCTAGCGGTTAATCAGTGGCCATTTTCCATTTTGGTATATGCAGCTCTTGCCAAAAACCTTAATTTACCTCATATTTTATTAGACCTAGAATGTGAAACTAAATCTACCTATACTCAGAGTACAAAATTTCTATCAGTCAGTAACGGTTAAGTGGCACATTAAAATGTTTTATTATTTATTAACTTTGCCGCTCAACTCTATAGTGGATTAACTGGAAGCGAGAAGTTGTCATAAGAAGTGTTGAACAAGAATCGGCTGATTACATTTTAAATAGCATGACAATTCTGATAAACCTGTACTAAGATTTTTGGAGTGGATAAAATAAATTTGGCAATACAGCGTAATGCTTTCTCGGTTGACTTCGTGACCGACTCTAAAAGTTAGCCGTATCAACGGGGTTTATGCTCTTTTTTAATTCATTGATTTCATAAGCTAATTTAACTTTAAATATGTATAGTGTTTTATGTATTTAAGCGTTATTTAGTTGCTTACTTAAAAACGTATTCTTGAGTAACCTACATATATTTCACTGGTCTAACAAATAACTGCATTAAGAGCCTTCCATACCAGTGTGAAACGCGACATCATATCCTGACTTATCTAATTGAAAATTTAATATAACAATTTTACTAAGACGTACCTACACTAGAACTTCTAGTTTGGCGGATGATACCTTATTTTTTTTAAATGGGGTCAATTATTGGCTTCCCTAATTATTTTAGAGAAAAATTCTATTTAGGTTTATTAAAGAGCACTAAAACCCACATTCAAAAGAATAACTTTAGATATTTATGATGAGCCCGTTTACGGGTTATCGCCGATTTCTTTTTAACTATTTCTCCTTTTTATGGCCCCGTATTTGCGGGCACCAGTCAAGGTAAAAGACTGTCAAATAAAGTTGTCATTTTGAAATGTGTGCTTTATTGTTATAAAAACTCGTTCATCGAAAATATTAGCCATGAATTACACTTCTGAAGAAAAAATATTGATGATTAAATGGTATTATCAAGGAAATGGTTATCAAAATGTGTCAGACATGTTTGCTGCTCTGTATCCGAATAGACCGATTCCTGCAAAATCTACAGTCGAAAGGACTATCAAGAAATTTGAGACAAAAAGATGCAAGAAATGATAGGGACTTGCAAGTTTTATTGTGCGTGGAAGAAAATGATGGGAAGATCAGCACAAGGAAACTTGAGGATGACCATATGATTAGATCACACCACAGCGTTACGAGCTTTGAAACGACATAAATATTATTCATCACAAATATGAAAAGCACCAAGAGCTAAGAGATAGGGACGAAATACGACGACAGGAGTTTTGTTTTGGAATGATTGAAAGAGCAAACATGGATAGGGAATTTTTTAAAAACATTTATTTCACTGACATATGCACATTTACCTTAAACAATGAACCCAATGTTCAAAATTATCGATATTGGAGCAAAGAAAACCAACACAGGTTTGTCGAAACAAGGACGCAATATCCACAAAAAGTTAATGTTTGGGTTGGGATTTTCGGAAAAAATATTATCGGGCCATTATTTGTTACACGAAATTTAAATGCAGAATATTTTTTGGAGATCATATTTTACCTACTCTACATGATGCCGCCAGGGAAAATCAGGAAGTTTGGTACCAAATGGATGGCTGCCCGGCACATAGTACCCTGGCTGTCCGGGAATATTTAAACCGTGCTTTTAATGGAAATGTTATTGGCTTAAATCATACAGTAAATTGGCCAGCCAGGTCTCCTGATTTATCGCCAAATGATTTCTTTCTCTGGGGCCATTTAAAAAACAGGATATACAAAGATAAAAAATACCCAAATCTAGACGAGTTAAAAAATGCTATTTCTGCCGAATGCAATAGAATTTCAGTTTACCAACTAGCGAATGTAAGAAGAGAATTTTATGATCACCTCTGTTATTGTCTAGCAGTCAATGGAGGAATATTTGAACATCTTAAATCCTAAAGTTCTAACAATTTAATAGTACCTACCTATTAATTAGTAAAATTTTGAAACATGTAAAATGTCATAATTAACCTTGTAATTGGATACTTTATTTTAGTTTTATTTAGATTAATTTGTACTCATAAATACACCTTTAATATTATCGATTTACGAGTTTTTATAACAATAAAGCACACATTTCAAAATAACAACTTTATTTGACAGTCATCTTTTACCTTGACTGGTGCCCGCAAATACGGGGCCATAAAAAGGAGAAATAGTTAAAAATAATTCGGCGATAACCCGTAAAAGGGCTCATCAAAAATATCTAAAGTTATTCTTTTGAATGTGGGTTTTAGTGCTCTTTAATAAACCTAAATAGAATTTTTCTCTAAAATAATTAGAGAAGCCAATAATTGACCCCATTTAAAATTACATGGGATTTCCTATGTCCCACGAGACGATGCAACACCCGGTATATCATCCACCATGTAGAACATAAAAATATAAATATTGCGGCTATTTATGGTAATTTCTTATTTTCCATTAAAGTAACAGACGATGCCTCGATATTATCTTAAAAATCTCCACTGACGCGGCGTCACTTAATTCTCGTGTTATTCGTTTATATAATATTTTGTGTATAAAAAAAACCGTTTTATTGCCATCGCCAGACACAGGTACAGTATGCACGACGTGTTGGAAATTAACTATTGTTTGCTCTTAAATAAATATTCTGCTCTACTAGAATTTCACAAATATACGCGACTGAAATTGATTTTCTTACGTAGAATATCGATGACAATGAGTTACTAAAAGAAATTTTAGACTTTGAGTATAAATTTATTATAATATCTATAGCCATTTTATTGAATTTTATTATATAGTTATAAAATTTTTTAAAACTTACTGGTTCTCCTTTTGGTCCATCTAATCCTATTGGACCCTAAATAAAAATAAATTGGATTAATAAAAGAAAGGTTTACAAAACTATAACGATAATGGAATTAGTATGCATAGTATAGGAAAAGTTAGTAAAATATTAATTAATAGATATATTATTAATATGTAATTTTAACAACAGGTAGTCACTAAAGGTCGTGTTAATTCTAATAAATACTTTTTAATAAAAATAATTTAAAACAATTTAAACATTTCTGGAAATAAATTCGATATAAGATATTACTTAATAAGGTTCGTTATACATGGCTTTCGAGCATATAAAATCAGTTATTCGAAGATATTTTTGTTGTTAACTGCTCCGCAGAAATTACGATAAATTATTTTTTTTTAAACACCTTTATTAGAGGTCTGTGTTAGCACAAGATTACCGAGTTTAAAGAAATTTTCATAATTTGTAAGATTATTCCTTGAAGATTATTAGTGTAAGCCTATGACGTAATGTGCTTTAATTCTATAAGGTCCAATTTTATAAAGTCCTCTTAAACCTAAGTTTAAACCTAGGTTTAAACCGAAGGATAATTCTAAATTCGTGGAAATGTCGAAAATGGTCGATTTATAATGTGGGATTGAGAGCAAAATCTAATTTAACAGTAATCACATGGTTAAAACTTGTTTTGTTACCTTGTATTAATTATTGTAATTATTAATAAGTTATGACCAGGTAAATCACATTAAACTAAAACTTTTCTGTCAATCTCACGATATAAAATGAAAAACATAGTTGTTCTTTTGCCCAATTTTATACAGTCGATTTAAACCGAGGTCCAGTTTAAATCGAAAAGAAATGTCAAATATGTCAAAAAATAAAGGTGTTAAAAAACCATGTATCGAACTTTCGGTTAAGCAGTTTTTAATAAAATTATTTTCTGGGTAAATAGAAAAATTTTGAAAAACATATTCTTTATATTATTACATAAACTTAAAAAAAAAAATTAAAAATAACAATTAGCTACAGAGATTGGTGGTGGCCAAATTTTAAATTTAAGTTCTGGAACTATCGTCTGAACTATCTGGAAATATCGTCAAAAAATTATACGTGTAGTTCGTATGCCCGGGGGCATGCAGGTGATAAAAAAAACCTTTACATTTGTCGCGTTTAAATTTTAAATATTATATTTAAACTGTAGCCTTTCAGTTTTGGTATTAATTAAAAATATTTTAGTTCAATAGATATTTTAATTTATTTAACACACCCATAGATAGCTTTTAATTTAAATAAATGTCCGAACAGAGTACGCATTTACAGCGATATTAAAATTATTTTATGTAAAATGGTCTCCCGAAGTTATTTAAATAACTAGTACGGTAAGAGCTTCATTACAGTAACGAGTGAGGAATATTGCCACGGCGAAGTCGTAGTAACCAGACGAGTGCTGTAATGAACCTTACCGTACGGTAAAACATTTTACATATGACCCAGACCAGATGCTGTCATCATTGGTACCTAATTCCTAAAGTGCTTGCAAGCACATTTCCAAAATGTTTAGTGCTTAATGCTGACAAGCTTTGCCCAGCTCTGCTTACAGGCAAAATAGAATGAGCAAAATTATTTTGGACAAATAAGGAGTTTGCGTACAAAATCGGCTAAATTCGAATTAAGCAAAATATGCATTTTTTGCAATTTTATATCAAAAGCAGTTGCATCCAAAGTTAAATGCCGTTTAAAACCCACCTTTCGGAACAAACCCGTCCAAATTCACTATTGTACTTCAATGACCAATAATGTTGATGATTAAAATGTGTGTGAAGTATATAAAAAACCTGCAGTATTGGTTTAAAATAATATATTTTTCTATTTTATTTCATTTTTGATTTTTTATTAAAAAATTTTTACAGTAATAATGTTGCTTTTGCATTTAACAGAATTAGATCCCAAAGGGTATTTTTTTAATTCTAGCTCAATAATAAGTGTAATTTCAATTTTTAGTTGCATAACGGAGGTGTCTATTTTATTGATTAGCGTGCATTAATCTTAAAATAAACCAAATTATCTATAAAAAATAATATTTTAAAATTTAAAGATGGGACGCAGAATATGTAATAGAAATTAAAAATTTAAATGAATCATATATAAATTGTAGTGTTTTCAGGCAGTGCTATATTAAAACGAAATATAGTGTGTGTAATTAGGTTTTATGGCTCTGACTGAAACCAAATATCCAGTAGGTATTTTTCTTTTTTATTATTTAAGTTACTTTTATTAAGATAATGGTTTGTACAATTTTGTTTCTTAACCTATTAGCATATTTAGCAATTCTTAATTGTAAAATGAACTTAAGGTTAAGATAATTTGTAGTTTCTTTTTTCTTTTGTTCTTATTTTTTTATTTCTTTAATAATTTTTTAATCCTTTTTAATTTATAATTTGAGAATTGTACTTATCTGTTTTTTCCCAGGAATGTTTTTTTACAAATTAGGGTTAACACGTAATATAAACTTAAATAGGGTTCTATATACATTTACATTTTCTGTAGAAATGAAAGTTTTAAAATTAAAAGGGCAATCAACCAAATTATTAAGTCGTTATACAATTCATTGGTAAATAAAATATTACGACTACGGCATCCAAATATACTATGCTCCAATCCAGATCACCGATTTTTCCACACTCACAACTTTTTTTTTATTCTGTAGGGCTATTTATTTTTATATTAAGGATAAAGGGCATGATTGCCTCTTATTTATGATGTTACTCTTATGAAATTTCTCTTTGACTCGGTTTGAATCCATGTTTTCTTATGTATTTTGGAGAATACATTTTTATTGTTGTAGCCCAGATTATCATGATGTATTATATTGCTCCCGCTCATTATTCAAAATTTGCTTTTAAGCTAGTAGACAATAAAAACTATTTATACATGTTGGAACCCTTGTTGCCTTATTGACTTGGAATATCGTTTCCATTAATTCCTATATGAAATTTAATCCAAACAACCTGCATCTTATTAATAAGATTCGCAATATTTCTATAAATATTTAAAATGTTAGAAATAATATAATTGTCAGGAACTTTTTAGTATCAGTTCATTAACGTTTCTACAGCTCTTCTGGATTGTTCGGGTTTAATTTACTGATATTAATATAACAAATTTATTATTTTCATGTATTCTAAATTATACTTTAATGTTACCCAAATAATCCATAGTTCTGCTGTGAATATTGCTTCGTTTCGTAGCCTAAATGTCTTTGCGATGTTTTTGTTTTTATAACAGAAGGCACAACCTATTCTGTTATTGAGAACTTTGGAATTGGAATAAATCAGGTGCGCGACTTAAAAAGTTACCTCTGATTGATAATGGTCTAAGAAGAAGTTAAATCTCTATAATAACTAAAATGTGTTTTACAACTTTGGATATAGCCGGTATTGCACGCAAGCTCCTCAAATATTTTCACAACGCATCAATCGATAATTAATCATATTTCGCCTATCTAGTTTAAGATGGCGTTAGGTGTACCATTTTACATAAAAATAGTATGGTTTTATTTCATGGGAACCGAGACGCTAATTACCGAATTTTTGAATGATTTCTTAAATATTTTCTGGTATGAAAAATTAGTTTTAAACTATAGAACAAGAAAGTGTTGTTGCGTATTAGCTTTTTTTAAAAAATTTTTTAAATAGAATCTAGGTAAATTTCAAAAGCTCTATTTAACCTACATGCCATCTCAAAGGACCATTACACTGTAGTCTAAATTAACTTTAATTTATTTTGGCCAACATAATAGATTTTAAAATGTGATTTGTATTAAAAGTTGAATTAGTATCCTTTATCTTACTGAGCTCCATCAATAGATACGCTGCTTATATTATAGTATATATAGTAATACATTTTTATTTCTACATGTTTACCTACTTCAAAGCTTTTACCACTAAACAACACTTTTCCCACCACCAAAAGCAATAAAACAAATAAATGAAAATCAACAAACCGGAAATCCCGGAAATCCGCGCAACCCTGTCGGACCCTGCAACAGATATATATTTTATTTAGCATTGGTCGGTTTTCCTAATTTTTCTTTTATTTTATTGAATAAAATTAACTGCTTTAAACAAAACCTAATTTATCAGTTGGGTCGTTAAATGTACAGAGATGTAACCAAGTTTACGTGTATTCGATTTTAATGTAATAATATTATTTAATTCTACATTCTAAAATATATTATGCTCATGATACTGTGTTCAAGAGAGATTTTTTTTAAAACATTCATCATTGCTGACAGCTTTTGTATCGTTGGGCGTTATTTAAAATTTTCTCTGACGGCCGCCAATTTAATATTAAAATTATTGATGCTGAGAAAAAATTAGTAACACTTTTTTTAAAACATTTTTACTTAACACAATTATATAGAACGATCCATTTACCATTTACAGGTTACAGCGATTTAATATTTATGTATGTAAATTTGACATTAAGTAAATTTTGTGAACTAATTCAGACTGTTCAGTAAATATTAATTCTGCCGTAGAATACGCCTGCCAGAGTCGTGCTGAATATACTTCCTCGTGCGATATGGACATCATATCCACTCTTGTTGTACAAACTACTATTATTCTTCAGTTAACCTTGAAAACGCGCTATCGCTGTTTCTGGAGTTGCTACCCAGGTTATGGCCTTCCGTGGAGTTCTGATAAGAAATAAACGGCCGTCATTATCTACCTGTTCCCCCAGGAATCCATTATTGGCATGTCTATGTACTTTAATGCTAAAGACAGATGCACCACTAAGTCCGCTAGTTTTTCTTTCTATTTTATTATTACGGAAACTAAACTTCTATTACATTCACCGTTATTGTTTACTTGCTATAAATATTCATAAGAAATAATTTAATTTTCTGTTATTATCATTTTTATATAGATTGTTGTTATAATTCTTTCAAGTTTCATTAATGATTCTACAAAATATTTTCAGAAAAAAATATTTATACGGGGTGTCCCATAACTTATGGGCCGTAGAATAACTGGAGATACTAGACATCAAACTAAGCCGGTTAAGTCATATAATTTTTTTGTTGATAATTAAAATATTAATTTAATTATGTACTATGTTTTTTTATGCTTTTGGATGTTTAAAGGGAAATATCTCGAAGACCGTTAAAGATATTAAGATCAATCAAGTACACCTTTTTGACTCAGAAAATGCCATTTTTTAAGAAACTATTATTGAAAAACACCTAATATCACAGGTAAGAAAAAAATCATAGATTTATGAAGCCCAGTGTATGCAACTAGCGCCCTCTAGTTTGAAACTCAAAAATGTCTACAAATTCCTATTTCTTGCTCATAAAAACATAATATTGCCAATTTTCAATTCGATTTATTAAATCGTTCTAAAATTATGGCTTATTTTCGGGAATAAACTTTTATTTTTAACACCCTGTATCTCTACAACGAGTAACAATCCGAAAAAACTTATACTCGTATGACTTAATCGGCTTAGTTTGATGTCTAGTATATCCATTTATTCTACGGCCCATAAGTTATGGGATACCCTGTATATATTTATACTCGTATTTATATTATATTTTTTATAGAAAGTTTTAAACAAGCCAGTATTGCCATTAAATTTTTTTTAAAAATTAATAAAATACTTGGTTACATCTTATTCTACGACCATGCGATATTATAGTAAATACTCCGAGATATCTTTATAGAATATTAGAAATTTTGACTTGTACTTGAAGTAAAGGGTTATTGTGTAAGAGAAAATAATTAAAATTAATTTTTTTCTGGACAGGGTGGACTTTGGGGTAGTTAATACTTAATGGAGTGAGCATGCAGTTCTTCTGAGTATATTTATGCTGTTACAGTAACTACGCTGCACTGCTCGGCTATTAAAAATGTTACTATGCTATAACTAATCCAAACCAGCATTACTAAAAGAAAAAGAGATTTTCTGTAAAAATGTTTAAAAACATACCAAAATGCTTTACTTCTTTTAATAATATCTAAGACAAAAGTCAATTTTTTTTGCATCTATTTTTACAAAAAAAAACTTGTTGTTGTGTTTTATGTAAAAAATTATATGTTTAATGTGTTTCTTAATTTTTGAATATCCTGTATATTATTTTAAATAATGTCACACTGTTGGGACATCCTGTATATTATTAAATAAATACTAAGGAAAAGGAATAAACTTAAAATGCTTTAAATGTCGGTATTTAAAATTACTAGAATATGAAGAAATTAAGCAGTTGCTTTTAAAACATATTATTAGAAAATGCGTATCACATCATTACAAGTAATACATCGATAAACAAAGTGTATATCATATAACTAAGAGTACAATTTTAAATATTGTACTATTTGGATTTTTAGATTAACAAATCACCGATAATAATGCTTAACTTTTTCTCCTCTCACATTTAATATTGATTGTTGAAAAAGGGATTTAAACAACTTTCTAGAAAATATGATCACTTGAGTTGAAATAAAAACGATAAGTAAAGTCCATACAATAATTATTGGCTGGATGCACGTCACAGCTTCTGACGTAATTTCGAGTCATGCCATTTTCAATTTTGTCAGGATCTAAATAATCTTCAAATACAGCATTTTTTTTTTTGATGAATTATGAGGTAGATTTTCAGAATATCTTCCAACTAACTATTTTTCGCGTTCAAATTACGTTTAACACGTACAATTAAATTTTTTAGAAATGACAAAGGTTGTGAAAACGAACATTATGTCAATTGACAGGACCTTTTAAATAATAACAGACCTACCTTATTTTTTGTTTCTGTTATGATTACGAATTGGCGAGTTGTGACATGCATCCAATCTGTAATTGTACAGACAATACGCAGGTTCGGTGAATTTGCAATCACCAAAATTTGTTAACTTTATGGATAAAACTGAATTGTGCTGACCTTAGGAAGGTAGTAATGATTATTAAATAATAAGAGATATTAAGTTGTTCATGATGTCACAGTTAAAATATCCCGCTAGTCAGGGAAAAAGGGCCAAAATGTAAATAATAATTTTTTGTGTTTTTTTCCGAGGGTCCGTCCGTGTTCCAAATGCACTTATGTCAGGATTCACCCGTTGTGCTCAACCTGTTTAGTTGTCACACCCACTCAGTGATCCCAGATCCATTTTATGTTAAGCCCGAGCTTATTTTATAACCTTAGTATCTATCATTCGGTAATGGATGTTATTTTTTAAATATAATTATTTAAGCGGTTTTCTTCCCTCTAAATTCATTTGACTAATCTTTCTGTATGGCCAGACGAAAGCGTTAAATAAATTACAATTAATTATTATTAATAATTATTTCTGGTAATTGTAACTTTTCGTTTTATCCAAGCATAAAACTAAAGTGTTGGGCTAAAATATGAAACAAATTCATTTAAAAATCAGGTAATAATTTTGTGAAAAAACGCTCAGACATGTCGATTATAATTTTTTCTTCAAAAAGAAATTATACAGGGTGTGACAAAAAGTAGATGTAGCAAAAAATTTTTGGTATTTTAAATAGAACACTATTTTTTTTAGTAGAATTTTGAATTATACGTCAAATTCTGCGCATAATTCATGTAGCATACCATATCCTTATCTCTAACGGTTTTAGAGAAAAGTATGTACATCATAAAACGAAATTTTTCTCTTTAAGTACGAGAGCATTTGAATACTGTATTTCCCGAACGCTGGATAGGTAGAAGAGGACCCATAGAATGGCCTGCAAGATCTCCCGATCTTACACCAATGGATTTCTTTCTTTGGGGTTATTTGAAATCAAGTGTATAAGGATAAACCACAAAATTTGAAAGACTTAATATTTAAAACTTTAGATAGGCAAATATGTAGGCAATTATGATGTAGTTTTTCTCTAAAACCGTTAGAGATAAGGATATGGTATGCTACATGAATTATGCTCAGAATTTGACGTAGAATTCAAAATTTGACTGAAAAAAATAGGATTCTATTTAAAATACCAAAAAATTTTGCTGCATCTACTTTTTGACACACCCTGTATAATTTCTTTTTGAGGCAAAAAATCCGAAAGAAAAAAATTATACTCGACGTGTCCGAGCGTTTTTCCAAAAAATTAATACCTGATTTTTAAATGAATTTGTTCCATAGTTTAGCCCATCACTGTATAATATACAACGTCTCCCTTTTGATTTTGATGTTACTTGGGATGTATTACAATACCTAAAATTTATAAACTTCCTAAAGTCGTAAAACTTTGTGTATGTTTTCAAACTTTCGTACGAATTTATTATCATCATTTATTCCAGTAATCTCTCATTCTCCCTGTTTGCGTTACGCATTAGTGCTCAAGTTTAACTTTCGCATTATATGGAAAAGCCACAAAACCAAAACCACCGTTTTGCTCTTACCCTGTAGCCCGTTTCTCCTTTCTGACCCTTGTCACCCTGTAATGTTAATTCAGGCGGATTTAAATTATTGTTTACATTATTTAGGACCAGCTTAAAGATAATCAGATGTAACTTTTTGGGGGATAATTTAATTATGCGTGTCATGTTTTCTTATTTTAATATATTTATACATATTCAGGGTGATTTACTTTAAGTTGCCGATTAGAGTATTTTTGAAATATTTTTAAGAGGTTTGGTAAATTTTTCAATATCTATAAGAATTTTATGTCTGTTGTTATGAATATTTTTGAAAACTGACTAAATAAAGTAGTATTTGTACAAGAAGATATTACTCTTGTGCTCTGCCAATAGAGTTTTTAAAATTATACCAATTTTCAGAAAAAAACTACTGATTTAAACAATATTTTTTAACTTAATTATTTTCCAATACTTTTTAAAAAATGATTTATACTGTGAAATAAAACATACTCTGTGTACAAATAACTCCTTAATCTCATAGGTTAATTTAAAAAAAATAATTGTAATAAGGGCAAAATATAGATTTTACTTAGGCTTATTATTTTATTTAAAAATCTAAATTGACCCTAGCTTTTGTTATAAAGTATATACAGGGTGATTCCTAAGTTGATACTTATTTTTTAGCTGTGTATAGAGTGCATTAAAATAAACAACTTTTTCAAATATCTTTTTTCCAAAAACTTAAAAGTGGGCGAGATAGAGAAGTAAAAAATCTAAGTGCGGGCCTGGTCATAAAAACATTGCCCGCTATAGTTTCTATTGTTTTTCTTATCTCTTATTAGTATTAGTCATACGGATAGTGTTGAGCAATACGCTGCGGTGTGTTTTTTTGAAGCAAGTTAATTTTAAATTGTGTGATACGTGAAAATGGTAAAATTTGAAAAGTAAATAGATAATAAGGTTTAATTTACTGTGAGTGTCGTAAAAGTGCGGATGTTTCTTCGAGATTATACACAGAACGCTTTCCCTTGCGAGCTCATCCTACACCCAGAAGTCTTCTTAATGTTATTCAACGGGCAAGTTAGGCAGAGCCGTATTGGATTCGTAGTGTAATAAATGAATGTAAGTACTTTATTTTTGAGTTTTTTTAAAAAGGGATTTGAAAATGTTGTTTATTTTAATGCCTTCTATATGCAGTTAAAAAAGAAGTATCAACTTCAATCACCCTGTTTTTTTAAAGTTTAATAAAGTCAGTTTTAACCAGTTCTCCGAAAATTTTGATTCAATCTTTCTGAACCAAATTTCCTCCATTAGTAGGGGCGTAGGAGCATTGAAGAATAAAATCGCCATTTCCGATATCCCCAGCTTTCTTGGCATTTATGTAAACAATAAAAATCTAAACCAAAACACACTAAAAATAAAAATTGAAAGACATTACAAACTCTTTTTAAACTGCGCAGTTTTATTTAAGGGTTAATTCTTGAAGATAAACGACCTATCAAATACCAACAACTAACTAAGACTTTTTAATTTAAACTAGGTCTCATAAAGCTGCATAAAAATTAATTTTAAAAGTTTTTAATTCGTTAGAATTCATTACAAACTTTTAAATTTTTCGCAATGGGGATTTAAAAAGCCCCAAGTACGTGGTTAAAGATGATAGATGGTACTTTTATATAAATAAATTTTAAAATAGATCTATTTATTATTTAGATTACATTACACAGGATATGCCAGCTAAGGATCGCCGAATCCAAAAACAAACTAACCATTTGCATCTGCCCAATATTCATGGGGTATTATTATCCTAAAGAATAAGTCTGTGCCATAAATAATTAAAAAAAAAAACATTCAAATTGCGTGATCTAGCAGATGATAACCAATAATTGAAAGATGATATTTATTCCTATTTTTTATGACAACATTATTATTTATTTTATTATAAATACTTTATAAAGAGAGATTTTATTAAAAATTCTTGTATACAGGGTTATTTAAGTACATAGAAAAACTTTAAGGGGATATTTCTCGTATGATTCTAAGAGAAAAAGTTCATATATGTCTCAATGTTTAGATTTTCGAGATATAGGCTGTTAAGTATTTATTTTTTCCTTTTGTAATATTCCTGTCAGAGTTTTAAGGATGGATAATTTAAATTTAGTATAAATAATACTAAATCTGGTGCCAAAAGACTGTAATATTTTATGAATTTTGCAATATTTTATTTAAAAAATTATATAGATGTTTATAAATTCTTTTAATTTTTGTATTTTTGTCGTTTTCTCCTCTCACCATCTTTTCGGTTGTTACCATAATCTAATAGTACGGAAATCGTTTTTTGATAATAGATTGGTACACCTTTACTGATTCCTAAAAATAATTCGGCACTTGCTAGTGGCGTTCTCTTGTTCCTCCTGTCATAGGAATCTATGACTTTATTTTGATCCCATCCACTAGACCTTATCTTTAGGAACACCCTGTGTAACGATAACATTTTTAATTTTTATAATAAAAAAAACTATGAAACCATTGTATAAGACGAAGTAAAAGTAATTAACATAACACACATATTTAAAATAATTGAAATGTTAAAAAAAGATGGCCGCCAAGAAAGAGAGTTATCACGCATAAAATAATAAAAATAAATAAATACCGGAAAGCCGTTCTTGCCAGGTGTGCCTGGGGTCCCCTATGAAAAATAAAACAAAAATTAAAAAAGTAATAAAACTAAATAAAACATAAATAAAAAAAAAATATATATCACAAATAAAATTTAGTCTTTAGTCAGTAAATAATATTGTTCTTTTAATACTTATTCTTAAACTTAAAAGTGTTTTTTAAAGAATTTTTAAACTTAAAAAAAATGATGATTGTGTATGGTACCGTTCGTGGCAAACATTTCACGTTTTTAGGTGGATCCGAACAATATTTCCAAATTCTTCTTCAAAGTTACCAGCTTCATGCGAAATTAAATCTACATATTAAACTATTGCGTTCTCTTGCAGTGAATCCTGTCCATGTTAATTAATGGATTTTTAAATACCATTTAAATTTGGACTCTACAGATATTGGAGAATGTGAGAAAGTTATTTTTATAAACAAGAAATCATTCTCAATATTTTTTAGAATAGAATGAATTTTAGTATCTTTTTTAAGGTTTTCATTGGCTTCTTGGCATATTTTTTCTCGATTTTTTTTCTGCATGAAAATAACTCTCACACCTACATAGATGCCACCTTTCCATTGGTGAAAAAAAATGCAATAATCTGTTCATTTGTATTTTACTTTAAAAAACTCATAACTTTAAAATGAAAATTTTAGAGCGTTCGGATACACTTATGTTGGGTTGCACAAAGATTTTCAACCAGAATTAACTAACCAGCAAGTTTGACTGCGCCGTAACCCACATTGACAGGCATTATGTAATTACAATAAAAGCTGCCTGATTAGTAAATTAAAAATTAAGGTAACTGTATGATGAAATTATTTCTGCCAATGTCATGTATGTCATAGTCAAACTTGCTGGTAAGTTAATTATTATTAAAATTCTTTGTGCAACCAGATATTTAATACATAATATGCCCTTATTTATGGAAACTAACTAAAATATTTTCATACAATTTAGTAGGTACAGGTTAGTTTGGTCCGTAGAAACAACTTAGCACTATGACTAATTTAAATACCTATGTTAAAAAACATGTATTTATTATAATATAATAACCATAAGTATTAAAAGAGTTACTGGCATTCGACCATGCACTGAGAAAAGCTTTAGCAAGAAATTCTTTGCTAAGATTATTTTGGCTGTAATATTAAATTTTCAACTTACGATAGCTAAATGAATTTCTTATTGCAAAAGAAACAATTTACCTGAAAACTCTTTATACCCGTTACAAAAACTTTTGCTATTATAGAAAACTTACATTATAATAACAGCTCTAAGTAAGTCTTTATAAAAAAATATTTTCTAGGACTACTATTTGCTTTGCTGAGTAAGTAATGCAGTTTGCTGCTTTTGAAAAAAATCTTTATAAAAAAAATCTTTTCTAGCACTCTAAAGAGTTTTTAAAGGGGTAGCAAAATGTTTTGTTGGAATTGGGAAATTCGTAACTGTTCGGTTTAAATCGGAGTATTTCGTGGTGACAAATTCATTCTGATTGGACGAATTTTTATATTGCGCAACAGTCGTCCCGTTCCTATCTCATTTCTTAATTTTTTCTGATATTTAGATGCTTGTCCCTTCATAAAGTAAAATCGTCGCATCGGTGGCTGTTGTTGGTGACCATTACGACTCGACATTTGTCTCATTTTTTCCAATAAAAATTGTCTTGGCTCAAAAATGTTTCCAGTGTGCAGTGCTTTTTTTTGGGCCACCCCAGATATTATAACAAATAAGTGGTGCTGTCATAATAAACCACTTTACTATTAGAGCAATGCTTAGTTGCTACCTTAGCTAAAAAAGAGTTCCTGAAGTAAGTAGGTCTACATTCTGACCCAGCAAAGTAACTTTCTTAAAATAAATAAAAAAATCTTATACTGATATTGAAAAAAATTCTTGTTTCGAAAACGATGCGGATGGCGTAGAAAAGTATCTTTATTGTTCTAGCAAAGTCTCTTTATAGTCGATGGTCAGTTACTTTGCTAATACAACATTTTTGTTTACTTGAGCTAAGTGATCATATTTATAAAGTGACATTAATACGACAGCAAAGAAATTACAGCCAAATGGATTTTACTGTCTCAGGTAGTTTTTCTTTTGTCCCCTATGTTAGCATTTTTCTTTATAAGCGGTATAAAGATTTTTATAAGGACAGCAAGAATCTTCTCTCAGTGTGGCACTCCGAGTTCGATTCTCGGGGTGGGCGTACGCACAATTAAAAAAATATTTCTTAAATTTGGTAGGTTTAAGAATGCAGGAAAGAGTGTAAAATTTATCATCTCCCAACCCACCTCATTCACGCCGGTAACCATTCCGAATGAGATCGGATATCTTGTGGGTGCGGAAGAAAGTACACACTCCCCAATCGATAGGTCATGCAACAACGCAAGAAACTGAGGGTATTTGGGGGGAGTGCCGCATGACTAAGGATCGTGGTGGGGAACCTACGTTAAGCTATTGGTCCCCTCCGGAATGTCCCTGGCAGTGAATGAAGAAGTTAAAAGCTCAATTCGAAAGAAGGACAAGAAAATGCAAGTATTAATATGTTCACTACCGGCGTGCTATAGCTGGTCGCTTGTGGTATACCAAGTGGAATAACTTTTGAACCATTGGGATTTTTGTAGTAATTTTTGTTGCTAACGTATCGGCTTGTTATTCTAGATTCCGCCATTTTGTTTCAGGACCACTTAAGTGGCCGTTAGTTTGAGAGTAGTAACAGATATTGTAATAGACCGACGACCACTATAGTGGCCTCGAACGAATAAAATGAAACTTAACATTTCGTAATTGAAATATTATGCCCGTTATATTAAACTGAAATCAATTTGCATCTAAATTGAGATGTCATTCCCTAAAACATGGCACAACACATAGCCCAGGCTGATTTTCACATTGTGGGCAGTGAAACTTTGAACGTTTTCCGTATATTTTGTTTTCAACACCACCTGCATCTCTTCATGGCATTTTTCTCTCTAGTATTCTCGGCCGGATAGTGGTGTGATTTAAAATCTGTGACTTGTGGTTTCAACGGCCTTGCTTTTAGAAGATCGATCAAAATTTCTTCACGGAACTCTTAACAGAGTCTTTTTGAGTTGGTGTTTTTTATAAACAAAACAACCGTTCCACATGCAAATGTCAACCATATGAAAAAATTATTTTTAACACACACTAAATTCAATATTTTGCGTTTAAATATAATTAAACTGGCATAAGAAATACACGTGTGCAACTGTAAACAAAGCTTTATAAAATTACCAGAGGCCATTAAAGAGGCCGTGCGCACGCAGTTCAGTTCCTCATGGACCGCAAACAACATACAAATCTCCATTCGTGAACCGCCTGAAATTATATTGCACAGAAGTAGGTTTGAAATTACGGCCACTATAGTGGCCGCGGTCCACAGCGAGAAAACCCAATTGCCACTATAGTAGCCGGCGGTAATAAACCTGTTAAATGGATTGTACAATTAAATTCTTCAATACATTTTTTTACAATTTTCGATAGATTGGTTGATAATTTGTAAAAATAGCTAAACCTTGGACAGGGCCGTAAGTTCTACATAAAAAAAACAAAAGCCACGAAATCAAGAGAATAAATAACCGAAATGCCACGATGCACTTAACCTTGGACAGGGCCGTAAGTTCTACATAAAAAAAACAAAAGCCACGAAATCAAGAGAATAAATAACCGAAATGCCACGATGCACTTAACCACTGAATGTGACCATGGCAAATTTCTGTGGCCGTGGGCACTAGCCACAGAATTAACTAATAATAAGGACCGCACCGTCCACCTGTTAATTGACGATTACGAGTTAAGGTTTATTTTACTCTATCTTAAAAGTAACTAGAATTTCAGTGCCGAAATTATTCAAGGGCTAAGTTGTAACCATATGAATAAAAATGTTTCTATTGACCTGTACTATATCATATAAAAAATTTATCGGGGACCAGTTTCGATGAAAAAAGTACATACTGGTACCTATAGAAAATAAATTAACTTTATTTTAAAAATAATAGAATATACCCTACATACTTGTTAATTTACTCCGATCAATGAACAGCGCTCAAGACGAATACTGCATATTTGTTATATTGTTACTTAATTTTTTGATTTTTCCTTCTTATCTTTATATACTAACAACCTACCGATGCACCAGCTTCCCCTGGTTCGCCTTTTTTTCCTTTCTTCCCTCGTTTCCCTGGAGGTCCCGGAGGGCCTGGAGGACCAGGAGGACCTAAAACAAATAAGCTTATTTTAATAACCAAAAGTTAAAGTTAAACAAAATGCTTTAAAGTTAAAATGTAGGCACATTTAATTGATTTATATAAAATCCTAAGGGGAAAAAACAAATTACAATTTTACTTTTGAAATAAGTCACTTCTCACACTCAATTTGTAAAAGGGCAAAGAAGTAAAAGATTTATACATGAAAGTGCGAAAAATATGTTTTTTATTGGTTGCCGTATAAAAAGTACACGAATTAATCATACCTTATAGCATTATTATTATTTAAAAAAAAATTGTGAATTCCTTTGAAACATCTACCGGGTGGTGCATCGTAATTGGAAATATAGGAAATCCCATTCAAGTTTTAGACTGGTCCAATATTTGCTCCTCTGTTGACTCTAGAGCGGGATTGTAAGGATGCTTTTTTAGAGTCTCTGTGTGCACATGCGGAGTTTGAACAATTTTGGACAACCCGATCTTAACTTATTTGAATAGAAATAAAATAAAAAACATAAAGTCTTTCTCCACTGGTTTATTAAACAGGGCTTGTTCCCCTAAATAAAAATTTTCTTTAAAAATTTTTTAAAAATTTTATTCTTCTATTTTTCGGCTATGAACTAAGATTTTACATCAGTTCTATGCCTTTTACTTCTCTTAACTAAAATATTTTATTTTTCCCTTAAAAAGAGGGCTAAATTAATAAATTTTCTTTCTCTCCACGGTTCCCGTGATGAGGGTTCTTGACCTGTGAGTCTCCATTTTCACATTTCTTAAAAAAATTTCTTTCTCTTTGCCCAAACGGGCCTCTTCTTACCACTGCTACCTGTTGCCCATGGTCAGTGTTAAGACTTAAATATGTCAATTTTCTTTTAATCACTATCCCATTTTTAAACATTTAATCTTCCATGGCTCGATGAGAGCTCCATCGAGGTTCACTATCACTCACCATTTACGTCTGTTCCTTTCTATGAATTTTTCTCTTTATATTTTGTTCCTGATGATGGGTGTTGCTACACCCGAAACATGTAGAACATCTACCCACTTCTAACTTTTTGTTTAATAAACCAGTGGAGAAAGACTTTATGTTTTTTATTTTATTTCTATAAATTAACTCCACTTTAAGAATGGACTACTTCTTCAAAATTATTTGAATAGGATTGCTGTTAGTTTGTTATTGGAATTCAATAGCTGATGCTGCGGGCACCAGCATTGATTGGACTTGTCAACCTGTGATTTTTCATTGTCAAATGTAATTTGAAAGTATTAGATTGTTTACTAGTTATAAATTTGTACAGTTAGTTACACAATAGAAGAAAAAGTTACTATAATAAAATGGTACTATGCGGGGAAAAACTTCAGTATTGTATGTAATATATTTTTCGTTTATTTCCCTGATAGACCCATTCATACCAAGCCGGCAATAAAAAAAAGTTATTACCAAGTTTAAGGCGAAACGCAGTGTAATAAACAACTGAAAATGCACAGCAAAGAATCATGAGAGAGCTGAAGAACACAATGATCGAGATCTTAATATTTTACTTCACGTCGAAGAAATTAAAAATATCAGCACTAGAAATCTCGGGCAAGTGGTAGAAAAAATTACACCACAGTACTGCAAACTTAGAAAAAGCATAAATATCATTCATATATAAGTATCAAAACCATTAAGAATTGCTAAATGCCTTACATTATGCATGTCTAAATTTTCTCTTTTAGTTTCAAACCATGCAATGTCGAGAGTTTCTCTTCATGAAATATATTAGTAATATTCCGCTGATAATGAAGGTTTTCACCTTCGAAACGTACGGCTTATTTTTAAAGTTTTTCTGAAAAGAAACCCTTTTTAATAAACTAGTGGAGCAGATTGTGTGTTTCTTTATTTATATAGTGTGTCCCATAACTTATGGGCCGTAGAGTAACTGGAGATACTAGACATCAAACTAAGCCGATTATGTCATATAATTTTTTTTGATAATTAAAATATTAATTTAATTATGTACTATGTTTTTTTATGCTTTGGGATGTTTAAAGGGAAATACCTCGAAAACCGTTAAAGATATTAAGATCAATCAATCAAGTACACCTTTTTGACTCAGAAAATACCCTTCTTTAAGAAACTATAATTGAAAAACACCTAAAATCAGAGGTAAGAAAAAAAAATCGTAGATTTTTGAAGCCCAGTGTATGCAACTAGCGCCCTCTAGTTTGAAACTTAAAAATTTCTACAAATTCTTATTTCTTGCTCATAAAAACAAATTATTGCCAACTTTTAATTCGATTCATTAAGCCGTTTTAAAATTATGTCTTATTTTCGAGAATACATTTTTACTTTTAACACCCTGTATCTCTAGAACAAGTAACAATCATAAAAAAAAACGTATATGACTTAATCGGCTTAGTTTGATGTCTAGTATCTCCAGTTGCTCTACGGCCCATAAGTATGGGACACCCTGTATATGAGATACTTTTATTTTATATTTTTTCATGAATAAAAGACAAAAATGTACAATAGCTGTTGGTTTTTATTATTACCTTAAAAATATGTTTTATTCTAAACTAAAATTTTCAAAGTAAAAGTGAAATTTTTAAGTCTGGTGCTGGTATTGATACAAACCGATAGAGAGCGAACATACAAGAATTGACAGAGTGTCACGGGATTTGGATTCCATCTTGCGAGAGTACTCATAAAATCTACTATACATACATGCTATCCAATAGAAAATATTGTACCAAAATTGTTTTTATGATGAAACTAGAAGATAACACTGGTGCTTCTTTAAACTTTAATTATTAAAACTTATCTCTCTTCCAACAAGATGACTTTTTTTTGTTTGCCATTGTATCGATTACTGACACATTTTTTTCTTATTTTCAACTTAGTAAAATAAATATATAGTATATCAAGTTTATAAAGTGGAACTTTACTTGACCAGTATGGTTAGTTTGAATCCGAGCGAAGAGAGGATTCATACGAGTCAAGTAAAATCACTTTTCTGACGAGGTGGGTATACTATTTTTTCGCATTTTGTAAGTAATTTATTATTTTGCATTTCATATTAAAATCTAAAAAAAAATAGTTACTGAAGAAAATCTACAAAAACTTAGTAGTATAACTTTATATAAACAAGATGTTTCTTTGTGTTTGACGATTATTGACAGCATCCAAATAAAATCATATTTGAAGAGTGAATTTCACAAGAATTATGAAAATGGCTAATGAAAACAACTTGGAATATATCCTGAATGCGGCCCGCGAAGCTTCTTCAAGTTTGCTTCCAGTAAAATCCAAGGAAAGATACGATGAAGGATTTAATATGTTCTGCGAATGGAGAAACACCAAGAATTTTAAAGGCATTGACGAAAATTTGATGCTGGCATACTTTCACGAGAAGGTAAGCTATTTTATATGGTTAAAGTGTGGTTATAGGTACTAATTTTGTTATTTGTTTTAGGCAAAAGTTCTCAAAGCTTCCAGTTTATGGTCTACGTCTACTCTATGATCAAAAGCACAAAATACGGATATTTCACAATATCAAAAAGTAATCGCTTTTTTGAAACGTCAAAACGACAAATATGAACCTAAAAATCAAAAGTTTTGACCATGGAAAACGTCACGAAGTTTTTGAAGGAAACTCCAGACGACACGTTTCTGTTAATGAAAGTGGTATTAATTTTTGGGCTGAATGGCGCATGTTGGCGTGCAGAACTATACAGTTTAACATCTGAAGATATAGAGGATTCAGGAACAATGCTAATAGTAACGTTACATGATACCAAAACAAAGAAAAAACGTGTATTTATCGTAGGATTAGAAGGCAATGGGTATAAGATTTACCACAAGTACTGTTAGGATCCAAAACAGTAAGGCACAATTAATTTTTCCTGTTTTATCGTCATGGCACATGTACAGTACAGCCAGTTGGCATCAACACTTTAGCAAAAATCCCGCAACAAATTGCAAAATATCTAAAACTTCCTGATGCTTCAAGCTACACCGGTCATTGTTTGAGAAGAACATCTGCAACTTTCCTTGCTGACAATGGAGCTGATATTCAGGATATCAAACGGCATATGGGATGGCGGTCCACAAGCGTTACTGAAGGATACGTAGAAGAAAGCATTGAAAATAAAATGAAAAATTCTCAAAGGGTATTCAAAAATGTCCAACTGGGACTACCCCAATAAGTCCCCATAGGAATTGTGGTGAATAAAAAAAATGTTCAGCAACATCTACTTAATACGGCGAAGTCAGCATTTGCATCATCTACCTTAAATAATTGTTCTTTTAATATTTATTGTAATAATATTTAAAATAAACGAATTTCTTTCTTGTAAAATTGTGTTTTGAATGACATTGACGTTTTATGCAGTATCTAATGGTTGCTATGCTGTAATGGTTGCTATGCTGTAAAGTGACCTATTACTATACGAATTTGAGGAAATTAATCTAGTGCATTACTATATAAAATGCGAAAAATATTTATTTCATATAACTGATCCAATCAAAGCGAAGCCGCGGGTACCCGCTAGTATAGTAAGTTATTAAATAAAAGGAGATTTTGCAACGTAACCTTTGTGCGAAGTCCCCCTATAAAATTTAATAAAGTATTTTAACATAATTTTATAAACTCCGGGTTTTCAGTTTTGGAGTACAACACAATGAGGGAGTGAATATTCTTTAGAATTTATGCTGTTAAAGCAACCGTCCCATTATTAAATATTTATGCAAAAGGGCGTTTGAATTTATTAAAAGCCAACATTAAGGTAGTTATTGTGCAATGAATACAAAATAAAAATATTGTCGAGCATTATAAAATATTAATATAGTATAGCGACTTTATCCATAAGACCGTGTGTGTCCCCCCCCCCCGCCCACCTAAGCCGCCTGCCAAAAATACGATATATTTTACAGTATCATGTTCCATCGGGGGACGATCAATAATTTTCTTTTTAATTCTCCTATTAATTATTAATTATTCGTCGTTAACTATTAATTATTAATTATCGGTCGTTCTTGTCACTGAGAACTATGTCATCGCGAAATAACACCAAAAAAACAAATGGTGAATTTTTTCGTTTATAATATAGGGTTGTTTAAAAAAACCGAATTTTGTTTTTAAATAACAACTTTTTTATTTATAGATGGATTTTACTGATTTTTATCTTGTTTGAAAGAAGGTGGAGTAAGAGAGATCGCTAATTTGATATTTTTGATATTGGTAAAAAAACCAAAATGCCAGACACCCTTTAACTTGGTTAAACTTTAAAACTCGCTGGAACTTTTTTTTTAGCACTGTATATGTTTATGTGCAAAATTCTGAAATACTAAACATTTCTGAACATAACAAGAGGTCGTATATGCAAATATGGTAAAAAATAGCTGATGTATAACAAAACAAAGATGTATACTACTAACATGTTAATTTCAATTTTTCTTCTGTTACGTCTCAAAATCAACTCGGCGTTGACACCTATCACTTAGTTTCAATACCACCTTAACAATAGTGTTCAGGTAGTGCACCTTAACAATATTGTTTTGGTGGTGCTGTTATTTTATGTTTGTCATTGCTATTTGCGTTTTTCTACAGTTGTGACATTCCACTTATTTTGATTATCAAATTGTTTGAAATGGTGATATCTATAGATGATAAAAAAAAATTAAAATTTAATTTTAAGAGGATTCAAAGTTAGTGAAATTTTACGGCATTTTCCCGCTGAATAGTATAAGAAAAACATAATTTAGGACTTTTAAAAAAAAATCCCATAACGCGGTCCACTGCAAGACGCAAAAGAAACAATGTAATATTCAAAATAAGTGGATTTTCGCAAATGTCAAAAAACGAAAATAACGACAAATATAAAATAAGCAATCTTTGTCATCGCTGACTTGACTTTGAAAAGTAACATAAAAAAAATCGAAATTAACATGTTAAAATAAGTATGTCTTTATTTTGTCGTACGTCAGCTATTTTTTAATATATTTGCATGTACGACCTGTTATTCTGTTCAGAAATATTTAAGATTTCAGAATCTTGCAAGTAAAGATACACAGTGCTATTCCAAAAAGTTCTAGCGAGTTTTAAAAATTTACCCAAGCTGAAACGTGTTTTTTAATACATGTCAAAAATATGAGATTAGCGGTCTCTCTTGATTCATCTCCTTTGATATAAGATAAAAATCAATAAAATGGGTTCATAAATAAAAAAGTTATTGGGTAAAACAAAATTTCGTTTTTTAAAGCATTATAGCAATGCAACATTTAAAAATATTCTTTTAAAACGTGTTTTTTTATCAGAATTGTTTTAACTTTAGAGTACTTTAAATAGATTATTTTAAGTTTAAAATCCTAAAAAAAAATTATTATTGGCCTCTTAAAAATTCCATTTTATTGGCACCAACAATTATCACGATTATCTTCCGCAATATTGCCGTAGTTTCTATAATTGTTCACTTGATTTATTATAGCAGTTTATTGCTCCACGGAAGGATCCCGTGATATTAAATAATAATTTTCTTTATTAAATTCTAACCGAGTTTAATGTTCTTGTAACTCGAAATTGTGAGGTATTTATTACCATTATAGAACGTTTTATTTCGACCTGTACGTGGAATGAAAACAAATGAATTGGGTCACCATAATAATAATAATATTCTGAGGAAATAATAGACATTATTGCGAGTAGGTACCATATTCTATTTTATCTACAATTAATTTTTTAATTTGAGATTTTTAAAGAACAACTATACTTTTCAATAACACATACAGCGGGTTTCATAAAGAAAAATTACTTAGCCGTGATTAAGAAACAAAATTTATAAATTGTGTGGCAACGCATACTTCGTTGTGGTGCGACAGCGCCTCAAATACGGAAAGAAATAGGTTAGGAGCTGTCAGTTGGAAGTGTCAAAAAGTATTCCGAATGTTTGCATAAAATTTAAATTGGAATAAAGCAGAGTTTTTTTAACAACAAATTATGGAAATACCAAAAGCATATTATGAAAAGATAAAAGTAACAATTCATTGATGATTAAAACACGAAGTAAGTACCCACAAGTTATAATAATATAGTAATTATTATTAAACCAAAATAAGAACTTTTTTCTTAAATAATGGACACTGCGACTAGCTTAGTTGATATTTTCATAAAGTATGTTTTAAAATTAGCATAAGATAAGCTTCTCACAAAAAAACTGTAACCAGTTATTTGTTATGTTTATATTTTGTATCATATTTTAGCTGCTCAATTATGAACCAAACCAATGATAAAATGTATGCCAGGTAAACGTATGCAGAGTTAAATTAATATGAAGAAGACATAAATTGGCACTGATATTTTTTTATACCCATATGGCTTGAAATATAGAAAACATTCTCCTATACCTATCCCAGAACTTGCACTAAAATATTATCTTAGTAAGGGAATAAAGAAAAAAGTGCACTTAATATTACAAATATACATGCATGCCAGCACTTTTGAAATAAGAAATCATCCTCCCACAGGTAGGTAATAGAATAATTGTACTTAGTTGAATTATTAAAGCCTATAATATTTACTTTACTGATTGTTCCGATATACCTTCTCACCTGAAATGATTCAGTCTCCAGTACCAGTTTTATTGTTAACATAATATTACAATAAATTATAAATTTAAAACATGTTAGAAAATGGCTTCTTTTAAATTATAGTTTAAAAATATAATTAACAATTATTTATGTCTCTTGTTTTATTGTAGGCACAGACAGACAGTGTAGCGAGTAGCCCAAACTGTTATTGCTATTATACATTTTTTATATCGCTATTTAATGTTTATTCTTAGCTTTATTTTGATAAGCTGTTGCAGAATAATTTTTGCTAGAAACAAATTGACTTTATAAATTCTAAAATAATTTAAGGACATTAGAATAACACACAATAAAATTGTCTATAGTTGCCAAAAATTACAACAATTTGAGAGTGCGGCCCAACTTTTTACACTAGTCCCTTTTAAAGTTTTTTTCTGGTTATGTATATTGTGGCATTTTGAGTAAAGCATAGATCCAAAGAAAAATCTATAAGACCTCTTTGATTGAAGTTCGAAGTTGACTTGTCAACCTATAGCACTTAAAATATTTTTTTAGTATCGTTGATTGTTTTAGAGGCCAAAAACTAACATATATTTCTTGAAACATGGCTTTTTTAATATAATACAACTGGAACTGAACTGAAAATTTAAGAGCCAAGATAATTTAAGGGGGCACCACTACTGCACGAGACAAGTGGAAGTTTTGCAGGTGCCCATTCCCCATACTTTTCTGGTAAAAAATTCCATCTTTTATACTGGCAAAAAAGTATTTAACCACTTACCAGCTGACATTAGATCTTTGAGAACCCTTAAAAGATTCAAATCGGCTGTGAAAGGGCTTTTGCTAGAGAAAGCCTACTATACCGTTCCAGAGTTTTTTAATTTTAATGATAGATTTTAATTGTTTTGTATCCCTTGACCATGAACTATCAGTTCTAACACTTCTAACTGACTTATTTTTTTTTACCTTTGACTGTTTTACTAGTTTTTGTGTTGTTAACTTTGTATGTTTCTTGTTATATTATAGTTCGGTCATATCGTACAGCATTGGCCATTAGCAAATATGGTATCTATGTTTTGTGATGATATTATATGTATAAGTAAATACTAGTGTATCTAGGCTTAATTACTTTGTCAGCAAAAATGTATTCTTTGGACAATAAACGATTTTAAATTAAAAGTAAAGAAACAAAACTGAAGATATATTTTTACTTTATTGCAATATAGGCCCTACTCGAGGCTTCATGAGTCAAAGTAAAAAAAAAATTAAAGCACAAGTTATCCGCAAAGCATATTATGTAGATATACCTAACATATATACAAATAGTGCAGTGAAAAATAATTACTATGTAGTTTATTTTTTATTAGTAATTATTTTATTTATTTTTTGTTTTAGAAGCACTAAACATTTACACAGAAAAATGATAGAACTGGAAATGAAGCAGGTTTAAAGGATTATTTCTCGAATATTCAATATGAAATGTTTATACGTATGTTAAAAAAGTATTTGTTCATGATTAAAAATAAAATAAAATTTTTAAGTGACAAAAAGAACTTGGGTTTTTATGAATAAAATATTTTGCAAACCTTACACGATCATTCAGGCTGACAGGCTTGGTAAAGAAATTACAGTAATGTTACCGATTGTGTAAGGACAAATTTCAAGAATTGATTGCCATGGCTGATGTAAATTTTCATTAGAAGCAAAACTACGGCGGGAATGATTGATATCCCTCAGGACTGTCATTCTGAATGAAATCGTATAGGATCTTCATTTCGCTTTTAAGGGTAGCGTTTTTATACCTTCAAATTCAGAATGTTTTTAAAGTAAGGGCTGTGGAGTATAGGTGCTTAAAAGTAGGGATACGAGATCGATATACGATATTTTTGTTGAGAATCGATACATAATACTGTATCGATAAAAAAGAATCCACAGATCATGATTTGAACAACTCGGTAGGAATGCAAATGATACTTCATACTTTTTGAATGATACAGAGTAAAATGTATCGATACTCATTATATATCAAGGACCTTTTATTTTTAGAAGTCACTTTTAATACAACAAGGTGGGGAAATAGTAACTAAGCTTTTTTAAACTTTTTTTAATGAACTCACTGTCATAGGAGCTTACGTTTATTATAGGGGGACCGTGTATCGATATTTTGAGTATCTTTTTCAAACAGATACTTGCTTGTATCGATACTTTTGGTGTATCAGACATCCTTACTTAATAGAGGAGATGTCACTTACGGATCGGAAAGAAGTTTTGGCAACAAGAACAATTTTTTAGAGGTTGCTTTGACCGGAAGAAGAGTTTTTCCCAAAAGGAAAAGGCGACTAAAAAAAAAGTGACCTCCAGAAAAAAAGAACGTATCCCGGCTCTAAAAATCTTCTTACTCTTAAAGGTGACTTCTAAAAAAAAATTCTGACCCTTCACACACCCTATACTATTTGTAAAAAACATCCATTTGATAAAAATCGGGGGGGGGGGGGGGGGGGGGGGGGGGCGCAGACGAAATTTGATTCAGCACTTGAATAAAAAATTGGTCACAATCGTTCAGTGGCGGGTGCCAGGATTTTTGGGATGGGTGGGCACAAGCGGAACCATGAGTGCCCACCCTGGTGCCCCCCCAAAATTGATGGATCCGTTGTGTAAGGGACTTAGCTATAAAAGAGAACGATGACCTTTTTGTTTTTTGACATCACTTAGAAAAGAGGAAGGTTTTGTTTGCGGCTGCCTATAGCGTCGGGAGGCCGGGACCTTTTTTTTTTTTTTTTTTTGAAGTTACCACCGAGCCCATTTGTGTCCTCTCATCCCAAAAAGCCTGGCGCCGCCACTGAGTCAAATACCCCTTCCCCCACAGCAATTCCATTACAAAACCGATTTTCACAATTTTGGGTGGGGGGGGGGGCCGGTGCCCCCCCCCCTGGCGCCACGGCTGTATTACAAAAGTACCGTTGTGTTTTGAAAATTGTGGTTTGAAAGTATACAGATGGAAATTTCTATAGTTTTAACTTAATTTGACTAAAAAATTTCTTCTAAAGGTTTTTTTAAAATTAATAGAAAACATGGCAATTTTTTACAGATCAATTATACAAGGAAGAGAGAGCCCCCTCCTCCTCTAAAAATATTTTTCTGTACGCCCATATCTCATTAATCAATCAGAGCCAATTCTATTTTGTTTCGGGCTCGACCAAGATACCGGCACGTACTGCCTGTTGGGCTATGAGAATATTCAACTCACGCACCCTTTTATTTTCTGTGCAATCATCTGTCATTTGTTTTGTCTTTTGTTTTAAAAAGTAAACAAAGTAGACTGTAGAGGTTTTTTTATATTTCTGTTTCTAAATTAGCGAGAGAGTCCTGTGGCAAGAAAAAAAATTAAATATGAGTGCCTTCACTTATTTCCTGATTTTGCCTCTAAGAAAAATATTGGCGACTGCCTTTAGACTGCCTGTTTCACGAGAAATAGAAATTCCTGAGCAGGTTCTACAGAAAATTTTGATGGACATATAGCTATTTAAATACATCTGGAAGTGATGAAAACTAGTAAACATGTTTGTTGTTTGTTTAAAAGGTCCAATTTGGACATAGAAGGGTAATAATTAAGAAATAGTCCGCTGGAATAAAGTTAAAGTATTGCAAGGAGTAATCAAAATCACAGTTTTACTTAAGAGGTTCTTGAAATCTGACTAATATTGGTTTGATAAGATCGAGGATAAGATGATAAATCAGGTAGGTAGTTAGATCATTTTATAGAGTTGAATTATAGAGAAATTAGAGGATAATTTCATAGATAATTAATTAAATAGACCTTAAACTAATCATATTATCCAAATTTAAAAGTAAAAGTGCTAGATTTCCCTAAAAAAATCCAATAATATTGGAAAATACTTGAAACCAATAACTTTAATCGATGTATGTTGCCTGATTAAAGTTATGTCTTCGTTAACTAACGAAAGTGATAAGAAACAAGTGAAAATGTCGACATCTGTGTATTTTTGGTGGCATCTGCCAACTAACTGTCACTTTTTCTCTAAAAATTATGTTGACAGTCCCTTAAAAAAACAAAATTTAATCAGTTACTAGGAAGATTTAACGGTAGTGATGGAGTTAACCCTCGTTAACTCTAAAAAAGCTTTATGAAACCCGCTGTAAAATAAGTAATACTTAGTACAATTAATAAACTAAATTCGTCGTGAACTATCATTAATTGTGAGTTTTCAATACAAATATTTGGAATTTCGGTTGCTGTAAAGGAAGATGCTTCATTACTATGTATCTGTTCAGCGATAGTATTTGCTGTGGTTGTCTTGTTTCTCATGTACTGATTCTAATGACAAGGTAATCTTCAGCTACCTGTGTAGATCTCCAGTCCCCATGGCGCTTTAATCCAGATATACAGGGTGCTACAAATTCGTGTGTGTACAAAAGGATCTCAAAAACGATAAGAGATACAAACATGGTTAAATTAAGTCAAAGTAGCGTATTTTGGGGCTTAATACTTTGGTGAAAATTTTTTAAAATTATTCCGAATGCTTTCGCAGATATCCGAAAAAATCGAAATTTCTATTTTTGGTTTTTAATTTTTTGCGCTTTCAATTTTGATTTGGGAAAAAATAAAAACACTTTTTTATAGCCGTTTTTCATGTTGTACAAGATAGCGTTAGTTTTTTAAAATTCGACGTTTCCTTCTTTATTTACCAACCTCAAGTCAATTTTTTTAAATACGGACCTGGAATTTTAAATACAGTGTTGAGGATTTCTAACCTTTAGAAATTTAATACAATGTACATATTTTTGAAATTTTAATGTTTTGTCATCAAATAACACATTTTTCATTTCATTACGGTCTTGAACATTTAGAGCCAAACTAAAAACTAAATATTTTTGATTTAAAAAATCCGTCCATTTTTACTTAAAGAGGCCTAATATTTGATATTTTGTAAGAGAAAAGACCCAAAGACACGTCCACAAATATCTAGGTCTGTTTTTTTTTGTTACATGTTTTACCTCAAATCATCAGATCTTCTAAATATTAAAAAAAGTTTAAATTGTTTTTGAAATAAACATAAGCGCATCACAGTAACCTAACTAGACTGACACTCGAGTTACCTTTTTTTCACTCTTGAGCATTATTTTTTTCTATTTTACAGTATGTCTAGGTATAAGGCAAAAATGATAGGACTTAACAGATATACGTTATATTAATTAAATAAATACAATACTAATAAAAAGTAGAATTACTTCTCGTGCCTTAAAAACTTCCTAGCTTAGAGTATTGTGACGGGTTAATCTTATTGAAAAAATAAACAGCCTAAACACCATAACTTGCTGTTATGTAATTTGTATAATTAAGTAATCATAAAATAATTGCCAGGGTCGTAATAGTAAAGAAAGGATAATTTGAAACGCCAGTGATGTGTTATTTCATGGCAAAACGTTAAAATTTTAAAAACCTTAAAGTTGTATTAAAGTTCCGATGCTTAGAAGTTTTTAAAATTATTAAAAAAACTCTAGGTCCGTATTTAAAAAAAATGAATTGATGTTGGTATCTAAAGAACGAAGCGTCCAATTTGAAAACTAAAAACGCCATCGTGCAGAACATAAAGAATGGCTATAAGAAAGTGTTTTTTTGTTTTTCCTAAGTAAAAAATGTAGGCGCAAAAAATTCAAAACCGAAACTAAAAATTTCTTTTTTTTTTCGGATATCTCCGAAAGCATTTGGAATAATTACAATTTTTTTTCACCAAATTATTGAGCCCCAAAATACGCAACTTTGTCTTAATTTAACCATCTTCGTATCTTTTACCGTTTTCGAGATTCCCTTGTACGCACACAAATTTGTAGCATATATATGTATATTTCCTTCATCAACGTACAGAGGGCAGATGATCTGCGATAACAATGGTCAGTATAACTTTGAGGATTTGGCAGGTTTAAATATTTGGCAATTTGTCTACAAATATCTGTAAATTTATATTTTCCTTTACGTTACGTACATTTGGATATTTGATAATAATTTAGAAATAATGTATTGATTTTTACATGTGAAGGACGGAGATTAATGTACTTCTTTACAATATTGTAAAACGTACTGGTTATGGTGAATTTTCGTACAATTTTGGTTTTAGTCTTAGATATTGTTATTAATAACTCTGTTTGGAATACCATCAATTCTTCTATATTTATTTGATAAATCTCGTTTGAGCGGCATGCGCCCATAATTGCAATAACCTGAAGCAAAGAAGAATATCAGTTTTTAAATAGATCAGATTAAATATATATATTTACCTTATGCAAAAACAAAATTTCATCAGGAGCTTTGTGAATAAATTTCCTAATTTGTTCCAGAGTCAGAATGGAAGACTTCTTTGCTTGAAATTCTTCAAATTTTCTATTTAACAACGTTCGTAGTTTGCCATATCTTCCCACATCAATATCATGGTTTATTCTCATAATCAAGATGGTTTGTATTTTGTACTTAATTTAGCGAAATTGATCAGCAGAATATTTTTGGAAAATACGTTTGAGTTTATCTGAAGACGTTATTCGTTGAAGGTTGTACACGTTTTATTATAAATGGATTTCGATGTTCCCGGTATTAAGGTAGATTATGTTGTTGCTGCAGCTACTTGTACAATTTCTGGAGGTTTACACATAAAAGGCTATTTATTTTCATCCATTTCAATACAAAGACACAAACACTACGCATTTGAGACAGACACTTTTCAGTTTGCGGTATTATTTAACATGGGAAATTTTGTGATTGGAGTGCCAAAGGGAATAAGGACTATTAATGCCTCGTCAGTATTCTCGTGAAGGGAATAATATATGGCATGGCATTATACTCCAAAAACCACAAGGAAAATACTTATACTGGGTGATTCCTAAGTTGATACTTCTTTTTTAGATGTGTTTAGAAGTCATTAAAATAAACAATATTTTCAAATACCTTTTTTCAAAGAACTTAAAAATAGGCGAGATACAGAAGTAAAAAACCTAAGTGCGGGCCTGGTCATTAAAATTTTTCCTGCTATACTTTATGTTGTTTGTCTTATCTCTTATTAGTCAGGCAATTTACGGGTCGGTGGTGAGTTATTGGGTAATACGCTGCGGTGTTTCTTTGAAGCAAGTTAATTTTAAATTGGTGACACGTGAAAATGGTAAAATTTCAAAAGAAACGAACTGAAGATGACTGGAGATGCTTACCAGTTGAAACGTGGTGATTCAAAACAAATAAAGACAATGCAAGTGCAAAACTCTACTGCCGTTCAAGATATAAACTCTCATCTCATTTCATTTCTTTTACATTCCTACTCCACTTAAAGTATGAACTACTTCTTCAAGTTAATTAGATATTTGTTTTTGAAAAAGAAAACAGACCAATATAACAATGTTTATGGAGACTTTGCACCCTCGATATCGACAATAAAATATAAGATAACTGAATTTAAGCGCGGTTTTATGAATATTTTTAATGTTAAGCATCTAGGCCGTCCAAAATAGGTCACCTCAACAGAAATGGTATAGTAATTCACATTCGAGAATTTCATGTGAACAAGAGGCGAATATAATGCATATTTGGAAATTAGAAAGCTCAATGCCAGATGGGTCCAGCATTTGCTATCTGTTAATAGCCAACATGAATACATCGCCACACTCTAGAAATAAAGGATTAGTTGAAACAGTGGACTACTTTTAGCGAATCGAGGTCAAAAAATAAATTATGTTTTGTCGAAGAAAGTTGTATTTTTTTAAATATGCCGATTTCTTTTCTGCAGTAACTATTTTTTTTTTTTTGTTTATAGCGGCATAAACTCCTGTGGTCATTAGCCGCGTTATACTTATCAATTAAATTATTAACATAATTAACATAATTTCGACTACAGTTTCTTTAGTAACTATTATTATTATTATTATTAAATTCCTTGTCATGTATTTAAAAATAGGTATTTATGTACCAAGGGCGTTAAGTAGACTATAATCGACTATAAAGGCGTTATTTTTTATTAATTTTAAAACATAAATAGTTAAATACTTGCATTTTTTTAAAACTATTTTCGCCAATTTTTAGTATTTAGTGAGCTTTGATCGGTTGTCATGGAATAAGTTTTACGGTTGCTGAGGGATGTTTATTTTAAGCGTCTCTTACGTTTTATAAACGAAAATATGAAGATTCCACAAAAAATATTTTAGAAAATGCTGAAAGAGCTAAGGAAAACTTATTACCGGCAAAGTCTGTACTGTGCAAGACCTGTACTACAAGGAATATGAAAATTGTTTACAATGGAAAGTAAAAAACCAAATTTCAAAAAAAATACTGAATAATATTATGTTAAAAAATTGATAAAAATAAATACAAATTTTGTTCAATATTTTCTTTAATAATAATTACTGGGAATTATGAAAATCAGCGGGCATTATGAACTTTATCTCCCGCTAATATTTCCTATGATATTATGAGGATGTTTGTAGCAACTGTTTCTTAGGTAGGTGTTAAAAATAAATTATTGATAGATATACAGAACAATAAAAATAACTTAAACCATTAAATAATTAATACGGTAAAATCACTTATCCATAAAAGATAACGCATTGAATAAAATCAGAAAATTTATTCACCAGGATTCCTAAAACTTCTTATTATTCAGCATGCCAGCAGAAAAAAACTAAAAATAAATCCCTCTTAGCACATTGAAACTTGGATGGAACGCAAGGGAAAATTCAATCAGAAGTGACAAGTCGGGAGTTGATCCCGTTCCAATAAAACGACACTTAGAGAAACTCCCAATGGAGAAAATCAAAAAAAGGCGTTATAAAATTTGTTGTATTATCGTCGAAGTCAGCAAGAAAGAAAATCGTTTACTTTTTTAAGTCGTTAAGTAACATCTTACAGAAGGGACAGAATTATATTTCTGTATAATGTGTGCTCATGCATATTTTTATTTTATTTTCCTTAATTTGCATTACTACCTGCGTAGCTATTTATTTTGTGGTACCTGTTTAACTGATTGATATTAGAAAAATATGTTTTGTGTGTTCACCATAGAGGTAAGGTAACTAAATCAATTTTTTTAACCAATGATTTATTTTTTCGAAGTAAAATCAAAAAATGTGTTATTATTACAAATTGCGCCCCTAGCATTTCTTTTTTTAAAACTATTATGGACAATTAAATACGATTGGTGAGAGTGCATACATTTCTCTTCCTAACAGTCTTTAGTTTGCTAAAATCGAATAAGTCGTTTATATTATGTTACAGCGATTTTAATGATTACATTTTCAACAGCTTAAAGTCGGTACACTAATGAGCATAAGATCAAAATTAACATTTAACAAAGATATACCTTAATGTGGAATATTCGGAGATATGTAAAATTTTAAAATTTACTTTGCAATTATGCCCTCTTGCGGCAAAATGTGGAACTTAAAAATTATTTCCAGAATTCTCTTATGGCCACTTTAGTTATCATTTTTTATTCCTTAATTTCTAAGCCCAGTAGTTTCCGAGATATGGCCGCTCGTCGACCTTAAGGAATCACCCTGTATAATATTTTTTTTCTAATCCCACATGAATATTTGCTCTTTCCTTTACACCTAAGTAACGAGAAAAATAGGCAATTGAAGTCAACTGTATGGCAAAATTTCATGTTCATAATGTCAGTGCTGCACAGTGCTGCAACCTTTAAAAATAAAATTTCCCATTTTTAAAGAAAAGTTCCACGAATGCACACAATACTGAAAAAGTGTTTTTAGCAGATCACAATTGCAAGTAATTTTAAGAATATCCTACGAATATAACACAGTGCGTAAAAATGTCCGGGAGACAGCACCGACCTATCATTCCTCTGTGCTTTGGATCTTTAGTTCTTACGAATCCGGAAATTTTGTTTAAAACTTAGGTTCCTCGGTTGCACCCTTATAAAGTACTGATTAATCACAGTTTTTCCTGAGGCTATGCATTCTTTTTAAAGACACTATAAATTATATAATTTATATGTATATGATACAACTTGTTATTAATTTGTTCAATATAAGAAAATATACCGGGTGTTGCATCGTCGAGCGGGACATAGGAAATCCCATGTAATTTTAAATGGGGTCAATTATTGGCTTCCCTAATTATTTTAGAGAAAAATTCTCTTTAGGTTTATTAAAGAGCACTAAAACCCACATTCAAAAGAATAACTTTAGATATTTTTGATGAGCCCGTTTACGGGTTATCGCCGATTTCTTTTTAACTATTTCTCCTTTTTATGGCCCCGTATTTGCGGGCACCAGTCAAGGTAAAAGATGCCTGTCAAATAAAGTTGTGATTTTGAAATGTGTGCTTTCTTATTATAAAAACTCGTACATCGAAAATATTAAAGGTGTATTTATGAGTACAAATTAATCTGAATAAAACTAAAATAAAGTATCCAATTACAAGGTTAATCATGACATTTTACATGTTTCAATATTTTACTAATTAATAGGTAGGTACTATTAAATTGTTAGAACTTTAGGATTTAAGAAGATGTTCAAATATTCCTCCATTGACTGCTAGACAATAACCGAGGCGATCATAAAATTATCTTCTTACATTCGCTAGTTGGTAAACTGAAATTCTATTGCATTCGGCAGAAATAGCATTTTTTAACTCGTCTAGATTTGGGTATTTTTTATCTTTGTATATCCTGTTTTTTAAATGGCTCCAGAGAAAGAAATCATTTGATGATAAATCAGGAGACCTGGCTGGCCAATTTACTGTATGATTTAAGCCAATAACATTTCCAGTAAAAGCACGGTTAAAATATTCCCGGACAGCCATCCATTTGGTACCAAACTTCCTGATTTACCCTGGCGGCATCATGTAAAGTAGGTAAAATATGATCTCCAAAAAATATTCTACATTTAAATTTCGTGTAAGAAATAATGGCCCGATAATATTTTCTCCGAAAATCCCAGCCCAAACATTAACTTTTTGTGGATATTGCGTCCTTGTTTCGACAAACCTGTGTTGGTTTTCTTTGCTCCAATATCGATAATTTTGAACATTGGGTTCATTGTTTAAGGTAAATGTGTATTCGTCAGTGAAACAAATGTTTTTAAAAAATTCCCTATCCATGTTTGCTCTTTCAATCATACCAAAACAAAACTTCTGTCGTCGTATTTCGTCCCTATCTCTTAGCTCTTGGTGCTTTTCATATTTGTATGAATAATATTTATGTCGTTTCAAAGCTCGTAACGTGTGGTGTGATCTAATCCTATGTCATCCTCAAGTTTCCTTGTGCTGATTTTCCCATCATTTTCTTCCACGCACAATAAAACTTGCAAGTCCCTATCATTTCTTGCATCTCTTCTTTGTTCCTGCCTTTCTTCACATCTGCAGTTATTTATTACAGTGCCTTTTGTCTCAAATTTCTTGATAGTCCTTTCTGTTAAGTATAGGTTTAATTCAAACAACCTTTTAGGTAGAACTGTTTATTCTAATCTCTATAAACAGGCTAGTGCCTATAAAGTGATGGGCATGCGTGTATCATTCTATACAACATCTCCCTTTATTAATACAATGAAAAATAATAGATCACATATGCCATTTTGTTTAACCATTAACCCTTCACCAAAATACAAATATTACTTATACCTAAATAATTTTTAGCTAATTGAAATGAAAAATCCTAGCTAATTATATTGTAATCGGTCTGGTTTTTTAATGACTCTACCTTTAGTTGACATAGTAGGAACATTTGATAAGTTTTGATCCGTAGTACTATTAAAATTAACATTAGTACTTTCATTATTATCACTAAAATAACAGTCCGACTCGCTATCACTGGAGATGGAAACAATTTCTGGATTAACCTTATTTTCTGGAGAATTACTATTTGAATGTAAAATTATATTATTATCTAAATTCGCCGAAATAGGTTCAATGTACTTACGATTTCTAGTAAGTATATCACCATTTCTTGTTTCCACTCTGTATGTTCTGGGTCTTACTTTATCAACAATTTTACCAAATGACCAATTCGAATTTTTATGTTTTTGATACCTGGCTTGCTGCTCGTTTTTTATAGAACATAATGATTTTTTACCGCTATCAAAATACTGTTTTTGGTGATGCTGTTTAAATTTTACATTTTTAAAATACTTATTGTGGTCAACAAAGTGGGGCTTAAGTTTTTCGTTTGTAATAGGCAGCAAATCACGTATTTTTCGAGACATAAGTAATTCTGATGGAGACAACCCGATGTGATCTATAGGGGTGTTGCGATAATTAAGTAAAACTAAATTAATATCTTTTTTATCAAGAAGAGCTTTGCCTAATAATTTTTTCATTGTTTGCTTTGCACGTTCAACTTGACCGTTCGATTGTGGATTACGAGGACTAGTAATAATATGTTTAAAATCCCATTCGGTCGAAAATTTTTTAAAATTTATAGAATTAAATTGAGGACCTCCGTCACTTACTACTTCTCTAGGTATACCTAGTTTTGCAAAAACCTCCTTAAGGCTACAAACAACAGTTTGTGAGTGAGCATTAATTTCTAATGTAATCAGCTCTATCCATTTTGAATAATAATCAATCACTAACAAAAACATTTTTCTACCCATATATAAAATATCGCAGCCAATCTTGGACCAAGGCTTATCAGGAATTTCATGATTAATTAAAGGTTCTGTGCGATTATTATTTTGAAAAGTTAAGCAAACCCTGCAATTGGATACGACATTCTCTACCTGAGTAGACATACCAGGCCAATAAAATGATTCCGCTGCCCTATTTTTACATTTAACAATGCCTAAATGGGAATAATGAATTTTATTAATTATTTCTAGCCTTTTGTCCTGAGGCACTATAAGTTTATCACCTTTATATAACAATCCATTAAACTCCACTATTTCGTGTCGAAATGAAAAATACTGTCTTAAATCACTGGGCACTTTTTTTACACTTTTAGGCCAACCTTTTTTAACATAATCTAATAGTCGCTTTAGTGTTACGTCACTCGCACTAGCTAACTGATATTCTTTTAATTTTGCATCTGTAAAACCAATAGACAAATCAATTACACATATTTGTGAATCCATATCAAAATTAAAATCGTTATTAGCAGAGCTTTCGTCCGCTGCGCGAGACAAAGTGTCCGCAATAAATAAATCTTTACCTGGTTTATAGATTAAATTAAAATTAAATTTTTGAAGCGCCAATAACATTTTCTGCAATCTCGGTGGACAAGATGCTAAAGGTTTTTTTAAAATAAATATCAAGGGTTTATGATCCGTTTCTACAGTAAATTTTGATCCATAACCATACTGCGAAAACTTCTCACAACCAAATAAAACAGCAGCCAATTCTTTTTCAATCTGGGCCCAATTCATTTGGCTGGTAGATAGAGCTCTGGAAGCGTAAGCACATGGTAAATTGTTTTGCAACAAAACAGCGCCTAGACCATCTTTGGACGAATCCACAGATATCACACTGGGTTTTTTTACATCAAAATATTGTAAAACAGGTTGGGATGTAAGCATTTCTTTTAACCTATTAAAAGAATAAGTGTGATTCTCATCCCAAATAAATGGAACATCTTTTTTTAATAAGTTTCTTAAAGGTGAATTTAAATTCGTAAGATTTGGAATAAAACGGCCAATATAGTTTACCATGCCTAGAAATCTTTGGACCTCTGATTTATCTTTTGGTATTGACATATTTTTTATAGCGCTAATTTTTTTTCATCCGGCAACATCCCATTTTCTGTCATTTTATGACCCATAAAATTAATCTCTGTTAACCCAAATTTACATTTATTTTTATTAAAACTGATATTATGGTCGCGTGCAATCTTTAGAACTTTTAAAAGTCTTTTATCATGTTCCTCTTTAGTTTTACCATAAATTATTATGTCATCTATATAGAGTTCTACCCCCTCTATATCAAATATTTTTTTAAAACGTTTGTGGAAAATCTCAGGTGCCGAGCATAATCCGTAGGGGAGCCTAAGAAAACAATATCTACCAAAGGGAGAAGAAAAAGTACACAATTTGGCACTCTCTTCATCTAAAGCTATCTGCCAAAACCCACTATTAGCATCTAAGCTACTAAAATATTTTGCACCACCCAATTTTGCTGTGATTTCCTCCAAAGTAGGTAAAACAAAATGCTCTCTTCTAACAGCCAAATTAAGATGGGTGGGATCCAAACATAAACGTAAACTATTATCTGGTTTCTTAACAATAACCAGTGAATTAACCCAATTTGTCGGCTCATCTATTTTTTTTATTATCTTATTTTTTTCTAACTCTTGCAGAGTCTGTTTTAATTTAGCAAGCAACGGAAAAGGAACTTTTCTCGGTGGATTTATAACAGGTTTATAATTATCTATTAATTCAATGTGATACCTCTGTGATAAACATCCAAGTCCATTAAAAATATTTTTATAAGGTTGCAAAAATACATTATAACTGCCAAAATCTAAACTGTTTGTAGTTTTGTCTATTGTTTCTATTTTCTTAATTAAATTTAATTTTTTACAAGCATGAAGTCCGAGTAAGGATTTGGAATTAGAATTTATAACAAAAAAATCTAGCAATGAATTACGGTCTTTATAAACGCAATTTAAATAAATTTTTCCGATCACTGGTAACACATTTTTTGTATAGGAAGTTAATTTCACATCTGTTTTAATTAAATGTTTGGAGCTAAGGTTAAGTTTTCGTAAATCGCTGACTGACAGACAGTTGGCCATAGCTCCTGTGTCAAGCTTAAAGTTTATTTTATAGCAGAAATTTATAGTTAAATCTACATTCCAATAAGAAGTGTCTTTGTTATCATTAATTACTTCATCAACAACTAAATAATTTGACTCATTCTCATCAACAGATTCATCTGAACTGGTATAATTTACCTCGTGAATTTTATTGTTTCTGCACATCTTTGCAAAATGATTAGTAATTCCACACTGGGAACACCTTTTTCCAAAAGCTGGACAATTATTTTTTTGGTGGTAACGCCCACAACGAGTACATGGAACATTCTTACCCCTGTGCTGCTCTACATTTTCTTGTGACCTCGATTTGGTGGAATGTGATAGATTTTTAGGAAATGTTTCCTTTCTGTAACTTGTCTCTGCCCTATAGCTCGTCCCTGGAACACCATCACTATTTTGATAATGCACATTTTTAAATCCTTTGTGTACCCAATCCACTGGCACTGAATTTTCTTGGAATATGCGATTCATTTGTGACGATTGCACTCGTGAATTTTCCACGGTCACGCACAATTTTACGGCGTCGTCTAATGACATGCTGTCATCGGCTTGTAAAAGTTTTTCACGTAACGACACATCTGACAGGCCGCATGTAAGTAAATTTTTTATTAAGTCATCCTTTAAAGTACCGAAGTCACAACTTAATGCTTTGTTTTTTAAATCAGTTACGAACTGCTCAATAGTTTCACCCGTTATCTGTTTACGAGTAAAAAATATAAAACGTTCGTACGCCAAATTCTTTTTTGGTAAAAAATGTTCCTGAAACTTTTTCAACACATTGCTTAATTTTTTATCTTCGTCTTGTTCAAACGAAAATGTATTGTAGATAAGAAAGCCTTCATCACCTATGTAGTGCAGCAGCTGTGCTATTTGTACCGTTTCACCTTTTTTGTTTAATTCAGAAGCAATTAAATAATTTTCAAAGCGTTTTCGCCAAACTTTCCAATTTTCCGCCAGATTTCCCGTCATACCCATGGGACTTATACCCCTGTAATCGCCCATTTCTATTTTATTTAACGGCAAACCACTATTATTTTTATCACGCACTTAAATTATTGTATTAGTTCGGTTTAATTTTTTGCAGCGTTTTTTCCGTACTGCGCCATGTTAAGTATAGGTTTAATTCAAACAACCTTTTAGGTAGAACTGTTTATTCTAATCTCTATAAACAGGCTAGTGCCTATAAAGTGATGGGCATGCGTGTATCATTCTATACAACACTTTCGACTGTAGATTTTGCAGGTATCGGTCTATTCGGATACAGAGCAGCAAACATGTCTGACACATTTTGATAACTATTTCATTGATAATACCATTTAATCATCAATATTTTTTCTTCAGAAGTGTAATTCATGGCTAATATTTTCGATGTACGATTTTTTATAACAATAAAGCACACATTTCAAAATGATAAATTTATTTGACAGTCATCTTTTACCTTGACTGGTGCCCGCAAATACGGGGCCATAAAAAGGAGAAATAGTTAAAAAGAAATCGGCGATAACCCGGCTCATCAAATATATCTAAAGTTATTCTTTTGAATGTGGGTTTTAGTGCTCTTTAATAAACCTAAATAGAATTTTTCTCTAAAATAATTAGGGAAGCCAATAATTGACCCCATTTAAAATTACATGGGATTTCCTACGTCCTGCTCGACGATACAACACCCGGTATACGCATCTATATTAGTTTTATTAATAATGCAACCTGATGAATGTGCATAGAAAATGTAGCTTTAGTACTAGTAAAAATGATTTTACCAATAATAAAAAAAAAAAGCATACTTCCCCCACTTCTCCTAGCTCAATGTTTCCTTTTGTATTTGGACCAACTACTCCGCTTCCCCCTAATTATAATATTGACATTGACAAAAATAAAATGATCAGTGAACAAAGTCAGCTGATCGATACTTTTGCTGGGTATTTTATTAAATTAATGGAAAATTTTAATTCTTTAGATGACCTTAAAAAATTGCAAATAAATACTTTAAAAAAAGGTTTGGTAGAAATTGTTAAATCGACTCATAATGGATCCAATAAATAAAGAAAATAAAATTTGATTTTTGCAGTGGAATTCGCAATCTGCTGTAGCTAAAAAACGTAGCCTTGAAATTTTTTTATATCAAAATAATATCGATATTGCATTGTTAAGGGAAACCTGGTTTCATCCAGGTCAAAATGTCTCTTTTACAGGATATAAAATTCATCGTGAAGATAGAGCAGATGGTAAAGCTGATGTTGCTATTTTCATAATAAAAAAATTATCTTATTGTCCAATAGTCTTTGTACGCAATTTTAACCCTGGTGTGATGGTTTGTGGTATAAAAATTGTTATTGATAATAAACCTATTTCCCTTGTTTCGATTTATAGGCCACCTAATATCCGAACAAACCAAGATGACTGGCGTAATATTTTTTCACAAATAGCACCCCCTTATTTTATAGGTGGAGACTTTAACGCACATAGTGGCGTATGGGGATCCTATAAAAGTGACCACATAGGAGTTCAAGTACTTACTATAGTAGAAGACCTTGATTTTATAATCTTAAATAATGGATCTGCTACCAGACAGCTACAGCCTGGTACTGGAACGTCAGCTGTTGAGCTAAGTCTTTGTTCCCCTAATATATCTACTAAATTTAACTGGAATACCGAGTCTGACACACTGGGATCAGACCACTTTCCAATTGTAATAAAATTCGTCTATTACAACTCAAGGCAAAATCCATTGTAAAACCAAATGGAATACAAAAAAAGCAGACTGGAAAACTTATACTAGTTCTATTGATATAAAAATACGGCAAGCCCCCTTATTCCAAGACATCAAAGAAAAATACAATGATATGACGAAACGCGTCTAGGGATGGATCTGACGAAATAAAGAGAAATTCTTCTTCCCCAAAAATACAATTATTTGTTAAATTGTATAAATGATGCTGCGCAAATAAGTATACCGATTAATAGGCCATACTCTTTTTACCGCCACCCCCCTCCTCCTTGGTGGGATCCAGTAGACTGTGACGAGGCTATTCGTACAAGAAAAGAAGCTCTAAGTTAATATAAAAACGTCCCTACTTTAGAAAACTTCTTAGAATGTAAAAAAATGAGGCGGAAACAAAAAAATTCCTTAAGAAAAAAGCCAGGGACAGTTGGATTTTATGGTATTCTACACTAAATAAAAACACTTCTTCTCAACATTTATGGACACAAGCAAAAAGAATTACTAGAAAAAATATATATCAAAACCCCCATGGTAATCAATGACGAAGACTTCTTTTGCAAAATTGCACCTCCTACGGTGCTAAATAGTCTAGAAGGTGGCTTGGATGAATTTCCAATTAATCATTTTCTTTGTAGATAATTTTCTATTAACGAATTGGAATGTGCCCTAAAAAATACACAAAACACGGCTCCTGGCTACGATGATGTACAGTACTGTATGCTGTCACATCTCCCTTTCAATGCCAAAATCCTATTGTTGGACATTTTTAATAGTATTTATCTGTGTGGTAGAAAAATTGAGGATTTTGAAAAAGTTATAGTAATTCCGATACAAAAACCAGGCAAAGATCCTAATTTAGGTACTTCCTATCGACCTATTTCATTACTTTCTTGTATTCTCAAGACATTAGAGCGACTTAATAAATTCCGTTTGGAGTATTGGCTGAACAACCATAAACTTCTGCCGGAAACTCAATATGGATATAAAAAAGGTTTTGGTTCTATAGATACTGTCTCAGTTATTGTAGTTGATATTCAAGACTGTTACACAGATAATGAATATCTTACGACATTGTTTCTTGACATTCAAAGTGCCTATGATTCTGTAGACTTAAAAATTTTAGAGGCAAAAATGGTTTCCAATTTTTATATCCCACTTAATATTTCAAGGTCAATTGTCAGGCTGTTTAATACAAGGCAAATATTCGTGAGAAACAGTTTAAATGAAAAAGTTGGCCCTATATATTCTTTCACTGGTTTACCACAAGGATCAGTACTTAGTCCTCTACTTTTTAATCTTTATACGGCTGATATACAGAAATTTTCATTTTTTAAAATTGTGCAGTATGTCGTTGATTTTTGTATTTACATTCAGAGTAAAAAATACCATGAGAGTTTAAGGTTACTCTCAGAAATATTTGAGAACATTTTTAATTGGTTTAGGATGAATGGTTTTAAGATCTCTGCTGAGAAATCAGCTGTTTGTGTATTTACTAGGCATCATACCCCAAACTTGGATTCGGTTAATTTAAAAAATTGTGTAATTCCACTTGTCACGGAGTTTAAATATTTAGGGATTGTATTAGATAAGAAGTTAAGCTGGAAACAGCATATTCACTATCTCTCAAATAAGTGTGAAAAGGGAATAAATTTTCTGCGGTCCATTATGAGAACTTGGTGGGGCTGTGATGTTCAAACTGCGTTGATTTTCTATAAATCATATATAAGATCTATTCTTGACTATGGCAGTGTTTTGTATGGTTCTTCCTGTTATATATACCCCCCTTGGATATCTATGGAAAACGTATAGCTGCAAAAAGTGCCCTGCGACTGAAAGAGTCAAAATTCTGGAAGGAAACCAACTACGGGCACAGCAGTATACTAAAGATTCACCCGGGGAATAATCTACGAGACCCGACTGATTACTCTGTCCCAATAACATGCTTCGATAGAAGGTATTCTATACTCATTCCGAGTAGGGAAGAGTGGGAAGGCAATCAGAATATAACGAAAACAGATCACGCAATCTTCACAGACGGTTCAAAAATGGACGTTGGTGTGGGAGCCGGGGTCTTTTCCGAAAGTTTACAAATACAGAAATCGTATAGACTCCCCAACTATTGTAGTATTTTTCAAGCGGAAGTACTGGCAGTAGAGAAGGCGGTCAATATCCTGCAAGAACACCTTGGCTTGGGAGTAGCCTCGTCAATCACCATATTCAGTGATAGTCAGGCGGCGATTAAGGCAATCTGTTCCAGCAGCGTTAAATCAAAGCTCGTAAAGCGATGCCGCAACAATCTATGCACACTTGGCAACCAACATCGGGTTATTCTGTGCTGGGTTCCTGGACACTCCAAAATAGATTGCAACGAGGCTGCCGATGCGCTCGCAAGAGAGGGTGCAGGCATGCCAGCTGATCTAGCAGACAATACAGTGAACAAACCACTAGGATTGGTCAAAAAGGAGATTGACTACACGGCCAAGCAGCTTGCACAGAACAGATGGACAGGGTTGACAACCTGTAGTACATCCAGGCAACTGTGGCCCACATTCGATAAAAAGAGAACCGCAGAGCTATTGAGACACAGTCGAAAAGACGTGAGAAATATTACTGCGGTTGTTACCGGACATTGCCTCTTCGGTAGACATGCCGAACGTATGCAAATACCCACTAACGACTTCTGCAGAAGTTGCAGAGATGAGGAAGAGGAAGAAAGTATTCAACATTTTCTGTGTGAATGCCCTGGCCTCGCAAGAAGGAGGTTCACTACTCTGGGTGAATCATCTTTCGATAGCCTGGATGAACTAAGCAACTTACAACTTGGACGGCTGAGCAGATTTCTGAACAGTAGTGGCTGGTTTGAATGAGTTGTTAAAATCCTTCCGCGGTTACGTCGCACAAACCATCAGAGATCTGATGAAGGTGGGTTCTACGGAACACATGTGGTATCACAACGGACCTAATCAGGACTATGTGAGACTGTTTGGTCAGAACCAAGGGTCTGCCACTCTTACCTAACCTAACCTAACCTATGGTTCTTCCTGCAAAACCCATTTACAGAAGGTTGACCGGGTACAATATAAAGCCCTTAGAGTTTGTTTAGGAGCAATGAGATCATCACCTGTAGAGGCCTTATTACTCGAAGCTTTGGATCCTCCATTGTGCTTACGTAGAGAGGCTCTCAGTGCCAAATTTCTGTTCAAACACCGATTTTTTAAAAGTAATTTACTGCATAATATCTCCAAACTGAATACATTTGACTTAACTAATAACTACTGTCATCATAAAAACTCCCCCCCTTTATGCGAGGCATTTAGAAACGAATGAAATTCTAAATCAAGTTACTCCGTTATGTATAACAGATTACGAATATCATAGTGGTTTTCAGGAAGTTGCATTGAAAATCCCTTCCTTTACTGACAACAAAATTCTTAATAGGTAATCATATTCTAAAGGCAGAACTAAGAGAACATAAAGAATGTGTTTTTATTTATACCGATGGGTCTAAAACAGAATTAGGTAACGGTGCAGCCATATATATACCTCAACTCAACAATGAATTTAAGTTTAAAGTTGAAAAAAGCTGCAGTATTTTTACTACAGAGGCCCTCGCTATTTGTAAAGCAGTTAATTTTGCACTCGAATACGACAATCAATATTTCGCTATTCTGTCTGATTCTATGTCTGTTCTAAAAGCAATAAATAATATCCATCTTTGGTCTTACAAAATTAATCCTATATTATGGCACATTCGAAAATTATTACGACAAATCACTCTGCAAAAAAAGCATATAACATTTATTTGGGTAAAAGCACACACTGGAATAGCAGATAATAAATATGTAGATACCCTAGCCAAGGATAGCATTCTCAATGGAACACCTATTAGCTCTAGTCTCACTCTTGCGATGCGCATGTCCTTCTAAAAATACAAATACTGGAAAAATGGAAATTAAGATGGAAAACCTATTGTAACACATCTTCAACAAGATATTCACTTCTTGTAAAAAGTATTCCCAATAAATACTGGCATAAAGATTTGATAGTTCCCAGACGATTTATAACAACCATTATCCGACTAAAATTGGGCCATGCTTGTTACCCAGCCCACCTAAATAAAATACGTTCCCTCTGAGAAATGCGATATAAAATGTGATTTAGACCACTTATTCTTGGAGTGTAAAAAGTATGACAATGATGTTAATAGCCTATTTGAACAATTAATTCAAGAATGTAAAGTCGAGTGCCCATTTAATATCCTAAATCTCTTATCCCTCGAAAATGTAAAAATTTATAATGTACCGGTAAGCTACTTATATAAAACCAATTTAAAACTGTAAGTCCTACCTACCCTAGTCTTTCCCTATGTGTTTTTCCCTTTTTTTTAGTGGTCTTCATTCCTTGTTTACAAAAAAAAATAAGTTTCTTTTACTTCTCTACTTTGTGACTGGCTGTATGGCTAAATAGCCAAATGCGGAAATTCTCCGAGTTTTAGAATAATCACTTTTACACAAGTAATGTACACTATTTTTCCTACGAACACAAAGAATTATTGAAAAAGAATTTGATTTGTGAAAAAAATATCTCAACACTAGTGTTAAAAAAAATATCAACACTAGTGTTGAAATTAGCATACTTAGGATTATATTCCACCTAATATCTGGTTTCATAGTTTGTCAATGGGCATTTCCTTTATTTGTAGTTTAAGTTTTTCATTTTTTCATATTTTATAATATATCATAGGAAGAACTAATCCTGGATTGACTTCTAGATTAACCAGAATGAGAAATTTTAAATTTAATCAAGGAAAGATGCATTAAACTTAAATTTAAAAAATCCACCCAACAAGGAAGATAGAATAATATATAATATAAAATAAATAGGACTAAAATAGGTAGAATACTCATGACGGGATTTGAACCTGTGACCTTGCGATTTGTAGACTGGAGCTCTAACTCTCTACGCTATTACTACCCATAAAGATTTGTAGTTTAATACATGACACTCTCTTCAGCGCGACTTGTTTTCTCTGGTAATAGATTTTCCAGTATATTATTAACATTTTTTATAATTTAAGATCGCGTATTTTCACTCTAATTCTGAATCACTGGACAAATACATGAAAATACGTTGAACACTTTACAATTACTGCTTTCTAAAATTTGTTCTTTTTAATAAATAGGGGTGGTCTGTCAAATTGGTACCATATATTTAAATTAAATAGTGTGCCTTGTATTTCCACTCTAGAGTTGAAATATTTTTTTTCAACACGTGTGTGATATTCGGCGCTTTCGAGCCAAGGTAACCGTGCTTTTTTTCTCATTTTCATAGGTGGTCGTAGAAAAAATAATTCTTGTTAAACGGTAGATCTTAAAGTTATAGAATTATTTTTGCGTCGTTTTCTAATTTGTCAGTTACAAAAACAAAATAAAATAGAATAATCACCATTACTTATACTGAATTTAATGTAAGCGTTGGACGTCAATGTTAGTTGTAATAACATGGTTGTTCGCCATTTCTGATATTATCTTAAACGTTCGTTATTGGAAATAGTATGAAACAAGCGTATTCTCTATTTAATTAATTTTCTCTTACATCGATCAAGATTGTTTATGCTTGTTACATAATTTCTTTAGCCAAGTACTTGTCAAGATATAGCGAGGCAAATAAATTTACAACGAATAACATACAGAAAATAAATCCTATTAAAAAACGAATGTAAACTTTTTTATTATAGTCTATTTCAGAAAGGTGTAGAGTAGTAAAAGCTCATTAGGTATGCAAAGTGACTACAGAGTGACCCAACGAATATTTAAGCCACTTTCATAATTTGGCATTGAATTTATTGTAAAATTCATTATTTTCATCATGTGCAGGTAGTATCACCCGGGTTTGGGTCAATTTATGGGTTTAGCCTATTGTTATCCATTCACAAACACTAAATATGATGTGACAATGGCGTGCATTATGTATATACTATTAGGTACACTTATTTTTTATTAAACATAAAATAAATACAAAAAATACATTAAACAGAAATTAAATTATAAAAAATCATAATTTTCTTCGTCATCTGAGGAACTGTCATCTCCTCTTGACGTTATAATTAACGGGTCAACGGTTCGATCGATCAGGTGGTCAAGATCCCACATTTTCTAGTATTTTTAAATTACATGATTGACTGTTTTCGCCAGTTCTCTGGTGTCACTTCCTTAATGGCTTGATCAAACAGTAGCTTAACGTCTTTTATTTTTAATGTAGTGTTGTGTCTGGCTACAAATCCTTTCACTTGCGCCCACATATGTTCTATAGGATTTAATTCGCATAGATATAGCGGTTTGCGCAGCACAGTTACACTATGTTTTTCAGCTATATCTTCCACGGCATAACGATGTTTGTGAAAATTTGCTATAGCTAATAGTTCCTTCTTTATCAAATGATCTTTTTTTTTTGGTTAGTTATCATAAATATATTAATGCACAAAATTTACCTGCGCCTATGGCCAACACCGAAATTGAGTCGAACTGGACGGAATTTTCCATTTTATTACGTTACACCTTTCTGAAATAGACTATAACACCATATAATATGCCAACTAAAATATTAATGTTGGGTTGCACAAAGATTTTTAACGATAATTAACTAACCAGCAAGTGTGACATAAGTAACTTAGACAAGCATTATGTACTCACAATCAAAGGTGGCATGATTAGTAAATTATTAAAAATTAAGGTAACCGGGTGTGTAGGATTGTGAGAAAATTATTTCTGCCAATGTCATGTATGTCACAGTCAAATTTGCTTGTTAGTTAATTATTATTAAAATTCTTCGTGCAACCCGATATAAATTTATAAAGTTTGCGAATATTGTTTCAAAAATAGCAGTTTAAAAAGTCGAATTATTTTTTAAGTGGATCCGATTGTACTAAAATTTGCGATTTTTTAAACTGAATTACAAAAGAATATAAATTTCTGTATTCACCAATGGAAAGGTGATAGCTATGTGGGCGGGAGAAAGTTATTTTCATGCTAAAAAAAATCTAGGACAAAGATATAGGTTAATAAACCCTAAATACAATTATTAAAATTAATTGTTTTATAAAATATATTGAGATTTTTTTTAGTAAAAATAATTTTTTATTATTATTTCGGATAAAATTAAAAATTTCATAAAATTAATTCATAAAATGCTAAATAAATCTAAAAAGATTTTTATTTTCCACGAATTTTATTCTTAATTTAAATTTACTACCAATATGTGGTAAGTTGTTGCAATAATTGTTCACTTGATGTAAACTAAAAAATATTTCTTTTTCAGGTCTCCATCTAGTTTAACTTCCTAACTAGAACTACCACATAATTTTTAATACAATTTATTAACTTTTATCTTCCTCACACTTACATTCACTTCATTTTCCATAGCTTTTCTATAGCTTCCGTAGTGACTAGCCCACAATTTTCTTTTCTTAAATAATTCTTAACATTTTCATTCTTTTCAATTTCATATACCGGGTGTCCCATTATGGATGGCCACCGGCCGTATCTTGGAAACTATCGAGAAAAAAAAATTATAACTAAAGTGGCCATAAGCAAATCCTGGAAATAAGTTTTAAGTTCCGCATTTTGCCGCAAGAGGGCGTAATTAAAAAGTAAATTTTAAAATTTTACATATCTCCGAAAATTCAACATTAAGGTATATCTTTGATAACACCATTAAAAAGCTTGGACAATTATGCATTATTTTGGTCTTATGCTCATTGGCGTACCGACTTTAATAAGAGGGGGGAAGCTGTTTAAAGAGTAATCATTTAAAGCACTGTAACTTACCTATAAACGACTTATCCGATTTTAGCAAACTAAAGACTGTGGAAGAGACATGTATGCACTATCACCAATCGTATACCATAATCGAAAAGTAGATGAAATTAGCTAGAAAAAATATTAAGGCCGCAGCTTGATATCTCCGTTCGTTTCAACGTTATCGCCAATAGAATAATTTTTAAAACTTTAAATGAAGAAGCGGTTATATATTTTTTCGAAAAAAAGTGGGACGCCACTGATATTTTTCAATGTGGATATCATTTCGAATTAGCCTGGTCAATTCTGCATAAAAATGATCTCTTGCGTTTTTCTCTTCAAGCACACTGTTCTTAATTAAAATTAAATTAAATTAGATGGGCGGAAGCATGCCCATTAAATAATGAAGGTGGTCATTTCCAACAATTTTAATAATAATAAATAATAGAGCTTATTTAATTTAATTATTTTAATTAAGAACGGTGTGCCTGAGGAGAAACGCAAGAGACCATTTTTATGCAGAATTGACCAGGGTAGTCCGAAATAATATCCACATGGAAAAATATCACTGGCGTCTCACTTTTTTTCTAAAAAATATTCAACCGCTTCTTCATGTAAAGTTTGAAAAATTATTCTATTGGCGATAACGCTGAAACGAACGGAGATATCAAGCTGCGGTTTTAATATTTTTTCTAGCAAATTTCTTTTGCTTTTCGATTATGGTATCATAATAATAAATATGATTTATTTTTTCGGAGTAAAATCAAAAAATGTGTTATTATTACAAATTGCACCCTCTAGCATTTTTTTCGAGAATTATTATGGACAACTAAATACGATTGGTGAAAGTGCAGACATTTCTCTTCCAAACAGTCTTTAGTTTGCTAAAATAGGATAAGTCGTTTATAAGTTATAGCGATTTAAATGATTACACTTTCCCCCCCTCTTATTAATGTCGGTACGCCAATGAGCATAAGACCAAAATGATGCATAATTGTCCAAGCTTTTTAATGGTGTTTCCAAAGATATACCTTAATGTGGAATTTTCGGAGATATGTAAAATTTTAAAATTTACTTTTCAATTACGCCCTCCTGCGGTACAATGCGGAACCTAAACATTATTTCCAGGATTTTTTTCATGGCCACTTTAGTTATCATTTTTTTTTCCCCGAGTTTCTATGCCCAGTAGTTTCCGAAATACGGCGGGTGGCCATCCATAATGGGACACCCGGTATATCAACTGTTCTTCTAACACACAGATGTTAAACCTTTTAATCCACAATTAAATTCTTATAGTGCCCTAAGCTTTAATCCCATATATTTTTCCTTTTTACAATGCAACGTGCGTATTGATTTTCTCACCGTTTGAACTGTTTTTCATCTAACCTACAATTTTGATGCTCCGTTAAGGTGATATCTACTATTTTCATGTTTTTCATTTATTCTCCTGAAGATGAATGCTTCTGCATTTGAAACATGTAGAGAAGTTTTAAACCAAAAGTATTTTATTAACATAATAGTGGAATAAGACTTTGTGTTCTTATTTCTTACCTTCTGAATTTCCACTCCACTTTAACTATGGACTATTTCTTTTAATAAAATCATTGTTTTCTGGTTTAAATTTCTTAATGATATTTAGTAATTCCAGCTTATTCGTAGACAAAGTATAATATTCTATTAACAATAATTGCACAATAAAATGATAAAGTTAATGAAACTCGCCTACGGCTCGTGTCATAAACCTTATCCGCGTGAATAACAGCTACCATTATATCCTGGTTGACTATTATGTAAAGAAAAGCAATTTACTGAACATTAATTTGGATAACTCTTATTGTTTTTATTACTACTTATTATTATTAATTTTATTTTAATTACTGTTTTTGCTTTGAAGACAATACTATGATGTTTGCAAACTTCTTTCCTAATAGATAACTTATAAAGTTTGTTCTTATGAAGCTAATTTTATATTACATATTATTCCATATCTCCAGTTTTAAAAAAGATATTGAGTTGCGGTTTTGATAACTATTCTTCTTTTTATCCAAGTTAAGATATATCGTGCCATTTAAAATTTTTGAGAAAAATAAACAATATCTTTATTTAGCTAAATAGGTCCTTAAGATAGAAATCTAGAACGATTTCATTTTTATTAACTTGATAAAACAATGAAAATCCTATTCAACGAGCCCAAGTTTGTTAACTTCGGATAAGCCAAACCATAGTTATAAGTATTTTTTTAATAACTACTTTTGCCCCCCGTTCCCCTCTTATACGAATAGTTAGAGCAAAAACTTGAAAACAAAAATTGTTCAGAATTCTTCATACATTGCAGCAGTTCCACCTTTGATGTATCTTTACTAAGAGGATTATTGAAAAAATCCCGTTTTGTGATTGGTCATTTTAGTAGCGATTTCTCTTGGTGACTTTCGTAAAAATTGTTTCTTTCCGCGAGCTGTACGGTAAACCGTTCCCAAAATATAGCCGGCGTCCCTTTGAGTTGTACATTCGGTACATTATACAATACATACATAGACAATTTCTTAAAACTAATAGGCTATTGATTATATCATATCATAAGGAATTACAGAGTGTGTGGGTTTTTATTGCATAAATCATTCAATTGGTTATTCAGAATGAAAAAACCGCAGAGTGATATTAAATTAGAAGGGGGAAACTGGAGATAGGGGGGAAAATGCAACCCTTACGGTTTTTTGAGTGTATCTCGAAAAGGAAACAAAATTTGTGAGTATTTTATAGGAAAAATTTTGTAGAGATTTAGATTTTCTATTGAACTGGCGTAATTAAAAAATTTACAAGTCTATTCAGTTCAAATTATGTTAAAAACAATTTAGCAAAAAAGTGCAAAAAAAATAGATATTTTATTTTTTTTTACTTTTATGCAAATAACTTTTTTTTTGAGCAGAGATAGGTATAGGCATTGGCTTCATAGAAAAGACAGGATATTAAATTTCCTACAGAATGACGCAAAAAAATTTTTTTGATGAAGTTTCAATGAGATATGACCGTTTAAACTTTGTCATATTTTTCGGTTTTTAGTGAATTTATAACAATATCATTTTGTTGACATGTTAAATTAATTCATCAACAATAAATAAATGTTATATGAATGCATGAACATATATAATTTTTATTTAGTTTTTACACAAATTAATAACTACTTTTTCTTAAAAATTGCTCTTTATTTATCTTTAATTTATCTAAAATTTAAGTATTTGAAAAAATACATTTATAATTAATTAACATAATTTCAAATTTATTTACCGATTAAAGTAAACCGTGACATATGTCTCTTATCATATTTGCAACAAAATATTATAATAGTATTTAATTTGTAAGTCACCTCCCGTACAAACAAGTTTCGATTTGTCTTGATGATACGATCCCAAACAGTTTGGAGCTAAGAGCTCTGTACACGTCAGTATATTTTTCCACAGTATTTGTTTCCACATATAGTAAACGTTGTTTTACGTACCGGGTGATCCATGATAAATGTACACGTCACCCCCCATTGACTCTTTTATTTCAGTATTTAGAAAAAAGTATTAAATTTAAAAATTGTAGATAAGTATAGGATATTTTCTAAAGAATTTTCTACGCCTATTAAAATTTATAAAGGGTGTCCCAAATTAAATAAATATTTTCATATAAACTAAAGCAGGCCTCAGACGGTCAATATTATTGTCAATATTTTATATTGACAATATATGGGCAATATCATAATATAGGCCTCATACGATCAATATTGCATAATATAACATTTATTTACTGTTGATCAATTAATTTAACATGTCTTTATTAAATAAAATTGAATTGCATACATTCAAAACTAAGTAACAAAATGATATTGTTATAAATTTAATAAAAACCGAAAAATATGAAGTTTAAACGGTCATATCTCATTGAAACTTCATCAAAAAAAGTTTTTTAATACGTCATTCTGTAGGAAATGTAATATCTTTTCTATGAAGCAATGCCTATCTTTGCTCAAAAAAAAGTTATTTGCATAAAAGTAAAAAAAATAAAATATTAAATTTTTTGTACTTTTTTGTTAAATTGTTTTTAACATAATTTGAACTGCATAGACTTGTAATTTTTTTAATTACTCTACTTCCATTGAAAATCTAACTCTCCACAAAAATGTTCCTATAAAATACCCCCAAAATTTGCTTCGTTTTCGAGATATACTTAAAAAACCGTAAGGGTTGCATTTTCCCCCCTATCTCCAATTTCCCCCCTCCAATTTAATAGCACTTTGCGGTTTTTTCATTCTGAATAACCCATTGAACAATTTATGCAATAAAAACCCGCACACTCCGTAGTTCCTTATTACCCTGCTTTTTAGGACATAATCAATAGCCTATAAGCCTTTATTATTAACAAAAATTGGTACAACCATCCTACATCTCCCCTCCCCGCAAAAGTTACATTGCTTTATTCAGAACTCACTTGCTTCTCGAAACCATTGATTCCCATAAATTTCCTGTTCAGTTCGCCCTCCGGTGTCATTTCTTACAATAAACGGTCGTTACAGCTCTTCTTTAATCTTATTCCCTTTATTTCTCTTTTCCGAGTGACAAAGAGAATAAATGGTTTACAAATATACGAGGTCGAAATTAAGCAATAATCACTTTATGGAAATTTTACACTCAATGAAAGCGACAAAAACGATTCCCTTGTAGCATTTACCCTATTGAATGGGGAAGAGGGTACAGTTTCAATGGCTTCAAAATTGTATATTAAGGAAATGTCCCTTCTCGATTGTACTTACTGTGATATAAGTAAACATTTTCAAGACGACAGGACTTTAATGATGGGGTTCTGGATAAGTTATTTTCACAATCTTTTTACAAATGAAACGATATTATGGTGCAATTTTTCTATACAGGGTAATAGGAAAGTGACTTATTACACAGGGTGTCAAAAATTAATTATTATACACTTGCGTGCACAAAAAACGGCGCTTACAAAATTTTGATTAAGTTATAGGCTCGACACATTTTTTATTTTTAGTCCGATTTTAGTGATTTTTTTAGAGAACTGCAGGTAAGCCTCTTAGTTTTAACTTGACTTTTAACAATTTTAAATAACATTGGTTATTCGACATAATATACAAGGATAATCGAAATGTTGTTTTTAAATGCATGTATTGATATGAACCAAAAAAACAAAATGTAAGGAATAGATGGCTCTAAGCGAAAACTGGACTTTGCTAATTCATTATACTAACATTTTTCTTTTAAGAAATATTCTTATTAATAACTTATTCGACTAGTAAAGTTAATAAAATTTAAAAAATAATATTTTAAAACCCCCTCGTAATATGCGATAAAAAACATTTTAAAATCCCCTATTGAAAATTTCCGCTTAAGTTATTTATATTTCAATAAAAGTCCCTTTTTATTAAAATGCAAATCTAATCGGGACTAAACGTGGGGATAATCGGTGTTTCTACATGGTTTTAGTAGCCCGTTTCCTTGAAAATATAGAGGTTTTCCATGGAGTCGACAACAATAAAATTTAATTGGTAACAATTTAACCAAAGAAATACTATGTATGCAGGGTAATTCACGGTGGATGGTACGTTAGACCTATTATGTATATGAAAAACCCGCCAACGACTCGTTCTGAAAATTTGGTCACATACATAATATTTATCTAAATTATTTTTAATATTAAAATGTGGCCACTTCTATCAAAAATTAGTAGCACCTTTGATATTTTAAATGGAACACCCTCTAGTTTATTAAATTTTTGAACTCCTTATTTACTAACTTTTATATTAACGTTTTAGTTGCATTTGAAATATTAAGGAAGCTCTTGTACTTTGCCATACTAAACGGCCACCCTGGATCCTTGTTTGTATATTTTTGGTTAACAAAAGAAAAATTTTAAATTAAATAAAAAAATATTTTTTTAGTTTGAGAATATTTCATTATTAATTTTTGTAGAAAATATAATATTATTGTAAGTATTTTATTTTTTTATTGAAATTGAAAATTGGTTAATTATTTATTATCGATTTTTTTTTAATTCGACCTAGCTCCATTTTAAATTCTGGATTACTGGAGAAAATTCCAGAAATGCCAACATGGTTCCTGTAATAAATCCCAATGAAAATAAAATAATACTCGAAAATAATGATAGACCCTTAAACATTCGTATTTAAATATAAAAATTAAAACCACTTTAATAAGAATATATTATCGTTCGTGTATTTCCACCCACTTTTAATTCTGAACAAACCAGTTCACATCTAGGTAATGGTAATTTAATTTAATATGTATGTATATGATAATTATCCGGTTTTGAATATGTTGCCAACATCAAAACGATAGTATTACCTTACCCATTGTTTTTTGTTATTGTTCAGATGATTACAGAGTTCATATCGTGGGCTTAGAGCGAAAACTCACAAGTAAACGATATATGCAGCAGTAGCTTCGTTAAAACTCACTAGGGTACCTAATGACTTTTTCCGTAAAATCCAAATTAGATGTTTGACTTAGTTTAAAGTAACACTCAGATATATATTTGACTTAGTGTTAGTGAGTTTTGTAAAATATTTATTTAGTACAGTTGGACTAAATGACAAAAATATAAAAATCTAAAAATTCTGACTTAGTGAGTTTTCGCACTAAGCCCACGATATTATGTACATATTTCAGAACGAGTCATTGCATTGTAATTTATAACACACAACTGACATTTTAAATGGTAGTTAATAAATGTCTTTTCATAAATTAAGTATTATTAAAACTCTAATGTCGGGTTACACAAAGAATTTTTATAATAATTAACTAACCAGCAAGTTTGACTGTGTCATACAAGACATCACAATCCTACATGCCCGTATATTAGAAGGTTTATCATCACTGCAGGCAAAGATAATGCCATCTGCCACTTTAACATGTTTGGGATATATATTAAAGTAAGATCTCTAGTTAAGAGTCCGCATAAATGTTTCTTTTTGAGATACCAGGAAAGCAAATATTTACGCCAACCTGTTAAAAAGAAAACACAAGAATAGAAAATTTTCTTGGATTGTCTAACGCTGAAGCCTACACCGGTCACTATTTCAGAAGAACATCCGCAATACTATTAGCTAACACTGGAGCCAGTGTTCCAGGTCTTAAAATACATGGAAGTTGGAGACGGTTGCTGAAGGTTAAGTTGCTGCTGGCCTTTATAACAAAAACGAGGCGGCAAACAAAATTTTTATAACAAGAATAACAGCGATTTCTCTGTTATTGTTCCGCCTAGCACATCGATAAACTCTATAACAAAACTCAGTGGTAATATTATAACAGTCGAAATGACCAATTAGCTACAAAAGGTGTTACCAAATTTCTTAAATCTAAAATAAAATTTGTATTTTTGAATTAATTATTTCAGTGTGCTTTTTATTTACTTACTTTAGTCAATTTACTTACTTCACTAGTGAAAGAGTAAATCGTAATTACCTCCCCCAAATTAGTATCAGTAAGGAGTCTACCAAGTATGGCGTAACTTGGAAAAAAATTTAGGTAAATATTAAAAAAAAAATATATTTTTTCTAGTTATATACAGAGTTTCCTTAATGACGTGCTAAGATTCTAGGGTGTGATTCCTCAAATCATTTTATAAAGAAAAGTTCATAGAATGTCCTAAGCGGCTTATATTTTTTGCTACAGGGTGTTTTTTTTTAATGCGTTTTTTGTAATATCTCCGAAAGTACTTTAGATAATATTTTCAATTTTGGCATGTGCTAATAGGACATAAAACCACATCTTTTAGTAATAAAAGTTATTTTTTTGTCCCACCACTGGCAACCCTGCAAACATTTCCTCTGATATTTTTTAGAAAAAAAGTGGTACGCCACTGACATTTTTCCATGTGGATATCATTTCTGATTAGCATGGTCAATTCTGCATAAAAATGGTCTCTTGCGTTTTTCTCCTCAGGTACATCGTTCTTTATAAAAATAATTAAATTAGCTCTACTATTTATTATTATTAACAAGAACGGTGTGCCTGAGGAGAAAAACGCAAGAAAACATTTTTATGCAGAATTGACCAGGCTAATCAGAAATAGTATCCACATGGAAAAATGTCAGTGGCGTACCACTTTTTTCTTAAAAATATCAGGGGAAATGTTTGCAGGGACGCCACTGGTGGGACAAGAAAATAACTTTTATAACAAAGACATGTGGTTTTATGTCCCATTAACATATACCAAAATTGAAAATATTATCTAAAGTACTTTCGGAGATATTACAAAAAACGCAAAAAAAAAATAATTCAATAGGACATAATATGTTTATATGAACTTTTCTTCATAAAATGACTTTAGGAATTATACCCTAAAATATTAGTACATCATAATGGAACACCCTGTATTTATTAACATCCTGTATTCTAACCACGAAGTTGAAACGTCAATGTAACAAATAAATTTTAAATGATGTACCTACTTGCTAAGTAAATGCATAAAGGAATACTATTTTGCTATAGCGATACCTTTTCTGTTAATATTATATGCTCTTGTTAAACACTGTATACAAACCTACGCTGTGCCTGAATCTATGTGCTTACACCATACAGCAACGTAAAATAGATGTTTAAAAGGTAAAATATTTGAACATCTGCCAGTCTAGATGCTCTAACTTGTTTGCACAAGCAATTCTGTTAACACATTCATATATAATGTAGCTTGCCTTTCTATGCATGCGAGGCGATGCTAAGATTTCTCGCCAAAGTCAAAAAACTTACAAACAATATAAATTTTTAAAATTTGTTGGTTTCATTTTCATTTTCCTGGTGTGCCGGAAAATATAATAATCGTGAATATTATGCTACATATCTAGAAAGCAGTTATACAGAATTTGTAGGCTTTCAGAATTCGCCTACAGCTCATCCTGAAAACTGATTGCTTGGTCCTGATCTAAAATAATACTTAAAAGTTAAATTTGGGCAAAGTTGGGCAACTTGAAGACGACTAAGAAGCCAATGACAAACTAAAAAAATTCCGAATAGTCCGTTAAGCATCGCCTAAACTATGCAACTTTTTACGTTTAACCCGTAACCCGTATCATGGGGTTTGGGAGACACTTGTCAACAAATACCGCTCAGCTGCTCCTCAACTTTTTCTTATATCATTCTGCCCTTCCATCTACTTTTAAGTAGGGCAGACAGCAATGTGCTTAATGATTTTGAGCGATGTAGGATGTAGGTGAACATACGCGTAATTATTTCGGGTTAAAGTACGGAATGTCTGTAAGACCCCTGTGTTAAGTAACTTTTAAAAAAACGTTTATAATGGATTCTGCTCCGGGGCCGTCTAAACGTGTTCGGTATGGTGAGAAACAGTTTGAAGAGACTGTGTCCCAAAAGACTTTAACGTAAAACCCAATACTTATGTGTTATGTGTAAAAACCCAATAGGTTTAGAGTGCACCTTTCCTATGTAAAGAGTGTAAAAATGACCTCTAAAATAAAGCTTATTATTTTTGTAATTCTTGGTAAAAATTTATGAATATTTTTTCGTTTTACTGTTGTTTATTTAGTTTCTTTACAGATAAAAATCATTTGACATGTTTATTTTACATTTTGAAAAAAATTAAATAAATATTTTCGTGAAAATATGACTTTATTTCATAAAATTTTTACATAAGCTAACTCCTATTATATGTATATTTATAGCCTGACCATTTTCACACGCTTACAAAAATATATATTATGTACACATTATATATGGCTAGGTGTCTCACAGACCCCATTGTACGACTCATGTCCTAAAAGTGACTGCACGGGTTACGGGTTAAGAGTGAGGTCTAGTGACGCATTCGCCATTTCGTTTTTTAATCAATACCTTATTACTTTTTCTATTTATCCAAAAATCGGCCAAATACCGTCATTTAAAGCATAATTACCTACAATAATTTAAAGTTAAACAAGTTTGATTTTTATAAAGTAATAAAAGCTAAAAAAGAAAAAAATTTACAAACTTCACAAATTTTCGTTGTTTGCTTTTATAAATTCAATATTTAAGCGTTCTTTAGTTCAAAACTGTAGGTAATTGCTACTCGAGGACGTGTATTTGGCCCCTTTTTGAATAAATCGAAAAGGATAATAAATATTGAATAAAAAATGAAATGGTCATCACTAGACTTCACTCTTAATTAAATTGGTTTATTTTAATCTAACACATATAAGGACGGTTATTGCAAAGCAGTTTTTCCAACACTACGTATCATCAATTATATCAATGAGTGTAAAACCAAACTATTAAACAATACTTGGGCAACGTAAAAAAAATTGTTTTTATTTTTTTATTAGCTTCCCTCGTAAGTTGTACGCTATGTACATATCTTTAGTAATACCATTATAGATAATAGCTTAGTTTGTGTTATATTATAATAACTTCAAGCTAGATCTTAATAAAGTTATAAGGATGCTATCAAGGGCTGATTACTCGCCCGCCAGTTTGCCAACTTTACATGCAGGGGTGCATAATAAACTAACTATGACATAGGCGCAGTTTAGGATCTCCAAGTTAGTCTTTAGATGCAGTAAAGTAGTTTTAGACTCTAAATTTTTAGAAAGAAATTAATATAATAGGGAACTTTTTTTTTTTTTATTGCTTAAAAATGTTCATCACATGAAAAAGAAACAATATTATGCAAAATATTACGCCTTAAATATCGCTCCTTAATTTATTATAAATAGTTAAAGTTCGTCGTGTGACGTCAAGTAGAATGAATTGCCCACTCTCGCGCTATATATTTATAAGATAACGGGAAACTTTAATCGCTTCTATTTCATCCAGAGGATTAAAAAAACATATATTTGGAAATTTTTGAAGATATTAGCTTACGCTTAAGAGTAGGGTAAGGTTGCCTAAATCGTGCCACTTTTTGGTTTTAATTTTTTTTCTTATAAACTGGTAAATAAAATATATATTTTTTGGTTTAAAACAATAGATCGGTCTATTGGACACCTAACTGCAATTTTTAAAATATTATTTTTTATTTAATTTTTAAAAAACAGCTGTTTTTGTAAGTAATAGCAAATGGTACGATTTAAGAAACTGGTTACCTAAATCGTACTAGTGAGCTCCTAAATCGTTCCACAGTGTTATTTTGCGGTATATTAAATAAAAATGAGTCCTACACTTTGTTGTCAATAAAACAAATTACACAAAATTATCGTTTATATTAAGTATTTTACAAAAAAAAAACATTACAAAAATCAACCACACGTTTGAAAATAATTTTAATTGTACCTACAAACAAAAGTCGCACACGTAGTATTAAGACGTGTCACGTTGGAATACTTTTCATGTGTGTGTGTGTGGCACGATTTAGGAAAATGTCATTCAAAATAATAAATAATACAATTCTAATCCCAATTTAGATCTAAAATTAAATTCAATTTTTGCAAAATTACAAGAACTTCCCAGGCTATGCAACTAAAAAAAAATCTGTATAAATACTACTTACCAATGAGATATAGCCTTGCAAAGAATCAACAAAATTAACATGAAAATAGCCGAATTCTTTTAACTTGCTTTTCCCGCTTAGCGAAACACAACCGGTGCAAAACGATTATACTATGCAACTGGCACTAGTTAGACACTACAACAACGTCCGATAGATGCCGTATAATTTATCGTCTAATTTGAAAACTTGTAGTAGTACGATTTAGGCAACGGTACGATTTTGGCGACTTTCCCCTATTATTTTTCAAATTTAAATTTTAGGCAAGTGCATGAGAATGCAATAGCTATTTTCCTAACAAGTGCAAAAAATCGATTTTTCCGCACGTAAATGCCGTTGACAGCACGACGCGTAGCGGAGTGGTGTCAAGTGAACAATAGTTTTTCTACTAGCGTGAGGAAACATTTGAAAATAATTTAAAAAACGGAGTGTATTCTTTTTCATACCGTTTTCTTGATTTTTCTGGCAATAAATCTTCTTTGAGATTTTCAGCCGCCAAAAGAATCTCCTCCAGTTTGAAAGTCTAGAGTTTCTTCTTAAAAAAGATACTCTTGTTTTATTTTCATAGGAAGCACAGTTTTCGAGTAAAATTAGTTTTAAAATAATGCATTTTTCGAAAAGATTATCCATATGGAAGAGTCCATTTCAAAAGTTAGGCTGTACGTGTTAACGTTATTTTTTGCCAATTTTGTGTCCTCCTCGAAAACAAAATCGACGGGTCTGAGCGTTTTTCCAAAAAATAACTGAGCTGCCAGTAAATGTATCTGTTTCGTTTTCGATGTGCCACCCTGTATATACGCAACAGATATAGAAATATAACTGGTAAATTGTGGAAAACGAAGATGAGCACATAAAACCAAATCAAAGAGACAAAATTATATGATTTGTAGAAAAAATTTAAATTAATTAAATACAATTTTTAAGGTTAGGTTTATTTTTTGTTACGTCTTGTTAATTTTGTCGTCGGTACCGCTACAGTATTCTAACTTCTCTTTTCATGTTTACACCGTTGCTATTATGTAAATTTGCATAGAATGTGATTGTTTTAAAAAACTTAAAAGGTGCTAATGTCTGTTTGAAGGTTGGAGACAATAACGTTCTTGAACGGCAATAGAGTTTTGGACTTGCTTTGTCTTTATGTGATCTGAATTACAATGTTCTAACGAGTAAGTATTTCCAGTTGTTTTCAGGTGAACAGTCCGTGTGTTCAAGGTATTCATCTGAAGACGACTGAAGATACTTACCAGTTGAAACGTTGTGATTCAGAACAAATAAATATAATGCAAGTCCAAAACTCTACTGCTGTTAAAAGGTAATAAATAATACGAATGCACAAAATAAACCCTTTTTAATTATTTTTTTAAACAAATTTTATATTTATTTTGTCCGCTCAGCGTTATTCTTATTGTGAAAGCAGGCAACTAAGAATACACTTCAGTATATCAACAAATTAAGTTTGCTATGGTTACAAACTATAGGTTTTAAAACCGAGGAATAAATACGTTAATTTCCATTCCATTATAGGATGCCCTTAAGACATAATAAACTTACTCGAACATCAACTAACGACTTGTAAAATAATTCTAATGTTAGATTAGATAAGTTGTGCTTACACTAAGACTACGCCACTGCTGTATATTGTATAATAAATTTTACCCCATGTTAAGGGTAAACAGATCAAACGCTATGTACAAACGATCGCGATGTAGCTGTTTACCCAGTGTAAGTCCCGATAAAAAGTAGACATTTTGAATAAACCATTAGGTACATACATCATTAATACGATTTCGATAAGGGTATTTTGTTTTTGACTTGATAAAAATTGATAGCTTTTGTTAATATTTAATAGTACATACTAAGCCTGTCGGGGGGGGGGGGGGGGGGCTCAGTAGGTGTGTGTGGACATTTTTTTTTTCTGGAGAAAGGGACAGTCGGATGTATTTCATATATTTGAAAAATTTTCGGAGCCACGCCCAATGTTCGTTTAAAATTCACCTAACTGTTATCAAATTTCGAAAATTAAATTATTACCTGTCCCCCTCTGCATGGTTAGATTAAATTAGTTTTTGTAAACTTTTTTTTTTGATATTCCTAGCTGGCTCTTTATTAAAAAAAAAACATTTTTTATATTTGTGAAAAATATGAATATTGGTGTCAACCCAAAATTTTAACATAAGACGTACGTATGACTCTAACCAGCGTTTTTCGGGCTCGGTTTTTAATGATTAAAAATAAAGTCAATATCGGTCACCACGCCAAAATTGCTGATTTTTAGAAATCATGTATTTTAGAATCGTAGATTTAAGGGCAGTTTTTGGTGCAAATGCTCAGATTTTGAAATACTCCTTCTTAAATGCCGTCTTGTATATTCATAACAAAGCATTGTCGTTTCTTCCCGCACTATTTTTTTTATTATAAATTGTCACACTTCTTCCATAAAAAATTTAAAAAAAAGAAATTGACATAGTTATATTCATTTATTTCTTTATTTACATTACTAAAAATTGCCGATTCCAAAATCGCGGTATTGAAATACAAACACATGCATCCCTACTTAATATGTATAGGTATTGTATAATATAGTCCTTATGTGACAATTAATGAAAACCTCAGACGCAAATATTGGTATCGGCCTGTCCATGGGCTCTTAGATGATGTACATTTTTGAATCTAGAATACGTCTGAAACTCGTAATCTTGTCACTTACTAACTGCCAGATGTAGTTCATTCATCGGCACATCAGTCATCACTTCATCCTTCATCATTATAATGCCTGCAATGTATATCGGGTGATACAAGAAAGTGTATCACATTTTATCATTTGTTTTAAAAATGGCCGCATAGATCAATTTTCCTTTGTTATTGAAAAAAGAATTTTCCATATAATTAAAGCATCAAATAAAAATGGAGGGTTTTAATTAAAAAGTTAATTCACTTCCCGTTAAACCGAAAATGGATTTGAAGGTTTGAATTGGCCGAAAAATTGTCATTTACACGCTTTTAAATCTTTACTTTCAAAATTACGGAAAACCTTTTCTGTGTTACCCGATAACCATTTATTCAAAATTATATAGATACATTAAACATGACTTTTAGTAAACCAAATCAGCAACTATATTGAACTTATGCTCGCGTTCATTTCAATAACATTTCAGTCACTGTAAATGTAGAAATTGGATAAGACTATCTCTTAGGTCTATCTATATCTTAAACTAAGACCATAAGCCTACCCTTAAAATACCTTTTACAGACTATTAAAAGTCGTAGACAGGTGTGGGCTTAAGTACGTTCAGTTCCCGATTGTCTCTAAATAAAGACATTAACACAGTCCCATGTGGGCGTTCTGACTCCATAAAACCCTATCGAATGGGTTATCGTAAAATACAGCATGTTAGGGCAAGGAATGTGACTTAACGAACTAATTGGATATCTTAAATGACCCCCCATAAATTTTCAAGAACGCGCTAAACTAAGAAAGGAACATTGGGTTTTTAGATAATATGAGCTTAAAAGACGTGAATTAAAAGTATTTAATAAAATTATACAATGGTAAGATTCTTAATGAAATAAGAAGATTATATCTATACATATTATATAGCGAGAAAAATGTGATTGTTTCAAAATGAATACAAGTAATAGGTAGATAATAATGACAAATAGGCGGTTGAACGGATGAAAAGTAATTTTAACGCTCTTGACCACAATAATTACCACAAAGAAAATGTTGGCGAACTTATAAAATGGCACTGATAGAGCATTGTTATGAATTTTTTTAAGGGTCTGTTCGGTCACTATATACACGGAATACTTAAAGTAACACTAATATAAATATTAATACGTAATTGAGTCGATCGTTACTTGATGAAGATCCATATTAAATAAATACGTCAATGAAACAACATTAAGGTTTCAAATCTTCATATAAATTTGTTTATTTTTATTAAATATTAATACGTTTAGTTTAAGTAAATGTTAGTTTTATCATTCCCCAAATAAAATAATACTAGCTTATTTTTAAATAATAATATAACGGTGTCGTGAATCTAAGAATAAAATTAAATTATAGTAAGAATAGTAACCTAGTTATTTTAATATAAAATAGTTTATAAGTTGATATGCGCGTAGTTAGTCAACCTCGGACTATAATACGAAATTACTTGTTTAGGTTTCGTCTACTAATTTAATGGTAAATTAGAGGTCTGATTTCGTCTGTTTGGACAAATTTATTAATTAAAAAGGTATTAATATGTTGCAGTGACCCCTTCTCTTTAAGGCCCCTCTTTGGCCCCTCTTAGAAATAAAATTTTTATAAAGTCTAAGCGGCAAATATTAGGATTTGCTTTATTCTGTACTAAACATTTGCTATCTGTTAAATTCCGAGCTCCACCTTGGACAGTTTCTGAAAATATCTGGTTATACCCTTCACGGTTTAAGCCATCTTCCATGAAAAAAATCCACCAAACAATTCACAGCTTCCTCACCTCGCCAAGCCAGTTCGTAGGAAACAATATGAAAACAATTTTTCTGTAAACCTTCCGGTGTATTTTCATCCCAAATTTTCATCATTTGTAAAAACTGCTTATGATTAAATGCAACTGCACTTGCTGTTCTTTTTTCTGTTTTTTTTTGTAACATTTTTCTTGCAGCATCGCGAGCATCTCTTGCTGGTTTGAAAGAAATATCAGTAAAATTATCCATCTTTCTGTTATATTCGTTGTAGTTTTTTTCTTTTAAAAGTTTTGCGGTAACGTTCCATATTGTTTTGACGACTGCTTCCTTGTACTCATTAAGTACCATTTTTCTTGCGCATATTGGCTCCCCAATGTTTCAATAAAATCACCAAAACTTCTTCAGCGGTGTCTGGACCTAATATATTACTTTTTTTTCTCGCAGAATAGTTGAAACTGCGACCACATGGACTGCTTTGATCGTTTAGTATTTATGGGCGTTATATTTTCAATATTTTAATTTATTCAGTATTCACCTGAAGACGACTGGAGATGCTTACCAGTTGAAACGTAGTGATTCAAAACAAATAAAGACAATGCAAGTCCAAAACTCTACTGCCATTTTAATTTATATTTTGCATTGACTGAGTTTCAAATCGCGACATTTTTTTGACAGAACATTGAAATGTTATTTGATTACTAAGCATCTAAAAACAACAAAATAAACCTAACAATGTTATATCAGCTGCTTTTCTGTGACAATGGTATAAAACGTTCACCTATACGGGGTAAAGCAAAATCAGCTCATAAAATTCTCCTAAGAATATAACGCGGGCATTGATAATTTATCGGTAATTTTAGGCAAATATGCCTTAATGCATATTTTTCTAAAATTACCGATAGATAAATATCAACGCACTTGTTATATTATATATGAATATGTCGGAAATATGAGTGCCCAAAGATTTAACGTTTTATAGAAATATAAAAAAAATTAACGGACTTTTAAAAACTTTTATTATCTAAAAAGTCAGCCTCACACATAAACTTAATAAATGTTGCAACAGTGTATATATATTATGTCGGCATTCGTTTAAAGCCCTTTTTATCTCCGTGGTCCATTATGTGGTTTAAAGTGGGCATCATAAAGACCATTAAAATGGGGAGATTAATACGGTTAAATTTTTACTTCCGGCAATGTGTGCTTTTGACAAATATAGTTTTAAAATGGGATTCTTCTTTCTATACCGGGATAGCCGGTGATTTTTAAAATAATATAGATTCAGCTCAGTAGAAAACAATGGTTTTAATCACTGGGGGAATTCAAGGAGCAATTACGCCCCCCTCCCCTTGAGCAAATTGTCAAGTGTACCAACTATAATAACTGGTATTAAGTTAATTACATTTAATTTGCTTTTTTAAGTTACTTTTGGAAAGTCGATATTACAGTTTTTTAATTTTTCTCAAAAGGAGAAGTATTGTAACATTAAAAAAATTCAAATCAGGGTCCCCAGATCGCAACAAATGTCGGTGTGTGGATTAGACATTAGCCTTCCTTAAAACCGGGTATAGTGTTTGGGTTTGCTATACAGGGTGCTACAAATTCGTGTGCGTACAAGGAGATCTCGAAAACGGTAAGAGATACGAAGATGGTTAAATTGAGGCAAAGTTGCGTATTTTGGCGAAAAAAATTGTAGTTAATTATTCTGATTGCTTTCTTTCCGAAAAAAACAGAGATTTTCATTTTTGGTATTTAATTTTTTGCGCTTTCATTTTTGACTTGAAAAAAAAATAAAAAACGTTTTTTTTTCATAGCCGTTTTTTATGTGGGGCTTTAGTATTTTTTAGTTTTCAAATTCGACGTTTCGTTCTTTAGTTATCAACCTCTAGTCAATTTTTTTAAATACAAACCTGAAATTTTAAATACAGTTTTAGGAATTTCTAAGCTTTAGAAATTTAATTAAAGTTTTTTAAATTTTAACGTTTTGTCATATATAATATCACAAGAGATAACATTTTGTCTGCAAAATTTTCGAAAGGTATGAAAGTTTGTTGCTTGGCAATTTCGCGAATGACATTTTTGACAAAATCACGAGCCGTCAGGCGAGTGATTTTGTCGAAAATGTCATGAGCGAAATTGCTTAAAAGCAACAAACTTAAATAAATCCTTGAGAACAATTTTGCTTACACAATTTTTTCTCGAGTGGTATTCGACATGACTATTTAACTAGAAAAAAGACAAAGAACAATAAAATTAGAAAACTTTTATTTAAGAATAAAACGAAAAAATTACTTATTTATTGATGTAAAAGTTACAGTTGTGATAATTAAACGTTTGTGCATTATTTGATTGATTTTGATTTGATGATATTACTTGATCTGGTGCTTTTTCTCTTAAGTTTGCAATTAATTTTAAATGATGTTCAGAGTCTAACTGCAAATAAAGAATTGGCGTGGGAATGTCCTGTTAATTTGATAATTTCTTGCTCACCAACGCCATTTTTTGCAAGGGCAGAAATAGTGGAAGAGCGATGTGAATGGTTTGTTACTTTAAATTTTTTGGTATTTACGCCGATTTTTTCTGCTGAGATTTTGGTCCCTTTCGACATGCTGTTTATTCCAATAGGCATGTTTTTGTACCAAATTCCTTTTTTCCAATTTGGATGAACTGTCAAAAAGAGCCTGTCACTTGTAATTTCTGGATTGGTATTTCTTTTTTCAAATAATTTTAAAAATAGACGAATAGGACAAAGATCTTTGTTAGTGTTGTTTTTTACCAACCATTTGCTACTGGCCAAGGCTTTTGCACCTCCTTGTGTAGTCTTTAAAAATATGGGATTGTATTCGATACGTCCCGTAAATTCTTCATTTAGGTCTAATTCTTGGTGGAAATAATGTACTTTGCAGTTCACTGCTTCGTTGCCTCGCCACGCAAGTTCAAAAGAAAATAAGTGAAATATTTTTTTCTGTAGGCCGTCTGGGGTGTCTTCGTCATGAATTTTTATCATTTCCAATAATTCTTGTGTTGTAAGGGCTTTCGAACTTGTTTTTCTTTTTTCTTGGTTACCTTGAAGTTGTTTTCGTTTTAAGTCCTTTGCCAAACGGGCTGATTTAAAAAGAATGTCGGTAAATGGGTCTATTTTTATATTAAATTCTTGATAATACTTTTCTTGTAGCATCTGCGCCGTGGTATTCCATATGCTTTTGATACTTGACTCTTTGTAGTCCTCTCCATTTAGTTTTTTCATGTTGTAAGCATAATCTTCCATAATTTTTGCTAATTCTTCGGCTGGAGTATGCTTTTCAAGCTTATAATCTCTTATCAATAAGAACTGCGAAAACTGTCGCCAAATGGAAGTTTTGGAGATACGCGTATTTGGAGGTATATTTTCCGACACTGCCTTTTTAATTTCTGTAATGGATTGTATTCCAAATCTGTTTTTTTCTTCAGAAACACTCATTTTTGAACTAAAATAATTTGATGTTTGTTAACAAGAAATAATACAATGCCGCGGCAAAAATCACATGTGAATTTTGTCCAGGTAGGTGCAGGTAGTAATTTTGCCAGTAGAAGACCGGCCGTTGTTATGACATTTTGCCAGTGTAAAACACTCTAGTTAAATAGTCATCTAATAACACATTTTTCAAATTATCTTTTTCATTCATTTTGCAAACCAACAAAATTCTCGAAATCCACACAAACAATTTCGTAAAAACCTGTTTCATATTCAGCGGCGAATATAATCATTTCCAACGAATCGAGAATCCGGTTTTAGGTATCAGCCAGCGTGAAGATTTTACGTTCTGAAAAATCAATTAGCGAGATTTTGTTGGCTTGCAAAATGTCGCCATTGTCAATATAAGTTTCCTGTATATACCAAGATTTTGATATGACTCCCTTAAAAAATTGACCACGAGCCGCCACTGAAAATACCCTACCTTAAAAATGATTTTCTTACCGAGTTTGCTAATGAACCAACCAACCAGCAGTAGTTGTAGTATTGCAGCTTACCTGAAAAAGAAAATATATTAATTAAAAGTTCAGTCCAGGACCATTACAAGAAAACTGACATAGTTTGTAAATTGAGACAGCTACAAATCCGTATAGGTATTGTATATGGGAATTTAGTCTCGTGTCCGAAAAGTGGTTCTTAGAGTAAGCAACCGATATTTTTTTCTGCCTCGGAAGTCCCATTATGGATGGCCACCGGGCCACCGGCCGTATCTCGGAAACTACTGGGCATAGAAACTCAGGGAAAAAAATCGTTATTTATGTGGCCAAGAGAAAATTCTGGACATCATTTTTAAGTTCCGCATTTGAAATTCTAAATTTATCCGAAAATTCCTACATTAAGGTATACCTCTGGTAACATCATTAGAAAGCTTAGATAATTCTGCATCATTTTGATTTAAGCCTTATTGGCGTACCGACCTTGATAAGAGTGGGAAAAGTTATTGAAAGTGTAATAATTTAAATTGCTGTAACTTCTAAACGACTTATCCGATTTTAGTAAACTTAAGCTGGTTTAAAATAGATAGAAGAAAGTATCTTTGTTTGCTTAAAAGTTAAAATATTTTTTTGTCGTGGAATGCTTGATGTCAATTATAAAAACTATCACTTTTTCAATTAAACTCTTAAAAATTATTCTTTTTACAATAACTCTGAAACGAAAGAAGATATTGAACAGCGGTTTGCACATTTTTTCTTGCAAATTTAATCTACTTTCCGTTTATGATGTAAGGATTGAGTTTTCCGGATAAAATCAAAAATACTGTAACTAACACAAATTACGCTCTCTAGCTATTTTATTAGCAACTATCGTGTATCAATCGATACGACATTTAAAAGTACTCACCTTTCTATTTTAAACAAGCAACAAAGTTCTAAAAATCGGATAAGTCGTTAAGAAGTTACAGCAATTTAAATGATTACACTTTCAATTCCCTCACTCTTATCAAGGTCGGTACGCTAATGAGGCTTAAATCAAAATAATGCCGAATTGTCTAAGCTTTCTAATAATGCTACCAAAGGTATAATACCTTTAGGTAGGAATTTTCAGAGAAATTTAGAATTATATAACATTTAATTTCCAATTGTGCCCTTTTAAGGCAAAATGCGGAACTTAAAAATTATTTTCAGAATTTTCTCTTAGCCACTTTAATTACGATTTTTTTTCCCTGAGTTTCTATGCCCAGTAGTTTCCGAGATACGGCCGGTGGCCATCCATAATGGGACACCCGGTACGTTAAAGAGGTACAGAATAAAACTTTTGTAAAAAAAACACCAGGGATGAAAATATTAAAATACAAAGTCAATAAATTATACTAGGGTATAGTACGGTAGGTTCGAGCATGGAGAAACTTATATTTTAAATTTCACGTTTTTCGAAAAGTATAGATACCTACTTAATATTTCAGTTGTTGGTAACAGTAAACATTTTATGAAGCTTTTTCACGAAAAAATCTTTAGTATCTATAAGGTTTTATAAAAGTTTTAAAGTACCTACTATGTTAAAATATTTTAAGAGTTTAGATCATAGTAAGTATTTTTTAAAAGTGCATGGCAACAATTAGTTAGAAGCCTAATGAAGGTTTAAAATAAAATCGAAATATAACAAAAATAAATACACTGTGGGTGAGCAATCAGTGATTATCTTCAGTTTTAGAGTGGGCCAATGGCTGCTCCTCCTGGCACTAATATAAATAATAATTTAATATGATAAGCAAACCCATCCTTACATTTTAAAATATATATTGTATATTATGCAAATTATTTTTAAATTACAACACTTTCCTTTGAAAATAATTTCATTTCTTAAGTGTTGCAGGAGGACAGAACGCTCTATACAAAAGTCTTGCTGTAAGCGCTGCCAGCAGAACAAAAAGTTTGTTCGTTCCGCCATTAAAAATGTAAGAGATTTACTTAACCATACCGAACCACAATTTGTCATAAAAACAATACGTTTTACTCTGTATGTTCAAAATCATGTGTGTTATCCTCTCAGCGCATCACTCTGAATCTGAAGCGCCGCCGTGGTGAACAGACAGCTGTCAAGTTATCCGTGATAAATAATATGGCAGACGGGAAAGGTTGAGTGTCTTCACGGGTGTTTCAAAAGGTTAAACGCCATTGATTATACGTAATTGCATAAAATATATATTTTTAATTTCGTTATGGATTTTTGCGATACTTTATCAGGCGCGGCTGTTTAGAGGAAGGAAGGGAAGTGCCACTTTCACTTTAACAATCAATTTATTTATAGCTAGTACTCATTATCACATTTTAAATTTTAATAATATAATTTTATTATTCTATTAACAATTAATGTGCAATGTGCATTATCCCTCTAGTAGTTCAAGGGTCTAATACAAGATAATATTTTTAAGTAAGGAATCTTAACCTCGAAAGATACTTAGTCTTAGAGGCATACACATAAAAATGTAACTTTTGGTTTCACATACAAATTAAAACCTGCCCGAATCCAGCAACCGCAATCTATTCTCATTTGTGTCGACCTATAGCGGAAGATATTTATGTCAGCAGAAGTCGTCCAGCTTTATGAAAATATCCTGTTATAATAGTTGGTTGCTGTAACAATAATGACGTCCTATAGGTGACAGTGTGGAAAGCTTGAAGAGCCAGCACTTGCACCTATTGTTTTGAAATTTCTCTTATGTTAAATATTGTCTTCGAGTGTATGAATATTGTAGTTTTTGCGGGATCTAATTAATTTTCTTTAATTATGAGTGTTTGTTTGTTTTCTTAATTTAATTTGATAGCCAGATGACGGAAATTTCATTGACAAAATTTTTTATTTAAACATGTTCAATGTTTTCATTGTAAGAATGAAGAAAAAAGTATATCTTAAGGGGTTAAAACAATTTCCAAATTGAAATAAATTAAAAAGAAATTAATAAACAACAAACAATATTTCCAGCATAAAAAAAGAAAATACAAGAAATATAATGTACATTACGGGTGCAAGAGATTGTGAAACATAAAAAACATTTTACATTTTGCAAAAAAAGAAAGCACAAATAATGTTATTTTTTTTATGCCACTTAAAAAAAAAGGTCCTGTGAAAAATTAGAATGATCTTCTATAAAATAAAAACCTATCTATAAAAAAAGTAACCTTTCAAAAGGATTTAATGCGCTTTCAAAAAATTTTCTGGCATTAAATAACTGAAAACTAAAAGCAGGAGTGGCAACGTCGAATATAGTTTAGCCGACTTAATAGCCAGTTTTGCCATCAACAAAAATCCCGCTAAACGATATTTTTAATGCGAATTTCTCTAAATCAATTTGGTTAAAACCTGTTTCATATTTAGCGGCAAATATCATTCTTTCTAGTGAATAGAAATTCAGGTTTCAGGATTAAGTGCGTGCCGAGATATTAGCGACATTTTGCCAAACAACAAAATCCCGCAAAGCGATTTGTCAAAAGTGATTTTCTCTGATTCCACACAAACAATTGTGTACAAACCTGTTTCATGTTCAGCGACAAGCATAATTCTTTACAGCGAATCAAAAATCCTGTTTCAGGATTCAATTACTGCCAAGATCTTAGCGCCTTAAAAATCGATTTGCGGGATTATTGTTTAAAAATTGTGACATTTTACGAACTAAAAAAACACCGCTAAACGATATTTCAAATGTGATTTTCTCGGAACACACAATTTTACTAAAACCTGTTTCATATTCAGCGCCAAATATAATTCTTTCCAGCGTATCGAACATCTGATTTCAGGCATCAACCAGTACTGAGATTTTAGGGTCTGAAAAATCAATTAGCGGGATTTTGTTAGTTTGCAAAATGTCACCAATAGTAAGTTTATGCTAATCAAAAAATCCCGCTATTCGAATTTTCGGACGCTAAAATGTCGGTAACCGCGGACTTCTGAAACTAGAACTTGGCTTCGTTAGAAAGAATGATACTTGCCGCTCAATATGAAACAGGTTTTTATGAAATTGTTCTTGTAGTTTCAAAGAAATTTGCCTTTGAAATATCGTATAGCAGGATTTTGCTGGTTGGCAAGAACTGGCTAATAATCGCGGCAGTGGGTCAGTGGTTTAACCGTGGCGATCCGAGTTCGATTCTCGGAGTGGGCATATGCACAATAAAAAAATTGAATGTCCGAAATTTAGTAAGTTTAAGAATGCAGGGAAAAATGTAAAATGTGTCATCTCCCAATTCACCCCATTCATGCCGGTTACCAGGCCGAATGAGATCAGAGATCTGGTGGGATGCGGAAGAAGCTACACACTCTCCAATCGGTAGGTCATGCAATGGCAATAAATTGAGGGTTGATAGCCCTTGGGGGTGTCGCGGTTCGGAACTCACGTTAAGTTGTATGTCCACAGAGCAATTTGGGTAAATGTTGGATACGACAAATGGCCATCAGTAACCCAGAACACATACACTGTGTTTGAAAATTCGAATAGCGGGGTTTTGTTGGGTGCCAACAACTAGCTATTATTAACCCTTGTGTTAGCTTGGTTAAAATTAAATTTGTAATTATATTATTTTTGTAAAAGATTGAAATTAGTAACTAAACTATATTAACTATAGAGCAGCTCTATAACTTTTTTTTATCACTTTAATATAGACTTATAGACAAAGATATATATACTATATTACTATACATGATTGTTTTTTTATGTTTACATGAGCAGGTACAATAATTACAGTAATTTTTAATGTAAATATTCAATATTTTAATTATGAGCATCATTATCGTATCATTCAACTTGTCGTCGTAGGCGTGCAAATGTTTTGTTGCAGTATATTTAGTCAATCTATTGTTAAACTTTATTATGAAAGGTCTATGGTTAATTTAATAATAGACGTTAATCTCTGAATATATTAACTTGTTTGCCTTCCTTAAAGGAAACATACCAAAGAAAACATCACACCTCTTAAAAAATATATTAGTGACATTGGTAGGGGACAGGTTAGCAACGGCCACTGGCAACACGTGAAATTTTCATCGACGGGGGCCGCGCTCGCAGTCGAACCTCGTGGGTCGACTAGAGGGGCCTGAACCATCTGCATCGTGATTGATAATAAAAGTACCGTACTTATTTAAATAATTAGATAGATGCTCACTGTTAGTTAGTTATTAATCGATTTTCCTATAAAAACATGGTAATAGCCAGATCGGCCCGATTTGTTTTTTTTAAAGGTCTCAAAGTTGAAAATTCGTAAATATGAAGAAATAATTGTGAGTGAGTTATGGTGTTTTTTAAATAGGAAGAGAGGGACGTTATCCTGTGACCTGTTAGGAGGTTTAAACTAAAGAACACGTATCGTTCACAACGGACCTAATCAGGACTATGTGAGACTGTTTGGTCAGAACCAAGGGTCTGCCACTCTTACCTAACCTAACCTAACCTATCGTTCACATGATTTTTTCCAATATCCCTAACGATAAGCCGGTATACGTCAATAATCAGAGTCGTACTAGAAAAACACAGGAATTAAGATAAACGCACGTCTATGAACTTTTACAAAATAAGGACCGTTGCTGTCATTTAATTTTCTCTAAATTTTGGATATTAGTTAAGTATACCATAACAACATCGTAGTAGGCAGATCGGCCCGTGGCCGATCGATTTCTTTTTTTAAAACGGTCTCAAAGTTGAAAATTCATAAATATTTAGAAAAAGTATCACCAACGATCAGCCGGTATACGTCAATAATCAGGGTCGTACTAGAAAAAAACAGGAATTAAGATAAACGCACGTCTATGAACTTTTACAAAAAAAGGAAAGTTGCTGTCATTAAATTTTGGATATTAGTTAAGTATACCATAGGAACATCGTGGTAGGCAGATCGGCCCGTGGCCGATCGATTTGTTTTTTTTAAGTGGTGGCCCGTTGCCGATCTGCCTACTACGATGGTGATTGTGTTGATGTATGATATACTTAACTTATAACCAAAATTTTGAGAAAATTATTTAATTTTTTTCTAGTACGACCCTGATTATTGACGTATACCGGCTGATCGTTGGGGATATCGGAAAAAATCAAGTAAACGATAAGTGTTCTTTAGTTTAAACCCCCTAACAGGTCACAGGATAACGTCCCTCTCTTTCTATTTAAAAAAACACCATCACTCATTCACAATTATGTCTTCATATTTACGAATTTTCAACTTTGAGACCATTTAAAAAAAACAAATCGGGCCGAGCTGGCTTTACCACGTTTTTATGGGAAAAATTGATTAATAACTAACTAAGAGTGAGCATCTATCTAATTATTTAAATAAGTACGCTAATTTTATTATCAATCACGATGCAAATGGTCCAGGCCCCTCTAGTCGACCCACGAGGTTCGACTGCGAGCGCAGCGTTCCCCGTCGATGAAAATTTCTCGCGTTGCTAGTGGCCGTCGCTAACCTGTCTCCGGTGTGACATTGTTTACAAATTGTCAATATTAAAAATAATATATCTATAAGGAAATAGAATTATTTAATTGTAATATTACACAATAGTACTATTCGATGGATATCTCCGGAAAATAAGTTCTGGAATATCAGGAGGACTTCGTTTTTAATTACATGCATATGGTATCCTGAGAACATCAATCTTTAAATTAAACAGTCAACAACAACAGGCCACAAGGTACGAAATTAAAATATACCTAACTAACTAACTATCTAAATTACGCAACAAAGTTCTGAGCTATACAACGCATCAGGAGGCAGCAGAAGAAAATGCCTAAATATGTATGTCTCTTTAAGGATGTTTTAACTAAAAATGAAGTAAATAGTATATAGTGGAAGTTTTAGATTTACATCCAATATTTGGTAAGAAAAAAACCCCAAAGTCTCGGTATCAAATATTTTTCTGACTGTTTATTTTTGTTAAATGTTTCGCCTAAAACTAGCATCTTTAGACCTTATAAACAGTAAACAGATGATGAAATTGTTTTTGAAACAAATATAGGCGCGTCACAGTTACCGTTTTATTACTCGGAAGCATTACTTTTTTTTCTGTTTTACAGTATTTCGGTCTAGGTCTAAGGCAAAAAATATAGGACATAAGATATATGTTAAGTATATTATTAAAATAAATAAAATAATAATTAATAATAGAATTACTTCTCAACAAATATAAACAGACAAAAAAATATTTGAGACCGAGACTTTGGGTATAATTTTAGTTTGGTTGTAAATCTTCTGGATTGTAATAATATAAAAGAATTATTTGAGAAAATGTAATATTAGCTGACAAAATGTTAAAATTTCAAATAAAGTATAATTAGTATTAAATTTCCAAAGCTTAGAAGTCTCTAAAACTGTTTCTGAAATTCCAGGTCCGTATTTAAAAAAATTGACTTGAGGCTGGTATCTAAAGAGCAAAATATCGAATTTGAAAACTAATAAAGCCATCTTGTAAAACATAAAGAACGGCTGTGAGAAAGTTTTTTTGTTTTTTTGTTTTCTTCCCAAGTCAAAAATGAAGGCGCCAAAAATTAAAAACCAAAACTAAAAATTTCGTTTTTTTTTTAAGTATTCGGAATTATGACTGTTTTCTTTCATCAAATTATTAAGCCCCAAAATACGCTACTTTGCCTCAATTTAACCATCTAGGTATCTCTTACCGTTTATTGTATTGTTACCGATATTGTTTAGATGCTCTTAAATAAAAAATCTCTATTGTTTTTACATTTTGATTTAATTAAAATCACCTGTATCTTGAAAATTTATAATAACTTCATACACAGGGTGATTCCTAAGCTGATACTTCTTTTTTAGCTGCGTATAGAAGGCATTAAAATAAACAACACTTTTAAATACCTTTTTTCAAAAAACTCAAAAATAAAGTACTTACATTCATTTATTACACTACAAATCAAATACGGTTCTGCCTAACTTGCCCGTTGAATAACATTAGGAAAACTTCTGGGTGTAGAGAAAAAACATTCGCCCTTTTACGACACTCACAATAAATAAGCACCATAATTACTTCATTGTTTTCAAATTTTATGTTAAAGAAATATTTTGAATGGATGGTTGTTGCAGATTCTAGTATGCATTTCTGGTTAAGGTAGGACTCGTCATAAATTTGACCCAAAAAGCCGGAAGGTTATCTTTGTTGGTTATGAAGGCGAATCAACGAATTATCGATTGTGGGACAATAAAACAGGTAAAATTTATTTCAACAGCGATGTAGATGTTAAAGAGGACTTTGGTGTCATTTCACAAAGTGCTGATAACCATTTAATTAACTTCAATTGTATTTTTTTTCCAACAACGAGGAGCAGCTTCCTGTTTCTGTCGAAAGTGCAAATAATCCCATTATACCGCCCGATGTGCCACCCGTGGTGCAACCCCAGTTGGAAATGTCAAGCGGGGAGGAGAGAGAGGCAGAACCGAGAAGTTTGCGTAACAGGGAATCGATTAAAGTACCTGATCGATATGGCGGACCTGTAGCATATTATACAGAAGTAATACCATTGAGTTATCTTGAAGCAATGGCTAGTGAAAATGCGGATAAATGGAAAAAAGCCATGGATGAGGAAATGGAAGCACTTAAAGAAAATCATACATGGAGTTTGTCTACTTTACCCGAGGGTAAGCGTGTTATTGGTGGATTTTTTAGGGCATTCAAAATAAGTGGGAGTGTAAAAGAAATATTTTGAATGGATGGTTGTTGCAGATTCTAGCATGCATTTCTGGTTTAGGTAGGACTCGGTTGACACCCTAATGGATCGGCTTTGTGTGTCGGCAATAAAATATGGCCATATGTTTTTAGGGTTTTTTGCAAGGGTCAATGTAAGTACTAAAATTTAGACAGAATTAGTAAAACTGTATCGTTCGACGCAGCAACTGCTTTACTCATTTTAACATTAATTCACTTCTTTATTTCAATAAATTCATTTTTACTCTGGGTGTTGGTACATTTATTTATTCCTTTAATTAAATATCCAACATTTTACCATTTTTACTTTTTTATTAAAAGAAAACCACACTGCGCCGCGAAATGACAAAATAAATAACTGACGACCGATCCGTAAAATGCATGACTCACATCCAAAAAACGGAGAAAAACAATATAAAGTAAAGGGCTACGTTTTGATTACCAGGTCCGCACTTAGATTTTCTACTTCTGTAACTCGGCTATTATAAGGTTTTTTGAAAAAAAGGATTTGAAAAAGTTGTTTATTTTAATGCCTTCTATACACAGAAGTATCAACTTAGGAATCACCCTGTATAACAAATATATTTACAAAATTTAGTAAAATTATTTAATCAAAAAATACCTTATTTTTTTTTTAATTAAAAAAATACTTTTCTTTCATAGGTAGAAAATTGATGAACAAAAACACAGCCCTAATACCTACCCTTAAAGAAAATCTTAAAATAAGGGAGTTATAAAAGAGCATTCATGGGCTCTTATATGTGGCAGAGAAATATGATCTAAAATAAAGTAATTTTTCGGTTTACTGGCTTGAATTGAAAACCCAAACTTTCGACTTCGTGTGCTCTTTATTCAATAGAATATGCTCTTTTCTCAAAATATAATGGTTTTAACTTAAAATTAAAAGGTTTTTAAAGTAGTCCATTTTCCGTGGTAATATTATATATTATGATAAATAAAAAGTCGATCTTAGACCACTATTTTATTGGATTTCTGTATAAGTTTAGGACATATGTTTCGACAATGGATATTGTCATTCTCAGTCTAAGTACAAGAATAACAATTTTAAGAGTTTTTAACAAATAAGGTTATTACGTATTCCAGCAGGACATAATTTAGCGTTTAGCTATTAAAGGTAAATTTCCCTATCCATAGACTAACATTAACAGAAAAGAATCCAGGTTATATGTGTTTAACTTTGCTTAACAATTTGCCAAATGATATCAAATGTGTAAATAGTCTTAAAATATTTAAAATTAAAGTTAAAGAAATATTAATTAATTTAGAACCGTACTCAATACAGGATTATTTTTTCTTTTTATGACGCCGTTTCCTTTTGTGTTTTTGTGTACTTTATAATATAAGAAATGTATATGACATAATTTCAAATATAGATCATTATTCTTATTATTATTATTATTATTATTATTATTAATATTATTATTATTATTATTATTATTATTATTATTATTATTATTATTATTATTATTATTTTTATGATTATTATTATATAATATAAAAATTCAATATAGAATTAAGTAAGACATGAATCAAAATAATTTGGAAATATCAATATACAAAGATTTAAATAAAATATCTTTGACCAATAGTTTATACAGAAAAAAATAAAACTTCTTTTAAATATAATAGTTCGATAATATGCAATACTACAAAAAAAAATTTAACTAGGTACTCTGATTTTAAACATAATTTTAAAAAACATTTTCTTAGGGTCGGATTAGAAGATTGATTAATTGTTAATCAAAATCTTACCTTTGTGTGCCAACTGATGAACTGATATGTTATTGGATTGTAATATAATTTTTACCAATTCATTTTCTTATATAAATAATTAATTGTAGTTTTTAGCATAAATAAATATATTATTTACAATATTAAATAGGACGATATTTTTTTGTGAAACCCTGTATCTGAGTCAAATTTTTTTTTAATACAAAAATTTATAACTATGAGTTTCTATTCCCTTCAAATGTAATTTCTTTTTGGCATAATATGTAGTAACAGTTTTATTTAAAATCGACTGATCAACCTACTTATCTTAAAAAGAAGACAATTAGTCATGTCATTATAATATAAGGATACGAAAACCTAAATAAGGTTACATAATTTGACAAAAAAGAACAAAACCCTATTTTATCTTCCGCTAGAAGAAGGCTTGCTTTGGCCTAAAACAAAGCGAAACTTTTAATATATTATTTTGGCCTTAATCAAAGTGCTTTTATTGACTTTCCAATAAAAAAGTTTTAAGGCGTTAATTTAAGACCCAAAAATAAATAAACTAAGCTACAAAGCTCCTAATAAAGCCACATTAGCATTCCGAGGAGATATTTTCTTTTTCGAATAGTTCTCTGAAGTTAATTTTGGTAATTTAGTTTCGTTAAAGTTAGAGCTCATTTAGTTAAGGAGTATTCAAGAAAAAGAACAACTATTTATGTATTCAGAATTAACTGCAAATGCTCTTAATTTTGTAGTCTTCATTTGGTTTTCGAATCGACAATATACAGTTTTTCTCATTGACATAAAAAAAACATGGACGCGATATTTCTATTCCCTTTGTACATGTTAGCTTGACGCCTGTTATTTACGAAAATAAATAAACAAACTTCTACATGTAGAATCTCTATCTCTTTTTATTTTCAGTCTATCTCTATTGTTATTTTAACACCTGATAAATTTGAAGTCTCGTTTGTGCAAAGTATACAATCGACGGACGTGACTCAAAAGTTCACAGACGAAATTTAGGAAAACAAACAGTTGTGTGATTCTTTGAAAATTGCATTTACTTATTATGCGATTTCCACAAAAAAATATAAATCATTTATTAATTGGGAGCTACTTTATATAAAAACGTGGCAAATAAAATGTTACGCAATAGTCAATTTGAGGCCCTAAACAATGTTTGAAATTTCTTCGTTATTTCGATATGAAATAAAAAGGTCGTTAATAGAGGAATGGATACTTTTAATATGATAAAATAATTATTACCAAGAGTCGTGGTATTAGTACCAATAATAATGCTGAGTCAACAAATATTTTAAATTTACCATTTACAGAACATGAAAAATTATTGTTTCACTTATAATTATTCAAAATATTCTTAAACTTAAATACAGCTGTTTTAGATAAGAAAAAAAACTAGCTGTAGGCACCCTTTCCAAAGACAGAATATGTAGATTTTAGGTCGATGTTGGTATAGGTATGTTTTAAATTTCTGTATTATTTTTAAAGCATAGAATTATTTGATAATAAGCATAAGCGCTATTTTCATAACTATTAGATAGCACCTACCCATATGATTGTAAGTTGACTATATCAAGAAAAATCATGAAATTCACATCATGTATTTTACATGCCTTGCTTAAATAAAATAAAAATGATTATTTGAATACATAATTTATTTTCATAAACAACTGTGAATTTACGTTAGTGAAGGGAGAATCGAATGATTATTCGAAGATTAGAAAATCGAAGGCGAAGGTGACCAATACTACCGACGGGCAGTGAACATTTCATCCAAAACCAGATTGCACAGATTTTTTCCCCTCTTCCTTTTTGTCATATACTCTCATTTTTAATGCATTAAAAGCTTCTTTTGTCCACCCTGGAGCTCCATCTACGGATCTGTACCACTGAGATATGGTATCTATATGATCTATATGTGGCAAACTGCGATTAAACGTTTTTCGAACAAAATTATGTGCCTTGGGCGAATAAAAACTTAGAGTTAAAGCAAAGGATCGGAGAGCAGGTGTATACTTTTGCTTTGAAGGACCTTTTAACAATTTTCTAAAAAGTTCTGACGTTGTTTCTGGAAGAGATGCCTAAAAAGAAAGGTATAAATGAATATTTTCATAGCCACAGAATGTCTTAAGGTCTTAAGATTTAGGTTGGCGCCAACCAGGTAGGTATACGTGTAATTCAATTGAATGGCAGCGGGCAGCGATATGCTAAACACGTGCGATATTTGATCTCCACCGCTCTGTAGTACGCTTATATTATTACGTTAAAATTCCTACACCGACCTCCACATATTTTACGAACATACTTTTAAAATTATTTGATAGTTTTCGATAAGCAGCATGTTTCTGTATGTAGCTTCCCAAATTATTTATTGTGTGTCTATTATATAATTTCTAACTTGAGAGTATTTTATACCTCATTTCTTGCACTGGATTCAAATACGGGTTTACCGCTATGGGAACAGCCATTGGTCTTAAAAGTCTCTTTTGCTTTAGTAAAAAATCCTCTTCTGCAAAATGATTCGAACATAATATAAAGGACATTTTTGGTAAAAATTTTTCTTTTGGAAAACCCAAAAGATGAAACCATGTTTGTAGTGCCTGTTTATCCCTCGGAAATCTACAAAATAGAAATAAAGACATACTGTTCCAAGGATTCAAATTAATAGATGAACTATAGCCTAGGCTAAATGACAAAAACTAGTTGTTTATTCCTTAGTTATAGTAAACTAACTAAAAAAATAAAACTTAAAAAATTAAAAATTGGTGTGCCTGCCTCTGAAACATGTCCCTGAAGCATGAACGATAGTACTTACCGATGAAATGATAAATCTGGATTTAAATTATCGTATTTACTGCACACTTTACAAAGTCGCACCATGTTGAATTATAAAATACGCTTTTGCCACTAAACAATATTAAAATTTAACATCGAAAACCAACAAATATATGACAGCCGTTAATCAGGTACTGACAAACTTCAAATAGGTATGAAAGCCGGGCGTCCCAAAAAGGGCTCAATAGAAAATACCTTCTGAACGCTCGAACGCTACTTGACGTCTTTGTCTAATTAACACAAAACGACAAAGGTAAATTATACTAATTTTCCGAATGCCCCGAGTGTTTTTCCGAAATGTTGTTTACAATGGAGCTAATAATGGGCATTATTTATGCTTCAAAGACTGTGACCCAATATCGTATCCCCCTTTGCTTTAATATCCTTGGTTTTTCTGTAATTTTATGCATTTAACGGGGGTGTGCGCCAAAAAAACAACTTTATTTTACAAAATAAGGAAAAAAACTAAGAATAATAGTCTAAACCGCACCCTTCTATCGCAAATAATAACGGAGATATGCCTCTGCAAAGATGTCATATTTCAGCGCGTGACGTCACAAAAGCTTGGCCGCTGCATAAATCAGTATAGTGCATGGAATTTCTGTAAATTTTAGCTCTTAGTATTCGTCGGGTTGTTAACCTCCATGTTGTTCACTGTCAAAAATATTTTTATAACCTTCTTTATATAACAGTGGCGTATTTTGCATCCCCGTGCGAGGAAATGTACCGGGTGAGTCAACGATTGCGCGAAGTAATTTTATGCCTTGAAGATAAAATTTGTCGACAATAAGTTGTGTTAAGGTATGGTTGAATATCAGGCACATTTTAAAAATATTTTGAATTATACAGGGGTGCGCCCAAAAAGTAGGGTGTCAAAAAAGTAACTTTTTTTAAATGAGACGCCCTATAGGTATATTGTATTATTTTTTGATTCATCACAAAATTCTACGCTTATTTTGTAAATGTCATGTCTAAATTCAATAGTTTTTGAGATATTGACGTTTAAAATATGGCATTTTTAGACTTTGACAGGCTGTAACATTGGAACGGTTCATCTTATAGAAAACTGGTTTTCATCTCGCTATCTTAATTTTTTATTCTCTATCTAAAAGTTACAACTTCCGGTTTAACATGTTGTTTTGGTTTCAAAAAACCGGTTTTAACGGTTTAACATGTGCAAAGTCGGGCATGGGTGGTAAAGTAACCGCCACAAATATAACATTAATGTTTACATTTACATTTTCTGTAAAAAACTCAATCAAGAAATAAAACAAAAGAAGCCGATGTTCTAGTAAGAAAAAAATTAATAAAAATCAACGCGGACTACAAAAAGGCCCTATCTAATTTACTCTAATGAATGACCTTTAAAGTCCATGTTCCAGTCCTCACGGGCATAATCAGTTAACATCATTATGCAAAACTCATCAATCAACAGTATTTCTGATCGTTAGTAGCCGAAGAGCCGATGCGTTCGCTCTGTTCTTATCTATATATTACGTTGAAAAGGAATAGCACAAAATCGTACTCGAACGAACAGACCCGACTAGCCACCCGCTGCTACCGCAAGTAAACATGAATGTGAAGTATTGAGTCAATAATATAGAGTATTTTTTATTTTACTTGACTTAATATATTTACGGGCAATTATCGCTGATGTTTTAAGTATTATCTTTGTTTATTTCGGAAATCACATTTTTTATAAGAAAATAATGTTAATCCTTTTGTACTAATTAAGTCGAAAATAATATAAATTAAAATATCATTTATTTATTTGAGACCTGTACAAAATATAATAATTCAAATTTAATAATATAGTATCTTGTTCATGTTTTCATGTTGCATATTGTAACTTTTAGATAGAGAATAAAAAATTAGGATAGGAAGGTAAAAACCATTTTTCTATAAGATGAACCGTTCCAATGTTACAGCCTGTCAAAGTCTGAAAATGCCATATTTTAAACGTTAATATCTCAAAAACTATTGAATTTAGACATGACATTTACAAAATAAGCGTAGAATTTTGTGAGGAATCAGAAAATAATACAATATATAGGGTGTCCTATTTAAAAAAATGCACCTTTTTGACACCCGACTTTTTGAGCGCACCCTGTATAATTCAAAATATTTTTAAAATGTGCCTGATATCCATGTCGAAAAATTTTATCTTCAAGGCATAAAATTACCCGGTACAGAGCGCCGCTAGCCGAAGCTTTTGTGACGTCACGCAATCGACGCGTAAAACTTTAACCCGATATAATTATCTTAGCAATGGTTAGTCGTAAAATGACGAGGTGTGAACCGTTATTCTTAGATTTTTGTGTACTAAAACTTTAAATTTTGGCGCACACCCCCTTTTAATAAGTATTAGCTATCCTGATTTTTTTATAAATAAAATTAAATATTTAGTTTTATTTTGCAAAAAAGGTCTATCAGGTATATCTTTAAACCAAAATCTAGATTTTTTTAACACTAAAATAGTCCTCAAACCAGGAAACCTAAAAAAATTGTAGAAGCTTAAATACTAGTAGACTGGGCAACTAGAACACCCAGCATATAAATAAATATTTCTTTAAAAAAAGCATCCCAGTAAACACATCTGTGACATTGACATAAATTTTACGTAAATTTAAAAGAATAACTTTGACTTCATTACTTTTACGTAATATTCATATAAATATTACGCAAACTAAAAACACGTGGCATATAGAATATAATATTTACGTAAAATGTTAGATGTAGCCTTTATATAAAGCTGAAAATGTAAATTTTATATAAAATATTTTACTTTCATTTTAGTCAAACTTTGTTACATCAGATTTATATAACGTTGACGTAAAATAATTGTTATCGTTTTTTAAACCTAAGTATCTTTTAAATACGAAAAATATGTTTAGACATTTTTCAATTCAATTATTTTAAAATAAAGTATAAAGAGTATAATACTTTTATTTACGCATCCGACGTATCGCATAGCGAACGTATCCTTTCTTCAATGCTTCAATCGTTTGTGAACGCGTCTAATTTTTCTAACATCGTCATTGGATATGATCCGGAACACATGTGCTCTCTTTTTAATCACATACATTAAACAAAAAAAGCAATTGGAACGATCGGTCTAATAAATATTATTCCATCTGCAGCGTTGCCAAATTGGGGAATCTTGTTTTTTGCCATTGATGAAATAAAGTTATATGTTAACATAAATTATTACTTAAGGTAGGAATTGCATTCTCTGGTCTTGGACATGCTATCAGAATCTATTACTTGGACATACTAAGCAAAGGAACGATTAAATGAAAAGTAATTATTTCTTGGACCTGGCAACACTGCTTCGCGACTTCGCATTGCAAGTTGCAACAACGCGCCATTTTGTTAGAATTGGCGGGTGCCGAGCGAGGGCTTCTTTACATTTTGTGGTGGTTTTGTAGTGTGTTTGTGTTGTAGATTTGATTCATTTTAGCCCGTGTTTTTGTCCCAGATTGTAAGTCTTAGAATTGTTTATGTTTTGTGAGTCTCGGCCAGTTTGTTTTACAAAATTCTCTGTTGTGTTTTTTTTGCGATTGGTTCGTGTGATTTCTAATCAATTTTAGATCCATATAAGGTGTTTAAATATTTGTGTATATTATAAATGTATATTTTTGATAAATATTGATATCCAACTCCCTGTACAGAAATCAAGTAACTACTTATAAGGTGTGACAAAAAATAAGCATTTTAAATACATTTAACTTTTTCACGACAAACAATTTCTCCATCAATAGATGGTCCCAACCAAAGGAGTCATTTTATTAAACACATGATTGATAATTATATGTCCCTTCCAGTTCAGATTTTTATGTATAGTAATCCTAGGTACTTTTTAGTTACCTACTTTACTATTTTAATATCAGTTTTTGAGAGGTTAATTTTAAGTTTATTAACTGTGAAGGTCAGGATTTGTACGTTATTTAAAAGTCTTTATAAATAAAGTAATATAGATAAGCAAAAGTAAATATAGATAGGTATTAGATATGCCTCGAGAATTTGTTAATTTGTCAGAAAGGCAAAAGAGAAGAATACTGAGTCAAGAAATGCAACAAAATAAGCGAATAAGGTTAGAAAATCATTTGTCAGATTCATGCTTGAGCTCGGATCCAATAATTAATGAACAAACTAAGTCTATTCAAGCCTTAGATTCAGGCTGTATACTTGCTGTACCTCCTGAAGAAAGTAAGAGAGACCAACTTGGATCATTTATTCAGACATTTAATTATAATCTTAACCCTAATTGCACTGGTGTACCCATTGAGAATAATGCATGCGATGATGCAACAATTGTTGAACAGCATTCATACCTTTCAAAAGATCTTAAAGAAAATTTTATTAGACATAAGGCCTCTCAAAGCCTAATAAATGATATACTGATTACATTACGTAAACATGGACATGAAGAATTGCCAAAGGATGCTCGTACTCTTTTAAATACACCCAGGTCAGGTACGCATGAGATATGTGAATTGGAAGGTGGAAATTATATTCATTTTGGACTAGGAAAAAATGTAATAAGGGTAGTAAAAAAGTATAAGTACACTAAAAATACATTGTTAAAATTAAATATCAATATAGATGGTCTTCCATTAGCAAAATCTTCTCGCAGTCAATGCTGGCCCATATTGGGGGATATTTTGATGGATGTTAACACGGAACCATTTACTATTGGAATTTTTCATGGTTTTTCCAAGCCCAAAGAGGCAAGGGAATTTTTACAGTATTTTATTCAAGAATATAGGGAGTTGGAAGGTAATGGGCTTTTTATTAATGGTATAAAATTTGAAATAAAATTAAATGGTATAATTTGTGATGCCCCTGCAAAAGCATATGTGTTAAATATTTTGGGTCATACAGGGTATTTTTCCTGTTCAAAGTGTGTTGTTGAGGGTGATATGTTTGAAGGCAAAGTAATATTTCTTAGAACAAATGCACCTCTTAGGACCAATGAGTCATTTAGAAATAGGTTACAACCTGAGCACCATCATGGATTATCAGCATTTGAAAGTTTAAATATTGACATGGTTAAACAATTCCCTCTAGACTATATGCATCTAATATTATTGGGTGTTACAAAAAAAATTATTTCCTTATGGCTCTTTGGTAATAAGACAATACGCCTGACAAAAACACAAATAAATACTTTAGAAGAATTATATGTATCCACAAAAGGTTATGTAGTTTCTGACTTTGCAAGGAAACCTAGAAGCTTTACATCCTTGGCTATGTGGAAGGCTACCGAGTACAGATTATTTTTATTATATATTGGTCCTGTAGTTTTAAAAAATATCTTAAACAAAAAAATGTATTCTCATTTTTTAGCCCTAGTAGTAGCAGTAAGGCTTTTAAGTGAAAACAATGCAACTGAAGAAAATATTCAGTATTCAAATCTTTTGATGACCTATTTTGTGAAAAAATTTGGATATTTTTTTGGCTATGGACAATATACTCACAATGTACATAACCTTATTCATATAGCAGAGGATGTACGTAGTCATGGAACATTAGATACATTCAGTTCATTCAAATTTGAAAATAAGTTTACTAAATTTAAAAATAATATGCTACAAAATTCTAGGTTTCCCTTACAACAATTATTCAACCGTATTTCAGAAGAACTGACAATAGATGAGCCAACTGAGGCAGTACAATTTCCAAAGATTTTTTTAAAGAAAAATAAAATTTTTAAAATACATTTAGATTTTACAACATTTTCATTAAAATTTAATGAAAATTGTTGCCTGCTTAAAGACAAAAAAGTTATCTTAATTTCTTCTTTTTTAAAAACAGAAAATGATTTAATATGTTATGGCAGGTGCTACACAAATGGTATACCATTTTTCGATGTTCCATGTAATTCAACTATATTAGGAATAACACAAGTGGAAAATAGTCAGTTGTCGAAAGAGTTAATTTCCTTTAGTGTGGATGAAATTGATAAAAAGTGTTTAAGATTAAGGATAAATGAGAGTGATATGGTAATAATACCTCTTCTTCATCATTTTTAAAGTTTACTGTACTTGTACTTCCATTCTAACTGGTTTTGCAATAGGCATTATCTGTCTAAATAAAATGTCTAAAGAATTTTAAAATAAAATCAGCTGGGAAACAAACTAATTGGAATCATACTTTCTACAATTAGGTAGGTAGGTACTCTACAAAATATTACTATTTAAGCTCATTTAAAATACATACACAAGTATATCATACTATTTTGTTTGCAATTACCTAGTGTATAATATAGTGCATTTTTTTAGCAGAACACAGGCCATAGCACTTTACCTGCTCCATCTTTGAGTCTGTTCTAGTTAAACTGTAAAGCTTAAATAGGGAAACCTTAAGATTATGGCAAATTATCACTTGTGTCGAAAGAAATCCAATAAATTTCTAAAAGGTTTTTTTTTTAATTTGTATTATTAATCATAAATGCGTCAAAAAGAAGTAACCTTCTTATACATACATGTGTGCTCTATTTAAAAACGAAGATGTGTACTTACATTCTTTCTATGACCCTGTAAACTTTTGATTGTGTATTACTTTTTTTTTAAGAGAATTGAATGACAAAATAAAAAGAGTTTTTAAAATGGCCTACTTCTAAATTTACTCCCATTTTACAAATTAATAAATATTTTTAAGTTCTGCTCTCACCAGATTGGATTTATTTAAAAAGTTCTTGTCTATAGTTGCCAGTGTAGGTAGGTAAAATTGGACAATACATTACCATTTTTTCAATGTTAAATCATAATTGTTATTTTTTATATTATTAGATCGTAATCTGATAACTATAGAAATGGAAAAACAATTCGCCGTAATATATTTTCCCACGGAAAATATATACTCTGAAGTTCCATCAACTTGGCTTTCCCCGGATAAAAAGCACTGCTGGTGGCCCAACTCGACTATTAACGCAAGAACATTAATGGTTAGGTGTGAGCTTCCAGACCAACAAACTTGGAATTTACATGAAGTGAAATTGGAAGCCTATGCTTGTAAGTATACTGTGAATTTTTTTATGATTATTTTGCTATTTTTTTTTTGTCTAAACAGCTACCTTGGAAAGTGCACGAAAAAAAGCTGAAAATCCAGACTACCTCACTGGGGGGGAGGACCTAGTGACTGATAAAAGAAGTAGGAAACCTAAGGTTTGCACTAGCAGTAGCTCAGATATAGATATTACACCACCTCCTTCACCAACATCAAGAAAAAAGAATAAAGCTCCAAAAAAAACAATAGAACGATTAATCAATTCTGCAAAAGAAAATGAAACATTTAAGGTTCTTGCAAGCTATGATAGTGGAAACAAAAATGACACTGAAGTGGAAATTCAGCAAAATGCTATATGTTCTTGTGAATGTAAAGGTAATTTTAATAGTTATTTGCCGGGTTGCACAGATTTTAACAATAATTAACTAGACAGGCAACTTTGTTGGTAATATGCATGACATTGGCAGAAATAATTTTCCCTCAATTAAAGTGGACCAGTTGGCTTAATTCCTGATTTATTTAAACAGGCAACTTTAATTGTGAGTAAATTACTGTCAGTCACAGCCTGATTAGTTAATTATTGTTTAAAATCTTTGTGCAACTCGCCATAAGTAAAATTAAAGTATCTGTTTATGATTAAAAAATGTTAAATTATGTTTTTTTTTGGAAACGACACAATAAAAGATTTACTAACAGCAGTTGGTAAGTAAACTTATTTACAGCTTTATTTATATGTGTTAAGGGGAGATTTAAAGAATTTTAAAATAATAATTTTATTTTACAAATATTTTTTAATGGTTAATATCTAACAAGAGATTTGTTTTAGAAAAACTGTCAATAATTGCAAGCAACACTCAGAAATATGTATTAAGCATAGACAACCGACTAAAGGCCATTACTTCAGAACAAGGAAAGGTTGTTTTGAATGAGGTAATGGCAACTATTTCAAACTATTTGCCTTTGAAATCTGTGGAAGAAATTACAAAATTTGACACAACCTTATCACAAAACGATGAAACAAACAGAGCTTATGTGAGTACAAAAATAAAAGATAGAACTTATTTTTTTAAAGCTGTTTTAGCACTTTTAATTTCCTTTTAATAAATTTAATAATTTAACCCTCATTAATAATCTGTTGGCATAGTATTTCTCTATTTTTTAAAAAGGGTTGTAAAATGTTGCTTTTACTTAAAGTTAAAAAAAAACTTTTTTAGATTACTTTTACTTGGACTCCTATCTGAACTGATTTTTTTTCCATCTTTTAAAAAATCTAGTTCATCAGGCAACATCGATTGTGAGTAAATAATGCCTGCCAATGTTATTTAGTCACAGTCAAAGTTGCTGGTTAGTTAATTACTATTAAAAATCTTTGTGTAACCTGACATTAGTGTGTTTAATTTTTTTTATTTGGTAATTTATTACAGACAACTTTAAAAGCAATGAGCAAGAGTTCTTTCTGAAAGCGAACAAGTTAAAATTTTTAATTTAAATGGTATTATTAAGCTATGTATAATTTGGAATGATATTACATAGTTTAATACTGACACAGAATGAACATATTCATAATTATATTTAGCTTAAGAATGCCTTAAAATAATCTGTGTAAACCACCCTTGGAGCTTTTAAGTTTAGAAAGTAGATTGTCTTATGTAAGTCACCTTGTGTGTTCTTAAATTCTAACAATATAGTATTTGATTGATAAGTTATAAATAAAATTTAAGTTTGCCCTCAGGCATAAGTTTAAGTTTATTTTAAATCTTTTACCGTAGATACACTATATCACCAATATTGGGGGAAAAGATCAAAGAGACCAGATCAATAGATGTCTCCCTAAAATATTCACAAATAGTTTGGGAAGAGAGTGCTCTTATATAGGCCTAAGAGGCAACTTTAAACTACAAAATTTTAATTTTATTAGGACTTTTGTGGGTAAGATATATTTTTTAATTTCAGTTTGCATGTTTTATATCTTGTGCAGAGAGTTTCAAAATAAAGTGACTTATCATAAACATGGTTGCTCCTTAACATAATGTTATATATATATTTTCAAATTCAAAACATGCTTTATTGTATATACATATTATGTGTGTATACATAAAATACATCGTATTTGTTGACAAAGCTCTATAGAAAGTACTTATATATAAACAATGAACAAGTTATAAACAGAACAAAAAAGAAATACAATACAGTTAACAAAAAATATAAGTATACGCAAACATTATAATAAAACTGATAGAAATATGTTAATTTTTAGATGTTATTATGACTCGCCATTCGAGCTCCCTCCATGAAATCGAAAAATCAATTGGAGAATGGTTCAGACTGTCCAATCAAAGAGAGAAAAGAATTGAAAAGCAGAAATAACTGATATATGTACCTTAAAAATAAATGTCAAGTTAATTATAATAAGCTGCAGTTATTTTTTATCACCATGTTCTTTCACTTTTAGGATTGCGGGTCAAGCGCGCAAATTTCGCATTCATAAAAAGAACTAATTAATTTAGTAATATTTTTAGTGGATGTGGGAACTCGACTATTACTGTGGCTGTTTGTTGTTAGTACAAAAATTTTAAAAGTGTGCCAATCACATCTGGTATATTTATAGTAGCCCAGATTTGTAAATAATTAAATCGATCTTTGGGTTTAAAGATTGATTTTCAATATTTATAAATCTGGGTTACTATTTATATAGCAGATTGGACTACCAGATACTTCTTTTAAAATTCTTTCCAGGTCACTAAGAACAAACGACATTATGTAATAATTACATAACTTATTTATGTCAGATTATGGTACATAAGTAAATATCACATTTATGTAAAAAAATACTATATCAAATTTACATAACATGAGTTACATAATACAGCTTATATAGCTGTACTATAAATTTTACATGTACAAAAGTATGACATTATGCAGTACGTTTAGGTTAAATTTTACGTGCTTGTTGACTTTGTTGGTATTTTAAATTTACATAGCCAAGTAATGTGGATATATAAATTTCACATATATTTTACGTAATTGTGTTTACTGGGATATTAAGCAAACCAAGGCGAACAAACCCGAACAAACCTGAACAAACCCGAAAGACCGGCTGGCCACAAAAGCCAGGAAATCTGTTAAGTCCGGCAAGCCCGACAGGCCCGGAGAAAAATATCAATAACAGCCATATTCACTAAAGGATCTAATTTTAAAACCATCCTGAATTGACAGTTCTAGGTTTAAAATGACAAGTATCAGATTAGGTCAACTATGTTTTGCATTGTAAATGTTTTTTTTTTAATAATTTTTCTTTAAATAAAAAAAAAGGTATTTTTGAACGTAATGTGTTCTTTCATAGAACTAAAAATGTATTTGCAACAACGCAACGTCCCGATCAAATTATGTATGGGTAAGACGATTTGATTGCAAAAAAATCAAATTAACACCAAAACGTCATATGGCATTTAAAATAATGCCACGGTGAAAACATAACTGTGAGACTATAGATCTAAATATTTCAATAGTCTAAATTTTTAACCCCTTTAGTGAATACGCGTGCAAATGTTTGTATTCCTTTTGGAAGTGTTTAAGATTGTAGTTAGTGAATTTATAATTTTTTTACATACTCAAAATGACTGGGATTGTGAATAGGTTGCATTGGTTGTTATAACGTAACTGCTACGAAAACGAGGGAACGAATCACCATTCCTTCCATTATATTTTATCACCTTACATCGATACTATTTTTCTATGATCAGTAATAATACTATGAATTTTATAGTAAATATATAATTTAAGTGCTTGTCTTGTATAGAAAAATCTAAAAGGCACAATAAAAATAGGTGCTTAATAGCAACACTACTTTTTATTTCGAAATCCATGTCAGAAAGAAAGTTAAATGTCTACAAATATTTTCAAATTAAGTTTATTGTTAAGTAATATGAATTTTAATTTTAAGCAGTCAATAAAAATCTATTATAAGGCGCAACTTTTATCACCGTTAAATACAATAAAGTCAGTGAAGCATTGCAGGTCGTTGAAGGACTTGGGCGTCACCTTCGATCCTATGTTGACTTTTGTTGAACATATAAATAACATAGTTTTGGAGGCAGGCAGGATGCTGGGCTTCATCGTGCGCAACTGCAGAAACTTTTATGACCCTAGAGTTTTTAAAACATTATATTTTTCTTTCGTCAGATCCAAGCTTGAATATGCTTCACTGATTTGGAATCATCTTTACGCATGTCACGTAAATAACATCGACAAAGTTGAAAAGAGATTTTTAAAATATTTAACATTTAAATCAGAAGGAGTGTATCCTGAGCAAGGAACCGATTATGACATTTTATTAAACAGATATAATTTTATAACCCTGGAAAAAAGGAGAGCAATTGCATTTCTAGTAGTTTTATTTAAGTTGCTGCGCGGTGGAATCGATTGTCCTGATCTGCTATATCAAATAAATTTGTTTGTACCTAGAGTAAATACTGGACATCATTTAACATTTTTGTGTGAAAGAGCAAGAACAAATGTAATGATTAAATCTCCTATTAATTTTATGTGTTACACTTTTGACAGCATGTGCGAAGATTGTGATATATTTACATGTAGCTTGCGCGATCTGAGGAGGATTCCAATGGGTGGTCATTAACTTAATTGATATATATAATAGTATGTTATTAAACGGCAGTAGAGTTTTGGACTTGCATTGTCTTTATTTGTTTAGAATCACTACGTTTCAACTGGTAAGTATCTCCAGTCGTCTTCAGGTGAATACTGAATAAGTACGGTAACTACAGCTCTATTTATACTAGGCAGGTGCTGTGACGCATGACTAGTGGGCGGAGTCATGCGTGTTGCTAGGTGATGACGCATAACTGGATGAGTCATGCTTGATGAGTCATGCTCGATGACGTCATGCTCGATGAATCATGCGTTTAACTCTTGGGTGGTCTTATTCTAAGATTACATTTACTTAACAAGGGTTTCCAGACGTTTCTCATGTCTAATGAAGGCTTACTAAAGCAACCTGGATTTTGGTGTATGGTAGCAGCTTCCTTAAACTTCCTCTTCCTCCAGTGCGGTTCTTTTTGCAGGATTTCCGCTTTTGTCCACATGATATGATGGCCATGCGTCCAGGCGTGGTCAGCTGCACCTGATTTTTCGGTCTCTCCTTTTCGGGTATTATTCCGATGTTCTTTAATCCTTACTTCTAGTGGTCTTAGTGTCTCACCAATGTAAGACTGGCCGCATTCGCAGGGGATCTGGTAGACACAATTTTTCTTGTCTTTCTGGCTTACTGGTCTAGTCTTCGTTAGGTGGCTTCTTAAAGTGTCTCTAGAGCTGAATACTGTTTCGATGTTGTATCGTTTTCCTAGTCTTCTTATTTTCTCAGATACTCCTTTGACATACGGAATATTGAGTATTGGTTGTATCTCTTTCTCTGCTTTACGTGTGTTTGGCCGATTCTTGCGATTTTCCAATATTGTGTCAATCAGTTTCATGGGATAGCCATTCTTATTGAGGTCGGTCTTGATGTGGATAGTTTCTCTTTTGAGAGCTTCGTTTGAGTTACAGAGAGTAATTGCTCTATCCACAAGGTTTCTTACTATGCCATGTTTTGTGTTGTTTGAGTGGTTTGATGTATAATTGAGATATTGCCCTGTATGTGTAGGTTTTCTGTACACTGAGGTTAGGAAGGTGTTGCCATTTTTCTCTACATTGACGTCTAGAAAAGGTAATTGGTTGTTCTCTTCTTTTTCCATGGTGAATTTAATTGTCGGTGCAAAGTTATTAATGTGATGTAAGAATTCTCTGAGTTCGTCCTCGTTTCCGTTCCAAATAAGACCAATTACAAGCTCCCGTAACTCCCCTACATATGAACTAGGTAAATTTTTACTTCCCCTACTCCAACCACTTCAAGGAAACAGCACGTCATTTGTAAAGAACTCGCAACACTTTGCACAAATAATAGGAGAAAAGGAAGTACAACCAGGAGACCAACTGGTCAGCTTTGACGTCGAAAGTCTTTACACCAACGTCCCTATAAAAGACGCACTTAAGGTCATCAGGAGCAGACTTGAGGAAGACTTGACCCTACAAGAAAGAACACCGCTACCTACAAATGCCATCATGGAACTATTGGAATGCTGCCTTAACAATTCTTATTTTCAAGAAAAAGATAGATTCTTTAGCCAAGAGGACGGACTACCAATGGGCTCATCTCTCTCGCCCATAATCGCCAACATTTATATGGAATGGTTCGAATCCGAAGCAATAAAACAAGCAAAGAAGAAACCAAAAATATGGCTTAGATATGTGGATGACACCTTCATTATTTGGAACGGAAACGAGGACGAACTCAGAGAATTCTTACATCACATTAATAACTTTGCACCGACAATTAAATTCACCATGGAAAAAGAAGAGAACAACCAATTACCTTTTCTAGACGTCAATGTAGAGAAAAATGGCAACACCTTCCTAACCTCAGTGTACAGAAAACCTACACATACAGGGCAATATCTCAATTATACATCAAACCACTCAAACAACACAAAACATGGCATAGTAAGAAACCTTGTGGATAGAGCAATTACTCTCTGTAACTCAAACGAAGCTCTCAAAAGAGAAACTATCCACATCAAGACCGACCTCAATAAGAATGGCTATCCCATGAAACTGATTGACACAATATTGGAAAATCGCAAGAATCGGCCAAACACACGTAAAGCAGAGAAAGAGATACAACCAATACTCAATATTCCGTATGTCAAAGGAGTATCTGAGAAAATAAGAAGACTAGGAAAACGATACAACATCGAAACAGTATTCAGCTCTAGAGACACTTTAAGAAGCCACCTAACGAAGACGAGACCAGTAAGCCAGAAAGACAAGAAAAATTGTGTCTACCAGATCCCCTGCGAATGCGGCCAGTCTTACATTGGTGAGACACTAAGACCACTAGAAGTAAGGATTAAAGAACATCGGAATAATACCCGAAAAGGAGAGACCGAAAAATCAGGTGCAGCTGACCACGCCTGGACGCACGGCCATCATATCATGTGGACAAAAGCGGAAATCCTGCAAAAAGAACCGCACTGGAGGAAGAGGAAGTTTAAGGAAGCTGCTACCATACACCAAAATCCAGGTTGCTTTAGTAAGCCTTCATTAGACATGAGAAACGTCTGGAAACCCTTGTTAAGTAAATGTAATCTTAGAATAAGACCACCCAAGAGTTAAACGCATGATTCATCGAGCATGACGTCATCGAGCATGACTCATCAAGCATGACACATGAAAGTTATGCGTCATCACCTAGCAACACGCATGACTCCGCCCACTAGTCATGCGTCACAGCACCTGCCTAGTATAAATAGAGCTGTAGTTACCGTACTTATTCAGTATTCACCTGAAGACGACTGGAGATACTTACCAGTTGAAACGTAGTGATTCTAAACAAATAAAGACAATGCAAGTCCAAAACTCTACTGCCGTTCAAGAAACGTCATTGTCTCCGACCTTTAAACAGACACTAGTATGTTATTAATTGGTGTTATTGTAATATAGTATACAAATGTGTGCATAATATGGCGATAATTTTGAATTTATTGTATTTCCGTATTGGTGGTTTATGTTTGCAAATTTATATAGTTGTGTTAAATCGAGTAGATTATTATTTATATTCAATTTTTAATATTGCTCTGTATTGTTTTGTAAGAAGGAAGATATGGCTTTCTGTTCCCAACCCTACATGATATTATTATTATTATTGCTAACTGACATCGCCATACTCCCCTCTACAAACTACAACATAAAAAAAGCTCTAAATGAAGCGTTCTTAGCATTCTAAGAAGATATTTTCTACTTCGTACAAGAAGTTTTATAAAATTGATTTCAGTAATTGAATTTTCTTCGAATTGGAATCCATTGCAATAAAAGACTTCTTAAGAGCAACCCGTAGCATATTTTATTTGTATCAAATTAGCTGAAAGTTTCTGATACAATTTCATTGCGCCATTTCCGTCGGTCCATAAGGCTTTATTTAAATCTGTTCATAGACGCTGGCAGACATTTTTTCAGAGATGCACTAAAAGTAACCTAAATCAAATATCGATTTATTTAATACACCGAGTAATTCATGAAGAGCGTTTATTAGAACTTTTAAGAGAACCAACGAAAATTTGTTTTGGCAACCTTGCTAGTTTAAAATTTTTTGGTAAATAAATAAATAATGACTTTTATTAACTATGAGCACCTCATAAAATAGGATTCCAAATTGTTGTTTACTTAAGAACAAACAGTAGTCGATGAGTCATTACGAATAAATAGTGCATTTTTACCATATCGCGCATATTGTACCTTTATCTAGCGATGGAAATAAAACGTCTTTTTTTATATACAAAATATCTTAAAAACTAATTTCACGAGAATTATATGGCGCGGCGTCAGTGGAGATTTTAAAGATAATATCGGGGCATCTTTTGTAATTTTATTGGAAAATTAAAGATATTAACATAAATAGCCACAATATTTCTATTTTTATGTTCTGCATAGCGGACGATGTAATTTGCACCTATATAATTGACACTTTAAATACATTTTTAATTTTATTTGAAAAAAATAAGCTATCATCCGCCAAACTAGAAGTTTTGATGAACCGTTTAGTAAAATGTTTGTATGAAATTTTCAATTAGACAAGCCAGCAAACGATTCTTGTAAAACTCTTAGTAAAATTTTTGTATTACATTTTCAATTAGACAGGATAGGCAGTGGCGTGCATACAATATAGGCAAAAAAGCATTGCCTACCCTGGGAACAATAAAACAAACAGATAGAATTTTTTTTGTATTTTAGTTTTTAACCGTGTAATCCAACTTTGGCAATTTATCTCTACATTATAATAATAAATAATATTATAGGATCAAAAAATGAATCCTATATCATTTCCAAGAACGCATTCTTTGCTTATTATATCATAAACTAGAACCCTGTATAAGCAATCCGTAAGAAACTTTTTAAAGCAACGATCTTTCTATACAATGGCCTCTTAGGCAAAAGCAAAAGCAGTGCTTTTGTACGAGTGGAAGCAAGCGAGAGAGCCGGTAGGCAGTATGATAGAAAGAGATGTAATAAATGAACCCGTCGCATCAACGTTCGACCTTCGCCAAGAAAGCACGCGTTTGATAGATGCATTGGTGCCAATACTGCCAATCTTTAAGTTTTACCGTAGTTTGGAAAATTTCGCTTTCTTAACATAAAATATGAAACACGCCTCTATAAGTTTTATTATTAATTAGTTTAATTTTAGGATATTTTTAAAGGGATAACGATTAATGTATCGTAAAATAGGAACCACTTTTGTGACAATTAAAATAATATTTAATAATCAGTAAGTATCATCATATTTCACATAATAATTGACTTCGTTTTTGGCAACATTGGTTCATGGTTTAATCAGGTGGATGATAGATTTTTAATTTATTATGATTAGTGTTTTCGGCCTTTTGCTAGACTTCGCGCCGTCTGGTTTCGAGAAAAAAATAAATATGATGGCGTTAAATGTTACTACTATTTCAGCTAGCAGCGCGTCTGTAGAACAATCCTTATCTGGATTAAAAATAATTCATGACTATTTACGACACACATAGGGAGAGACACGCTTTATTAACAATATTCTCTCTGGAGAGCGACCTTTTGCAAGATTGAAAACGCAAAACCAATTTTTATGACGATGGTTTAAAAGAATTTTTACGTAAACACCGCCGTGTTGAACTAATTTACAAATATTGTCATTTTATTCTTCTTCTGCCACAGTGTTCTTTCTACAAACTCAAAAACAAGACATTTTGTAGGCAACAATTTTTATAAAACAATATTTTGTATTATCAATGTTAATAATAAATAGCAGAGCTAATTTAATTATTTTAATTAAGAACGGTGTGCCTGAAGAGAAAAACGCAAGAGACCATTTTTATGCAGAATTGACCAGGCTAACCAGAAATGATATCCGCATGGAAAAATGTCAGTGGCGTACCACTTTTCTTCTAAAAATATCAGAGGAAATGTTTGCAGGGACGCCACTGATGGAACAAAAAATAACTTTTATTACTAAAAGATGTGGTTTTATGTCCTATTAGCACATGCCAAAATTAAAAATATTATCTAAAGTACTTTCGAAGATATTGCAAAAAAAGCATTCAAAAAAATAATTCAACAACCTGTAGCAAAAAATTTAAGCCGTTTAGGACATATGTTTATATGAACTTTTCTTCATAAAATGACTTGATAAATTACACCCTAAAATATTAGCACGTTATTAAGGAACACCCTGTATGTAAGTAAAGTGTTGTTTGACTGATAGAAGAGTTTTGGACTTGCATTGTCTTTATTTGTTTTATATCACAACGTTTCAACTGGTAAGTATCTCCAGCCGCCTCCAGGTAAATACATTACATACAGTAATACATACAGCCCAAGCAGCAATTTTACGTCGTGCCGACGTTGTCCTATGCGACCCGACGTCGGCATACTACGTCAGTACGACCTTGTTACAACTCCTGTTTGCACCAATATGGTCAAGCATTTTTGGGTCGTTTCGACGTCGGAAACCAACTTAAAGTTGTTATTAAAAACAAGTGGCGACTATATTTTGAAGTACAAGAAATTAGACCATGTAGTGCAAAATTTTAGATATATGATAGTTAGAGTCGGCATATATATACTAATTGGTTATAGTATCACAACTTCGCTAACCTATAAAATATAACAAGACAATAGTAACTTGTAAAATAATCATGTCGCATTGTTATATTTAAATTAGATGGTAGAAAGGTTTAGCATAATAATAATTTTAAATAATTTCGTTCGTGTTACTGACATAGTAAAAACGTAAACGCAAGCTACTTTACTGATAATTATGGTTAAGATATATAGGAAATAAAATGCGCTGCATGCGCAGTTTTTGTAAAAAAATATTTTTGCAAAAAAAAGTAATTTTTTTTGAAAAAAGTTTTTTTGCTCCAAACTTTAAAGTTATAATTATGTTGCTTTATTACGAAGTTTCAAGGTGTTTTAAAACGTATCATAGAAGTATTGATCATATAAAACAGAAATAATTAAAGTTGAACAACAATGGCCGCCAAAGATGCATTATTGCAAATGGCGAAAATGGCGTAGTCGTACAAACTACCAAATTTTAACTAATAATAACTTCGAGTGGTTATTTTTAACCCAATGGCTTACCAAACACAACCTTTGGTCGGGAAATTTACTAAGTACGACCTATTCACGACCCGAAACAACAGGAATCTGTATTACCTGGCGAGATCAACTGATTACTTATCTAATTTATCTTTGTTGGGCCTGATAGTCTTCGGAGAAATCTATTTCTGAATTATTCCATTGTAAATCACATGATTCAGCACCACTAGAATCAAATTGATCTGGGTTTTCTTGAACAGTAATGGGTCAATCAGTCTGATTAAAGTTACCTACAACTGGGCATAAAGTTGAGTCCCCATTGGTGCTGGGGCCACTTTCTTGAAGCCGTTGCAGCTCAATTCTTTTTCTCCTATAATACGTGGCAGAATATTTAAAACGCCGTGCCGTTTCATTTTATTTCTTTTTTGGTGAAAAACAAAATCAGAATAATACAATGAAATTACATTTAAAAAGTAAGGTTAGATTGCCAACATTGCCAACTTTTCATTTCATGACACAAACCTTTAAAACGAGAAGTTACTAGTTTAGTTGTATACCGACGTTGTTGCACATTGTATAGAGCCCCTATATGGAAGAGTTTTATTTAAGTCCCTGACTGACGTAATTACGTCGTTGGCTCCCTGACCCAAACACGGCTATTCTTTAAATGAGTTTAGGTTTACGTATAGACTAGCTTACTTTTGTTAGTATTTTTAGCTTCACTTTTAGTATATTTATTTTTTGTGACCAAATCGGACGCTGATCTGACGTTGGATGTTGTACCTCGATACAACGTTATCAAATATGACAAAATCCGACGCTGATCTGACGTTGGATGTTGTACCTCGGTACAACGTTATCAAATACTAAACTTTTTTATTCTTTTTATAAATGATATTGGTGATGATCAGGATGTTGACCATTTGATATACGCTGATGATATTAAACTATATAAAAGAATTAGAAACATCAATGATTGTATTGTTATTCAACGGAATTTGGATCTAATTAATAATTGGTGTATTAAAAATAATTTAAAGCTTAACATTGAGAAGTGTAAAGTTGTTTCTTTTACAAATAAACTTTCTGTAATTAATTTTGATTATATTCTTGAAAATAAAATTATTTCTCGCTCTGACTCATTTTGCGACTTAGGTGTCGTTTTTGATTCAAAGCTTTCTTTTATACCCCATATAAATAAGATTATTAGTGAAGCTCTTCAGAGTTATGGATTTATTGTGCGCTGCACTAGGGATTTTAACAGCGTTGATGTCTTAACAAGCTTATACAATGCCTATATAAGATCGAAACTAGAATATGCCGCAGTGATCTGGACACCTGAGTATAATGTTTACATTGATAATCTTGAAAGGGTGCAGCGAAAATTCTTAAAGTACCTTAGCTTTAGGGTCGACGGAATATATCCCATGCAGGGTTTTCCCCAGACTCTACTTCTTCAGAGATTTAAATATGAATCACTCAGGGATCGCCGTGATTACCACCTATTAATGGGTCTGTATAAATTACTAAACAATCAACTCGACTGTATTAATATATTGGGTAAGCTTAATTTTAATGTGCCACGATTGAATTCACGACAAAATATGACTTTCTACCTGCTTAATCCAAAGACAAATATTTTAAAGTTTTCTCCTGTCTTTCAAATGTGTGAGAGATATAATAAGCGGTTTGATTTAGATTTTTTCAGTTCTTCGGTCAGTACAGTTAAGAGGTTAGTGCGGCATTAATACTTTAAACTGAGATTGTGCGGCTGGTATTATTTTTTGTCCAGTGACATGATTTTCTGTGTTCAGTCTCTCTTTTTCTTTTTTTTTACTGTTACTTTTCTTATATTCGAATTTAATTTCGAATAATTAGTTTAGGTTTACGTATAGACTAGCTTACTTTTGTTAGTATTTTTAGCTTCACTTTTAGTATATTTATTTTTTGTGTAAACTTTTTCATGGTCCTGCCTTGTAGTTGGGTTATTTAACCTGTAGGGTAGGTAATGTAAATAAATAAATAAATAAATATGACCAAATCGGACGATGATCTAACGTTGGATGTTGTACCTCGGTACAACTTTATCAAATATGGTCAAAACAAAGGACAACTCAACGTCGTCTAGTAACGGTCAAGAGGTATGTACTATTTGTACTTAATGCGACGTCGCAAGTATTACAAAATTAGTCGGACGTTGTGAAAATGCTGCTTGGGAGTATTCACCTGAAGACGGCTGGAGATACTTACCAGAGAACATCATTGTCTCCGACCTTCAAACAGACACTAAAGTGTTGTTGATATGCAATAGTAGTAATAATTACCTAATAATTAAATAAGATATTTTTGAATAAACCTTATAAATAATATGTGGTTAATAGGTTCTAATGCAAAAGATCGTAGGTCAAATATTTTTAAACTAATGCGATTCTAAATGACTAATTAGGCAAGAATGTTGCTGTCAGGATTAAATGACTACCTATGTTGGGCTTGAAATGCAATTTATTTCTCGCATGAAAGCCGTTTAATTTAATAAATTGAGCTTAAAATGCCAAGTAATTTTTATTTGTGTTTATCGCTCAAGCTTATTAACGTAATTATACCTACGTAATGGTATTAATTTTCCTGAGAAAATTATGAAGTAATGCAATTAGAATTATACATGGGATGATGGGTGGGCACTGAAGAAGTATAGGAAGTATAGGAAGATATTTTTTTACAATAACGCCCGTGTTTTAAGTAATATTTTGATCAATATTTCATTGTTTTTCGCTTCCTCCTGCTTGCAAGTAAACCATGCATTTTATGGTCTAATTTTATCAACCATTAATATTTTTTTTTATACAGGGTCCTGCAATAGTGCGTCAGGCTTCCATAGCTCCTATACGAATTATGTTAGGAATTTCATTCATATGCTGACTTAAACTATATCATAGGGCGCATTTCAGGAAAATATTTTCTTATATACAGGGTGTCCCAAAAAAGTGTGACAACAAAAGTTTTTATTTTTTTAAATGGAACATCCAGTATTTTTATGCATATTTAGTTTCGTATTACTGTCCTTTATAATATTCCAAAATTTTATTTAATTTGCTCCAAGAGTAATAAATTAAAAACTTTGCAGTCCTAGAAAAAAATTAATAAAACGATCTAATAACGTTTTTTAAACCATAGCATTAGGTGAGATTTATGACCAGGGGTCTAGAAATAATATAAATCTAGTAGTGTTTATTTATGTTATACAGGGTGTTCATAATAAGATTTCAAAAACGACACATTTTAAAATATTTTTTCTCGAGTTTTTTAAATGGAACACCCTGTATATTATGTGGCTATTTGATGTAAAATTCTAAAGCCATTTTTTTTGTTATACAAGCATGTAAGTTATTTCCAGCCGTTTCCGAATTAATTGGAAATTTCATAAATTATGTTGTTTAAATGGATTATTTATGATTAAAATTAAGCATAGGCGACTAGAATAATCATTGTAAACTACAGTGTGTTCAAAATGCCTTCCATTTTGGTCTGTACACACATCAACACGATCTTGAAAAGATCTGTTCACGTTCCGTAACATTTTAGGTGAAATACTAGCAAACGCGACGCTTATTCTTTGCTGCATATTAAAAAACGTTATTAGATTGTTTTATTGATTTTTTTTTCTAGGACTGCGAAACTTTTTTTTCAGTTTTTAATTTATTACTCTTATACTACCAGAGCAAATTAAATACAATTTTGGAATATTATAAAGGACAGTAATACGAAATTAAATATGAATAAAAATACTGGGTGTTCCATTTAAAAAAATAAAAAAAATTTTTGGGAAAACCCTGGATATGAGAAAATATTTTCCTGAAATGCACCCTATGATATAGTTTAAGTTAGCATATGAATGAAATTCCTAACTTAATTCATATAGGAACTATGGAAGCCTGACGCACTATTGCAGGACCCTGTATAGGATGTCAAAAAACCTGAAATATTGCAAATATTAATTTAAAGTAGTAGAGTTTAGTGTCCGTATAAGTAAATAGAAAAGAAGGTTTTTTAGCGTCTGCCGCTATAGAAAAAAATTATTTAATTTTTTTCGATAATCTCAATTCCACACATGCGCAAATACTCAACGTCAATTCAAATCGTTCCTACAAAGCACCAACTCGGTCATTTCCTTTTACAATGCTCTTCGAGGTGCGATGAAATTTTTTTAAAAATCTTCAAAACATTATTATTCATTAAATTTTAAAACAATTTATCTACTCCTATGAAATTATATATTAATTATTCAACTGATTTTGAGCAATTAATAGTATCTACAAACAAACAGCGTAAGTTATAATAACTCACTGCTATAACTCACTATAATAAATCGAAAAGGAGACTTGGAATTATTTACGAACCGAAAATCAAGGTGGCTCTGTACTTCTGTACAAGCCGATTGGCCGAAAGGGAAGTCCATTTTGACGTTTTCAAATTAAGTTAATACCTAATTGTTGTAAGTTTTGTGCTGAAAATGATGAATTCAGATAGTGAAGATGAATTATTATGTACACCTCCAGAAATAAGACAACTAGCTAATGTGACGATACAGAATTTATTGCCCGAAAAATCCAAAAACAAATATAAAGGTGTATACAAGAATTTTCAAAATTGGTGTAGCAGTAAGAACATTAAGTCGTCGTTTACAGAAAATGTACTTTTGGCATATTTTAGCGAACTTAGCACTAAATATAAAGCATCGTCTCTATGGACTTTCTACTCCATGCTAAGAAGCACACTCAACATAAATAATGGAATCAATAATATAGAGAATTATTTAAAGTTACGTGCGTTTCTTAAACGTCAATCAGAGAAACATGTAGCTAAAAAGGCAAAAAATGTTACGCCAGAACAACTTAATAATTTCATAAACGAAGCTCCTGATGACAAATATCTGGCGACAAAGGTAGTAGATCTCACAATAATTCAATCGTTTTTATCATCTAGTCAATTACATAATTTAAAGGTTGCTTTAATAATGGGCATTATGGGTGCTTGTCGTGCAGCAGAATTGCACTCTATGCAAATTACAGATTTAGAAGATCATGGATCTATTTTTATGGTCAGTGTACCAAATACAAAAACAAAAATTGCCAGAAAATTCACTATTACGGGAAGTTTTTATACCATATTTAAGGAATATTTAAATCTGCGTCCTACCGATGTATCGCAAACGATATTATTCTTTAAATTTCAAAATGGAAAATATCACTCACAAAGAATTGGCATTAATAAATTGGGAGCAATGGGGAAAGACCTTGATACATTTTTAAAATTACCAGATTGTAATTTATATACAGGGCATTGTTTTCGCCGCTCGTCGGCAACTTTATTAGTAGATGCTGGAGGAAATATAACTGCAATGAAACGCCATGGCGGTTGGCGATCAACTACTGTGGCTGAGGGGTATGTTGATGATTCCGAAAAGAATAAGACAGATACTGCAAATAAAATATACAGTTCTATAACACCTCAACCAGTTAGTACATCAACAATATATATGCACGATACCGATGCAACAAAACCAAAAAAAAATAGTAAACTTGCATAATTCGGTCCCACATATTCAGTTTACTGGTTGTTCAAACTTTACAGTTAATTTTATTAATAAACAAAATGAGTAATTACAACTAAAATTTGTATAGCATTGTTATAGGTAACTATCAAGATTTGTGAATAAAGTTTTTTCTCTGTACTTGTATCTTAGTATTTATTGCTATAGTCGTAGATAAAGTATAGTATTCAACTTGCGGTAATGGTCATAACTCACTTGATGAATTACAGCACTCGCCTGCGGCTCGTGCTACAAAACTTCATCTGCGTGAGTTATGACCTACATTACCGCTCGTTAAATAATATACTATTAAAATTATCAAAAAAACGTTCGACGTATTCATTAGACTGTACCCAATATGGTGCTATTCTCATATGTTGTATGTCATTGGGAAAACAATAGTTTTGAAATATCACACTGGTAAATTTTGGGCCAATATCAGTTACAATTGTTTAAGGAAGTTCAAATCGCGAACAGACCTCTTCCAATTTCATTACGATAAATACTAAAGTAATATGTTTGATTGATAAATCTTCCAGTCATTTTGAATACGCATCAATCATTAAAAGGTAATAATTGCCATTTATTGGACCTATCTAATCAAGATGAATACGTTCCCAAGATGAAACGGGTACCGTCCACGGAGAAGGTTCAACTTTTTTTTGAGAATTGGAAGCTTCAACACATCGGTTACATTTCTGAACAAAATTCTGGATATGGAAATCTATATTTGGCCAATAGACGTAACTGCGAGTAATAGCTTTCATTCTTGCTTGTCCAGGATGCCCACTGTGCAACTGTTTTCAAATCTGACTATGAAAGCTTTTTGGAATAACTGTCCTATTTCCAAACATTAAACAATCCTTAATGCACCTTTTCTGGCAAATTATTCTAAAGTTTTATCAGTTAAAATATATGTCGTTCTATTAAAAAAACACATGTTTGATACACCCTGTATATTTAAAATTATTTTTAAAAGATGCACATTATATCGTTAGAATTCTTGTATTTAAAGTTTTTTGATAAAAACGACCGTTAACAAGATATCGCACACCGGCATTCTAGTGGATACAGGACACACACAGATGTATGTAAACAGATAAAATTAATCATGACTTGAAAATTAGAAAAGTGAGAGTTCACCTATGGAATCAGTTAAATATTGTTAGGTGGTAAATGGATGTTTATCAAATTTTCATTCATAAGCATTCAAAAACTAGAAATTAGGATGGTAGCCTTAACTGAATTAAGATTTTAATGTTGGTTGTATATGATGACCACAAAAGAACACAAGTGAGTTATTTAGTTAGACCTCTAACATATTCAGACCTCAATAACCCAGTCACTTGTAAGCAAATTAAATAAGCCAATAAATGCACAGAAATATGTAAAATCAAACATAGGCAGACCAAAAACAGCTAATGGTGGTGATAAAGCTATGGATATTTTAACTGATCCACAAGATAATCCAAATTAATTACTTTTTTTCTCAGTTTGTCGTGTCAGTTGAAAAGACGCATCCACACAAGCCGTACATAATTCAGGATATATTCGATAGAAAAAATGAGTTGAAATTTTGTTTTATTATGAACTTACTTTTATGTCTAACGGCACCATCAACGAGCATAACATTAGTTGTTGGTATGTGGTTAGTCTTAGGTGGATTGCATACAAACAAATACCAAAAAAAGTTTTTTTCGGGGCGGGTATTATAGGCCATACAATTATTAGACTTTTACTTACAGTTATTACAAGAAAAAATTATTTCACAGTTAAAAATTATTTATCCAGACCAAAGGACTATCTACTATCAACAGGTGCCCCACTCATTTTAGTTTACAAGTGCCTAAATTCTTAAACCAAATGTTTTTAAATCAGTGAACGGTGCCATCATAACTGAGTAGCCTGCCAGATCCCCAGACCTCACCCCTTTAGACTTTAATTTGTCAAGTGATTTAAAAATAACGTTTACAGAAATAGACCGTTTAATATTTACGATTTAAAATCTGTGAATGAAATCTGAATAAATAAATATCTTGCAATAAATTCATCACTTGCAGTAGTTCTTTAGTAAAGAGTATAAATGAAAGACACGAAAGGAAGATACCCAAAAAACTTTAGCAATAAACACAACCTAGAATTACTCAGTATTTTAAAAATTTATTTAATAAAACCTCAAATTTGGGTCGATAAATTATCCTAACAGCAATCTCGAATAATAAGTCGGTTAGAAACATGTACGCGTGAAGATATGTTGGTGTTGTGCTGGAAAATTGGTAGGTAGTTCTTGTTTTAATACAGGTTTACGAACATACCAATTAGGACCACCCGTGTTGACCAAGTGACCGCTATTAAGTTTGTTTAGCGTGAAATGCTTTATGGTATAATTTTAAAAATAAAGATGTTAGGAAGAACCTTTTTCCTGGAGAATCACACGAAAAAAAGGTACCTATTTATTTTAATAATATTTTATTATCGTTCATAAAAATATACCAGTTTGAAACATACAGGGTGGCCCATTAATGCGAGGAAGTCCAATATATCAGTTGTCAACAGAAATAGTGACAAATATTACACATAAAAGCTATATGATCCATTGAGACGCATATTTTAAAAATATTTTCAGATATACAGGGCGACCCAAAAAAGCAGAGGGGCAAAAAGGTAATTTTTTTTAAATGGCTACCCCTATTTTTTTTTAGGGAATTGAATTCCGCATGAAATTCAGCATATACTAGAATATTTTAATTTGGTGTTCGTTGCGGCGTTGCCACGCTATTTATACTTTACTAAAAAATTTAAAAAAAAACACCTAAAAAAAAATAGCTGATTTAAATTTTCTAAAATATGGTTACGGTTTTGGATACCCGAGGGATGGTAGAATGATCCTATTAAAGAAATCTGACCATAATTTATACAGGGTAATTTTTACGGAGGTGCCAATATTGCAATATTTAAAATATTAAATCTTCATTTTTTTAAATGGGACACTCTGTATGGTTATGGGTCATGTTATTAAGTATTTTATGCCCTCTATATTTGCAATTATAACTCCATGTCTAAAAATCTACCGTTTTGTCACAATTTTGCATTCTATTTGAAAATGCAAAAAAAAGCATTATTTTTTTTTGGTAGGCCGTGACCCAAACAAAAGCGGATATATTCACATGTCAAAATAATGTTTTAATTACTTTTTTTAATATTTATTTAATATGGTTTCAGTTTCAAAAGCAGGAAATGACAATATACCTACCATTTTATATCATTTATAAACATTATGACGACATAACAAAAGACAAATAAAAAAAACAGAAAAATGTTAGAAACACAAAAAAATAGACACACACGTGGATATTTAAAATAAAAACTCTAATAAATGTTCGAAATATCCACCATTAAACATGCTTGTATACGTTCTTCAAGAGATCGACTGACTTCTTATAGTATATTGTATATAGTATAATGTTTATAAAAAATTCCGTTATACGTTGTTTCATATCTTCCTTAGTTGTCGGAGAAATTCTATGCATTTGTTCTTTAACATAACCCCATAAAAAAAAGTCCAAGGAATCATAATAAGGCCTAGTGGCTAATAAACAATTCTTGTCATTGGCGCCTAATATAAAAACCATATCAACAAGTTCTTTTTTGAAAAAATTCATTGCAATTTCTTAATCGTAAAATGGTCAAAATTACAGATTCAAAATTAAATATTAATCATGGTATTTTTGAAACATTATTTTGACATGTGATAATATCCGCTTTTGTTTGAGTCACGGCCTACCAAAAAAAAAAAAATAATCCTTTTTTTCAAATAAAATGTGACAAAACGGTAGATTTTGGGACATGAGTTATAATTGCAAATATAGAGGGCATAAAATACTGAATACCATGACCCATTAATATACAGAGTGTCCCATTTAAAAAAATGAAGATTTGATACTTTAAATATAGCAATATTGGCACCTCCGTAAAAATTGCCCTGTATAAATTATGGTCAGATTTCTCTTGGATTTTTTAGTAAATTATAAATAGCGTGGCAACGCCGCAACGAACACCAAATTAAAATATTCTAATATATGGCGCTCCGTGCCGCATCTTACTGGTGTGTCCCACCAAGTGCTGCCTTAAGTAGCTTCGAGATCCCTTTTTTTTCGTCTGATCCTAGCTCTACTGATGAGTCATGATATGACGAAACGCGTCTAGAGATGGATCTGGCGAAATGAAAAGGAAAATCTTCTTCTTTACTCATTGTTTTCGGTTAATAAACCGATGTGAGTTAGCGCTGCCTAGCGGGACTCCTGTAATTGTGACGAATGTCTTTACAAGCGATTTCCTCTTAACATTTACTTATTTCTATAAGTTTGTTAGAGGTGCTGGTATGCTCAAGAGTGTCTAACAACGACACAGATGGCGCTCCGTGCCGCATCTTACTGGTGTGTCCCACAAAGTGCTGCCTTAAGTAGCTTCGAGATCCCTTTTCTTTTCGTCTGATCCTAGCTCTACTGATGAGTCATGATATGACGAAACGCTTCTAGAGATGGATCTGGCGAAATTAAAAGGAAAATCTTCTTCTTTATTCTAATATATGCTGAAATTCATGCGGAATTCAATTCCCTAATAAAAAATAGGGGTAGCCATTTAAAAAAACTTACCTTCTTGCTCCTTAGCTTTTTTGGGTCACCCTGTATATCTGAAAATATTTTTAAAATATGCGTCTCAACGGATCATATAGCTTTTATGTGTAATATTTGTCACTATTTCTGTTGACAACTGATATATTGGACTTCCTCGCACTAATGGGCCACCCTGTATAGGCGTACAGCAGCGGAACCATGGAAAGGATAAAAAAGAAATTTCCTGTCTATATTCCTTTTTATTCTTATTTAGAACTATGTAAGATTACTCGGCTACATTCGCGATGGCCGAACGACGACTCGCCCCGCTAGAAACAGAAAGAACTTTACGGCTCATGTTTCTTGGTCTGTTAAATTAGATTTTACCTATTTCTGTTTTATTCTAATGATATGGTCTCTGTGGTTTTGTCAAGTTTTTTTACTTTGGTTATGTAAAATGGGAATCCAAACCACGTGATTCAATATGGTATTTGGATGGCAAAAAGCTTTGAGTCACCCGTTTATAGCACCAGCACTGTTATTTTTATGGTCACGTGTACCAATTGCCTAATTAGGTAATCCAACGATGTTTCAAAAAGTGGCGGCTGAATGGCAAATATTGCTTTGTAATTGGTACACGGGATCGTAAAAATAACATTGCTGGTGGTATCTAATGGGTGACTGGGTGCTTTTTGCTATCCAACCGCCACTGTGAATCATGTGAACTCCTTAAATATATTATGAAATTATTTAAGACATCACAGTTTTAAATTATTTCTACTCCCATATCAATATTTGCTGGTTCCTTAACACTAAAATAACTGGATAAATAAGCCATGGCAGTTAACTAAACTATGTAGTTTCAGAGAAATTCGAGGTTGAAATACGTTTAGCGGGAGTTTGGTGACAAAAACTGGCCAACATAAAATGTATATTGCCGTTTATAGAATGAAGTTTATATACTGTATTATTTTACTTTTTTCAGAATAGGAAGTTTACTAGTAACAATAAATTTCAAAAATTTTGATTCATTTTCTTTAAAACCTCTGGACAAAAATTGTAACGTTTAACTCGAGGTTTAACTTTATAACAATTAGGAAACTAATATAAAAATTGAATAAGTTATATGACCAAGGTGAGGGTCTCGGTAGCGCTGTTGATAGAGCATTCAACTGGTAATCCAGACCATCAGTTTTAAATTATTTCTACTCCCATATCGATATTTTCTGGTTCTTTAACACTAAAATAACTGGATAAATAGACCATGGCAGTTAACTGAACGGATATAATTTTATATCCACCCTTGTTAGGACATGAAATGCCACTCGTGATCAAATAAAATTATAACTGATAAAAATAATGCATGCAAGTGGCTTAGGGTTCTCCTTTCTTTTCGTCGGATCCTAGCTCTATTGATGAGTCATGATATGACGAAACGCGTCTAGAGATGGATCTGACGAAACAAAGGAAATTCTTCTTCTGTGATAAAAATAAGACAATATTTCCGGTACGATCGGGCAATTTCGCCGTTTTACCTAAAATTGTATGAAAATTAATTAGAGTGAATATTTCACTCACCTGTCAAACTCCATTAACAATTAAATACCATAATTTTATTGTGTGTTACCATGGTTATTTTATTGTTGCAAAAAATTTTCGTGATAATTTTTTGACAGTCAAAAAAATTATGATAATAATTATTTGACATATTTTTTTTGTCAGTCATAATGATACACGAACAAAAAGCTAAATCAGTTCATGAAATTCTCCTACGAATACAACGCGAGCATTGATGATTTATCGGTACTTTTAAGCAAATATACCTTCATGCAATTTGGAGCAAGCAAAAGCATTCGTGTACTACATACACTCATGCTTTTTCTGGCTCCAAATTGCATTTAAGCATATTTTCCTAAAATTACCGATAATTATCAATGCACTTTTTACGTCAAAGTGAATTTTTTTGACGTTTTACTTTTTACGTTTAAGAGAATATATTTATTCGGTGTCGTTTTACCTATTACTTTCTATTTATTTATTTGCGAGTTCACTATAATATGCTATTTCAAAGAACATATTTGCGAGCACTTGTTGAATCCATTTGGAATCCCAACAATAGCCAATTCTTTGTCTATGGTTGGTGCTGAAAAAATTTCTCAGATTCGAATTCTTTACATTACTTATCCAGTTAAATTTTAAATACAATTTTAGTATCAAAACATATTCTCTTGTTTCTCATTATTATTTTGTACATATTGTCACTGTAACTTCTTCTTTACCCTTTTGTAGATAAACTAACTTTATGATCCATTCTTAAAGGATATCACCGCAATATTCTTTCTGGGAAAGAGCTCGATATAATATAAAGGCATTTTTTTATGGTTCTTTAAAAATTAAGCTGCATAACTTTATACAGTGTATTTGTGCAAGGAAAATTGGCAGCTTAGTGCTTCTGCATCGACAGTAAACAATAATCCAAGGTTTCGACGGTCGAAAAAAAGGTCAATGTTGTTTATAGACATTTTAAATAACGGATCATGTATAACAGTTTCTTTACCCTTGCCAAATACCATAAGCTGAGTTTTAACTGCGTTTAAAACCAATTTATTCGCTTTAGACACCTGGAAACCCAACTCTAAGTCACTGTTAATTTTGTATAATAAGTTAATAGAGAAAAAAGAAAAATATATTTGCGTATCATATGCAGTATAAATACAAAATATAAAAGGTCCAGGATGCTTCCCTGCGCAACGCCTTTATTTACATACAAACTTAGAAGCATCGCGATTTGTTAGAACTCTCTGTTGTCTATTTCTAAAATAGTCATGGGAAAACTGTAGCACATGATCTTTAGAAGTATTTTCTATACATATTAGTGCTAACGACATTTAATAAAAATACTTTGCAAAGTCAAAAAAAAAGTATACGACATGTAATATCTGCTCTGATTTTTATTTAGCCCTGATAGTTCATTATTTGGAGTAATTTTGCTTCAATTTATAAATATTTCCAATTCCAATTGGCGACACTGATTTTCTATTGTTTTCGGTTTAGATAAATCAATTGGAAATGTTCGATAAATGAAAATCTCTCTAGAATAAATTAATATCCCTCGAGATAAAACTGTATTTTATTGCGTCGCCATTAATGAAGGCTAAGAGTTCGAGTTATTAATATCTTCGATAAATTGAATATAATATTTTTGTCTGTGTTTGACATACAAATTAATGCCAACCAATCGAAAACAGTTCTAGTTTTTTTGTTCGATTTAAGCCATAAAATAAAGAAATATACAGAAAATTAGGTAATAGTTTATTACAATCCGAGAAAGAAAATTGTTAATTAATGTCAAGAGATCATATAGATTATCGAAATGCGTAGCTATGTTTGTAAATAAAGGAAAAACTAATAATTAGTCTTTTATGAATATCTTTGGGAGTACCTAATAAAAATTTGCCAAATTTTTCGACGTATTTTTAGTCGTTTTGTACAACCTTGCTCCAAATTTAACCTTCTCTGTATCTCTTGCCATTTACAAGATCTCAACGGTGAGCGTCAAATTTGTGGTTGGTTTGCACACGTTTTTCTTTATTTACAATGCTTTTTAATTGTTTTACAATGTTTTAAACAAAAATTTAGGTTTCGAAAAAACCGTTAAACATGTTAAAACGTTCAAACCTATTTTATTGCTATTAATATACATTATATAATAATGTATTAAAGTAGAGCGTTTAGCTTCCGTATAAGTAAATAGAGAAAGTTTTTTAGCGGCAGGCGGACAAAGTGGTGCATCTATCTTTTGCATTAAAGTACACAGGGACGCCAAAGGTAATGGGTTCCCTGGGGCACAGCACTTCTTAAAAATGTCTTGTGTCGCTGTACTGGGAGTCGCTACGGGTTTTGGCTTTCTGATGAGTCCTAATAAGGACGAAACAGCCTGTTATTGTCTAGCTGTGCCCCAGGGAACCCATTACCTTTGGCGTCCCTGTGTACTTTAATGCAAAAGATAGATGCACCACTTTGTCGGCCTGCCGCTAAAAAACTTTCTTTATTATAATGTATGTAGGTCTAAATTAACTAACCAGCAAGTTTGCCTGCTAATGTCATGTATGTTACAGTCAAACTTGCTGGTTAGTTAATTGTGGTTAAAAATACAACTCAACATAAAACTTTTAACACATGAAGAATAACTAAATTGGGAGAAGAATTATTAATTTTAAATTCAATTTTACTTATTTGACCATCTAGAATAGTTATTTATTCTTTTAGGCAGAAAAGTATCATTCGACAGTAAGAAGAAGGCCATTTTTAAGGCGAATCGATAGGAAAGTCCTGTCGTTGGATGTTTAACGTACTGCGTACTGTATATAGTGACAGTCGGACAGTCCATAATGCAAATTCTATAATCTATATTAATGGTTGTTGCACTCTAGTTCCTAGCTATTTTACCGCACAGGCCGGAATTTAATCATAATTGCGTTAAATTGTCCATGAAATTGGACTCCAACCACCAGCCAACAATATTGAAACACAAAAAGTTAATCGTTACGAAAAGCGTGTAAAAGTTCACAATAAACCTTTTAATTTATTTTGGAGATTGAAGCATGGCGTCCTGTGTTTTCTGGATTTTTATTTAGTTCCACGGAAATAACGGCGGAAATGTAATAAAACTGGAGAAGAAACATGTTTGTTTAAACGGGTTTTGGAATTTCGTTGAGGTTTTTCGCTTGGCAAGCTACGAAATTCGAGTATATTTCCATAAAATAAACAACGAAGATTAAAGAACAAACTATAGGGATACTTTACTGAGGAAAAAGTCTGATCACAGTAAACAAACTGATTTATTTGGGCAAGATTTCTTTGAAATATAGTGCTTAGAATCATAATAATATGGCCCCATGCATATGACGATATCGATTTTTTATTATTAAGTATATTATTTGTTAACCAAATTTATTTTAATAGTGAAGAAATAAGTATAATAATTAAATCCGCCGATCAAATACTAAGATAACATTAAACAATTGTTCTTAATATTAAAAAAAATTGGCGTTGCACCGACCGACCCAGGTGCATCATACCGACCCGCAGTTCCTTATAATCGTTGTGGTTGATGCAGATGGATTTTGTTAGTCGCGCCGTGTCGCGTCGTGCGATGAGCACCTGTGAGGGTGAGTTTCATGTTTTTTATATATTAGAAGGGAACATTTTTATATTTACTTGCCCACGGCCGACTACTAGCCGTATTACTTCTCATAAGGCAACAGGGGCAACGGGTGTCATAGAGAAGGTCGCATCTTTAAAGTGAAACTGGATTGGCCATCTAGCAGGAACAACGGACGTAAGATGGTCAAAGCGTATCCTGTAGTGGAGACTAAGGGACAAAGCTTACAGAAGCAGAGGCAAACCACCAGCAAGATAGACGGATGATCAGGCCCGACAAGAGTGGGGGGCAGGAGGGGGGGGGGGCAAGTTTCCCGGGCCCATTTTTCTTTTAAGGGCCCGGGCTGCGCAGTTAAAAAATATGATAAATTGTGTAAAAATATGAAATTTCTGTTGACCAATAATCATTTTGTAAACATTACATGTGAAAATTATTATATTTTAAAATAAAAACGTTGCTAATTATTGGTATCTTAAAGCTTAAACGATCGATGTGGAGTTAAAAATATTTCTAGCCTGATGGACGATTTAAGTTTAATTAGAAATAACTGGCAGTCCATAAACAATGAATGCAAGTCAGTTGCTGAAAAGTTAGGTTTAACGGGGACTTGTGGGTGATATTTTGCCAATCAACAAAATCCCGCTAATCGATTTTGCGAGCCTGGCTGATACCTGAAACAGGATTCGCTGGAAATAATTATATTTGCCGCTGAATATAAAACAGGTTTTTACAAAATTGTTTGTGTGGATTCCGAGAAAATCACGTTTCAAATGGCGGTTAGAAGGATTTTATTAGTTTGAAAAATGTCACCAATTGCCAGTTTTTGTCAACCAACAAAATCCCGCTAAACGATATTTCAAAAGGAAATATTCTCTGAAACTACAAAAACAATTTGTTAAAAACCTGTTTCATATTGAGCGGCAGTGGCGTAGCCAGGGGGGCAGGAGGCCCGGGCAAAAAAAAAAACCTTATTTTTAATATTTTTTTGCTTCGTTATGCTTATTTCATAAAGTTTTAGAATATTTATATTAGTGTATTAGTATAACTCCCTAGAAGTTTCTTTAAAAATATTATATGTTTTTTGTAATTTTCAATTTTTTTTATGGTCCAAACAAGGATTATTTGGCCGTGGCACCCGAAAAAATTTTTGCGCTAGTTACTGAGTTTCAGATCCTTTTGGGTCCGGGATGCCACACAACCTCCGGGCCCGACCTGGCTCTCGACGGCCCTGCGGATGATATCAAGAGCAACCCGGTAAGACTTTTTATGGACGGGATCGAAGCTATTGATGTCAGACCTCTAGACTATTTACTCAATTTGGGACCTACGTTTATCCCTATCGTTTATGTGTCCATATTACACCTACGTAGTTATTTCTACAATGTGAGTATGTATACTCAGTAAGTAAGGCAGGCGAACTTGTTCTTACTATATTTGTCTCTTTTTACTTTAACTACTGGTGGATTGTAGAAAAAGACGAAAATATGATCTAACTGGCACGAGCAGTTTATTTTATAATTCTACCTCACTTCCCCGTCTGGAGCCAAATGGAATTATTTAACCAACCTCGCCCTATGATGAAAATGGCTAACAGTGATTATTAATTTTTTAAATTTCTAATTGTTTATGAAAACGAGCATTGTTATTTTGCTAAAGGTATGTAATTCAAACACGTTTTCATTAACTTTGATTAATACATTTCTTAATTATAGAAATCTTCAAATTATTAGTATTTAAACTATACAAAAGTTGTAAGCACTTTTAATTATTTTTCTTATCCTAAACTCGTGAAATGTATTTTAGCTATTTCAAAATCATTTTATCCCATTTTTGGAACTGTTTTTGAATTGAATATTTTTGTTCTAGATTAGTAGTTTCTTACGAACGAATGCATTTTGGAAACATAATTTGGTCGCTGCTCTTCAGCTTGCCCATAAAATGTTTTAAACCAGGCTGATTGTGAGTACAGTAGATCTTTATTGAAAATACGAACATTGCTGAAAAAACTTGTAGTACTTAGAGATTGGATGAAAACCAGTAAACAAGGAACTCGATAAGATGATTACGAGAAAGTATAGGACTCGAATGATAACTAAGACATGTACGTCCAATTTTTTAATAAAATTACAGCCTACTGCATTTCTGGAATTTTATTTTTTGTTTTTACAGACAATGACAAATAATTTAAAAGAAATTATTTTAAAGTGATATTTAAAGCCGAAAAGTTTATTCCGAATCCTATTATTTGGTTTTTATTACTTATGAAACCAATAATAAACTATAGTACGGTGACCAACAAAACACCAGCATAGGAAACTTTACGCTATATCTTTTGCATTGAGTTGATTCTTGCTGATGGCGTTACTGAGTTTTCATCACGGTTTTTATTTCTTAAAAATGCTTTGAAAGAACCGTCTCGCTGTACTTGGAGTTACTTTACAGGTTATGGCTTTCTGATGAGTTCTAACAAGAACGAAACAGCCTGTCATTGTCTACCTGTGCCCCAGGGAACCCATTACCTTTGGCGTCCCTGTGTACTTTAATGCAACAGATAGATTCACCACTTTGTCAGCCTGCCGCTAAAAAACTTTTTTCTATTTACTTGTACGGACGCTAAACTCTCTTCTTTATTGTTATTTTTAATGTTGAAAAAAATCGAAGAATAAGATATGGGCCAATGATAAAAAATCGACCAAACGTTTTGTCACTCTTGATGATGGACGTTACTACGTCGGAAACATGCAGAGGATACATTTTCTAATTCCTTACAATACTGGTGGAGAAAGACATAAAGTGTTTCATTTATACATTGACACATTTAACTTGTCACTTCACTTCAAGCATGGACTATTTCTCAATTTACTATGTAATTGCCTCTGGATTAAATATTTCACTACATATTTGAATACACCAACACGAAAACTGATTATATTATAAAGTATTAATGCTATCCAAACGAGATAAAACGAAGAAAAATCCATAAAATCAAGAAGACCTCGGAATTACGTGACAAATTAGCAATATCGTGACAGGGTTTAAACCTAGATTCGGGCAACTATGAGGTTTTATTTACGGCTGTGGATGTAAAGGTCTCGCCTGGGATAAATACGTGCTGGTTTTAAAAGACAATTTTCTACAAAAGTCGGGTGTAGAAACGTTTATCAAGTTTTATAACCGAATCGACTTCTTATGAGTTTATTAGTTTATAATAGTTCGGGGTTTTATTGTTACACTAAAAAATTGTTACTTTATATGCATTTTTGAAGGAGGCGTGACGAATTTTTTGTTTAGATTTCTGTTTTTAACGAGTTATCTTTATTAGCCAGTTTTTGCCAACCTACAAAATTCCGCTAAACCAGAGGTTTCCAAACTTTCTTTTCTCATAGACCAAATTAAAAATTTTGTTGGTTCCGGTGGACCCCCTACAGCTACATTTCTACCATATTGCCAAAACTCGACAAAAAATGTGAAGATTAGATCTAACTATGAAAATTTGCGTTGTGGCTGAGTTCCAACCACGAATTAACAGTTTTCGGAAAGAAAGTGAGAATGCAATTGCAAGTCCCGACACGTTGTACTAAATATGGAATATGCAAGTTTTTACAAGTAACAGTCGCTGAACTTCTTAAAATATTATCTGCCTACATTGATAGGTGAAGTCAAATCTACATTTTAGTTCTTTACTATCGAAACGAGATACATTTTCGTGGACCCCCGCTTACGAATTGTGAACCCCCATTTTTATGTCACGCCAGCGTAGTCCCCCGTCAAGTCTCCCGTGGACCACTTTGGGAACCAATGCGCTAAACGATATTTTAAACGCAAATTTCTCTGACACTGCACAAACAATTTGGTAAATACCAGTTTCATTTTGAGGGGCAAACATCATTCTTTCTACTGTCTATTTCAGAAAGGTGTAAAGTAATAAAAGCTCATTAAGTATGTAAAGTGACTACAGAGTAACCCAATGAATATTTAAGCCACTTTCATAATTTGGCATTGATTTCATTGCAAAATTCTTTATATTCATCAAGTGCGGGTAGTATCACCCGGGTTTGGGTTAATTTATGGGTTTTGTAAATTGTTATCTATTCACAAATACTGAAAATGGCGTGACAAAAGCGTGCATTATCTACATAGTATTAGCTACACTTATTTTTTTTAAACAAATGAAAAAAATACAAAATATAAAAAATACATTATACAGAAATTAAATTTAAAAAAATCATCTTGTCGTTATAATTAACGGGTCGACGGTCCGACGGATCAGGTGGTCAAGATCACACATTTTTGCTCTTCTTTAATGACATGATAGACTGCTTTGCGCCAGTTCTCTGGTGTAACTTCCTCAATGGCTTGATCAAACAGTAGCGTAACGTCTTTATTTTGAATGTCGTGTTGTGTCTTGCTACAAATCCTTTCACTTGTGACCATATAAGTTCTATAGGATTGAGTTCGCAATGATATGGCGGTGTGCGCATCACTATGTTTTTCAGCTATATCTTCCACGGCATATTTCACAAAACGATCTTTGTGTAAATTTGCTATAGCTAATAGTTCCTTCTTAATCAAATTATCTTCTTTTTTTTGGTATAGGTATTCCCAAAAACATAGAAAATTATTAGTTAAAAATATTTTCTTTATAAATATTGTAAAAAATGAATAGCTGTAATGTTTTTCGCTAGTAAATTTTAATAAAAATTTTAAATTTATAATATCCCTAAAGAAATATTTTTTACCCATGGATATAACTTAATTTTAGTGGAAAAAAATAATTTTTGATAATATGGCATACAAAATACAGTGAATATTATGAAATTTTACCATTATTTTTTACAGTACATAATCATTCTCGAACTACCTTTGCAATACACTGCAAAAATACATAAGTAGTTGTTGATATGTATCCGCGACAATATTTTCTTAAAATAATCAAACATTTTTTGTCTTTTAACCCAAGAATAATGATAAATTACTAATAAAACTTACTCCTACACAAGGTAACTACTGCCAACCATAAACCATAAATCATACAGCCACAAAACATACTTCTAGACAATCCATTACCGTTGTTAACATAAAATAACCGGTATTAAAAATTATTTATTTACCATTGTTTTTAATGCATCCAAATTTAAGAACTGTATTTTAAACACAATATGAAGTGCCCTGCTCTAGTGAAACAGTGAAACAAAAATTGAACAAATTGTTTGTTTTAACAATATAAGTATAAAACAGTCCAAAATATAATACCAAGCCAGTAGTAGTAACCGTAACCAGGATATTTTTTTTCTGGAGGAAGGGGCAGTCGAGATTACATGTATTTCAAAATTTTGTACTAAGTTAGGACGGCGAAAGTCTTCGGGGTCACGCCCAAACCTAAAAAAAATCCCCCAATCAAATTTCAAAAGTTAAATTATTACCTTTACCCTCTTTAACTAAGCCAGAGTTGGATTAAATTTGTTTCTCTAAATTTAGAAGGGAAAAAGGGAAGAAGGGGAGAAGGGGGACAAGGGGACAAGGGCAGAATGGGAAAAGGTGAGAAGGGGGTGTTGTGCAGCCCGACAACCCTCCTGTGCGCTATTCTTTCGAGTTTCATATGTCTAATAAATCTGTTAAAAACCAATATATCAAACTTTATGCTTAACAGTTTAGCTAACTCGGCAACAAACAAAACTAAAGTCCAAAAACAAATAAATCAATATAAATTATTAAGCAGGAACTAACAACGAACTGCATAAATTCAAAAGACCACAAAAACATTGAATTACTGAATTATTGCTAAGGCGCAAGGTTCGACTAAAAAATTATAAAATTATGAATTTACCCATACATCACATTAAATTATACAAATGTTCAAAATTAATTAAGAACTGACTTTATTATATTGTCTAGGTACGAGCTTTGTATGAACGACAACCCAGAAAAAATTACCAGCCGAGAAAATAATTTTATTAAATTTATTGTTATTTTTTGACTATTGCATTGTTCTAGTTTTTCTACACTGTTTACAGGAATGTAGGAATTTGTACTATTATTTACTTAAATGATTCAGAGACCCTATTCGCCTGGTCTAAATGCTGGCAATATAATGGACATATAGCATATCCACAAAAAAAAAAGAAAATAATACTTGTTACTATGTACTTGTATGTATTAAATCATATATGTCAATTTTTAGTTTGACCATTAAATCGGGTTTATAGGTTATCCGCGCGGTTAAACCAACAGGTGTTTTATCCAGAAACTCAAATAACTAATTGCCTTGTTTGTCTGTTTGAAGGTTGAAGACAATAATGTTTCTTGAACGGCAGTAAAATTTTGGACTTGCATTGTCTGTATATATCACTCCATCACTTATAATAATAATAACAATAACTCCTCAACTTAATAATCTAACGTCAACCTCCTATTCTCTTTATCTTTTATATAACGTGCAAAACTAAAATAATAATAATAATAAAAAATTGTTAACTTAATGATCTTAGACTCTTTTGTTTCTCTATCTCTTATATAAGTGCAGACTAAATGTTACATTTTTGATTTGTTTAATTCATGTGTTTGTTTTTTTTTTTATTGTAATATTTTGTAAATTTATTTATTGATCACCATGCATAACTAGAATTAATTAAATGATAACAAAGTAAATACTTATTGAAATTGTGTGAAGGGTACAAGCAAGCTTTTAAAAAGCTTAGGTACAAATACATTAAATAAACCCCCCAAATATCAATAAGTATTTACCGCTAAGCTTATATATGACATTCAATACCCTCGGGAATGCTTTGATTATGTATTTTGATTATTTATTGTAAACTTTAATAAATAAATTAAATAAACTGAATTGAATTTATTTTTAATCACAACGTTTTAACTGGTATGTATCTCCGGTCGTCTTCAGGTAAACACTGATGCAATTCACTTGGAGATACCAGTTAAAAAGTTGTGATCCAAAACAAATAAAAACAATGCAAGTCCAAAACTATACTGCCGTAGAAATTGCCTGATTATTGAGAAAACTAGAAATAGAATATTTTATTATTTTAAGCAACATATCGATCAGTGATTTTTCATAATTAAAAATTAATAAAAACCCATTTTATTTTATTTATATTATTGCAGAATTTAAAAATACTAGTTCCTTATATTTTTAGTATTATTACTTACGTTGAAAATATCCACTGCAATGCAATAGGACCGATAAAATCTTGTCAGCTAAATATTATTAGTTTCAAGGGATACCTTTTCTTTTTGACTGCCGAAAGCTTTTAGCTTTTAGAATATAGTTTAAAATATACATTTCAGATATACAGATCTGCTCTCGAGAAAAATCCGCAAAAATCTATGTCAAAGGTATGTAAACTAATCTTTTCTTTTGGAGGGAAAGTAAATGACGATTTTTAAACCAAAATTTGGTCACTTGTGGTAAAAGTTGAAATTGCGAAACTGCCTTCCACAAAAGAATCAGACCATAGGTCTACATAATGCAGGATCTAAAACCTTTGTTTTAAAAATAATATTATTTTTTTAACCTTAGTTTTCTGCAGTTTATATTTGATAAAAGCTTATTCCTGATTAAAAAATCCACACATAAGAGTCATAATAGTAATACCACTACTTGCGGTTAAATAATATTCCACAAACCATAGGACAAGTTAAGAATCGACAACGTATAATCGATGTTAATCCCGTGCAACACGTTAGCAGTTACTACGAGTCCAAGGATTTTGTGGAATGAAAATTATATTGAAAACGATGCTGCTGGACCTTTTGCATGCCGTGAGACCAAATAATAATATTTTGCCCTGAAAAGGTGAACTATAAAGGGATTATGTACTTATTTTAACGGGTAATTCCTTGACCAATTTTAAGTCGAAACGTTTCTAAAAACGTTTGGTTTTTAATATATTTTTTTTAGTAGAATGAAAAACTTGGAGAAAGTCGCTTCTTTCTTAAAAACACACACTAGTTACAAGGAGGGAAATTCATAATAAATCTTATAAGAAATATAATATTATTTATTATGATTTCTAGTAGCCCATAAAACCATAATCTATAGTATAAAACCGGCTACAATAAAATTAGTAGTATATTTCAGTTAATGACAGGTATTCTTTTTGGTAATATAAATTATTATAATAGTTTGTAATCTTCATAATAGTTTCTATTAAAATTTATGTAAATGATTATTAAATATTTTTTTTTTATTTGATTTTACTATATTTTATTGTAAGAATTATAAAATATTATTATATTAATAGTTATACTAAGCATCACTACCAATAGTTAATATATTTTATTATAAAAGATAAGATATATTTTCTTTTAACCGGTGGGTTTGTCTTCGGCATTGGAGTTCCTGCTAGATAGTGCTGCTACGTTTTCACTACTTACTTACTTACTTACCTAATAAGAAATTCTTAAAAACACAATTTCGTTGTTTCTGTAATTGCTTACGGGTATTGGCTTTACGTAGAGTCTTAATAAGGACGAAACTGTCATCATTGTCTATTTGTGCTCCAAGGCATCACAGTAACATAACTAGACTAACACTCCAGTTAGGTACCTTTTCTTCGAGTAGTAAATAATGCTACCGAGCGGTAGCATTATTTTTTTTTTATTTTACAGTATTTCCGTCTAGGCCTAAGGCAAAAACCATAGGACTTAAGATATACGTTATATTAATAAAATAAATTAAATACTTATATTCAATATTCAATAGATGTAGCCGTTACTTGATGAAGATCCATTATAGAAACTAGGTTAAAAAGAATACAAAAATGTATAAATCTTCACTTATTTTTTTTGTGTGTCGAAACAATTGTCATAGTACAATAAAAAAAAAAAAATAAGTGAAGATTTATACATTTTTGTATTCTTTTTAACCTAGTTTAAATACTTATATACTAATAGAAAATAGAAGAGTATTGTGACGGGAGTTTTTATTGAAAAAATAAACGACCTAAACACCATAACTTCATGTAATGTAATTTTAATATTAAAGTAATTCTAAAAATAATTGCCAGGGCCGTATAATAGTAAAGAAAGGATAAATGCTAGTGATGTGTTATTTGACGACAAAGCGTTAAAATTTTAAAAACCTTTAAATTGTATTAAATTTCCAAAGCTTAGAAGTCCTTAAAACTGTTTTAAAAATTTCAGGTTCGTATTTAAGAAAAAATAATGAAGGTTGGTATCTAAGGAATAAAACTTCCAATTTGAAAACTAATAACGCCATCTTGTAGAACATAAAGCTAGCAAAAAGTATTTTTTGTTTTTTTTTCCAAGTCAAAAATAAAGGCGCAAGAAATTAAAAACCCAAATTAAAAATTTCGGGTTTTTTCAGATATCTCCGAAGTTATTTGCAATGTTTACAATTTTCTTTCTTTATTAAGCCCCAAAATACGCAACTTTGCCTGAATTTCACAATCTTCGTATCTCTAACTGTTTTCGAGATCCCCTTGTACGCACACGAATTTGTAGCACCCTGTATACTACTAAAAATTATAACAAATATAATTATATTTCTTATAGGTTGTATTAGACATTTAACTTCCCTGTATAAACAGCAATATGCGAATAGGTATCAATTCAGTTCCCAAGTCTTATTTATTTTATATACATATTAATATTGTCACAAGTGGATTTGTGTCAGACACTTTTTTATATTATTTTTACTTTACCAATTAGATATTATTACGGAAAACTTATAAATCTTTTGGTAACATCTTTTTCTAATGGCATTCAATTAAGTTACTAAAGAATCATTAAATCTGTAGAAAATTGGACACATCTATGGGCTCGGGTCAGGATCATCGGTTACAGCAAAATCCGTTAAGCGATAAAATAAAAATTATTACAGTGATTTTTATTGCTTTTCGAAGAGTAGAAGGCAATTAGCCGATACAGTGATCCCCTTGAATATACGGCCATTAGTCAAAGATGGTGGGCGGTATAGCGCGTTAAATTAAACCATGTAGCCTAAAGGATTTGGTTTAAGACAAGCTAAGCGAGGGGGAGCTAAGAGCAGTTATTTATGCTCGCGGTTAATTCTACTTCGTTAATGTATCATAGCGTTACATGCACTATTTTCATTGTTAGCAACTTTATATCTGACTAATAAAAGGACTGTTTCAACAGGTAAAAGCATGAAACAATTGTCAATCACGCCCCAGGCTTCTGTAGCTCCTTTTATACATGTTAAAAGATTCTCGTCTGTAAAAGTTTTTAATGTGCAATATACAATTATTATTAAAATTTTAAAAATTTAAAACAATGGATTATGACGTTCTTTTAAGAAACATAAATAATAAATTCACCAGAAATAGCGAAAATGCGTTTTTTAGATTTATTTAAGAAAGAAATAAGTGATGAAAATATCAGTATCGCCATTTGTAGCAATCAATTTTAATGCAGAAGACAAAGCCACCGAATGTAATTTCATAGGAAATCTTCAAAACTTAACTATAATTTTCTCGATATTTTCTATTGTCTGTCACACTGTGCTAAACCACCACCTAAAACTACAGAAAAAGGTTTGTGATGTTATCGGCTTGATTACTGAATCTAGATACTCATTTTAACTCGTATACAAATTTTAAGAAAATCATTTACTTACCTACTACTCATAAGACTACATATTATTTAATTCTTTATATTTTACTTAAAAACTATTTATAGGAATGCAAGCCATGCAAAGAAACTTAAACTTCCTTAAACCTTCTTCAAGCGATTTCTATACCACCCTATATAAGCTTTGTTCGAAGAAAATCGCTTCTAAACGGTAATTTCCAGTAGATCAAACGGATTATGAATTTAGCAATTGATTGTTGCACTAGCAAACAAGTTGAGCGCTTGGAAACTTCGATTCAGTAACGATTTTCTTTTTGGGTCGGAACAAAGCCAGTATCACCACATCAGTATCGCTTGAGACGAAGTTTTGAAAGCTGAGGATGCCCTTAAGAGGTCGCGTCGTACATACCTAATATGTAGAAAAATATTATAAATCATTAACAAATATTTGATAAATATGGCACGTAGACACTAAAATGTGCATTATTTATGTGCATTCAATAAATAATAATACTCTATAAGTGAAATAAATATCGCATAGGTAAGAAACCTAATCTTTTTTAATAAATAGTCTTTAAAAATGGAAATGTCCTAAACTGGGCTGATCATTAACAAAATAAGGTCTTCATCGGGGGAAATTCATAATTCGGTGGATGACAACATTGGACTAATATTTTAGTTATATTTATATAATTACAGATTTAAAAGTAAGTATATAAAAGAAATATGGTTTTAAAATAAACCATGCAGGCAAAAATAAATTACGATCACGGCAGTGGCTCGTGTCACGCGACCGTGGCGGTCCGAGTTCGATCCTCGAAGTAGGCATACGTATAATAAAATAAGTAAGCATGTCCAAATTTAGCAGGTTTAGGAAGGGAAGAGGGTAAAATGTATCATCTTCCAACGCACCCCATTCATGCCGGTAACCGGGCCAGATGAGATCGGACATTTCGTGGGGTTTGAAAGAAGGTACACATTCCCCAATCGGTAGGCCATGTAATGGCAATAAACCGAGGGTTGTTGGGGTGTGTCGCATGACTGAAGATCGTGGTTTGAGTTTGTTTCCACGTTAAGCTGTAGGTCCAAGAGCAAGCTGGCTGAATGTTCGAAAGGACAAGTGGCTATCAATAACCCAGAACAAACAAAAACAACAAGGATATTACGTACGCTTATACTTCAAATTGTATATCTAATTTTTTGTATTTCCTAATTTTTTTTGTCTGGGTTAAGTTACCGTCTGTATAACAACAAAGCTTTTTTGAAATATTATTTGTATTTTGGATATATTTACAATTTTAAACGCCATCTCTCGAAGCATTTAACGTTCCTGTTTGATTACCGTGTAAAAGTAAAAGAAATTTCGACCTAATACCCTTCTTAAGACAATTTTCTCTTTTAATTAACGCCGTTACTCAAATTAAATCCCTTCATTGACATGATTTAACGGATTTTAACGTCGAGCTCGTTATACTTTGACTAATAGTCGTGTAAGGAAAAACGTCGTATTGGCAAATTGCCCGATATGCCTAATAAAAAACAAATTGTAAACGATTTCTTTCCGGTAATTGATAATTTCAAGCAGGTATAGAATTAATGGATAATTTCAGGAATAAAATATAGTGTAAGACTCAATTGGACAGACAAAATGGAATTTTCAGCTTTTACTAGACTAAAATTTACTACTTTATTAAAAAATACCAAACTTTTAAGTTAAATCTATATTCCTATAATATATAGTGTGTCTGTTTGAAGGTTGGAAATAATGATGTCTCTTCCCTTTATTTGTTTTAAATCACAGCGTTTTATCTGGTAAGTATCTCCAGTCATGTTTAGGTGAAGCCTAATAAAGTACAGCTCTATTTTTAGTAGCTTGGTAACGGAACTAAGATGGGGCAGGCATGCGTTTAGTTCGTGCGCGGCATTATCCTAAGATAACATCTATTTAACAAAGGTTTCCAGATATTTCTTATATTCGCTTATTATACATTTATAAAAGCTCCCTCAAAAAACTAAAGTAAGCGCCACAAATATATTAATATTGTTTACATTCATGTCTTCTGTATACAAATTTAAGCAAAAAATACTGCCCCTGTGTAAGCAATAAGCAATAGATTGTTGAATCTTTATATGGTGACTTAAGATTTTTTTTCTTATGATTTTGTCTGTTTTATCTGGTTTTATGTCCTCCTCTTCATTTTTCACTATTTCTAAGTTATTTTTCTATTTCTTTTGCATATAATAAACGTTTTAAGGTCGATTGACAATGGGGTCCCGTTAAAAACATCACAAAATAGTAGAAAAACCTTGATGGAAAATTATTTAAATCAGGCATTACAACTCGCCTTGAACTTGTGAGAAAGATAATAAAAACAATTGAAGAAAAATGCAGTTCATTGCCAAATCCATGGACCAAATTACCCTGTAACATATTTGTCGATTTGGGTCATTTCTTATATTTACACAAAATCACTTTAAATTTATCTATATTTCTTTCATTCGACCTTTTGCAGAATAACAGACTTCAACAGACTATTTATTAATAAAAATGGACAATTTTTTTTTCTAATTCATAGCCTTTGCTTGCGTAACAAATCCCAACAAACCCTTGTTTTGTGTGATACAAATATAAAAATTGACAAATCTGATCTGACAGATTTAAATCTTTTTGAAGTGGGCATATTCTTAACCTCACTTTTGTTAAATGTCGGAAAACGACCCGTAAAATTTTTAACGTGTAAATTTAGTTTCTTTATAATTGACCCATATGCTTAGTCAGTTTCATATCCTAACTAGGACGAATTTGAAATTATATTTGTTCAGTTAACCGGAATAGCCCACCAATCCAATCACATTAGTGTACAGACTGCAAATATCTCTATGGGGATGAAAAAATATACTTTTGTATATTATATATTTATCTTAGACTCGTGTGGTCACAATAAATTATGATATAAAACATCAACGAAAGTAAAGGATCCACCTTATAAAATTGTTATTTGTAAACTTTTATTTCCCGATATTTTCTCGAAATTTATTGAAGTATGGTTGAAGAATACTACTTACATTCATCAAATAAGAGCATATAAACACTGCCTTAAAGTGTTTGTATTTGTCAGCTTTCCATTCAGATTCAGGTATTCATTTACTATGTCAATGCGTTAGTTTCTGTTCGTTTGTGTGAAGAAAATGCGGGCTTTTTTACGAAGCTTTATATAAAAAAGGTTCTGTAGAAAAGAAAATCCTTTTAACTAAAACACTAGTTATTATTTGTCTGAAAAAGCATATGGATTTGTTCATTAAGACAAGTATAAAATCTTAATGCAGACTTGTGTCAGGTTGTATAAAGATATTTATCCACAATTAATTAACCAGCAAATTTGACTGTGACATACTTTTCTCACAATCACACTGGTTCGGTTACCTTAATTTTTAATTTACTAATCACGCACTTTTGATTGTAAGTAATTGATTGATGCCTGTCAAGTCAAACTTGGTGGTTAGTTATTTGTGGTTAATAGTAGTTTGTACAACAAGAGTGGATATGATGTCTATATGTCTATATATTTCACGAGGAAAAAAACTTCCGAGTGTGATATGGACAATTAACTCGAGTTGAGTATATTTTTCTAGGACCAAACTCACGAACCTTATTCTAAAAAATGTTAAAAAAAAAAGTTTGCAGGCTGCCTGGCTCGAAACCACGACTATTGGATCATTGGATACAAAGTTCGAAGCTTTATCGTCTCGGCCAGAGGATCGTGTTAAAGAATATGGTACAACCAACTCAATAATAATGCTACAAAAAATTTATTTTGTATAGGTACACATTCAATAGGTTGCATTATTGATACAACTATAATAGGTGCGTATATATTGTTATATTAAACAAATTAATAACATATTGTTTACATTATACATATAAATAATATAATTTAGTGCCCCGAAAGAAGGCGGAGCCTCAATAACTGTGACTGGTCAGTACTTTATAAGAACACTACAGAGAAATCTAATTTTTATAACAATGTCAACTAACGGGAAATTTTCGGATTCGTGAAAACAAAGCACAGAGGAATGATAGGTCGGCGCTGTCTCCAAACGGAAAAAAAAAATTTTTATGCACAGTTTTATATTCGTAGCATATTCTTAAGTGATACGTGTGATTTTGTGTGCATTCGTAGAATTTTTCTTTAAAAATGGAAAATTTTATTTTTAAAGGTCGCAACACTGTGCATCCCTGATCAGTGAGAATATGAAAATTTGCCGTACAGTTAAGTGGAATAGCCTACTTTTCTTGTCACTTAAGTTTAAAGGAAACACTAAATATCCATATGGGAATAGAAAAAAAATCTTGATGCAACCCAATATAAAACTTTAGCTAACAGTAAAATAGAAACCAGCTATTAATAATTTAATGGGCCAAAAGTCAAATAGCCTTTGGGTACAGTAGAGTGCGTATCTTCATCGGGGATCGATCGTCAAGAGATGTAACCTAATCCCTTATACACCTTTTTTTTATGATAATAGCATCCGTAAAAAGTTTAAAGAAAAGCAAGACCTCCGACGATTACTAGATAGCAATGTAGCCCAAATCTGTGACATTAAAGATTAACAACAACTTCTCGATTCAAACAGACTTAGCGAAATGTTTTAAATAGCTGCAATAACCAGTTTCATTGCAGGAAACGGACATTTTTTAAACGAAGTACGTTGAAAAACGGTTGAAACGGATTGAGTTCTGATAGTTTTTGTTGATAAAATATTAGGTCCATTATCAATGGAGAATTTCTTTCATCCGTTAAACGTAATGGGTGGTTTAATAAAATAGTACCACATGAAATTTGAACTTGTAAAGAATGGTTTTCTAAAATGTCGTGTTCTATTGTAAATAGATAGTACCAGTGTCTGTTTTGGGTAGTAGTATTCACCTGAAGACGACTGAAGATGCTTACCAGTTGAAACGTAGTGATTTAAAACAGATAAAGACAATGCAAGTCCACCCCCCGATGGTTTCTCCGGTTTGTCGTACCGGTGGGGCTAGCTTGCTTTAGTGAACCCAAGAGCTATGTCGGCGGTAGCGTAGCTACTGGTAGGGCCTCCCATGCCGAACAGGTCGAGGGTGAGGAGCCAGACTAAGAGAGATGCCGAAGAATGGACCCCAAGCGGTGTAACACCATCGCGCTGAGGAGCTGCATGACACAGGGGACAAAATGTGTCTCTAGTGATGCCCAGAGGAAGTGGCTAACCACGCTCAAGGTGTAACACCATCGCGCTGAGGAGCTGCATGACACAGGGGACCAAGTGTGTCTCTAGCGATGCCCAGAGGAAGTGGCTAACCAAAGGGGACTGTCAGCCTTAGCACGGTAAGGGCGCATTGCCGTGCCGGACCATTAGATCGACCCGTATCGTGGGAACAGCATGGAAAACCATAATTTAAACAAGAAAGAGAAGGAAATGACTCCTATAGAGACAGAAATAGATAACCCATTTGCCCGAAGAAGCTCAATTAGTAGATCACCACCCTCATTAATGAGGTCTTTCGTAAGAGCGAGTAGTCACTCGACACCTGAGGATGGAAATTTGAGAGAAAATATATCACAACCATTTAAGAGAATAAGGGAGGATACTCCACCACAAAGTACAAAAACAAGCAAAGATCGGGGAGAACAGAATGGCAATCAAGAGTTTAAGGAGAGCTTAAGGCTCTACTTATAAAACTCAGTAAGCGCAGTGAAGACCTTGACGCTATAATTAAAAACACACCAAATACAAAGGCGGAGATAAGGAAGGTGTGCTAAGTATAAGCCAGATGGCGGAAATAATTACCAAAAGATGGGAGGAGTGGGGCAAAACCCACCAAATCAAAGAGCCACAGGTACAAGAGGAGAGACCCTTAAAGAAGATACCGAAAACAGAGATACGAAAGACATAGACGAAAAATGCTAGCACGCAAACGAATAGGGATAAACGGCGACGAAGATGAAATTGAAAGAGAACTGGCAAATGCGGATAGCTTCGAAAAATTCGCTAATCTGCTAGACAAGGAGTGGCCCGAAGACTTGTATCAGGCAACCAACATACTAACCCGGTATCAAGAGCAGTGGAAGAATGGGACCTGTCGTTAGTTATTAACACGACCAATCCGGGAGAGGAAGAAATATTAAAGGGAATAAAATTAAAAAACCCAGAGATTACCAGTTTACTGGAGGTAAACTTGACTGAAGGTAGATTGGAATATTTGCGCACTGAAACGAAAATACTTACAAGAGGGGGAAAAGTCTCGTTATGTGTACCTGGTGCCTTATATAATAAATTCGGAAGGGGTAAACGACATGCATAAACTATACACTATTATGCTGGAACTAAAGAAGTTAGTGGAAGCACAAGGGAGGAAAACGGTTTCGATTGCCACACCAACAGGACTCGATCGGGGATAAGAAAAATAATAGAGGTTATATTCAGACAGAGTGAAGTCCAGGTGGCTTATCTTGTAGATGGGAATGCACAAACAGAGCAAAAAAAAGATATTGAGGCAAAAGAGCAGACAACCTAAAGAAGCTGTTAAACAATTAAAGGAAACGGAAAAACCTATGCCGAATTATTAAAAACCGTAAAGCAAGGAATAGATATAGAAAGATAGGTATCAAAATAAAAAGTTTAAGAAAGACAGGTGAAGACTTGATGCTAACAGTTAAGGGGAAAGGAAAGGCGAATACCTTAAAAGATAAGATCAAAGCAAACATAAAAGAAGTGGAGGTGATATCTAGGAGGCGATAAACTACTCTACACGTATATGGGAGAGACGCAGTAACCAATAAGGAAAATTTAAGGGCAATAATTTCTAGAGAGACCGAAATAGAGGAGACACAGATTAATATACCGTCGATAAGAGCTGATAAATTTGGCAACCAATCATGCCTAAGGAACCGGATAGAAAACTAGCTATAAGAGGACATATCAGGGTAGGATGGCTCAATTGTCAAGTTAAAGAAATAATTGATATCCAAAGATGCTATAAATGCTTCGGATTGGGTCACAAGGCATGGGAGTGCAAGGAGGGGATAGATAGAAAAGATGATTGTCTTAGATGTGGAGGCCAGGGTTACCAAGCCAAAGAATGTAAAAATGAAGAATTCTGTAGTAGTTTCAAAAAATCAGACCATCGGTTTGACCAACTAAAGTGTCCAATCTATAGATAGATGGTAGAGGAAGAAAGGACTCGGAGAAAAAAGTTACAACAAAATAAACAAGGGCAACTATATTATAAGAGTTTCGCAGGCCAACCTAATGAGGTCACCTAATAGTCACGACATTGCATACGCAAGCGCAATGGAAAAGGAAGTCGATATCATGGTAGTAAGCGAGCCAAATAAAAATTAAGTAAAGGGGGAAATTGGATAAAGGACAAAAGATGGAATGTGGCCATTATCTTTCTAAATAAAAAAATAGAAGTAAGGAAGGTCAGGGCAGAAGAGGGATATCTGTGCATTTACCTCAGACAGTGTCAGCTATTCTGTTGCTATAGCTCACCAAACATCCCACAGGAAAGCTTTAAGACAGAGGTAGACACGATAATGCAGGATTGCAGAGCAATAGAGGGGGAGAGCATTATCATGGGAGACTTTAATGCAAAATCACCACAATGGGGATCACCTTACTCAGATGCCAGGGGCGACTATTGGACTGAATGGATGGCTACAATGGATCTGGTCGTTCATAACAGAGGTCAGATACCAACTTTCTCCAGAGGCGATAGCAAATCATGTATAGATGTAACATGCTCAACACAGAGTGTAGCAAGGAAGATAGAGGGATGGAAGGGAGGAAGAATCCCTTAGCGATCATAGATTTATTTATTTCGAAATCAAAGGACAAAAACGACCGAATACTAGTAATATAGAGAAGACCAAGATCAAATATGACTGGGAAGCATTTAAAACAATACTTGAATGGCAAATCAATTCATCAGACGAGGAAATAAAAACAATAAAAGATATGACAAAGATTCTGAAAGAGGCATGCAATGCCAGTAAATCGTGCAGTGGATTAAGAAGAGGCGGAAGAGTATCGTACTGGTGGAATGAAGAGATAGAGGTATACAGGAAATTATGCATCCAGAAGCGCAGAAAACTAGTAAGAATAAATGGAAATCGCATAAATGTGGAGGGTATAGAACAAATAAAGGAAGACTATAAAACAGCTAAAAAAGAATTAGGAAGACTCATAAATCAATCAAAGAAGCAACATTGGCAGCAATTGTGTGAGGAAATGGAGCAAGATATATGGGGCACTGGGTACAAAATTGTCACAGGGAAACTTACAAATAAGGCACCGGTTGAACTAACATTCGAGCAAAGAAAAGCTGTGGCAGAAGTGTTATTCCCGAAAAAGGACGATCGACTTGAAGGAGGATCAAGAAGAGAAGATATTGATCCCTTTACTCAGCAGGAACTAAACGAGGCAGCAAGCAGAATGAAAGCAGGAAAAGCACCAGGGGCTGATGGAATTCCGCCTGAGGCAATAAAAAACGCGGTAAAAGTGGCTTCAGATTGGATGCTACCCATCCTAAATGAACTTCTAAGAAAACAAGAGTTCCCAGATATTTGGAAAATAGCCAAGCTAGTGCTGTTATTAAAAGGAGGAAAACCACTACAAGATCCGTCAGCATATAGACCAGTATGCCTACTAAACACTTTAAGTAAGCCCTACGAAGGACTTATAAGAGGTAAGGTTCCACCAACCAATACGCAAATTCAGGAAGGGTAAATCGACCATTGAAGCTATCGAAGCAATAATTAAAATCAAAAAGAACAATAGGGAAATATGGGTTGCGCTGGTCACATTGGACGTGAAAAACGCATTTAATTCTGCAACGTGGAGCCTGATTATAAAAGAATTGGAAAGAAGGAAAGTCTCAAAATATCTGATAAATGTAATAATAAGTTATTTCAACAATCGGAAAATAAAGCTTGATAAGACTGAAGAAATGGAGGTGACTGCTGGCGTCCCACAATGGTCGGTATTGGGTCCATTATTATGGAATATTTTATATGACGGGGTGCTGAAACTAGAACTTACAAAAGGAGCCAAAACCATTGGATTTGCAGATGACCTAGCACTAGTAGTGATGGCGGAGGATGGAGAGGACCTAATTTTTAGAACAAATGAGTCATTAAGGCGCATAAACTGGTGGATGAAGAAGAGCCACCTGGAATTGGCATCGCAAAAAACAGAAGCCGTTATCATGAAGGGACCGAGGAAACGACAGCATATCCGATTTATACTGCGAGGCACACAGATTATACCAGGGAAGGCTTTGAGATATTTAGGAGTTATGATTGATGGAAACGGCACATTTGGGGAACATATCAAATACAATAGCAAAAAAGGCAGAATATCGGCTATAGCCAGACTTATGGAAAACATTCGAGGTCCCCGTACGATCAAAAGGCAGATAGTGAGCGGAGTAGTATATTCAATCATACTATACGCAGCCCCCATATGGTATAAGGCATTGGAAAAGAAATGACACGTCAAAGTACTGGAAAAAGTGCAGAGAAAGGTCCTTATAAGAGTAACCACCGCATACAGGACAGTCTCTACCAAAGCACTGCAGGTCATAGCGGGAGCAATCCCGATAGATTTGCAGGCAAAGGAGAGAAAATAAATTTACGAAAGAGCAATCAAGGACCCAGCCGCAAAAGCGGGTATCAGGGAAGAAATAATAGATGGCAGATAGATAGAGTGGCAGGCAAGGTGGGAGGAAGAATAGGAAGTAGGACAGTGGACAAAAACCCTTATACCAGATATAAAAATATGGTTAAAGTGTAGACACAGGCACCTAACATACTTTTTGACCCATATACTTTCTGGTCATGGAAGATTCGGAAACTATGCCCTGAAAATGGAAAGCCGTCAACCAATATTGTGTAGAGCTAGACATGGTAGAACACACTTTCTTCGAGTGCCCGAGATGGGAAGGGAAAAGAAATGGACAGCTGGGACTAACAAAAGACAATATGGTGCAGAAAATTACAAAGAGCTTGGCTGCATGGAATGTGGTACGAGATTTGGCCAGATCAATTATGGAGAGAAAGGAAAGGGATGAAAGAAGTGGACAATAATAAGGAGTAAAAAAGACAGCAACCATTTTGAAGATATGCCCTTAAGCAGTGCCGAAATGGCGAGCGAGAACCAGAGAGGGAAGGGTTAGTCGGTAAACATGCCCCTGCGATGGCATGAATCCGACACTCTGCAGGCACATAAGATCCACTCGCCTGCAGGTCTTTTGATGATTGCTGATCCTCTATAAGAAAAAAAAAATGCAAGTCCAAAACTCTACTGCCGTTCTAGATAGTACCTCTTACAACTTTATCGTTGTCAAACTTAAAAACATATCTTATGTTTTATAATAAAATATATTAATTTCCTATTGATAGTGCTGCTTAATATACATATAATTTAATAAAATGCACAATTTTTTAAGTCGGTATTTAATAATATAAAAAAATTATTATATAGAGAAATAATTTTCTATTAATTTAATATTTTATGATAATAATTATTATTATATGAAATTCTAAAAAAATTAGTTAAAATAATTCCAGTCTGATCCATGAGATTATTGGCAATATGCGAATTCTCCTATATAAATCAAACAACCCTTTGAAATATAACCAACATGTTACAACATAATGTTACAATACTTTAAGATATGATATACTTCTTTTTAAAAATGTTCCAACACTACAAAATATGACAGATATTTCTGAAAATTTTATCTTTATTGTATAACATAAACCACACTTTACATTTTCCAAAAGACAATTGACAAATCCGAAATACAACTGACAGTTTCTCAAAATTAAATTGATGGTTTCTGAAATATAAAATGTTTAGAGCGTGATTTAAAATTTAGAAGCCTAATAACCCTGATTTATTGCTTTTTCGGAATCTATTCGTTGGGATTTGATGTGAGTGCATCTATCCAGCCGTGGGTTTTAAGTTTAAATAAAAAGTATTATAATATGCTGCGTATACAGAAATATCTTCAATTTTCTTATTAGGTTAATATTTCTAAGCAATAAAGGAGCAGTTCCCTTTTATTATCCTTATCAGTAAAGTTAGTTCGAAAATTGTAATTTATCTTGTAAATTTCACCCTCCCTTACATCAGCAATTTGTTTTTATGTAAATACTCTATTACCTGAATCCGCAATATCCTTAAAGTCGTTCTAGCGAAATTTACACGTGTCCTAGCAAAACGGGTTCAACACATAAGTTGAGGATTTACCCGTCATCCTATCGTTTGCCAACTTTTATTCCGTGCTGCTTTCTGGTGAGATACAGGATGAACTATTAAAAATAATTCAGTAGGATTTGTTTAATAAAAAGAACATTTAAGGAACAAGCCAACTTCCCTTAGAAACGAATAGATAATTCCTTTTATCATTATATTATACAGGGTGCCCAAGCAGCATTTTCACAACGTTCGACTAATTTTGTAATACTTGCGACGTCGCATTAATTACAAATAATACAGACCTCTTGACCGTTACTAGACGACGTTGAGTAGTCCTTTGTTTTGACCATATTTGATAACGTTGTACCGAGGTACAACACCAACGTCAAATCAGCGTCGGATTTTGTCATATTTGATAACGTTGTATCTAGGTACAACATCCAACGTCAGATCAGCGTTAGGGGTTCGATATAATGTTGCAACAACATGAATATTTTATCCATGTGTCCTTTTTCGGTATTGAATTAGCATTTGACTGATGAAGCCTCACTAGCTTTTTTGACAGTGGCCAAAATAAATAAAGTCCATTTTCTTCCCACTTATGGGGAACTCCGCACTGGTTCCACTTCTTGCAACTCCTTGATTAGTACTACTTTAAAGTAGTCACCCATTTCTTTCTTTCTTCAATTTGTACAAGAAAACTAGATAATTAACGATTAAAAACTCGACGATTAAGAACGACTCCCCGGTGCGCGCGTTAATATTTTGTTAGGTTATGGATCGATTATTTATCGGGCGTGATTACCCTTAAATCCGTAGGGATGCTAACATATCCGTAGGAATTTTAGTTGCTGTTATTTTACCGCTAATGTTAAGCCATCCACAGAAAATGTTTTAATTTAATCGATAAAAGAATTAAGGAAACCTTAGTTATTGATTGTTATAGTTAGCGTTAGTTCGGATAATTTTTAATACGTTATTGGAAAGGTAGCCACGGCCCAACAAAGATAAATTAAATAAGTAATCAGTTGATATCGCCCGGTAATACAGATTCCTGTTGTTCCGGGTCGTGAATAGGTCGTAATTAGTCAATTTTCCGACCAAAGATTGTGCTTGGTAAGCCATTGGGTTAAAAATAATCACTCGAAGTTATTGTTAGTAAAACTTTGGTAGTTTGTACGACTACGCCATTTTAGCCATTTGCAATATATATAGGTTAGCGAAGTTGTGATAATATAACCAGTTAGTATATATATGCCGTCTATAGGTAATTTTGCACTACATGGTCTAATTTCTTGTACTTCACAATATAGTCGCCACTTGTCTTTAATTAAGTTGGTTTCCGACGTCGAAGCGACCCAAAAATGCTTGACCATATTGGTGCAAACAGGAGTTGTAATAAGCTCGTACTGACGTAGTATGCCGACGTCGGGTCGCGTAGGACAACGTCGGTGCGACGTAAAATTGCTGCATCGAAAACGAAAAAAGTTACTGGCAGCTCAGTTCTTTTTTGGAAAAATGCTCAGACCCGTCGATTATGTTTTCGAGGGGGACACAAAATTGGCAAAAAACAAGTTAACACGTGCAGCGTCCTGGGCGGGGTTGGCACCACCCATAAAATCCTAAATGGAAAGAGGTCGAGTAATACCTTTTTCTAAAGGTCTTTCAGTTCCCTTTATAACTGAACTTTTTGTCAATTTTGTGTCCCCCTCGAAAACAAAATTGACTGAGCGTTTTTCCAAAAAAGAACTGAGCTCCCAGCAAATGTCTCTGTATTGTTTTCGATGTGCCACCCTGTATATATAACAGGGGTTCTTACGAAAACAGTGCAGAGTGTCTAGAAATAACATTAAACTGAAAAAAAAAACAAGAAAAAATATCATAATAAATAGTTATTTGATTATTATTTATTTTAATTAAATAATACTTATTTAAAGCAAATATATTTTTGCGACCGAAAAATTACCTACCATTTTTGAAAGTTGATTAACAATGGATAATTATTTATTTATAAAATTAAACTGGCTGGTGGATTTTACCAAAACTTGTTCAAACAGTTTAGAGTCCTAGCTTTACTGATGAGCCATGATATCTATGGCGAAAAGCGTAGCTGACGAAATAAAAGGAAAATCTTTATTTGGCATTAAATATGTTTATTAGTTATTACCAAATGCATGTTTTGAATGAAATAAATAATTATTTAAATAAACCAATAAGGGTTCTAATTTAAAATAATAAGTTATTTATTTGTGACGAATAAATATTTGTATTTTAATTATAAAAGTTATTGCTTGTTTAAATAAACTATATTTTTATTTTGTTTAAAAACATATTTTAGTGTAGCAGTGTACAGTGGAGGCTCGTGCCAATTCAAGCATTAATTATATTAATCAGTGATGGCTATATACTTTATTCAAAAATTTTACTTAAAAGGAAAAAATAACTGAAAAAAAAATTATTGATTACGTTTTAATGTATTGTACCTTATATTATTATATGTTTGTTGTCGATAAATTATCGTCCCGAGACTAAAATATATTAAATAATTGGATTGTCTAAACCACAATATGTTTAATAATTAAATTAAGGGGTTACATTAAAGTCAAAGAGGGAAAAACGAACATGTTTCGACCTTAGAGAAGGTCACCATCAACTATAAATAAAAGGTGTGTGACGTTAAAAAGGTAAAACATTCGGTGAACAATGGTTGGTATCGTATTTAGAGAGAGGCAAAGGTTTGTACATCAAAAAATAGTAATTGATACAATAAACTTAGAAATATTCCATGAGGTTTAACATAATGCGTTAATTAGTCCCTGTTTGGGTAATGGCTTTAGAAGACTACTGGTGAAAAGTTTGGTTGAAAGTGGTTAAATGGCAAATAAGGGTTAAAATTTAGTAGTTAAAAGGCAAAAGGTGAATCCACCACGATTCAACAGTTATTATGATTTTTGTGGTCCTTTATGATAATTATAAAAAATTCTTAATAAAAAGGCATAAAAAAGGGGGATAATGTGTCAAATAATGTTTGATCACTTTAAAGATATTATTGCGCCTTAATATCTGTCATCTCAACTATATTTTCCAACTAAACACAAATAAATAGCTATTGTTTTCAGGCAAAACATTATTTGTTCACAAACACATAATATCTGGTCACACCGCCCTGTATACATGTGATGCGGTTTAAAACTCGCAAAACCAAGCTGCAAGCTGTTCTTTTCCCAAGTAAGTGTAAATAAAGCCGTAAAAATGTTTGTATCGAGCAGTATACACATTACTTATGAGATTCAGGTGTTTATGACACTTTGTCGATAGCTTCGCTTTTGTGTGTGTTTTAATAGGTTTGGCTTTTTGCAGCAAAATAAACATGGCATGTGTTTATCTAGAAGCAGACAATCTATTGTGTTCAGATAATGGCATTCATTAAACTGGAAATGCATTTATCTTCCTTTAAAATGATTTGAACATAAATCGTTTGTAATCATGCAGGAAAATTATGGTAAATTCAAATAAGCGTGCCATTAATGACAAATTATAAGTAAAAGTGAATAATTGTTTCATTTCCGTTTAAATGACCGTATACCGGGTGGTGCATCGTGGCTGGAAACATAGGAAATCCCCTGCAAATTTTAGACTGTTCAAATATTTGCTTCCCTATTGACTTTGCTATGCTTTTCTTTGCGCCTGCGCAAAAGTGCGCATAAAGATATTTAAATTAAAAATTTTATTTTACTTACCAAATTATGACCATAAAAGAATGAAGTTAAATTAAGTCAAGTTAAGCTGAGGGAGAGGGGCTAATGAAAGCGTGCAAAAGTGCCCTAACTCAAAATGCCGGAGAGTAGGGGGGGTTAAATGGCGCCACCGATTTGTCAGCTGGGCAAATCGGAATCCCTCCAAGTTCGCGTTGGGACCTCGCTCTCAGCTGCACTTACAAATAAAAGAATGAAAATCAAGAAAACTAATCAGACCTGAAATAAAGGAAGGCAAAATAAAACCAGCCGATTGACCAGAAAGTACTGGGCGGCTTACTCAAATAAAAACACAACGGTTTAAAAACAATTAAGCTTTATTCAATTAGGCATAGGCATCTCGTCCATCACTAGAACCTCTCTAAATATGAATTTTAAAAGGAGAAGTAGATAAAATATTCAAAGAATTATATCATTACAACCATCAAAATTAAAACCTGCGCAACCGCGGTGATATGGTTTATGTGGTTTACAGAGCGCGGCGAAATTACCAAAATTAAATCTTAATGGATTGAATGGTTCATGATTAAATGGTGAATAATCAAAACAGATTGCCAAAATAAATGTTCAATAACACAAAAAAAAATTGAAATAAAAATTAATAATGGTGGTACGCGTTTCGTAAAGTTCTTAATGTTACAACTTAGCTGGTTGAAATCAAAGGCTTGGACGTCAGCACCAACCAAACGTATCGGCTGCTACCCGTTCAACAAACAGTAGTATAGGTTTTGACTCGTACTAAAGAAAGACTATAAGGCTCTTCTACCCGTTCCAAAGAAAGGACAATGTGTCGGTGTGGTACTGTCTGTACCCGTTATGACGACAGATGGGTGTTTGGACCCTCTGAAAAGACTGTAGGGTTCTTCTACCCCGTCAAAAAGACTGTACGGCGATGTCCTACCCGTCAAAAAGACCCCGAAGTGATGTATTGGAATCGCTTTTCAACCACACGAGACACTTTTCAAATCGGCACTTGGCCTCAGGAATCTTCCTCAAAGCAACCAACAACAAGCCATTCAGCTATGGAAGATACCTTTAGGTTGCTTTTCCGCCGCAAATCTGCCGAATCACTTTACTTATAGCAGCAGAAGCGACAATCAACGTGGCTGATCTAAAAGTGAATTTCCATTTCACAAAATTGTGAACAAGAGGATCGCGGAAATACTACGTGAAGCAAACGGCCCAATACAACAACTTCCTACTAAAATGACGCGGGCTTTTTAAATAGCCTCTAGAAACCAATCAACACACTAGGCAACGCTTTTAAAATTAACAAACTACTTGATGAATGATTGAACACTTGCACAACTAATTAATTTACCAAGCCGGTACCCCGTAATGAGACCAATCTTCTTCAAAACAATCAAATTAAATTAAACAATTCAAACAACCTTACAGTCCCTAAATTGACTAAATACCCCAATTACCAATCAAAATAATTCAAAAACCCTATAATAGGAATCAGAAGAAAAACACGTGACCCCCCGCCATAGGGACGTGCACCCGAAGCGAAAATGGATTTGGCGATCGATATTGGCTAATGCCACAAAACCACGGAAAGCGATCGAATTTCCGGGCAGAATAAAAACTCCTAGACCGTCGAAGCATAATTCACAATATAACAGCCCTCAGCAGGCGGTAGGGCTACCCCTACACAAAAATCAAATAATTAATTGAAAACCAACTAAACGCATCGATATAGCCCAGCTCTAATATTTCCCACTCCCTGTACCACTTGCTAAAATAAACCGATCTTAAGGAGCTGTTGAAAGCGGCTGGCAATCAACAAATCATCAACATAGTGACAAATTCCTGACAAAATGGTGGAAAAAATAAGAAAATATCAACATTACTAATTAATTAATTACCTATTAATGGCGACGTCCTACGGTGATTTTGTAACCGTTACAACTTTACAGCGTTGTTGTAGGGACACTTTTTTAGGGTCTCGGTGTGGTGAGTGCACATGCCGAGTTTGAACAATTTTGGATAATCCGATCTTAACTTATTTGAGTAGAATTGCGGTTGTTTTTTTATTGGACTTCAACAGGTGATGCTGCCGTCACCAGCATTGATTGAACTTGGAACCTGTGATTTCACATTAAAAGGCCATTCTTAACGTATCATTTTATTTTGTTACAGTGCTGCCTGCATTGGTTTATACGTACTGCATGTTTTTTTTCATAAAAAACGAGTATTTAAGCGCCATATTTGTATCTATTTAGCTGGGTATTCTATTAAAATTGTTTTCAAATTTTTAAAATAGTTTCACCGTGTATATTCCGGTTCATGAGTCGTTTGGATAATGCGGAATTCGCATAATCGGGTTCCGGATAATCGAAAGAGTACTGTAATACATTTAAGACAATTCCTCAAAAATTATATAAATATCCGTAGTTACTCAATTTTGCGTAAATAGATCTATGCCCTCCAATACTCAATATCCACGAGCCGCCACTGAAACTAAATCTTTTACTTTCATTATTATTTTCAGGATTTTTATTTAATTTTTTAAATGATCTATAATGTAATATTAAACATTCTATGTGCACACATGTCTAGTTGTCAGAAATATCCATAACAACAGTACATACATCCGGCATATATCTTATACAGGGTGATTCCTAAGTTAATACTTCTTTTTAGGCTTGTATAGAAGGCGTTAAAATAAACAACATTTTCACATACCATTTTTTCCAAAAACTCAAAAATAAGGTACTTACAATCAGTTATTACACTATGGATCAAATACGGTTCTGCCTAACTTGCCCGTTGAATAACATTAAGAAAACTTCTGGGTGTAGGATGAGCCCGCAAGGGAAAGAGTTCTGCTTATAATCTCGAAAAAATAACCGCACTTATTAGTTCATTGTTTTCAAATTTTACCATTTTCACTTGTCACCAATTTATAATTAACTTGCTGCAGAGAAACACACCGCAGCGGATTTCCAAATAAGTAACCACCGACCCGTAAATTGCATCACTAATAAGAGATAAGACAAACAACATAAATTATAGCAGACTATGTTTTGATGATTATTCCCGCACTTAGATTTTTTACTTCTATATTTCGCCTATTTTTAAGTTTTTTGAAAAAAGGTATTTAAAAATATTATTTATGTTAATGCCTTCTATGCACAGCTAAGAAATAAGTATCAACTTACGAATCACCCTGTATTATTATAGATTTTAACATATTGTATAAACTACAACTTATTGCTTGACTGACCCTTTGTAATTTATTTAACTATGTAACCGCATTTGCCAGCGATTAGAATCTATCGCACTAACTTCTTGAATGAATTGGATCATCATGCAAATGTAAACTGTGCTAGATAGATATAAAATAAATTACATTTTAAAGTTCCTTTGTTCTTATTTTATAAAAAATAATTACATCCAATGAAACAATTTGAAGGAGGGGCAAACATTTTTTCTTCGGATGATTGATTGCTTAATAGGAGGCCAACGCCATGTAGAGAAAAATTATTTCGAAAATTGGGAAATTTATAAATTTAAAAAAATTAAAATGAAATAAATTTGAATTTTTTCTATTAATTTTAAAAATACACTCCAAAAAAGAAAATTAGGGAGAACCCTGGATAAGCTTTTAGCCATAAGACCCGATAAGGCAGCTACAAAATTGGCCAGGGTTTTTTACTTTATAAAAAAATAACATTTTGTTGAGTTTGCCTAAAAGTATTTTTTAATTCTCCCCAAATTTTGCATCAGAGTATCCATCCGTGACAGCATCTCTCATAGATGGTGGCCAAACTTTTTTAAACAGACATTAATACACAATATAGAACATTGCAAAAATCGTGCTGCTGTGAAAAAAAATCAAGAGCAGTTTTTATAAAATCAAAGTTTTTGTAAAAAATATTGACACCTCAGTTGTATTTCTGTAAAAGACGAGCCAGGGGAAGGAGCAAACGTGCTCCCTTGCCCCCCCCCCCCCCCCTTTCGGGTGTTCATGGTAGCAGGTAGTCTCACTTAGCCCTTCTCCCTTTGGGCGCTCACGAGGCCAAGAGAAGGTCTATAAAATTTAATCCACACGAAGCGGACAATAGTTGATTTGGATTTTTTACCTGAACTAACAAAGGCTAGTCTGATCCTTTCTTTATAACTTTCCCACCAGAGATCCTACTCCATAGGCCTGGTGAAATATTCTGTATTAATGTGTATCCAACAGCATCAAGAGGGCTTGACACGTTTTTAAAAAAGTATAACATATACGTCAAATTAAATTTTGCCAAGACAGTTTGGCAAAGTACGCATTATGCCATGCTAGTTTTGGATAAATTCTTATTATGGATCAAGCTGTTAAAATTTTGAAACTTTATTGGTTTAACAATTTAAGATCCCTAGAACATTTTAAAACCTCGTCACCCAGTAGAGTAGGTTTAAGTGGTTAACATGGACACCACTAGATGTAGCAGCAAGTTGTATCTTGCTAGCTATACTTACCCTATCCAGGTGTTAAGCAGATATTCTGGAAAATCTGTGTTTTTAAATTTATTTTTATTCAGAAGGAATAGGCAACAATACCTACGTTAATTATTTTTAACTTTGAATAACTAATTAAAATTAAATCAAAAAAGTATTCAACAATTCCACTAGTGTCTCTAGTCTGGATCACGACAACTAGATTTCGAGGTTTGCTTTGTAAATATTTAAAAAATTTTAGTATTTCGTGTAATAATTATCATAAAATACAGAATCACATTTTATTATCTGGTAATAAAAAAGTTATATTAAATAGAATTTACAATAATTTCTTATAATATTAAATTACTCCTTGAGATATTGTGTACCCGTTTTTACACATCTAAATCAAAAAAAAAAAAAAAAAAAAATAAAAATTAAAAATGTAAAACAAAAAATTGTACTCAATGACATGTAATATTGCTCAAAATGATTGTGAAACTACCTTATGATGCCGTGCAAACACCTACTTTAAAAAGGAACGTTCTATGTTAAATGTTGTCTGCCGCGCGATACTATTCCATAAATATATTGCATCCCAATTTAATAAAACCAAACTAATACCGCAATGGTAGACAGCTCGCTAAAATTTCGGGCCGTTCGCAGCAGTTTGAGGGATTCTTATACCGCTTGTCTTTGCCCGCCCGGTCCGACGCTTTGCTATTTCAACTCTAATATTGCAGCTTTATAGATCTTATATTATATTATATAAAAGAACTACTAAAATATTGATAATAAACAGACGTTACAATACCATATAAGATATTAATAAAAAATACAATATTATTGGGTATTCCTTATAATAAAATATCGTAAAAGCAAATAAAAAAATAATATTTCTGATGAAAAAATATCGTGATATTTAATAAGAAATATCATAAATTTAAATAGAAACTATTATAAGATTGCAAAATAATATAGTAAATTTATATTACGAAAAATAATACCCGTTACTAAATGAAATATAATAATATTATTTGTGTGTAACGATATTATACTAGTTTATGGTTCTCTTACCTATAGAAATTATAATAAATATTGTATTTCCTATACGTTGTATTATAAAATTCTATATCCTGCTAATGAACTGTTAACATTTTTTTATTGTTTTGCTCTGTTAAACCAAGAAATTTTATTCGCAGGTGAATTTTGAAAGCCAATCATAAGTAAATGTAAAAGTATTTTCATAGCTTTAATTCTGCAGGGCACAATTAGTCATTTTCTATATATAAAAAAATAGCAACAGTCACTCACTATTTAACTTCTACAAAACTTACCTTTTTTTTTTAAATTTCGTTTATTACAAGAGATTTCCTTTTATCGTAAGTATTTATCTCAGCGTAAGACGGTTTTAAATGGCACATAATTTAGTTTCCTTGGATTTATTTGGCTTTGCGACGACCTGCTGAAAGGTATAATAAAAGAAAACAAGGTAATTAATGAAAGTCTTTTTTTGACCAAATTAAAAAAAAGTAATTTGTTCCTTTTCAAGTTTTAATAAAGTAAAAAAGGCAGGACAAGAGAATAGGGACAAGGAACAAGGGACTGTTTCAAAGAAATCGTAAAAAGGAGATCTACAGGGTCTCCCAAAAGTCCCGCATAAAATTAATACCAATTAAAGAAAAAAAATCTAGGAAAAACGCTCGGACCAGTAAATTTTTATTTTTAATTGTGCATTTTTTGACATAAAAAATATTATACAGGGTGTCTCATAGAACTGTCGTCACGTCTTTGACATTTTTTTTTAATGGAGCACCATATATATTGTATTATTTTCTGATTCCCCACAAAATTCTACGCTTGTGTTGTAAATGTCTAAATTCAATAGTTTTTGAGATATTGACTTTTAAAATATGGCGTTTTTTGACTTTGACAGGCTGTAACATTGGAACGGTTCATCTTAGAGAAAAATGGGTAGGTTAAAACCGGTTTTTTGGTTTAACATGGTTAATCGGAGGTTGGTTTCTTTGGATAGAGAATAAAAAACTAAGATGGGGGGTGAAGACCATTTTTCTTTAAGATGAACCGTTCCAATGTTACAGCCTGTCAAAGTCAAAAATGCCATATTTTAAACGTGAATATCTCAAAAACTATTGAATTTAGACATATATGACATTTACAACATAAGCGTAGAATTTTGTGGGGAATCAGAATATAATACAATATGGTGTTCCATTAAAAAAAATTGTCAAAGACGTGATGACAGTTCTATGCGACACCCTGTATAATATTTTTTTAGGTCAAAAAATGCACAATTAAAAATAAAAACTACGGGTCCGAGCGGTTTTCCTAGATCTTTTTCAAAGGAATCTCAATTAAAGAATTGATATTAATTTTATGCGGGACTTTTCGGAGACCCGGTATATTAGCGTAAAGCGTAGGTATAATTAATAGATATTAGCCACAGTTTTTGCTAACCACCAAAATCCCGCTACACGATATTTAAAATGCGAATTTCTCTGAAACTACACAAACAATTTAGTAAAAACATGTTTCATATTCAGAAGCAAGTACTAATTTTTTTAGAGAACCGAAAAAAATGTTTCAGGGGTGAATAAACGCCAAGATATTAGCATTTAAAAGTTCGAACAGCAGGGTTTTACTGGTTGGCAAAAACGGGCTTATAAAAAATAACTTTAAAACGAATAATTTCCGGATTCGGGGGAAATATTAAGATCGAAAGCATAGATGTATGATAGGTCAGCCCTGTTTTCAAAGGAAAAAGGGAAACTTTTACGTAAAGTGTTGTATTCGTGGGATATTCTTTAGGACTACTTGTGCTTGCGATCTGCTAAAAATATGACCTTTTCGGTATTTTTTGCATTCGTGTGATTTTTCTTTAACACTAGGAAATATAATTCTTAATGGTTTCTGTTTATTATTAACAAGAATCCCATCAGTTAACTGATATAGCCCATTTATCCAGTTACTTTAATATAAAAGAAATAGCAAATACCCATATGAAAAAAAAAATTACCAAGTTAATTTTTGTTACTTAATTAGTTTCTGGTGTAGACCTACTTGTGGACATTTCTTTTTTCTCTTTATAGGTAACACTGAAACTCTTTTTTTGCAATATTTTGCAGACCAAGTAAACACACTTATTAGGAATATCAGGTGCCTGTTTTTTGAAATTGAAAACACAACGATGAATTTTGTTGCTCCCTAACAAAATTATAAAAATACAGATTTTGTAGTTCTGTTTGAAAGTATAGTGCCTAGCAGTACAAAATTCAATCATGCGACCGCGAACAGCGCATTCTCCACCACCATACAAAACCCCGCACGCAACTCAAGTCGTGCTGGGAATACAAGTGAGCCGAACACCTACGAGGCCATCTGAACATCTCTCCTGCAAAAACGGACTTTGGGATCTCCTGCTCCTCCAAAAAGTGTAAAAATTCCCTAAATTGTGGTTAATATCCCTTTTCCCTGCTCTTTGGCTTTCTTTCCAGATTTCAGATTTTTTGACCGATGGAAACACTGATCAGTTCCGAATGTTTTAATATAGAAGGAAGACACATTTTTGTATTAAAGTGCATTACATTTAAAAAAAAATTAAATATAATAATAATAATAATAATAATATTTCTTTATTTTTAATGCACTTTAATACAAAAATGTGTCTTTCCTTTCACTTCAAAAAGTGCACACAGCCGCTACAAACCTATTTTGTTTTAATATATGCGGCTGATGTAATTCGCATGACAGGACAGGATTTGCTTTAGATTAGAAATAAATAGGTAAACTACGGCATACGTACAATAAAAAAAAGTATGTCCGAAATTTAGTGGATTTTAGGAATGCAGGGAAGAGTCTAAAAGGTATCATCTCCCAACCCACCCCATTCACGTCGGTAACTAGGCCGGATGAGATCGCACATCTCGTGGGGTGCGGAAGAAGATACACACTTCCCAATCGGTAGGTCATGTAGGCAAAAAACCAAGGGGTGATAGCCCTTGGAAGGTGTCACATGACTGAGAATCGTTGTTCGGAACCCACGTTAAGATGTAGGTCTCCTCGGGAATGTCTCTGGCAGCGAACGAAGAGCAAAAATGCCTAATTTGAGAGAATGGCAATAAATGACAAAAAAATGGGTAATATAAATGGCAATTGGTAAATATAAAAAAAGTTGCATCTTTCAAAAGCAAGGGGAGTTAAGCATCCATCGCTTCACTACACAGCACTGATTTTATCTAATTTTAATGCATCCTCAATGCAACTAGGGGTAATTACTCCTGCTCCAGTATGGTACCCAAGTCCTTAACAATATTGAACCCATTATGTTTAGACATAAAAGTAAGAATTAAAAGGTACCTCTTATTGGAATTAGTACCCCTAAAAAAAAATGTCTACGTTCTTGAATACAACCTAGCAGTTTTAAACATCTAAAAACAAAAAGTCTAAGGGTGATGGCTTTCTACGTAACAAATATGTTAATTTAAAATATTGTATTCCTGCGTTGTAGACAGTTTTGTAAAATTTAATCAATAAACTCTTTGTTATAAAAATTCAAAAAAATGTACCAAAAATGTCTGAAAAATTTACTACAATAAAAAATAAGACAACTACGTTATGATGTTTCAATCTTATTATAAAATTCAAAAGACATTAAAAAGGTAAATAAGTCATAAATTAACATAAAATAATATAAGTAGAGAGTAATTGAATTACATTTTATTCAATGATAATGTAATTTAAAGTCATTCTATTACTTTTTCAAAAAAAAATTATGGGTAATAATGGTAATGTAATGGTTGTTATTTAAAAGTAATTGGCTCACCTTTGCACGGAGGATAGTCTTAGGCTAGGCATTTCTTTTGGGCACAATTAAGCTTATACAAAGATATAGCCTTGTGGAAGAGGTACAAAATACAGGCCGTTATTAAAAGTAGGACGAAAAAATCAATAAATATCTTTTATAATTGGGCAATCTAGTCAAACTATACGTCATTAACATGAATCTTCTCGCAACGGGTGCCTGCAACAGGCCGCCAATATAAATTAAACCAAACGGTCTAATTTTTGACCGATGGCGACCTCCTGGGTCGTCTTTGCGTGACTTCTGCTTGCCGAAAGTAAACGAGACCACCTGGTTCGAACGTGATGTGTTTTTTTTTAACTTAGTATGTCCCAATTTGCCAAATCGTATTTTATCTTATTCTTATTGTTCTACGAGTTTGGTAAATATATCTTTGAAAATAAAAAAAAAGTAATCGAAAGTGGCCTTAAGCACTATGATGTGGGTGGTATATTTTGTCAATAAAATAAGTGTATCTAATATACCTCCTCCTTGGTGGTGTTTTACCTTTTTATATTTGGGGGAGATAAATTAATTTAATTATTTTTTTAGTGACAATAATTTATGTTTAGTTAAACTTTAATTAATATTAAATGAAACCACAGACAGAGGTGACCGTCGAAGAGAGGAATATTAAGAAGAAAAAACAGTCAACCAATCAAATGTAGACTAATTTAATTTGTAAAATTAGATGGTGTTTAGTGAATTCCTAACGAACTTTGGGGGTGACCCAGAAAAATGTTCGCCTGTCTGCAACGCTTACTCACCATGCAACTGGCTCCCCTACACCCTTTCCTTTCTTTTAAAAAAATGTTATGGCTACGGCTAACAGGGAAAAATCTAAACAACACAGTGTAAAATTCGCGATATAGCACAATAACCGGGGTTGCCTTGCGTAAAACTACAAAGACTGTAGGGTAGGGGGAAATTATTTACTGTGTAAAATTTAGAAGCAGTCTCACCTCATTCTTGAAATATTAAAGATACGCCAAATTATAAAGTCTTATTTCCTAGCCAGAGATAGTACTAGTACAACAGTATATAGCACATGGCACATGCACTATTAAGACGCGTTTACACGGGCCGACCTAGATTAAACCACTTGGTTAACCCCAAATGGAAAATGTAGACTACATTTCAACTGAGTTGCTAGACAAAATTTCGTGATTGGCTTAAGTCGAACTACCAAGTAAACATGCTTTTAGCACCCATGATTATCAGTATAACGACCTGTCCCGTCATGTAAGAGTTTTCCTGTCATGATATGTACTAATAAATGCGTACTTTACGGTTAAATAATGTGAACTCTAAAGTTATGTTCAAAATCGATCTTGTTCCTTATAACTTGCGACTGTTATTACGACAGAAAAATTTTCTTGTAAAAAGCGTACGCTAACACGGTAAATATGCATGGTGTAATGACATTTGAAAATAGCGTAACATCCCTTTGCAGCTGAAGCAACGCACCATTCGTTTAGTAATAGACAAATTACGCAAGCAGAGATTCCCCCAAAGTAATTAGAAGGGTGCATTAGCGATGATGGCGCGCCAATTTATGCCTCTGCCAGCAATTTTCATCATCATCCAACATGATGGATCCGACCTGAAATGAGGGTCTTCATTAATTTTCGTTCGTTTTTTGCTCTAGGAGAGTGGGTTGTGCACTAATAGCTCTAATTAAGATGTACGCGCAGTCTGGCTAATGTCGTTGAAAGATAATTTGAAAAATTGCAAAACAACATTGGGCAGAATATGAATAGTTTTCCTAATAGGAAAAGTTGACCATATTTTTAACAATTTTGTTTAAAGTAGAAACATTTAGTTGTTTAAAATTGAAGTTAAGGATATTGAATGAGCGAGGGCGCCGATCTAGGTACGTTAAAATTGAGTGCCTGGATATTTTTCTAATTTTTAAGTAAATGTTTAAAATGCATGACTTGCAAATTCATAACGAAAACACTAGCTAGGAAAATGATACACGATATTATTGACGTTTCTTTATTTTTGTAAAAGCATACGAGCAATATTTTTAAATAATTACCAGCTATATGCGAAATTATATCTATATACAGTGTGTTTACTTAAGTTCGCACCATATGGGAAACTTTTTTATTATAAACTTTACAAAAAAAAGTTATTAGTTATTATTATTAAAAGTTGTGCATGGTCCAATACTTAAAATGCAACCATCAGATGTCAGATTTAATATGAATTTTGCCCGAAATACCTTTATTTTTGACAATATCGAAAACTGTAATTATTAAATGTTGTTCGGCATTAAAAACTATGTTATAATATGCAATTACACTGAAAAATATTTTTTTTTTATTTTTACAAATTTATCGGAGATTTAAAAATCGAAGGAACTAATACGTGTGTAAATTATCATTTTTCGGCTAATTCCAACCTTTAAAACCACTTCCGGTTGAACCGGAAGTAAAGTAAACTTCTAAATGGAAACCCTCCCTTTTTACTCGATGTTTAAATTCTAAGAAAATTCAACATATCACACTTCATCATTTGTTTGTTCGCCTAGATCAATTTACCGTTGTATTCGAAAATGTCCACAACTTTGATAAAAGGCGAGCGGTAAAGAATAGGTAATAGAAACGTTTCATTTCAACCCGCATTATAGTGTAAAATTAACTTGCAAGAGAAAAATGTACGGCTATGTTATTTACAACCTGTTTAAAAAAAAAGCGGAATTTCTCGATTTTTTCAAATATCAACCTTTCTTTGTTTTATTATAATAAAATTCTTCATCTAATTTTCTTTCTAACGGTGTCTCGCAAGTTAGTAAATAATAGTAGAAATTAACATAATTATCATAAATATAATTTTTAGACCCGTATAAGCCATGGGAAGTTATGTCAAGTATGCAGTGGAAAACAATTCATTCATTTCAATCGCCGAAATTATTAATAAATACCATTTGACGCTTTGGTCTAATAAAAGCAGAAATAATGTTCTTGTTTTCCACGGCATACTAGACTGGTTTTGACAAAACTTCTTATAGCTTATTCAAGTCTAGAAATTACATTTATGACATATTTAGTTAATTTCCACTATTACCTAAGGAATAATTTTAACTTGTAATACCGTGTTAGAAAGAAAATTAAATGAAGAATATTATTATAATAAAACAAAAATGGGTTTAAATTTTTAAAAAAAGAGAAATTCTGCTTTGTTTTTTTTTTTTAATAGAGAAATTCCGCTTTGTTTTTTTTTTAAAAAGGTTGTAAATATAATAGCCCTAACGGATAAATTTTTTTCAAATAAATCACTTTTATACTGGTAAGTTAAAATGAGCCATTTAAACGTTTCTATTACCATGTTTTACCGAAACTATAGACCTTTTAGAAAACAAAGGAAAACTAGGCAGCCGTTTTAAAATAAATGAGTGGTTTATCATAGAAAAGAGAACTTAATCATGTAATAAAAATAAGGGGTTTCCAATTAATATTTAAAAGTTGACTTTACTTCTGGTTAAACCGGAAGTGATTCCGAGGGTTTGATTTAATCGAAAAATGGAAATGTATACACTTATTAACGCATATTATTTTAAAATCTTCACTGCTAAAATTACGAGAGAAAAAATTGTGTCAACCGGTATTGTCGAAAAAAACATTTCGTAAAATTAATGCAACATTTTATTACTCTTGGCTTTTGCTAAATAAAAAATAAAAACATATAACAAAAAAGTCTATAATACAGACTTATCTATTTAATAAATTTATTTATTTAACATTTTAAATATTTTGCAACACTTGGTACATCATCAATTTCATGAACTGGTTGTACGGTGCATTTTTTAAATAATTTAAAAAGAATCAATTGTGCGGCGTTGGGTTGTTGAATTTTTTTTGTTTTTTCGAATTTTTCCAGTAATTTTACATCTTTCTTTATCTGTTCCGCCCACTGGCATTCAAGTGCAACGCCAAAAACAAAAAGAACCTTGTTTATTATATTAATATTTCCCATATTAAGTTAATAAAAGGTCTACATTTTCTTTGCTTAGAATGAGATACTTGTGGCATTTTATCCTTCATTTCTTTTTAAAAAAGGGATCACACTTGAAAATTCAGTTATATCAATTCCATCATTTAAATTAATAGTAGACCGCAACATCGAGTACTTGGTCCATAAAGAACTTTTAAAAGGACTTAAACTCGGTTTCAAAATATTCTAAAATGTAGTCCTCCGTCCCTTTTGAAATGTTCATACTTTTATACCACTTACGATATTCTGAATATACGTTTTTGTATAACGATTGGGATTTCTTGGGTAAAAGTGCTTTTTTTGCATTGGCTGCCAACACATTTAATATTTCTTACTCCATCAAAACTGCTCATTTTGAGGAGTTTTCGAATTTCTCGTTTACACAAGAGCTAAGTAATAATGGCAAATGATAACATATGGTAACCATAATAAAAGTATTTACAAGATATGATATTAAGGCCCGGTTGTACAATTAGAGCTTAATTACGAGTTTCTCAAAGTTCGACATAAAGTTGAACTTGGTTAAAAAAAGATAATTCTGTTGTATAATCAATTCATTACCACAGGTCTGCACAGGTGGGATCAATAATTAAATTACCATACTGGCAATGGTTACGCTGTCAAAAAACCATCAAACTTTATTTGTTGTCAAAGGGTATTTACAATTTCCTGCTAATTTTTTCATGTATTCCAACACAAAACTATATGCAAATTTTACTTTCAAAGAACAATGTCTGCTATTAGCCGTTGTTAAGGTGTTTAAAGATATACTGGAAAAAACAAAACAAATAATATTACTAATAAAGAAAAAATAGAATGTTAGAAAGATGTTGAGATTAAATTTAATTACGAAAATTTGAATATGATCAGGTCTCGGTCTGTAGTTTTGGAGCCGTCCTCGATCGTTTTCTATAGCTATCCATACATTTTTCATCATCCGATTCGTCTGTTAAATCCAGAAAGTGTTCAACCTCATCATTCGCATTCATAACTTTAAAATATTATTACCACAAATTTTAAAGTCAAAAAGAATTTATAAGGTTTGTTTTATTGGGTTATATATATGTCATCACATTAATAACTTGGTTTAAGCCTAGGCTAATTGACAACTTACCTGAAGAATGAAATCTCAGCAGAACCGAGTTCAACTTTAGGTCGAGCTTTACAAAACTCGTTCCGTAAAAATCTTCGGATTAATTTATATCTACTTAGGGCTGGCTTATGTGCCGGTTTAGCAACTGTGCAACGGAAAATTTTTAGTTAAGTGACACCTTAAGTTAAGCCCCACCTAAAGCGTCTTAAGTGGAACCCGTGCAAACGGCCCTAATGTTCTTATTGTACCGGGTGTCCCATTTTGGATGGCCACCGGCCGTATCTCGGAAACTACTGGGCATAGAAACTGGAGAAAATAAAATAATAATTAAAGTGGTCATGAGAAAGTCCTGGAAATAATTTTTAAGTTCCGCATTTTGCCGCAAGAGGGCGTAATTGAAAAGTAAATTCTAAAATTCCACATTGAGGTATATCTTTGATAACACCATTAAAAGGCTTGGACAATTATGCATCATTTTGGTCTTATGCTCATTGGCGTACCGACATTATTAAGAGGGGCAAGCTTCCGCCCGTGTAATTTATTTTAATTAAGAACGGTGTGCCTGAGGAAAAAAACGCAAGAGACCGTTTTTATACAGAGTTGACCAAGCTAATTAGAAATTTTATCCACATGAAAATATATCAGTGGCGTCCCACTTTTTTTCTAAAAAATATCGACCCTGTTTTGTAAGAAGGGTCTAACTAACAAATCGATTTTACAGGAAGGGTGAAATAAAAAAATTGGCGAATTGTTATGTCCTGTAAATTAATATTATTTATTCTAAATGAGTAACAAAATTTTTTTAAATATAATATTTTTTACAGTTGGCTCCTTTATACAAAACATAGAATAGATGTAAAACACCACAATAATGTAGTTATCTCAATTTACCAAAAAATGTTAGTCGGCCCCTTCTTACAAAACAGGGACGATATATAACCGTTTCTTCATTTAAAGTATTAAAAATTATTCTATTGGCGATAACGCTGAAACGAACGGAGATATATATCGAGCTGCGGTTTAAATATTTTTTCTAGCAAATTTCATCTACTTTTCGATTATAGTATCATAATTGTACCGTAAGATTTATTTTTTCGGAGTAAAATCAAAAAATGTGTTATTATTACAAATTGTGCCCTCTAGCATTTTTTTTAGAACTATTATGGACAACAAATACGATTGGTTAAAGTGTATACATTTCTCTTCCAAACAGTCTTTAGTTTGCTAAAATCGGATAAGTCCTTTATAAGTTATAGCGATTTAAATGATTACACTTTCAACAGGTTCCCTCCCTCTTATTAAAGTCGGTACGCCAATGAGGATAAGACCAAAATGATGCATAATTGTCCAAGCTTTTTAATGGTGTCACCAAAAATCTACCTTAATGTGGAATTTTCGGAGATATGTACAATTTTAGAATTTACTTTTCAATTACGCCCTCTTGCGGCAAAATGCGGAACTTAAAAATTATTTCCAGGATTTTCTCATGGCCACTTTAATTATCATTTTTTTCCTCGAGTTTCTATGCCCAGTAGTTTCCGAGATACGGCCGGTGGCCATCCATAATGGGACACCCGGTACAACCGAATCTGAGAGACTGTAACGTCATATAGTGACCTAAAATTTCTATTCGTCATCATGGAAGCACAATGAAAATGATCATGATTGTATTTATATGGTACCTATTGCATAACGTCACAGTATCTGAGTATCATATCTTTAGTTTCTTGTTTCATGTACGGTAACTATAGGAACATCAGAAGATCACAATAGGAATTTTTTAAAATCCTAATTTATACCTTGAATTTTAGTCAAAAAACATGGAGTAGAACCTAAACTATTTTTCTTTTTGCTCAAAACAAAAATAGTGATCATATAAAGTGCTTTTAGTTAAAAAGTATTAACCCGTCACTGGTAAAAATCTTATTCATTTCTTTCATGGTGACGAGCGCATGCCAGTCAAAAGCTCTGTCTCTTTATGGCACGGCCCATTATAAAAAGCTCTCAAGGCTAATTAGAGCCGACAAGCCGGTATGAGTTTCTTTCAGTGCGTCAAAGGCTTTTACACACCTAATTGATCTTACGTTACGACAGTTAATAACAAGTAAATGAATAGAGTTTTTTTTAAAGAGAGCACTAAATGATTTTTTTGGCATGCTGGTTAAGCTTAACCTTATTATGAAGATATTTATAAGAAATTAGATATTATTATTTAGAAATTATTATATTATCAAAATATTATTTACATCTACAATACTACAATACCCTTTTTCTACTCCCACATGGAAATTTGGTAAATTTGCTGTTTCCTTTACACTAAAGTGATCGGAAAAGTGAGCTATTCCGGTTAGCTGAACGGATATGATTTCATATCCATCCTAGTACCTATGAATATGAAACTGACCAATTACAGTAGTCAATTACGAAGAAACCAAATTTACATATTGTAAATTTTATGAGTAATTTTCTGACACTTGAAAGAAGTTAGGTTAACAATATACTTCAAAAATATGCAAATCTGTCAGATGATATTTGATCTTTTTTAGTTAAAATCAAAACATTTATTCCAGAGTCTATCCATACAGAATTTTTTGTTAAAGAGTACACGAAATGGTGCGAAAATGGAAGGTATAATAACAAAATTATTACTAAAATATATTTCTACCAAATTATTGTTATTTTCTGATAGAACTAAAGATTTGCGCACAGGCGCACTTTCTTATTTCAAAAATATCTTTATTTCTACTTAATTCTAGACAATTACTACAAGCTTTAATACATAATATGTACTTATACCTAGGTACCAAATAAACGTTTTTTTAATAGCCTTGGTTATTTTTTCTCCATATAAATAATATATTATTATTATTATTATTATTATTATTATTATTATTATTATAAATATGTTGTGCATCGGGATGTTTTCTGATATGTTTAAAACGGAGATCCAACCCCAATTGATCTTAAAACTTTTATTATAAGCAACAAACAGAAAATTAACTGGTAATTCTTCCTTAAATGGTGGAACATGAACATGAGTACATAAAACCCGATAAAACAGACGAAATTATAAGATTTCTAGAAAAAAAAATCATTATTTACTAAAGGTTTTAAGGTTATGTTATTTTTACTTACAGTATTGCCACTTCTCTTTCCACGTTAACAGTGTTGCTAGTTTGTTGGCGATTATTTTGAAAAATTTTATCATAGCGAACGTTAAAAATTCATATTAATGCACATAATCCATTTTTAACTGTTTAAAACAAATTCTACAGCTATTTTGTTGTACTTTCGGAGTTATAATTCTCATGCAAGCAGAAATAAACCCGGACAAACCTTTTTTTCTTCTGTGCATTTCAGTAAAACAATTTATCAAAATATCTATGGTTGAGAAAATAAATTGTTCATTTTTATTACTACATATATCGCTTTTTGTCTGTTATTCTGCAAAAAGCCAAATGTGAGAAAGATTTTTTTAGAGTGATTTTGTTTAAATATAAGAAATTACCCAAATCGATAAATATGTAACAGTGTAATTTGGTCCATGAGTTTGCCATCAAATTAATTTTTGTTCAATTGTTTTTTATTATTGTTCTCACAAGTTCATGGCCAACTTATAAGAGAAGTTATGATGCCTAATATAAATAATTTTTTAAAATTCTTAGTATGAAGTTCGAAGTTGAGTCGTAGAAAAATATACTGTACAACTCGAGTGGATTGTCCATATTGCGCTCGGAAGTTTGAACACTCCGCCTACGGCGTCGTGCTCAATTTTCTTCCTCGTGCGATATGGACATCATATCCACTCTTGTTGTAGAAACTACTATTTACTAGCCCCTAGTACTAAATTATAAAATCAGTGGCGTAGCCAGACTCTAGGGGCGTAAGGGGGCGTGAGAGGCGGGAGTGGTGAAATTTTTTGGGGCGCCTTGTTTGAAATTATTAGGTTTAGTACAATAACTTTTCTTTAATATAAAATTTATATAAATATACCTATATTATTAATATATAATACCAAGGTGGGCGGGAGCGTAACAGAAGGTGGGGACGATCGCCTTACTTTGTCCCTTCCTAGGTCTTTTATATTTTCAGTCATATTTGTGTGAGGATAAAATGAGAGGATAATTTATTTGTTTTTTCTATTAAGAAGTCATTTTTGTCCTGGGAATAAATTTTGGAAATTTCCTTAAAAATATCAAGCCCATTTTTGTGCCCACCAATTACAATTTTTCTGCAAAGCATTCAATTCTGCATTGACCGCAAAACGTTAAGTGTGAGTGGTCTTGGAGTTTAGTTGATATAAATGACATACTCAAAATCTCCATTTTGATGAGTGAGAGGGTTTTGGATTTATTATTTATGTTTCTTCAAGGAATTTGATAAATGATGGAGACAGTCGTCTCGGGAGGTTTAATTTATAGGCAAAAATTTATTGCTGTTCCTTTTTAAATTGGGTACAATTTACAAGTTGTGAAAATTTGCGATATTTACGGTAATTTTTGTCATTAATTAAAATATTTAATAACAATAAAGATATCGCTTTACCAAGTAGGTATAGGGATGACTTTTCTAACAATCATAATAAAAAAAAACAATTAAGTATTCCCCAATAGTTTTTCGTGAAGAAGCCAAATTTAATGTCAAAAAAAATACGTTTACTAATTTGACAGATAAAACGCCATATTGAATTTTTTTAAATAGCAACCCTACTTTATTATAAGCCTGCTGCATTAATGATCTTGTTCTCATCCAATTAATAGAAGCTTTGAGATTAGAAACCTAATTTTTTTTAGGAATACGTAACTTTTTATAGCCGAGCTAATTATGCTTTTCTCAAATATGTCAGATGTCAAGAATACATTGGTGTGGTTATAAATGTGGGTTGCCATTTCAAAAAATTCAAAATAGCATCGTATCTGTCACTTTTTGACATCTGACATATTTGACAATATCAAGTATAGTTAGCTCGGCTATTAAAAGTTACGTATTTTTAAAAAAAATAGAGTTTTTAATCTCAAAGCTTCTATTTTTTAGTGCGGTGAGATACTTAAAAGACAAAATCGAACGATACAGTTTTTGATGCGGCCGTATTTCCATAACTGTTGAAAATAAATATCGTCAACTAATATAGCTTTTATTGTTTAGGACATTATATAATTATACAGCAACTTACTTAACATGGTTGAGATAGAAAGCTAAGCTTCAACTCTGCCAATTGTAATTTTTTCTCTTAAATTACAATAAAGACCTATTTATTTAATTATTTATTTATTTTAAATATTTTTGAAATCGGACCGCCAAATGCAATATATGGGTGTAGTTATAAATAATGTGGGTTGCCATTTAAAAAAATTCAAAATGACGTCGTATCTATCATTTTTTGAAATATGAAATATTTGACAGTAGCATAGTTAGCTCGACTATAAAAAATTACGGATCCCTAAAACAAATTAGGTTTCTAATCTCAACGCTTGTATTAATTGGATGAGAACAAAATCACCAACTTCAAGGCCTCGTAGCTTCGGAACTACTGAAAATTGACAACTATATATATTTTTCCTACGATCGTGGGGAAAAGTTACTTTTCGGCAAGATTTATCGTACGGAAAGTACCACTTTTCCGCACGATTTTACTTTCCCGCACAATTTTTATTTTACCACACTATTTCCTATAAAGTATATATGAAATGCACGTTTAACCTTAAAAATATAATTAATTTGTTCTCAGTTCTCTATTCTCCTAGTCTAAAATAAAGATTTTTGTCATATTTATATGTAAATATGTGTTTATATGTAAATCGTGCGGAAAAGTAACTTTTCAGGACTCCTAGCACTAGTAACTTTTCCACACGATTTGTTAAATTAAATACTACCTTATCTAAAACACCCAATAAAGTGAAATACTTCCAAAATAAATATTTTTTTTTGCCAGAAGCTCATTAATTTTTGTAATTACACAGTATATTATTACGAACCTAATTGACGTTTATCTGAGAACTATATTGATCGTAGAAAAACTTTTGTACCTAACACATGCGAAAAGTGTCTTTTCCGCCTTTGACGGCTTGCAACTGCCGTCGCGTGCGGAAAAGTACAACTTTCCGCACTTGTTAGGTAAATAACTATTATTATTGGAACAAAAAATCGAATTCAGCAGGCGTACTATAAAGTAGGGTTGCTACTATTTAAAAAAATTCAATATGGCATCTTTTCTGTCAAATTTGAAAACATATTTTTTTGACATTAAATTTGGCTTCTTCACGAAAAACTATGAGGAAATACGTAATTGTTTTTTATTCTGGACGGCAGGAAAGTCACCAATCGGATGAGACACTTAAAATAATGTCCCTGTACATTTAAAAAAATGTCAACATTTTTTAATGATTTAAGAAATTGGTAATTAATACCGCTTTGTTCAGGTGAGATTTATGGTGATTAAATTGCTCCATATTGCCGTGAAATGTACTTCTCGCATCAATAGAATATTTATTCATTATGCTATTGGTTGGAAAATATGCCTACAATATGAGGTAAAATGCCAAATATAATTATGTCAACAGCTTTAAATTGCATAACAACTTTTCCAATTCATGCAAAATACAAAATAGGTCAACAGAAAAATTGACATTGTGCTAAAACGTTAATTATTACGATTTATGGCTAGTTCTAGATAATGCTGGAAAAATTTACTCATCACTTCTTTTACAAATATGTCTTGTATCATAAAAAGATATTATGTAACAATTACAGGACCGCTGCAGTGGCTCAGAAGTAAGTTACTGGCATTCGACCGTGGTGATCCGGGTTCGATCCCCGGAGTGGGCACAATAAAAAAGTATGTTCGAAATTTAGAAGGTTTAAGAATGCAAGGAAGAGGGTAAAATGTATCATTTCCCAACCCACCTCATTCACACCGGTAACCAGGCCAGATAAGATCGGACATCTCGTGGGGTGCGGAAGAAGATACACACTCCCCAATCGGTAGGTTATGTAATGGCACAAGTAAGCATTTTTCTCTTATGCTTTAATTAAACAAAAATATAATTTCACAATGTAATGCTAAATTTACTACTTAGATTGGCGTATTCACAAAATATAAATAGAGATTTAACATAAAATGAGTAATTTAAGTGTTATTATTATGTGAATTTCCTAAAGATACAAAATACCACAAATTATGTACGTCTTACATGAAAATAAGTATAAATTTACCTTATTTTTCTTGTAAATTGTTTGTGATTTCACATGTAATTTTTTCAGTGCACGACCGGAAAATAAGCAAAGCGCTAATAAATTCACTCTCAGCAGCACATGGATACAATGCCACACTCCAAGGAGAGATAATTAAAACTTTTTTTAGTTCACTGATTCAATTTAATTATTTACCGAAAAACTTAACGAATTAAACATTAAAAAGACAAAAAACAATTGAAATAAAGTGATTCATTGAAGAGAAATGAACGAGTAATTAAAAGAGATAAAAATAAATGAAGCGAAATTAAGATAATTACAACAGACAATTAATTATTATAAAAGGGCGCTGGAGATTGGAGAAAAATTAATTTAAATAAAAAGCATAACATTAAAAAATATATTTAAATGGATTACCAAGTTGTATTTCTAGGCAAGTCGACAAGTATAATAATAGCTGGAGCAATTCCGGATAAGCTGAAATTAGTTTTAATCTGTTCTTTTGGAAATATATACAGGGTGACTTTTTTTACTGAAATAAATTTAGTATTAGGAAGTCTCTTTATTTGCTAAAAAAATATAGAACTACGGTTGCTGCGTTTATTTTTAATTTGGCACGATGCACCCGTAAATTGACCACCAAGATCCCCAGATCAAACGCCTCTGGACTATTTCTGTGGGCGCTCTTAAATCAAGTATGCTTCCACCATCACTACGGAAGAGGATAATTGTAAAGAATTATCAATGCTGCAGATTATTTTAAACACAAGCCCGACATGATGCCTAAAGTACAGTTTAATTTTCTGAAAATAATTAATTTATGTATTCAGAAACACGGTGAACATTTCGAACAATTGTTATAAAAATCAAACTAGTTGGTAAACACTTTTTCATGTTTTCTCGTTTTAAATAAACAGCAATGATGAATTACAAGGTACCGTAAATAATTTTCTTGTAGAGAAACTGCATGTCTGGCTAAAATTTTACAAGAGACAAAAAAGTTTCAACATGAAGTGAACTAGTGTCACAGAAATAATTAAAGTAATTTATATGGGGGGTGTAACAAAAAGATAAACTTTTATTTACCAATCACAAGCCATTTTTAAATTTGAAAGTATTAAAAAAAGATGGCATATACATTAAAATACGCTATTAATGATAGTCACTCTTAGTCCCAAAATTAGTGAAAATCGATAAAGGCGTTTAGAAATTATTTCGGGAAAACGATATTAATTTGAGAACTTTAGCGCCCTATAGCGGCAAAACGAACATTGCATATAGGTAAGTTTGCCTAGATTGCCCTATTTTTGGTTAAATAATTTGTGGTGAAGCGTTGTACAGTCATTTCAAGGACACCCTGTATGTATCAAATTTTAGAAAATGTTTTTTTTATAAATAAATATCGTCATATTATTATAACAATAAAATATGGCAATATTTTATGGCAACAGCATGAAAGTAACTATATTTTAAATTTGCTTTAACAAACCTAGTTAGTTAGTGTTTGGTGCAGTATACAATCTCTGTTACCCAAATAAAGAAATTATGTCGTTTACGTCATAGTCGCTCAGATGTACTCGGCATACTTTTTTAATGTGGTATCCACAATAATAGGCATAACTTTGCTAACTTCAAGTTTCTGAGAAAGTGAACTGCTTATCAGAATATTTGCCTTTTTAATGTTGATTCTTAAATATAACCTTCAATATTACCCTGATTCTTAATTCTGCGAACGTCGGACGTTCGCATGATTAAATGTCCATACCCTTTACTAAAAGTTACTGTAAGTCACAGACTACTCCAGAGTAACTTTACGCCTTTTTTTATTAATAAAGTAACCTACTTATCTTTTATAATACAAATATTGCCGTTAAAGGATTAACGTCCCTTTTTGTTTATCGATCAAACGATGCGTCAAGAATATGATTAATCGCCGTTGAATTGACAGCGTTATGTTACACGCTTTACGTCGTAATTAACTTTAATTATTTATTATTGGCATGTTTTCCAATGGATGAGCACAATGAAGAAATGTGTTAGTGAGTACAGAAAATATTAATTAAGTCAATTTCACGGCAAAGTGAAGCCTTTAATTATGCTTGAAAAGCAAAATGAAAGCAAGTCAGGTTTAATGCTTAATGGTCTACACAGAAAAAAATAATATTGTGGTATCAATCGCATACCCAGTGATTCAATGACACTAAAGGGCGGATCCACGAAAAGGGAGGAGGATATGAGGGTCGTAATTACCCCACAAAAATGTTAACTGTTTTGACCTCAGCTTTGACTAAATCTGCAGCGTAATTTACGCATTAATCATATAGTTCGTATGGCTGGATGCACGTCACAACTCGCAAATACATAATCATAACAGAAGCAAAAATTAAGGTAGGTCTATTATTAATGTCAATTGACATACAATTTGTTTTGACAACCTTTGTTATTTCAAGAAACTTTAATTTTATATGTTATTTATCAAAAATTTGTGTTGGATTTGTTCGGGTTTGTTAGCGAAACATAGTTAGTTGGAACATATTCCGAAAATATGTTCTTTTATCCTGCAAAAAAATGCTAATTTTAAAGCTTATTTAAATCCTGACAGAATTGAAAAAATATGAATTAAAATATATGAATCGAATCAAAAATTACGTCAAAAGCTATGACGTGAATTCACCCAGTAATTGCACAGACTTTAGCATCCAATACCGATAATATATAATATTTAGTATACATTTTATCAATTAATTAAATTTACAAATAAATAAATATTCAAAATTATTTTTTGTCAATGATCTAATGTATTATTTATTAATATTAAGAGTTAGGGATAGTGGTGCATTCGCCATTTCGTACGAAATATCAATGTCGTTTTATCCAAAACGTGGCCAAATTCCCGTCTTAAGGCGGGGCTTCACCAAACTGGGCTAGCCCGGCGGCCTTGTCGTCGGCATAATATTCGGCGGCTTGCAGTGGCCTTGCCGCGAAAATAAGTTTAGACTTTACCAAACTGGGCGATGGGTCTATGCGGCATTTTGCATTTTATTTTTTGGTCAGTGTCTCGTTGGACATTGTTTAAGGAGAAGATTTTTTTTATTTATGGACGACGAAGATTTATTTTTAGGGTTTATGGCCCCAAAACTTACTAAAATGAAAAAAAAAACGCAGGTTATGGGGACGTCCCAGTTTGAAAAAGAACGTATATAGTGGAAGTGAGCTCTTAAAAGACTTAAAAAGGGATTACTTATATTTAGTGTCTGGTCGAAGCACCATCAGAAGTTCCTTTCACAATTTTATTAGGATGGGTGCCACAGATTTTGAAGAACTAATTTGCCTCATTGGACCAAAAATTGCCAAGTGTAATACGAACTACAGAGATGCTATACCAGTTACAGAACGGTTAGCAGTAACGTTGCGATTCCTAGGCACAGGAGACTCATACGTTAGCCTAAGCTACACTTTTAGAATGTCAAAGCAGATAATTAGGGTTTTTATACCTGAGGTGTGTAAAGCTATAACAGAAGCTCTCCAAGACCAAATAAAAGTAAGAACTAAGAAATATTAAGATTTATTTATTAAATGTTTTCAGGATGCAGTATATATAGGTACTTTTTTTACTTAAGTAGCATAAATGATGAGAATGAATCTTCGTTTGGATTTTCATTAGGTAATAATTCGGGTACTGGGGTTGTCAAATCTCTGGGTACTTGCGTTGAAGTTTGAAAGTTCTTCTGCTGAAAATATCGTCATATTGGAAGTAGTTTGAGTTGAAGAGGGTCCCGATGGTACGTATGATGGTGTTTGTTCAGAAACGGGCTGCTGGTAGGTAGGATAAGGGTAATGTGCTGGTGAAGGAGGATTATTGTACATGCCAATGCTTGCCTCAAAAAGTATCGTTTGAATTTTGTGCGTAACCAAGCATCGTGCATACTTTGTGGGCAAATTACGAACTTTTAATTCTACTTCTTTGCCTAGCACGTAAAATTCATCACAAGTCTTTCGGCTTTCGTAGATGTCTTTAAACATTGTATAAGTTTCTTCTCGATGTCTCCTTGCTTCCTGTTTATAGGTCTTTTTGTTACATTATTTTCCCCTTTTTTGTTTTTATTTATTGTTTCTTCTATGTTTGATTTAGTACCATTGAGTTCTTTAACAGTTTCATTTTATTCTTGAGTTTGGGTGTTATCGTTTAGATTCGTATGATTGGTTGATGACTCTTGATTATCCAAGTCCAAAGTGTTTTCGCGTTGACTCTAAAAAAAAAACATAATGCATTTTTGTTGTTAAAAAAAGGTTCGAATAGTTTAGTTAATATTTTATTTTCCGTTTCATTTTTATCTAAAGTAAACATCACATTCACTACCGTTTTTTTTTTGTTTCAGGTACCTCAATCAAAAGAAGTTTGGCAGAAGAACGCTGATCAATTTTTTTTTAAATGGAATGTTCCTAACTGCATAGGGGCGATGGATGGCAAGCACGTCGCACTTCAATCGCCAATACACAGTGACACAGATTTACTTAACTACAATTTTTTTTTTAGTATAACATATTATTTGCTAATGTAGGGAGTCAAGGTAGAATATCAGATGGGGGCGTTTTTAATAACTGCAGTTTGAGGCAAAAACTTGAAGAAAATGAACTTAACTTACCTGATGCTCGTCCTCTACCTGGACGAGCACAGCCGGTTCCGTGCGTGATACTAGCAGATGATGCTTTTCCTTTGACTCAAAATATAATTAAACCATATCCGGGTACACATCAAAGAGGATCCAAAGAAAGAATTTGCAATTACAGAATTAGCAGGGGAAGAAGGATGTCAGAAAATGTATTCGGAATTATGACATCAGTTTTCAGAGTTTTTAGAAAGCCTATGTTACTTCAAGAAACAACTGCTACGGTAGTAACATTGGCATGTTTGCATTTACACAATTTTATAAGAAGGAATGAAGAAAGCAGAGCTCATTATAATCCACTAGGTACATACGATATTGAAGACATTGAAGCAGGAACAATTATACCTGGATCATGGCGAGTGGACAATTTAGCAAATAGTGCTTTGATACCATTTGCCAGAATTCCACGAAAATCTGCAAATCTACCCCAGAAAATTAGAGATGAGTTTTGTGAATATTTTGTTAACGAGGGCAAGGTCGATTGGCAAGAGAGGTACGCCTAAATACGTTTTTCAACTGTTTCTGCCTTAAAAAAATAACTTGTTCTTAAACTTATAAAATATATAATTTTTTTGTAAATTTATAATAAAAAAAAGTTCTAAGATATTACCTGATATAACCTGAAAGAATAGAAAGTTACCTGTGTATTTATTGTTTCAGTTTCTTGTGTGGGACGTGGCGTATTTCTATCCTTTAAAAATTCCATATACGGATAAGCAAACCATTTAGTTTTATAATTATCTTCGGTACCTGAACCTGATTTTTTAAAATCCATTTTCTTCTTTTCTCTATAAAAATGACTCGTGATATTTTTTATTTTTCTTTCAATTTCAGCTCTTTCTAGTTTTAATGCTTTAGATATTTTTAAGTATGAGTCTAATTTTTTATTTTTATTTTTATAATTATTATCCTTCGGGTTCCATAAGTTAGTTTCATTTCGGTATAATTCTATTAACAGCAAAACTTTTTTATTTGTCCACTGAGTGCTATCCTCACAACTATCATCATCTTCCTGAGTATATTCATTATTCCTGCCTATTTAAATGTACACACTAGTTGAACTCTTCAACAAAAAACTTCAACTGAACGCACGTGTCCACCTGTTCAGAGCAAAACCCGATTGGGCCGCGGAAAGTCCTTTGATCTTTACCGACATTTTGCCGCTAGCAAAACAAGCCGCCGGCCAGTGCCTGCGGCCTAGATGCATGATTGTGTTTAATTTTTTTTCCCGGCATAATTGACGGCCTAGGCCGCCGGCATGTGCCACCGTGCTAGCCCAGTTTGGTGAAGCCCCGCCAGGGTATCAAAAACGTAGATATATAACTTTAGGAAATTTTGTTAGATGAATTAATAAAAATAAAAACACAAAATTTTGTGAAATAAATCGAAAATTTTCTTTCTGCTTTTATTATTTTATAAATTAAAACTTTTAACTTTAAATTGTAGGTAAGCATGATGGATATTTGGTCGACTTTTGGTTAAAACGAAAAAGTAATGCAATGATGATCAAAAACCGAAATGGTGAATGTGTTGCGAGCATTTACTCTTAATATTATCCTCCGAGTCGGCGCGCCTAAGCGGCAATACAGGGTGATTCCTAAGTTGATACTTCTTTTTTAGCTGCGTTTAGTAGGCATTAAAAAAAACAACATTTTCAAATACCTTTTTTCAAAAAACCCAAAAATAAAGTACTTTATTACACAACAAATCAAATACAGTTCTGCCTAACTTGGCCGTTGATAAACATTAGGAAAACTTCTGGATATAGAGAAGAGACATCCGTACTTTTACGACACTCACAATAAATTTGCACCATAATAGTTCATTGTTTTCAAATTTTACCATTTTCACCAATTGATTAAAATTAATTTCCTTCAGAAAACCACACCGCGCCGCGAATTGCCAAACCAATAACTGACGATCGATCCGTAAAATGCATGACTAACATACAAAAAACTGAGAAAAACAATATAAAGTAAAGGGCTACGTTTTGATTACCAGGCCCGCACTTAGATTATTTACTTCTGTAACTCGGCTATTTTTAAGTTTTTTGAAAAAAGGTATTTGAAAAAGTTGTTTATTTTAATGCCTTCTATACACAGCTAAAAAAGAAGTATCAATAATTTAGAAATCATCCTGTATATTATAAGATGACCCAGCAATACGGTCAGTAATAATGACTGTATTACTGATTTTATTCATAAAATGATTTCAATACTAGATAAATCACAATAATAATGTAATTATAGGAGCAAATTTTAAATATTGGTGGGATTAATAATATTCAGGACTGTCAGTAATATTGAACATGTATTGTACTATAGAGAGCGCATGTGTCTTTGGCCACCTTTGGCGATATTTATCAACGCCTGGCACACAGGAAAATAATAAAAATCAGGAACCGACAAGCTTTCATTTCAATTTTGTGGAAAGTGTAAATAAATACTGTGAACACAGAAGCCCGTAGGAAATCGTGGGTCCTCGTGAGATTGCGTCAATTAATATTTCATATTTATTTTAATGATAAAACTGACACATACAGAAAATTCAATTGGATTAGAAATATTATTTAATCTCATTCTTGACTAATACAACAGGTAACCAAATTACTATAAAGGGCTTTTTTTAACTTTAATTTTATTATTTATTTATTTTGAAAAATTTATTGATTGTCCAAAAAATAGGTTTTGTGCGAGTGGCACCCAAAGAATGTTCGCGCGTCTTCCTTGTCCTACGTCAAAAATAAAAAATAATTTTTTTTTGTAAAAACGAAGTTCTGGATTATTTTTGAATATTTACCACTCACGCCGCGCGCCGTCCAATTATATACCGCTTCCTTAAAAATTACTTAAATAATAGGTTTCCGAGTAGAGTAATTACTAAATTCTAAAGGGAAAATTGAAACTGAATCTTCACTGGACGAGGGATGACACCAATATTGAAAGTGCATAGAAATGTGTAATATTATTCTTAAAAATCGCCTAGCCTTCTAGATTCAATTTCGAAAATGAAATCGAGTAAATATTGAAAATGGGGAGTATAACATACAAGCAGATGCTTATTTGCTTAAGCAAGCCGAGCAAGTGTGTTTGCTATAGAAAACTAAACAAACTTGTAATTCGCTAACACGACTTGCGACGGCATGAATGTAGGAAAAGTGGTATTGGCGAATAGAATTCTATTTTAAAAGAAAGTGCATGTTATAAGATACAATAAGGACCTATATCAATGGTTAAATTGTAAAATAGCATAAACACGTTAGACTTACAGAAAATAAATTTCAATATATAGGTAATAATAAACATCATCCATACATGCTTATAAACGGTCCCTCACTAAGCTTAAGACACATTTTTCTGAATTTTTACTTATAATACCACTAGAGGTCAAAAAATTTCCGGATTTAATTTGGCCTCGTGTGTTATTCGGTAAGAAAATTCCACATCGAATTGTGTTTAAATAATTAAAATTTATTTTTCGATTTCCAACAACATCAATTTTCGTCTTTATCAAGTACCAGCAAAACATAGAAGGTTTGGTCGACTAGTTACTATGGCAACTAAGTGAAACCCTAACCTAAAAATTATTTCAGTTTTTAAGCTGTCAAGCGGCACGACGTAAAAAAATGTCTCGCTTCGGTCAAGAAAGAAAAGAAAATATTCGCCAGGAGATTAAGCAGTTGACACCCGCGAATTTCTACTGATTATACTACCACAAAAGTGCCATTTTAGGATCTAAAATATTATATTCTTTCATTGTATAGTTACTTGGGCTTACTACAAGCTTTAGAAAATCATAATTTAAAAGGTATTTCGGAACGATGCATGAACAGATTTACAGCTCGTCACAGTTTTGGCAGCAATTTAGACCTTTAAATTGTTGATTTCTACTTGTTGTAGTTGCAGGAAAATACCATCTCAAGACACAACACAGTATATTCTTTAATTTTACATAAGTTCTGAGTAACTACAAGTGGTAGAAAATTGTTCTTTTGCGTTTTTATTAACTATTCATTAATACGCGCTTTATTGGTATGGAATTCATAACCAGCGCGTAGCGTCAGCAAGCGTCAATCATTGGAGGCTGTGATCATCGCATCTTGACAGTTCAAAACATCAAAAGTTTTGTTGTAATAACGAATATTGTGCAGCCAGTAAAACCAAAAAAATGTTTTGTTTTAAAAATTAATCGGTTTGAAAATGATGCTATATATAAAATATGCGTGAAATTGTCTGATGTAATAATCAATCATCGAGCGATGGCTTATTTACCAACATTAATAGAGGATTGTGGCTCCTAATTGAAGAAAGAAAATTTGTTTCGAATTGTTCACGAATATTTGCATCTAAACTATTCAAAATTCAAAGTGCTAAATGGAAAAAGGTGAATAGAATAGTGTCTAAATATTATATATATTTCATTAGACATAGACATTCATTTCATTCCATTGCATTTTCGCCATTAAGAAGAAAGGAGGTGTCCAAAGAATATAGAAAACATCTTAACTTTATAATTGAAATGTATCAATATTATCATGTAAGTAATTAAAAAATATATTCTGTCAATATAAAGGTCAAAAAATGTCCAGTATAATTCGCTGTTGGGTACCAACGAGGAAAAAATTTTCACCAAAATTAATTCGTTGCCACGGTAATCTGTCAAAAATACACGTTTTGATTGGGTAAAAATTACAGGTGTGGAATTTTCAGTATTATGCATATCTTAACGTCCTGATTAAAAGTGTAATCCAATTCTATGACTAGTTTTTGAGTTACGGCCTTGTAAAGTTGGCAATTTTTTATATCGAGATTTTCTGCAGTGTTCATTTGTTTCTTAAAAACTATTACCTTTTATATTTTTCTTTATTAGGGAAAAATTAGGCCTTACGTTTTTTTTGCACTTAAATAGAAATATAATACATACAGGATGTTGAATAATTTATGAGCGAATTGAATAAATAATGAGTTTTAAAGATTATGAAAAAAATTGTTATCTACCCATTTTTTGATTATGGAAAACAAACCTTTAGATTTTGTTATTTGTTTTAATATCTTGTAGTACCAAACTATAGGGAGAAAAATGGGTATAGTATAGGATGAGTATATTGGCTGGTATTTTATTTTTCTCTTAGGTACTAATTATAAACTAAGATATAACTGTACAATTAGTTTTTCTCTCAAATGCACAACAATTTATTCTGGAGATATAGTATATTTTGTAGTTTGCTCACTAACATTTTTTATTGTAAAAAATGTACCTTATTTGGTTCAAGCAAATAACTGTTTTTTCTTTTTTACAGAATATTTTGGTTTTTAGCCAAAATTCGGGTGAAATGTACACTGAAATATATTTAGTATTTTTACTGGGCAAAATATGATTTTTTTAAATTTAGAATGCCCATGTAAATGTAAATACCTTTTTCCTATACCATTTGTACATATTTGGACAAATAATATCACTTTCAGACGTTTAAAAATTTTAAATGATGTTTAAAACTATTTTTTGGTTTCTAATTAACAAGAACTAATTAATTTTTTTTTTAATTTCACAAATAAAAAATTTTTCATATGTGGCAGACTTTTCCGCGGGCACTGTATATAAACTATTCAGTATAAATATTATGTTATACAATAATCATATACTAGGTATTAAAAATAACAAAGTAGGCAGCTACTTTCGGTATAACCGGACGGGATAGAAAAATCTACTATTTTGGTTAAAGCAGTGGCGGCTCCTGATAGTCGATAGAGGTGGGGCCAAAATATCAAGTCAAAAATCTTTAATGAGAATACAGGGTCTTACAAATTCGATGCATTAACATTGCTATCTCGGTAACTATAAGAGATAGCGATTTGGTTAAATGGAGGTAAAGTTGCATAATTTAATGCTGAATTATTCGAAAAAAAAAACGAAGAAATAAATTTTTGTTTTATCTTTCTATATGACAAAATATTGATTATTTTGAAAAACTACTTTGCTTAAGACAACTTTTTATGCTCTTCAAGAAAATAATTTTATTTTTCAGATACGACGTTCGTTTTTTAAATGCCTATATTAACTTAATTTTTTTAAATGCGGACCTGCATTTTTTTTTAATTTTTCGAATATCTCCGCAAGTCATCAAATTTAAATATTGTTTAGGATTGAAATATGCAACTTTGCGTCTATTTAACCAACTTCCTATCTCTTATATAGTTACAAAGATATCAATGCTAACGCATCGTATTTGTAAAACCCTGTATAAAAAATCGAAAAAAAATTACCGATTAATTAAATGAAGCATTTAATAAGGTATTCCAGTTGTTCTAACAAAAAATGTTCATAAAACACTAAAATTTTCTTATAAGAAAACTCTATATGTCTTTGTTTTTTATTTGAAAATGATTCAATCACTTTTGTTCTTGAAGTTGCCAATATTCTATACAAAAATTTTTTCGGCAGACAACATAGGTACCTAAAGTCTTTCATTTTATTCATTTTAAAACTGATACACTTAAACCCGGAATCAGGAATATAATCCACTGAGGGATTAACCTAAACCTAACTTTTAAGCACAGAACTCGCCTACAAAAATATCATTTATGATAAATAGTAAAAACTGTTTAAAAGAAAAATATTTAAAAATTAATATCTCGACAGGTGAAATCGTTTTAAAAACAGCTGCCATCTAGTAGCTAGTAACACTAGCAAAGCCAAAAGCATAACTATATAGTCTAGTAGTGCCCTAACCCGATTGGGACTCTTTACTCTCGATGAAATAAAACATCATATTATGAGCATCTGGCCAGGCCAGGTCGATTTCTCTACACGCCAGTAAAAGAAGGCGATATATTCATTGGTGTTAGTATCTCTCTTTAAGGGTTTAACATCATGCCAAATACAGAGTTAGTCGGAGCAGCGTGGCGGCAGTGAATTTTCGTGGCGTCACCCTCACATTAGGGAGTTTTTGCATAGTTAGGCGTTAATAGATATCAACGTCTTCAATTAAAAATTATTCACATTTACAAAAGGAATGAAGCGTAGGGAGACAAGGTAATAATAATTATAAATGAGATATAAAAAGCTTGGTGTACAGGTAGGTAGGGCCATGGCACTGTGGCCCTACTGTGCGAGTCGCCACTGGGTTAAAGAGGACACATCGAAAAACATAAACTCTATACGTCTCAAGAAAATGTTTTCATTAGTTTTCCTAAAAGATTCAACGACCGCTTGTTGTGAATCACCCTATATAACGATTTCATTTTTTAGAAACGATATTATTTGTTCACTGGCAATGAATCTTTCTTTGGCCAATTCGCCTACTTATTTACATAAATAAACGTACCGCGAATTATTGAATGAAGACTTTTGTTTTTCCAAACTGGTATATTTAATAAACGGCAATATCCTGCTCAAAACCTTTTGACACTTTCGTAAAATCTGACGGGATAATTAACGGATATTGTATCATTAAGAAGTGAAAGGAATAAACAAGATAAATGAGTTGGTTTTATGCATAACGTTTTTTTCTTTGGCGTATAATTAAAACTGCAACGTCGAAGTTGAAAGAGTAAAGCGTCGGACCAGGCGGGCAAGGATAAGCGGTATAAAGTCCTTTTTACATTACGTGCAATTGCAAGTTGAAAGTGCAAGTAAATGGTAATTTTAAATGGGAAAACATGCATCAGCTGCATCGTCAAAGCGCATGCTTCCAGGCAATTGCACATAATGTAAAAGGGCCTTAAGAGTCTTCCAAACTGCTGCGAACGGCCAAAAATTTTTTGCGAGCTGTCCACCATTACTGCTAGTTCAGAAAAAACTCATTTCGTTAGCAATCCATTACACTGTAACATACTTATTAATTAGGGTAATTTATTATATTTACACAAAATCACTTTGAATATATATAAATACACACAGTGATAAATATTTTAAATCATTTTTACCCTTCTAAACAGCAACATTACCGTTTCGGCAACTAGAGGCATGCTTGTCAGGCGGCTGATTAATACCTATCGGTTCTTTTCGTAAAAAAACCAAGTATGTAATATATCTTAAGATGGAAAGTTCTTGTGGCGGCCATTTTTAAAACAAAGGATAAAGGGGTTTCCGTTTAAAATTTAAAAGTATACTTCACTTCCGGTTTAACCGGAAGTGGTCTTGAAATTGTTCGAAAAATGGCAATTTATACACTTAATAATGTCTCACATTTTTAAATCTTTACTTTTAAAATTACGGAAAAAATTTGGGGAGTAGACACTTTCTTGTGTGACCCGGTATATAAATTTGACTACGATAACAATTTTTTTTTTAAATGATAAAAAACAAATTGCAGAATAAATAATAACAAAACTTGTTACACCCTTAAAATTCCACAATTTAGATGTGAAGCGGTTTTCTTGAGGACTTTAAATCAAAAATATATTTATCTTAATAAAATCGACATTCGATTTACCTTGCCATTTGCCGTTAATTGACAGGTGTGACATTACTACGCCCGTTGATTTGTTTACCATAATTTAACAATCAAAATAAACGTTTCTCTCTTACGATTTAATTGGAGGTAATTCTAAAGCAATTATATCAGCGATAACGATGCGTTTGCTTTTTCTGTCTGTCCCATTAAAATACTTGTCTTTTTTCTGTGTTTAGTAAACCTTTAGACCAATCAACTTGTACAAAAAAAATTCTGCATACTTGCTTCACTTGTCAAAAAATTATTCCTTACAGATTTTTTTCACATTCTCGTAAGAAAGATACTCTAGGACTTTAGATTCTAGATACTTAGATAGTTAGTACTTATGTAAATGTTTGAGAAATTATTGCAATTTATTAATTTTTTTTTATAACGGTGTTCTAGAATTTTTTTTAACTAGCTGCTATGTATATCGTGTATATTATGGCATAACATATTTATCTGTATCTCAGTTAAAACAGTTCTTTGCTGCATATTCGCAATATTTATAATTTTTCAAATTAAGTCAGAAATTGTGTCACATAAAAATAATTGAAATATTATCAAAAAACTTCTTTCTTCTCGTAAGTGGTTTCGATTGGTCGAAAAATGAAAATTTATACAGGATGATTCCTAAGTTGATACTTCTTTTTTAGCTGCGTATAGAAGGCATTAAAATAAACAACATTTTCAAATACCTTTTTTTCAAAAAACCCAAAAATAAAGTACTTACATTCATTTTCGTGAAAGCGTTTCGAAATAGACATATTTCGATATTGATTAGAATTTCGAAATGATACTCTTTTAGGCACTAGTGTCTAAATGTGACAGTTTTAGGCACTAGTACCTAAAAGTAAAAATGAAACATTAAAATCAATGAAAATTATCTATTTATTATATATAAGGTTTGTAAATTTACAAATATCTACGTTTTTGTTCAAATAAATCATGGCGCGGAGCATCAAATATTTGCTCCACTAAGTTGATGGCCTTAAGGTGGTGGATAGCTTAAGGAAATAGGCTAGTAATACCTTTTCTGTAAAGTTCTCAATATGTTTTTCTTTGGCCCAGGTTTCAAAGTTGTCGTAGGTTTTTTCGTATAAATGTTTCGATTTTTTTGGTACTAACGTGAATAGCGCAGCTTCAGCAGTTTGTTTAATTTCCAAAGGCTCGTCAATATCACTCATTTGAAGTAATTTTTCTTCGCAAAACTTTGCGGGAAAAAAAGCAAAACGCGACGTTCGAATTTGACAACACACTAGACGTCAACGAAGACAAACATCTTGACATTAAATAATGCATAAACAATGCCTTTGAAACAGATTGCCTGCCTACTTTTCAAAATGTTTAAAAATACTAATAAAAGCTTAAATTATCAAATTCTCCGCTTTCACAAAAAATCTTGTATATAATTCGTTACGAAACGATGTCTTTTAGCCACTAGACGTGTTGTTCAACTCGGCTTTGCCTCGTTGGACAATTTTCACGTCGCGTGCCTAAAAGACAGTCATTTCGCAACTTATTGTATAAATAGCTATTATTACACTACAAATCAAATACGGTTCTGCCTAACTTATCCGTTGAATAACATTAAGAAAACTTCTGGGTATAGAGAAGAAATATCCGCACTTTTACGACACTCACAATAAATTAGCACTATAATGTTGTTTTCAAATGTTACCATTTTCACCAATTAGCTTGCTTCAGAAAACCACAACGCGCAGCGAATTGCCAAAATAAATAACTAATGACCGTTCCGTAAAATGCATGACGAACAATACAAAAAACGGAGAAAAACAATATATAGTAAAGGACTACGTTTTGATTACCAGGCCCGCACTTAATTCTGTAATCCGGCTATTTTTAAGTTTTTTGAAAAAGTTGTTTATTTTAATGCCTTCTATACGCAGCTAAAAAAGAAGTATCAACTTAGGAATCACCCTGTATGCTTATTAACGTCTCGTGTTTTTAAATCTTTGCTGTTAAAACTACGAAAAAATGGGGAGGGGGGGGGGGGGGTATATATAAAACGAAAAGTTTTTTGTGCACACTTTTTGAAATTCAGAAAAAAAGGGGTTCCCGATATTAATCAGACTTCCTAATAGCATGCATCTAGTGGCCGAAAATGGAAATGTTGCTATTGATAATGGGTAAAATTATTATAAAAATAACTATTACTTTGGAGAAGAATTTATATAATAAATATTATTCGGATGGCCTTTACTTATTCTTTAACTTACCGTATTAAGTGCGTCACAAAGTGAGGTTAAGGAAGCATCATTCTCTTTAAGCTTTTTATGGCTAAAAGACAATGGACAATACACAAAAACGAAGCCAATACTTAAGCACCATTTCCTTGTATAACTTTAACGGAAAGTCTCTTTACTTAACTGGTCTAACAAAATTTCAGTTTTTTGTTATCTCTTGAGTAACACAAACTATGGGCCATTTGCATTGCAATTAGCAGGGCGTTTATTTAGCTACAGATAAATTAAACTTTTGCCTCGGATTAATAAACGCATTTCATTATTAAGCAGTTTATCGAGGCGCCCGGAGATATTTGTTGAAAGAACGGTCATTATCTATTTAAATTAGGATTAATTTATGGCATTATATGCAAAAGTTATTAATCAATAGTCGGAATTAAATGACAGGATTATAATTTTACGTTGACTAGGCTTATTTCTTTATAAGAAACTACTAAAGATCCCGATATTTTATATTTCTATTTTGTTTTTTTTTTATTTGCAAAAGCAAAAATTGCTTTGATTATTTGTGTGAACTCTTTTGTTATACCTGGCCATACTAATACGGATTAAAACTCAGTAAGTATAGTAGTTCCGAACATCATACTAAAAATTATTAGAATTAGGCATCATAGCTTGTCTTTTTAGTTGGTCGTGAACTTGTGAGAAAGATAATAAAAAGTAATTAAAGAAAAAGTTATTTCATTGGCAAATCCATGGACCAAATTACACTGTAACATATTTATTGATTTGGGTCATTTCTTATATTTACACAAAATTACATTGAATGAATATATCCATCTTTCTCACATTCGGCATTTTGCAGAATAACAAAATACGATATATGTATTTATTAATAAAAATGAACAGGTTATTTTTCGTGACCATAGCTAGTTTGATTAAATTGTTCTGCTGAAATACACAGAAAAAATAGGTTTGTTCGGGTTTATTTCTGCTTCCGTAAGAATTTTAACTCTGAAAGTATAAACAAACAGCTGTAGAATTCGTATTAAACGGTTAAAAATGGATTTTGTGCATTAATATGAACTTTTAACGTTCGCCATGGTAACTTTTTTCAAAATAATCGCCAATTTAGAAACGAGCAACACACGTAGATTTCAAATATTAATAATATAAAAAAAAACATTACATTTCAAATAATTACTTAATAAATGTAGTCACTTCTTAGCGCCCTGAGGATGACCTCATAGAGGTCAAAATAAAAAAAAATACACATTTTTAATTTCTGCAGCTGTTTTACTGACCATTTCCCAACCACTTCTACCCCAAAATTTTAATTTTATCCTAATGTAAAAATTTTCTCCTTAAGAATTCTAACATGATCCTGCTGTCTTAAATGTGGCTTCTGAGCAATCATAAAAACTAGCATAAGGGAATGTTCCCAGAGTTCAATACGAGTAACATTACTGCAAGAATAAAATAAATAATAAATTAGGCATGTATATTTCTTTAAATACTGTCCAGGATCAAATTTCATATCCAATCACTTATGCATATTAATATAGGCTTTATCAATAATGCATAAATTGCAAAGTAAGCGCAGCCCACTTAGATGCAAAACCAACATCTAGCAGCAATTTAATCCTAGCCAATTACTTCGTCAATTTATCTTTCTGTCAGCGACTTGGGGTTATATATTGCTAGATGAAGGAAACTTCTTTTTTAAATACCTGCGTTTAGAACTTTGCTTATTTTTGTAACAAAATTAATTGACAATTTTTTTTTTATTTCCAATACAAGGGTGCCCTTTCTAATTTTTGTGCATGCTTTGCAATTTAATAATAATAATAATAATAATAATAATAATAATAATAATAATAATAATAATAATAATAATAATAATAATAATAATAAAAGCCGTCTGGGTTCCGGTTTACAAATATAGGCCCAGGGTAGAACCTGCCTGCCGTAAAAGGCGGCTAAAAGGTTGGTGGTCCTTGCCTTAAAGGGGCCTACATTGGTCACCGGCTACCGCAGGTAGGCGTAGGAACTGGTGTAGTGAGGAAACGGCTGACTCCATGTTAGAAGCGGTTTCTTAACAGCGTCTGTACCCTATGTTAAGGGCGGCTGAACAGTGAACAGTAACCTTGCAGGAGGTATAAAATGCAAACCATTTCTAACGAAATGTGTAAAACCGGATTTAAACAAATATGATATCGAATTTAGAAGAAGATATACCCCAGGTGGGTGGAAACGAAAGTTCGCAATCCCACGCTGCGCAAGCAGTCAGCCCCACGGATTCTGGGGGAGGCACTAATTCGATTAGTACGAATATAACTAACGGCAGGATGCTAGGACAAGCCCCCGCCGACAACCGAACTATTAGTGAACATAACACTGGCGAGGAAAACATCATAATGGAGACTAGCTTGCAGCCCGACCCTGGAGTCGATAGAACTGCCGCTGGTCTACCCAGAAGAACAGAAACCGGTCGAATCAAGTGGAGTCGAGACATGAATAGAAGCTTTATCAAAGTATTCCTCTTGATTAACGACTGTGAAGATAACCCCCGCCCTGGCTGGAGAATAAAACTCCACCGAGAAATAACCAAACTACATCCGGAATTAAAAATGACCGAACAAAATGTAGCGAGCCGTCCAAGAGCTATTTATGCTAACCACCTGCTACCCCAAGCTGAAATAGATCAAATACGGTGTGAAGTTGGCACAACCTTGAGCATGTGGAAGAGCTAACAGACAATACAAACCAAAAATATTTGGAAAATTTGTCTTTATTTGAAAATAGTGACCCGACCTTGAGACCGAGTATCCCTAAGCTAAGATTCAAAAAAGGAACCCACGAAATACTAGCGAGAGTAAACTTAGCAGCAGGGACGTCCTTAAATAGAACTGAAGACCTCGAGACATTACACAGTGGGTTGTATGCTGCAGCAGCAATTGTAATTGAACTCAATGGAAAGGCATTATATCAGAGAACTGATAAGAAAATTACCAAGAAGCAAGTATTACCCGCTTGGAAAATGAGACTAGAAAAACAAATAAGCCAGTTACGAGCACAAAGTGATATCATTGGAGAACATCTAAATGGAAACTCTAGCAGCAAGGTTGCGAAAAAGGTTAAAAATATACTGAAAGCAGAGAGTATTCCTTTAGATAGTCCCGATGTAAAACGGATGCTAACAATCGTAAGAGACAACATTAAACAAAAATGTAAGGCTAAAGGCGCCCGTCTAAGGCGATACAATAAAGCCACAAAGAGGAAGGTACAAAACCAACAGTTCACCACGAACCAAAAAACCTTCTATAGGACACTGAATCAAGAAGAAAATGACGGTACTCCAACTGACATAAATAAAGACCAATTTAATGCATTTTGGAGTAATATTTGGTCTGACGCGTCAAATTTCAATGAAGAAGCAAGCTGGCTCGAAAAGGTTGAAGCCGAGGCTGAAACTTTATAAGAAATGCCTGAGCCGCAAGTAACATCCAGTGATATAAGGGATGCCACTAAGAACTTGGCTAACTGGAAATCACCGGGACCTGACCAAATTCATAATTTTTGACTCAAAATCTTCACCAGCTTACACCCTATAATAGCAAACTGCTTTAGCAAAGCTCTCCTAAACCCCGAACACTTCCCAGCTCATCTTGCCAGTGGCAATACCCTCCTTTTATTTAAAAAAGGGCAGGTAAACGATCCAAAAAACTACCGACCGATAACCTGTCTGTCAGTGGTGTATAAACTTTTAACATCAGTCATGTACTCAAAAATATACACGCACTGCATAAACAACAACCTGGTAGCTGATGAGCAAAAGGGCTGTATTAGGAAAGCTTTGGGTTGCAAGGATCAGTTTACAATCGATGCCGTTATTATAAAGCAGGCTGAAGTTAAAAGGCGAAATCTAAATATGTGCTACATTGATTATAGTAAAGCATTCGATTCTGTTCCTCACGATTGGCTAAAGAAAATATTGCAAATATACAAAGTACACCCTCTAATACGCAACATGTTAGGCACCCTAATGGAGCAATGGAATACCAATCTCCATATTGGACAAGAGAAGCTTGGCAATATAAATATATCAAAAGGTATATTTCAAGGCGACTCTTTAAGCCCCCTCTGGTTCATTTTGGCCATGAACCCACTGTCCTCACTACTAAAATCAACATCTTACGGATATCGTCCCAACTTAACTGAGAATTTTAGAATAAACTACCTTCTATTTATGGACGATATCAAACTCTACGCTGAAAGCAAAACCCACCTACAGTCCCTAATTCAAATAACCAAGACATTTAGCGATGACATCAAAATGTCGTTTGGATTAGACAAGTGCGCAATCTTGAATGTCGTACGCGGAAAGACTGAAGAAAATCGTGGACTGCTTGAAGGCATAGATATACTAGATGAGGACAAAACATATAAATACTTAGGCATCTCCCAAAACCAACAAATAAACCACACAAGTCTAAAAAGGGGGTTTAAAAACAAGTACAAAAGCAGACTAACAAAGCTTTTTAATACTCACCTGAATGCTGGTAACCTTACTACTGCCATCAACACCTGGGCAATACCAATACTTACCTACTCATTCGGAATCCTTAAGTATTCAGACACGGATTTGCACGAATTAGATAGGCTTACGCGCAGGCTGCTAACAAAATTCAGATTCCACCACCCACGCTCTGCACTTGAAAGAATCTACCTAAAACGAAAGGAGGGAGGAAGAGGTCTCATTAATATATATAACTTGTGCAAGTCGCAAGAGACCTCTATGAGAAAATACTTCCAAGAATCGAATGGGAAAATTCCTAAAAAAGTGGTAGCAGCAGATGCTGGATATACAGCCCTTAACTTAAAGCAAAACAGATTACCTAACATCATCCGCGCGCCTCCAAGTCAACAGCTTGTAACTTGGCAAGAGAAAGCTCTACACGGTAAATACCCTACTGCACTCCAAAATCCACTCATAGATAGAGAAATGTCACTGAATTGGTTAGAGAAAAGGCAGCTCCACGTTGAAACAGAAGGTTTTATAATCTCTATCCAAGACCGTATAATTCGAACTCGAAACTATGAAAAGGTCATCATGAAAAGGAATGTGGAAGATGTGTGCAGAAAATTCAACTGCCCCGGAGAGACGATAGAACATATCACGGCGGGTTGTGGTGCTATGGCCCCCAACGCTTACCTGGGGAGACATAATCAGGTGGCAAAGATCATCCACAAGGAACTGGCCCATAAACTAGGGCTAAGGGAAAACCTTCCACCATACTACCAATACTCACCCGAGCCAGTCCTTGAATCCCCTGAATATCTCTTATACTGGGACAGGCCAATAATAACGGATAGAACAGTAGACCACAACCGTCCGGATATTCTTCTCATCGAAAAAACCACCAAGAAAGCTTTCATAATCGATATAGGTTGCCCACTAACACACAACCTCTCTAAAACCGAGTCGGAGAAGAAGACCAAATACTCGAATTTGGCTATAGAGATAAAAAAATATATGGAAGCTAGATAAAATCGACATAATTCCGATCATAATATCGGTGGAGGGAGCTATGACGAAAAATTTCAAGCCCAACTTGGAAAAACTGGGCCTTTCAGGTTATTTATACCAACTTATTCAGAAAAGCGTCATCCTCCAAACTTGCCATATAGTACGGAAGTTTCTAAACAGTACAGGTTAAGATGAATTTCTTCTCTGTACTGTAAATAATACCAGCAATACCAGCAAAAAGCTGTGAAAATTAACATTGAGAAAAATAATAATAATAATAATAATAATAATAATAATAATAATAATAATAATAATAATAATAATAATAATAATAAAGATATATGTGTATGTAAAGTTTGGTATGGTTTTATGTACCCTCCGCCTTATGTTATTTATGTGCATAGTAGAATTTTTATTATTCGTACATTTCTTTTTGCATTTGTTATTGATTTACAGCAAATAGCCACCATATTGAAGGGTGAGCGTCGCGTGACCTAAGTATACTGGCTCTTCCGCCAACCCCGGCAAAAAAAAAATGTAGTTGGTAACTTTGGAGAAGAATTTAGAACTATTATTAAGAAGCTCTTAAAAAAATAATGACACATGAATCATATCATTTTCGATCCAATTTTCTTAGCTAATGTTCTCGATAAGCATTTGTAAGTCATGTATCTTATAGGTAAAACACCCAATAGTCGGCACTGTCGGCTGGGGCCCAGTTATTGGCTCTCGCTATAATAATGGCTTTTATAGGCAAATTTCTTTATAAAGGCTTATGCGAGCTACATTTTTAATAGTATAGATGTCATTGCTGTCGTTTTAATCAGAAGCCGCCATGATAATTCGCGTCAGTATGCCAGTGCACACGACAAGAAAGAGTGGTATGTGCTTGAGGAGGCAAAAATTCGCCATTTTGTTAGGACATGGTAAGCTCAAATACTTCCTTTAGCCTGTAATTATGCTATTTATTTAAAGTTATTGTTTCGCTATTTAGTGTTGATTATAAGTGTATTTAAACAAGTTTTTGGTTATAGTAAATATTTAATTAGAAATGTGAATTTTAAAGGTGCCAACTAATGGATCCTATATTTCACGCAAAACCAATTATTGGCACCAATGCCAATAACTGATTTACATGAATTTTTTTCCTTAGCAGTTTTTGGCAGCTTATTATTTTATTAGAAATTTGAACTTATCTCGACGTTTTTCACTAAAATAGGACAAAAAAATTAAATATTAAAGAACATTATAAAAAGTAGTTACTAATATTTTTTAGGACAATACGACAATATTCTAATCCTGTCCACAATGTGGATAATAACAACTTTAAATATAATCAATTATTTAGGTGTTACAGTGAAGACGAATTTACAGAAGAAGACCTAGAAAACATGCCTATAATAATTGATATTTATAACCACGAAGAACATGATATAGAACTAGAAAAAGTTACTCAAATTTATAAACCCATGGTGAACGAGTTATCCTGCTCTAAAGTTCCGGGTGAAATCCTTCAAGAAGACACCACTGAATATATAATTTTAAAGAATCTGAAACCGACCATAAATAACAATTCTGTTAGTGAGCCATCCAATTCTGATTTTTCGAATAATATCCGACCAAAAGAAAATACTAAAGATACAATTATAGAAGCTCTTGACCATACTATAATTAAGAAGTTTGTGTCTGAGCTGGCATGCTCTAATTTCTCGGTTAAAATTCCACAAGAGGAACACAACGCTAGACATAAATTAAAAGATCATGAACAGACCACAAATGAGAAGCTTTTGTCCAATAATTTAGATGAGACTTCAGAAAAACGACAGTGTGACAATGACAATAAACCCTGTTTTTCAATGACTTCAACTCTTAATGATTGTCTGATGTGGCCTAAAACTCCTGAACGAAAAAATAAAAAGAACGTTGAAAGATTACCATTTGTAATATCATCCAGTGGATTTAAAAAAATATGTGAAGATAAGCAGAAAGAAAAGGATAAAAAAGAAAAAGAAGAGAGAATAAAAGAATATTGCAAACCGAAAGTCAAAACAGGTAAAAATGGCACTTAAGTCTGAGCAGGTAAAAAAGTCACTTACTGCTAAGAAAAATTAAATCACCCAACAGGAGAAAAATATTATTCAGTCAAAGAAATTGGAAAACCTTGGTTGCAATGAAAATATTTAAGTGGAACAGATTATCATTAGAACAAATACAAGAAAAACTTCAAGTTCCCTCGAAGATATTGATAAAGAGAACGGCCAAGCCAAAACAACGCCAAAGCATTTTAAAGACTTTCCCCTAATCGATGATTTTAGTCAACCATCGACTTCTGAAGCAGCTCCTCCCCTACATAATTTTATATATAATAAAGGAGTGTGTTTCATTTGTACAAACAATTTTTCTTTGTCAAATTATGGCATAAAATGTCAAACATGTTTAAGGGCATATCATGTGAAATGTTTAAAAAACATGGTACCTTCCGAGAATTTTTTAAATGTAAGGTATACGTAGTTTTAGGCACATAACCTAATATATAATATAATATTCAATAAAGTGTTTTAATAATGTGGTTTCATTCCACCAACTTGTATTGTTTTGTGATTTTAATATTTAAAAACATAAATAAAATTTTAAATTTAGTAATTTGACAATAACTGGTCCATTAGGGATGTCAATAACTAGATAGACAATATTCAATAGATGTAGCCGTTACTTGATGAAGATCCATTATAGAAACTAGGTTAAAAAGAATACAAAAATGTATAAATCTTCACTTATTTTTTATTGTACTATGACAATTGTTTCGACACACAGTGTCTTCGTCAGATAGTAGAAATCTAATGCAAATAATATTCTCTTAAAATATAATGGTAACCTACTCCAAAATAATGTACCTATTTTACAACTTAATAATAAAGACATTATAGTAATAAAGTACCGAACCCTAATTATGAAAACACACCTTTTCTTAACTATTCTGAAAAATATTTTGAAAAACTATTGTTATAATAATGTCAGGGAATACCGAATGGTTATAGATTTAATAATGGGGAATTATTCAAATCGAGCTGATCGTTTAATAAAATATTTAAATTTTTGTATTTGTTAATTTCCATACTTTCTAAAAAATTAAGTTTTATTGATTTGTTTTCTACATGTAGAATTTCAAATTTGTCATCAAAATTATGTTGTTCGTTATTAAGATGTAAGGAATAATGAGAATTGGTGAGTTTTTTATTATAGCTTGCTTTGTGTTCTTTAATTCTTGTTTCAAAACTTCTACCTGTTTGTCCGATGTAAACTTTTGGGCAACTACCACATTTTAGTTTATACACTCCACATTTTTGTTCTTTTTTGGTTCTGCTTTTGTTATTTTTAATTAGTTTGCCTAACTTATTATTGGTTTTATATGAGATTTTAAAATTTCTTTTCGTTAAGTAGTTTTTAGCTAATTGTGAAAGTTTTCCAGTATATGTGAGTGTTTTGTAAATTAAGTTTTCATTGTGTTTAAAAGTTGGATGTGCTAAACTAATTGCTTTATTTAGTTGTTTTTTGTTTATAATTTGATCTATTACATTAGGTTGATAGCCATTATTTGCTGCTAGTTGCTTTATTATATTTAACTCTTGAATATAGTTTTGTTCTGATAACGGAACACTTAACAATCTATGGACAAATGAGTTAAAAGCTGCCATTTTATGGGAATATGGATGATTCGAACTGTTATGTATTAGAATATCTGTATGTGAAGGTTTGTGATATATCGAGAAACTGTGTTTATTGTTTACTTTGGTTATTGTAAGATCTAAGAAATTTATCGAATTGTTTTGTTCTACTTCTAGAGTAAAATTTATGTTAGGATGTAAAGTATTGATAAAATTAAAAAAACTTTGAAGTTGGCGTTCCGTCCCTACAAAACAAGCTAGAATGTCATCGACATACCTATACCAATAAAGAAATTTACTACTCAAAGTATTTTTAAATATTCTATTTTCGAGGTTGTCCATAAATATTTCAGCTAACAGCGGACTAAGAGGGTTTCCCATAATTAATCCTTCTGTTGATAAATAAATTTTATTATTAAATTCAAAATAATTTTGATCTAAACAAACTGAAAGTGTTTCTAGGATATCTTGTGTTATAATTGGATTAGTTTTATTTTTCATAAGTAAATCTTCTATTAAGTTAATTACATCATTCGGTGGTATACTAGGAAAAAGGTTTTGTACATCAAAAGAAATAATTTTAGCGTTGTTAGGAATGTCTATATTTTTAATCTTATCGACCAGTTCATAAGAATTTTTAATACTGAATTTTGACGTAAAGTTACAATGTTTAATAGTAATGTCAATAAGTTTGGTGGATAATTTTACTGAAGGTGCGGTTACGTAAGAAACAACTGGTCTGATGGGCATATTATTTTTATGTAGTTTAATTAACGAATATAATTTAGGAGTTTGTGGATTCATTACAGTAAGTTTATACTTTTCAGAGTCATTAAATAGGCTGGAGTCTTTTATAAATTCTTTGACTAATTTTTGAAACATTGGTGTTGGGTCAGAGTTCATTACTTGAAATTTAGCTGGATCTAAGAATGTAAGTGTTTTGGATACGTAATCATCTTCATCTAAAGCTACAATTGTATTACCTTTGTCTGCTCGCGTAAAAATTATGTTATTTTCAATAGTTTTATTTTTTATTGATTTCACTACTTTATATTCTCTCGAAAATTGACCTTTTAACGTTTGTGTTTTATATGATGTGATGGTTCTTGCAAGAATATGTTTATCAAAATTAGAATTTGGTACTTTGTGTAACGCTAGTTCACATTCGATTCCTAGATATTCCCTACTTTTTGAATTATCCTGTGGTTTTAAGTTATAATTGAAGCCTTTTCTCAACAGAGAAGTTTCTTCACTAGTAAAATTTACATTTGTGAGGTTGATAAATCTATCATAAAAAACATGATTTGTAAAATTTTTGGGAACAGATTGTTTTTCATTACTTTTGGTATTAACAAGTAATTTATCGAGTTTTTGTTTCTGATTGATAAATTTTTTATGAATAATTTGATTTACCTGTGTTCTAATCTTTTGGTCAAACATATCAAATTCTATATTATGTAATCTATTAATTAATTCACTATGAGTTACCTTAAGATATACATTATAAATGTCCCTCTTTTTATACTGTATTCCACGGTCCAAAATACACCACCTTCTTAGTCCATATTGTCTTGCTTTCTTGGCTGAGTTGGTTGTGTTACTGGTTCTAAAGTTCATATATCTCGGATAAACACTAAACTGAATGCACTTGTTGTAGTACCATATATTCTGAGAGCATGTTCTACACTTTAGTAGAAATTTGAAGTACCAAAGGGCTAAAAAGCTCGTTGGAGCTTGTAATAAATATTCAATAGATGTAGCCGTTACTTGATGAAGATCCATTATAGAAACTAGGTTAAAAAGAATACAAAAATGTATAAATCTTCACTTATTTTTTATTGTACTATGACAATTGTTTCGACACACAGTGTCTTCGTCAGATAGTAGAAATCTAATGCAAATAATATTCTCTTAAAATATAATGGTAACCTACTCCAAAATAATGTACCTATTTTACAACTTAATAATAAAGACATTATAGTAATAAAGTACCGAACCCTAATTATGAAAACACACCTTTTCTTAACTATTCTGAAAAATATTTTGAAAAACTATTGTTATAATAATGTCAGGGAATACCGAATGGTTATAGATTTAATAATGGGGAATTATTCAAATCGAGCTGATCGTTTAATAAAATATTTAAATTTTTGTATTTGTTAATTTCCATACTTTCTAAAAAATTAAGTTTTATTGATTTGTTTTCTACATGTAGAATTTCAAATTTGTCATCAAAATTATGTTGTTCGTTATTAAGATGTAAGGAATAATGAGAATTGGTGAGTTTTTTATTATAGCTTGCTTTGTGTTCTTTAATTCTTGTTTCAAAACTTCTACCTGTTTGTCCGATGTAAACTTTTGGGCAACTACCACATTTTAGTTTATACACTCCACATTTTTGTTCTTTTTTGGTTCTGCTTTTGTTATTTTTAATTAGTTTGCCTAACTTATTATTGGTTAACCAAAGTAAACAATAAACACAGTTTCTCGATATATCACAAACCTTCACATACAGATATTCTAATACATAACAGTTCGAATCATCCATATTCCCATAAAATGGCAGCTTTTAACTCATTTGTCCATAGATTGTTAAGTGTTCCGTTATCAGAACAAAACTATATTCAAGAGTTAAATATAATAAAGCAACTAGCAGTAAATAATGGCTATCAACCTAATGTAATAGATCAAATTATAAACAAAAAACAACTAAATAAAGCAATTAGTTTAGCACATCCAACTTTTAAACACAATGAAAACTTAATTTACAAAACACTCACATATACTGGAAAACTTTCACAATTAGCTAAAAACTACTTAACGAAAAGAAATTTTAAAATCTCATATAAAATATCAACAGAAGGATTAATTATGGGAAACCCTCTTAGTCCGCTGTTAGCTGAAATATTTATGGACAACCTCGAAAATAGAATATTTAAAAATACTTTGAGTAGTAAATTTCTTTATTGGTATAGGTATGTCGATGACATTCTAGCTTGTTTTGTAGGGACGGAACGCCAACTTCAAAGTTTTTTTAATTTTATCAATACTTTACATCCTAACATAAATTTTACTCTAGATCTTACAATAACCAAAGTAAACAATAAACACAGTTTCTCGATATATCACAAACCTTCACATACAGATATTCTAATACATAACAGTTCGAATCATCCATATTCCCATAAAATGGCAGCTTTTAACTCATTTGTCCATAGATTGTTAAGTGTTCCGTTATCAGAACAAAACTATATTCAAGAGTTAAATATAATAAAGCAACTAGCAGTAAATAATGGCTATCAACCTAATGTAATAGATCAAATTATAAACAAAAAACAACTAAATAAAGCAATTAGTTTAGCACATCCAACTTTTAAACACAATGAAAACTTAATTTACAAAACACTCACATATACTGGAAAACTTTCACAATTAGCTAAAAACTACTTAACGAAAAGAAATTTTAAAATCTCATATAAAACCAATAATAAGTTAGGCAAACTAATTAAAAATAACAAAAGCAGAACCAAAAAAGAACAAAAATGTGGAGTGTATAAACTAAAATGTGGTAGTTGCCCAAAAGTTTACATCGGACAAACAGGTAGAAGTTTTGAAACAAGAATTAAAGAACACAAAGCAAGCTATAATAAAAAACTCACCAATTCTCATTATTCCTTACATCTTAATAACGAACAACATAATTTTGATGACAAATTTGAAATTCTACATGTAGAAAACAAATCAATAAAACTTAATTTTTTAGAAAGTATGGAAATTAACAAATACAAAAATTTAAATATTTTATTAAACGATCAGCTCGATTTGAATAATTCCCCATTATTAAATCTATAACCATTCGGTATTCCCTGACATTATTATAACAATAGTTTTTCAAAATATTTTTCAGAATAGTTAAGAAAAGGTGTGTTTTCATAATTAGGGTTCGGTACTTTATTACTATAATGTCTTTATTATTAAGTTGTAAAATAGGTACATTATTTTGGAGTAGGTTACCATTATATTTTAAGAGAATATTATTTGCATTAGATTTCTACTATCTGACGAAGACACTGTGTGTCGAAACAATTGTCATAGTACAATAAAAAATAAGTGAAGATTTATACATTTTTGTATTCTTTTTAACCTAGTTTCTATAATGGATCTTCATCAAGTAACGGCTACATCTATTGAATATTTATTACAAGCTCCAACGAGCTTTTTAGCCCTTTGGTACTTCAAATTTCTACTAAAGTGTAGAACATGCTCTCAGAATATATGGTACTACAACAAGTGCATTCAGTTTAGTGTTTATCCGAGATATATGAACTTTAGAACCAGTAACACAACCAACTCAGCCAAGAAAGCAAGACAATATGGACTAAGAAGGTGGTGTATTTTGGACCGTGGAATACAGTATAAAAAGAGGGACATTTATAATGTATATCTTAAGGTAACTCATAGTGAATTAATTAATAGATTACATAATATAGAATTTGATATGTTTGACCAAAAGATTAGAACACAGGTAAATCAAATTATTCATAAAAAATTTATCAATCAGAAACAAAAACTCGATAAATTACTTGTTAATACCAAAAGTAATGAAAAACAATCTGTTCCCAAAAATTTTACAAATCATGTTTTTTATGATAGATTTATCAACCTCACAAATGTAAATTTTACTAGTGAAGAAACTTCTCTGTTGAGAAAAGGCTTCAATTATAACTTAAAACCACAGGATAATTCAAAAAGTAGGGAATATCTAGGAATCGAATGTGAACTAGCGTTACACAAAGTACCAAATTCTAATTTTGATAAACATATTCTTGCAAGAACCATCACATCATATAAAACACAAACGTTAAAAGGTCAATTTTCGAGAGAATATAAAGTAGTGAAATCAATAAAAAATAAAACTATTGAAAATAACATAATTTTTACGCGAGCAGACAAAGGTAATACAATTGTAGCTTTAGATGAAGATGATTACGTATCCAAAACACTTACATTCTTAGATCCAGCTAAATTTCAAGTAATGAACTCTGACCCAACACCAATGTTTCAAAAATTAGTCAAAGAATTTATAAAAGACTCCAGCCTATTTAATGACTCTGAAAAGTATAAACTTACTGTAATGAATCCACAAACTCCTAAATTATATTCGTTAATTAAACTACATAAAAATAATATGCCCATCAGACCAGTTGTTTCTTACGTAACCGCACCTTCAGTAAAATTATCCACCAAACTTATTGACATTACTATTAAACATTGTAACTTTACGTCAAAATTCAGTATTAAAAATTCTTATGAACTGGTCGATAAGATTAAAAATATAGACATTCCTAACAACGCTAAAATTATTTCTTTTGATGTACAAAACCTTTTTCCTAGTATACCACCGAATGATGTAATTAACTTAATAGAAGATTTACTTATGAAAAATAAAACTAATCCAATTATAACACAAGATATCCTAGAAACACTTTCAGTTTGTTTAGATCAAAATTATTTTGAATTTAATAATAAAATTTATTTATCAACAGAAGGATTAATTATGGGAAACCCTCTTAGTCCGCTGTTAGCTGAAATATTTATGGACAACCTCGAAAATAGAATATTTAAAAATACTTTGAGTAGTAAATTTCTTTATTGGTATAGGTATGTCGATGACATTCTAGCTTGTTTTGTAGGGACGGAACGCCAACTTCAAAGTTTTTTTAATTTTATCAATACTTTACATCCTAACATAAATTTTACTCTAGAAGTAGAACAAAACAATTCGATAAATTTCTTAGATCTTACAATAACCAAAGTAAACAATAAACACAGTTTCTCGATATATCACAAACCTTCACATACAGATATTCTAATACATAACAGTTCGAATCATCCATATTCCCATAAAATGGCAGCTTTTAACTCATTTGTCCATAGATTGTTAAGTGTTCCGTTATCAGAACAAAACTATATTCAAGAGTTAAATATAATAAAGCAACTAGCAGTAAATAATGGCTATCAACCTAATGTAATAGATCAAATTATAAACAAAAAACAACTAAATAAAGCAATTAGTTTAGCACATCCAACTTTTAAACACAATGAAAACTTAATTTACAAAACACTCACATATACTGGAAAACTTTCACAATTAGCTAAAAACTACTTAACGAAAAGAAATTTTAAAATCTCATATAAAACCAATAATAAGTTAGGCAAACTAATTAAAAATAACAAAAGCAGAACCAAAAAAGAACAAAAATGTGGAGTGTATAAACTAAAATGTGGTAGTTGCCCAAAAGTTTACATCGGACAAACAGGTAGAAGTTTTGAAACAAGAATTAAAGAACACAAAGCAAGCTATAATAAAAAACTCACCAATTCTCATTATTCCTTACATCTTAATAACGAACAACATAATTTTGATGACAAATTTGAAATTCTACATGTAGAAAACAAATCAATAAAACTTAATTTTTTAGAAAGTATGGAAATTAACAAATACAAAAATTTAAATATTTTATTAAACGATCAGCTCGATTTGAATAATTCCCCATTATTAAATCTATAACCATTCGGTATTCCCTGACATTATTATAACAATAGTTTTTCAAAATATTTTTCAGAATAGTTAAGAAAAGGTGTGTTTTCATAATTAGGGTTCGGTACTTTATTACTATAATGTCTTTATTATTAAGTTGTTAAATAGGTACATTATTTTGGAGTAGGTTACCATTATATTTTAAGAGAATATTATTTGCATTAGATTTCTACTATCTGACGAAGACACTGTGTGTCGAAACAATTGTCATAGTACAATAAAAAATAAGTGAAGATTTATACATTTTTGTATTCTTTTTAACCTAGTTTAGATAGACAATGCCAATAACTGGGTAATTTATGGTGTCAATAACTCGGGATTACGGCCAATAACTAGGAAATGCGACACTTGATAAGAAATAATATTTTCTAGTTATAAAGCGTATTTTTTAAGAACTTTTTTTTGCTCGGACTATAAAAAAGATTATTGAACATGTCATAACTGACACGGTTTTTACCCTTACTTTACTTTTATTTACCTAAAATAGTAAAATATTTTGACAAGCGGCTTAAACTGCCACTACTTTACCCTATTTCCTCAAAAATAAAAAAATAAACATCTGCAGGAACTCATTTTTGCGTAGGTACCTATTGTTGCACCGTCCCATACTCAATATACACAAGCCGCCACTAATAGAGATGTTGCCGCAACCATTAATTAACATGTGGGGACCCGGGGGCCGGGCCCCAATTACCCTGTTATAAATCCGGCACTGTTTATGGAAAAAAAAAACAAATAACGCGACGATGTAATAGTGTTAAATGGTGACGATCAGTCCCAGCATAGTTTTAATATAGTAGTTATGTTAGAACTATAAGCCAGTTTTCCTCCGGAATCCAGAAACGTACATTTATGATACTTTAAATAACGTAAGTGCTTAACTGCATTTTAATAATAAAAGGAATGTCTATTTTTCACGCTGTTTTTAGTTACATACTAAAACTTTATTGCTGCCATTAGAACTAACATAACTAATAAAAAATTGACTGCCAAGTTAGGACTGTATATCAAATATTTTATATATTCATATAAGTATCTAATTTAAAAAACAAATTTGATACCTGCGTTATAGGCAAGCCCATTGATTAGGCATTAAAAACAAATTGACTTTACATCAGTTCTCATTTTGAACGGTTAATTTTTGTGACCTAATGTGTGCACTACGCTTTTAAAATTCTTATATTACTGATTTTACATAATCGACATACATATTTCTTTCTCTTATATACTCTACTGAGCCGCGACCATTGGTGTGAGACATTAAAAATTAAAGCAGGTTCTTTTCTCCAGCACCGCATTTAGAGATTTTAAAAAACATTTTTCAACATTTCGAAACAAGCAAAAGAATAATAGTTATTTATAGTACTAGTGCGTTATGTTAAAAATAAGATTTATACCACGAGGCCGTTAGGCCGAGTGGTATAAATTCTTAAGTGACTTAGGTAACATAACAAACGAGTGGCATACAATGTTTTATCCAACAAGTGGAAGAAATCGTTTTTTTATGAGATAATTATAATTAACAAGTTTCGTGATCAAATCAAAGCTACTTGCGCCTCAGTACCCTATAAATGTCAGAATGACTTGACAGCGATTTTTTTACATTTTGGTCAAAGTTGGTTGATTGTTTGGTTCCCACGGGCATGATACATTGTTAGCAAATGTTTAAATAAATTTTTACATTTGTCAGTTTTCCCTGCAGAAAAGGGAAGCATTTTTGAAGAAAAAAACCTATAGAAAATGAAGGAATTCGATGAAAATTACGGTCCTGAGGATATCCTTACGGAAGCGGAAGAAGCAGCGATGCAGATTTTGCCAGAAAAGTCCAGAGATGCTTACGATAAAAAGTTCAAAATGCTTGAGTTACTATATCTATCTTTATCGCACTCACATAAGTCACTTGAAATAGACATCGATAGTGTTGTCGATAGGAATTGACATAGGTGGCGCCTAAAATATCGCTTAGAAGCGATTATTTATATGGACATAGTGCGGCGATAAATTCGAACCGATATTGCCCTGGAAGATAAACATACAAACATAGTTGCACCCCCATTAAACGTTCTAATTTCCCTCAGAATAACGCTAAATATACGTCACTGAAGTCCGTTCTTGGCAGCGGCGGCGTCAGGGTGGGGGGAGGGGGATCAGGGTAGGCACTGGCCCACCCTAGAAACATGAGTGCCCACCCTGGTGCCCCCCCCCCCCAAATGGACGGATTCGGTTTTGTAATGGAAAGCTTTGATGAGAAAAGAGTGGGGTTATTTTTAAGAGAACGATGACCTTTTTTTTAGACGCCAGTTTTGTTTGCCCCTGCTTATGGCGTTCTATAGCGTGAACGAGGAGGCGGCGACCTTTTTTTTTTTATTTTTAGAAGTCACTTTTGATTTGGGTAGTGCCTTCTCAAAAATTATCGGGCCCACCCATCCTAAAAATCCTGGCGCCGCCACTGGTTCTTGGCACAGAGAAATGATAGGTTACCGCGACGCTTGGCGCTGGACCAGGAAAAACATAATTTAAGTGTAACGCTATGGTGTCGTTAAAAATAAACTTTACAAATAAAAAATGATGGACGAAAAAAAATTTCTTACGTAGTTATAATCAATTCCTGTACTGGTAAATCCATTATGTTAATTAGAGGCACCAAAACTTAAAAGAAATTCTATTACCATAACAAAATTTTTCATTTTAATTAAACCCTAACACTTCAGCTTGAGCCTAATGCAATAAAAACCGTTATTAGCGATTCATTACCGCTTTCGAAAACAATTTATTTCATTTTTTCGACGTTAAGAATTTTATGATAAATGCTTTTTTAAGTGTTGGTATTTTGCGCGCAGGAAACTGTTGTACGTGATACAATATATTTCCCAGGTGTTTCAAAATATATAAATTTTATTTTACTTATGTCTTAAGTCGGTTACACAAACATTTTTAATAATAATTAACTAACCAGCAACTTTGACGATGACATACTTGCCATCCCAACTAGCATTTTCGGGACTTTTGACTAAATATGAACTAAATCTGACGTCAGGGTTAGTGTAACTTTGGGTAATCCATTTACTTAAGATGTCTAGACTAGTATTTACTGGCTAATCTACGTAGTGTAGATGTCATTGAGTTTTTTTCGGATTGAGTTCGCGAAAAGTCTCTACTCTTACGTTGTTTAAATCCGACAAATGCCGAGGTATAGTATGTGTGATGCTATAAGTAGTCACACAGACGTCGCACTAGGACTCATTTCTGAAGGTCCTTAAGGGACTACATTTATGGTCGGCCGGACGTGAAAATATGACCAAAGTAAATTTTTTTACTTGAAGTAATAATGCGTTAAAACTTTTGCACTTTCATTACTTATACACGATTTAAGAAAACCTACTTATTTTATCTAAATCTGTCTATACGTTATTTGTGTTCGAATAATTCTTCCTTAAAGCGTACTTTAAACCCTTTTAGGTAACGACGTGCTCCTCCAGGTCCGTCCGACTTTTGTGCTATTTTTTTTTTAAATATGTGTAAAACTAATAATTTTTTTCGGGCCTTCCGGGCTTGTCGGCCTGTAGGGTTGGTTGGTTTTGGTTATCGGGCCGGGCCGCGTCCCAAAATTCCGGGCCGAGTCGGATCGGGTTGTGAAATTCCGGCTCGTGAAGGACTCTACTAAGAATGCAGATGATTCTTTATGCCCTATAATAGATAAAAATGGGCTCACCAATGATTTGTGATCACCAGTCTTGTGAAGTGCATCCAGCCAAAAAGGCTACTGGTCTTCCTAAAAGAACTCCTTGTGAATTCCGAAATACATAAATGTACAACGGATACATTAGAGGCCTAAATGCTGCCACCTGTCTTTGGAAACAGTAAAATATTTGCTTAAAAAGAAGCCACAGCGCGCTACTGGTCCACTCCCTTTTCTCAAAATGTTTTATGTTTAATTTTCTGGACTGACAGGTTGTACGAGATAAATTACCATGACTGGTAAATTAGCATGATATTTTCAATAAGAGTATTGTTCCAGCATTACTTTTTATTTTTATAATAATTAATAAATTTAATAAAAAAGTATTGCGTCTTACTATTCAAAACATTATTTTTTTTAATGCCTAGAGCGTCTTTGTCTCTATTGTTACAACATGAATAGAAATCGAAACGTAATTCGACGCCAAGGAACTGAAATAAAAAAAAATATTGTTAACAAAGCTAACTGTTTCTACATTTAACAGTGATATGCCCTTTGAACTTTTTAATTATAATAAGTATACAATGGTGTGTATAAAAAGCAAACATTTCACAATCATTAAATAATTCTGGAAACAATAAATATGACTGTGGCGGATTTAAGTATACCTACTAAAAATGGGCTGATAAATATCAATTATTGTATTATTTCAGCATTTGGACAATCCCTGCTTCAAATACTTGCCTAAGAAACCAACATTTTTATAGTTTTTGTTTAAATATTTGAGGCGTCTAGTTTCAAGACTGGACAGATCCAATTTTCATTCGAGGTTTTTAACGGCGCTGAAATCGTAATCAACTTGCATACCAGTCTCCAATATGTATACAGGGTGCTACAAATTCGTGTGCGTATAAGGGGATCTCGAAAACGGTAAGAGATACGAAGATGGCTAAATTAAGGCAAAGTTGCGTATTTTGGGGCTTAACAATTTGGTAAAAGAAAATTTTCAATATTCTGAATGCCTTCGAAAATATCCGAAAAAACCCGAAATTTTTGGTTTTTAATTTTTTGTGTCTTTATTTTTGACTTGGGAAAAAAACACAATAAACTTTCTCATAGCCGTTCTTTATGCTCTATAAATGGCGTAATTAGTTTTCCTGTTCGACATTTTGTTCTTTAGATACCAACCTCAAGCTAGTTCAGTCAGTTAAATACGGCGAATTATGTATACCTAGGTAATTAGTTTAGTACATGGCTAAGAATAAAATGCCTGGCTTTTCGTAAATGAACGATGTCACTGTATTATGACTACGACATATATCTAAAAATAAATTCGACAACTTTACTTGATATTGAGTAATAACTATAAATGCAAGAAGTGATGTTAAATTCCACATACTCCGATGTTTCTGAATAATTATTCTCTTTTGACGAAAAAAAACTGCAATTTTTGCGTAAAATATCAATTTATTACCCATAATTTATTAGCCCTATTTTCGCAAAATAAAGGCTTTATTTGCCATTACCTACTAATTAAAATAATTAGCTAATGTGGAATTTATCCTGTTTCAAAAGCGATTTTCAATAGATCGTTAGTTAATTTTAAATGCATAAAATATTTACCAATAATTAAAATCTGGTCTTTGATTAGAGTAATATTAAAGCAAGTAAATATGTTTTGTAACTATTTACTTATAATGGTTACTATTAATTAATAAACAAATAATAATAAATAGTGTATTATATAGTTACATAATATATTATAATTATTGTACTCATGGGCTTTATTATAGCGGTGCCTTGTAAATCAACAATTTACTGTTTTATCTGATTTAGTATTCCAAGGGATTTGGGAAATCTTAAAACTGTTTTTTTAATGTTTTACACACTATTCGTCATTTTCCACATAGCCATGGGTGGCCTCATAGAGGGCATCATATAAAGTAACCAAATGTTTGAAATCCTTATTCGAAAACCAACAACAATCGCAAGCGAAATTTTTTTTTGCCATTTTCGACTTGTAAAATGTGTTCAAAATAAAAAACAAATTTTAAAGACTGAATTTAATACCATTAAAGATGTCATCAATGTCCTTGTTATTTATAATACATATGCAATACGAAATACCTTTTGGGTTCATACCAAAAAAATATATGGTTATATATATAGTTATGAAATTTGTTGTACTTGGTCAGATTAAAAAGTCGTTATTATGACGTTTATTTATAGAAATGGAACATAGAACGACAACAAATAAAAACTATATTTTTAAATTATTTCTAACATCTAAGTATTTAAACTTTCTAATGTGCAACTGCAATGATAAAAAATAAAATGTTTACTTATTTATTATTTAACTTCCTTCTGATAATTAGAACGTACACAAAAAAGACAATAAACACAAATATATTACACCAAATATTGTCACAGCCAAGCATGCGTGCAATAATTAGGCAATCAAGATAAGAAGGGCCAATTCTTGCCTCAAAAACACGAAGAAATGAACACGGCACTGCAAAATCATCCTTCCGTACCACAACTTCTGTCCTGAATGTTGTCATCATAAACAGTCTCTGTTCGGAATATAGTGAAGTGGACAATACAGTGAAGACGTTAGTTATTATAATAATAATAATAATATCACTTGAAAAGATAAGTTTATTCTGGTAACTAAGAATTATCTTAATCAAAATTAACGGACTATAAATTCATAATGTGGTTATTACAACAAGCTTGATTGATAAATACATGTTTGTAGGAATCCTGATGTAACATTTAAATAGGATATATACAGAGTCAAATTCAGCTAAACAAATATTTTATTTCTGCCTTAATATAAAAACAAGATATTTTCTTTGTTCTAATGGCAATATTTTTTGGCAAATATAACCAAGAAAAAAATATTTTTTGTTTTCCTAACCAAAAATAGTTATTTTTGGTAACGTCAACACGAGAACAAATAAAAATTAGTACCAAATACCAAGTCATTTTTAAGAGTGTAGGCTATAGTCTATTCAGCCTCAGGGATAATCCGGCCCTGACGATAATATTCGCCAATCATTGTTAGTGTATGAAGTTCTAGCCTTGTTCTCAAATAAATACTGCCCGGAATAATAATCGCATTATCTCTACACGGCAGCTGTCAAAAAGGCGTTCTGCGACAAAAACAAATATGCAGCAAAATTTAAAATATCTGTTCATTTTGGGACCCTGTTCGCAAAGTTTATTTTAAGTGCAAATATTAAATTTTAGTTTCGTAAAAGTATCGCAAACTTTCTTATACTGCAAAACCCTTTATTAATTCTTGCAATGTAAATTTCCCACCTCGATTTATTAAGATCCTCCCACGCTTCAGTAATCGCGTCTCTTCGCTTCTTATCATTAGGTTTAATAGCAGCTAATTATTTGGGCATGATTAAATTTACTTTGTCGCCAACTTGCGCCGTAATGATTAAACTAGGATTTCAAATTCTGCCTTTTACCATAATCTACTGCCAATATTAATTGAAGATCGATCGAAAGTCGCTTTGCATTTAAAAAAATATTTTTTCTACGACCACCTATGAAAATGAGAAAAAAAAGCACGGTAAATTTGGCTAGAAAGCGCCGTATAACACTAGTGTTGAAATATCAAGGTCCACTATTTAATTTAAACATATGGTGCCAATTAGACAGACCACCCCTATTTATTAAAAAAAAAATTTAGAAAGCAGTAATTGTGAAGTGTTTAACTTATTTATAATGTATTTGTCGAGTGATTCAGGATAAGCGTGTGAAAATACGCCATCTGAAATTATAAAAAATGTTAATAATATACTGGAAAATCTATTACCAGAGAAAACAAGTCGCGCTGAAGAGAGTGCCATGTATTAAACAACAACTCTTTATCGGTAGTGATAGCGTAGAGAATAGAGCTCTAGCCCACAAATCGCAAGGTCACAGGTTCAAATTCCATCAGGAGTATTTAACTTTTTTTATAAAAACATTAAATAATTTATAGAATTATATTGAATTGAAATCTTCCTTGTTGGGTGGATTTTTTTAAATTTATGTTTAATGCATCTTTCCTTGATTAAATTAAAAAATTTTCATTCTATAAATGGGGGGGGGGGGACTGCAAAATAATTACGGAAATGCAGGAAGAAATTTTACCTTAAAGGGGGGCATGTTGGACCTAAGGCAAAGATAAAGGTAAGTCAGAAAAATATAAATTTGACTTGTTAGTCCATAAAGCCGACTCACAAGTCAGAAACATATTATAAGTCGATAAAATCGACTTAGAAAGCAGCAAAATAAAAAGAAGAAGTAATTCTAATCTTTCGTAAGTACTTTCAAAAACATTTTTGAATTTTTTATAAAAAGTATTTGAACGTTGTAATATTTTATAAAATCCCTTGTTTTGGGTATTATTGTTTTGTTAACTTCTACATCCGAACACCTTTAATTTACATACCTTGTTTATTTATTTTCAGTCTAGACAGACAAAAGCAATCAGTCTGCATTGGATAAGAATAGATGCTGAAAATGTGCAGTCATTGCATATCCTATTAGCAAAAGATGAATAGGGATGCTTTAAAAATCAACACGATTGTGTCTCCTTTCTAAATCATATTGGATGAGGCGTGAAAAGACGTTAAAGTCACTTTTAATTTATAAGGAATACCGCTAGTTTGTAGGAATTCTTCGAGCGGAACTGGTACTATAAATCTAGTCAAGTTTATAACAGAAACTTGACATTTAAGGTCCATACCGTTCATATGTTACAACACTAAATAATAATGCTCTTTTTTGGGAAGTCATTAACATATGTTCGCGTTAAGGTTCCAGTTTTGTTAAATTACGTTAAAACTTAAGTTAAAAATTTTAAGTAGGTACCTAATTTAGATACTTTTACTAAAATTAGTATATCGCTCGTTAGTAGTGTTTCACTCTCGTCTCGCATCTTTCTCATATCGTTCTCACACGGACGAGAACTAGACGAGAATGGTCCTATCTCCTGCGAGACGAGACGAGACTAGACGAGAGTTTTTATGCAAGAAACTCGCGAGAACGAGAAATCTCGCAAAATAATCCCATTCACATCAATACAATAACTAGAATTTACTAGACAGGGTGATTCTTAAGTTGATACTTCTTTTTTAGCTGTGTATAGAAGGCATTAAAATAAACAACTTTTTAAAATACCTTTTTTCAAATTACTTAAAAATAGCCGAATTGCAGAAGTAAAAAATCTAAGTGTGGGCCTGGTAATCAAAACGTAGCCCTTTACTTTAGATTGTTTTTCTCCGTTTTTTGTATTGTTAGTCATGCATTTTACGGAACGGTCGTCAGTTATTTATTTTGGCAATTCGCTGCGCGGTGAGGTTTTCTGAAGCAAGTTAATTGATAAAAATGCGGATGTTTCTTCTCTACACCCAGAAGTTTTCTTAATGTTATTCAACGGGCAAGTTAGGCAGAACCGTATTTGATTTGTAGGGTAATAAATGAATGAAAGTACTTTATTTTTGGGTTTTTTGAAAAAAGGTATTTGAAAATGTTGTTTATTTTAATGCCTACTAAACGCAGCTAAAAAAGAAGTATCAACTTGGGAATCACCCTGTATTTTACAAAAGTATTACAGAAAACTGGAATTTTTAGCATTATACGTTTATTTATGGAAAGTAACTCACTTTATGACTAACATTTTTGCTTGCGGCGTTATTTTATTCGTAACTTTAATTTGTTAATGTTAAGCGCAGGCGATTTTGTATAAATAATTGCGTAACTGATGTGCTCATTTTCAAATTTACATTTTTATTATTATTAAAATTTTTGCCTGCGGCACTACTTTCGTGATTTCTTTCTTTTGTAAACATTATAGTAGACTTTATACTTAAAGTAAATACGTTTTCTTTATCTAACATTACCCACTAATTTTTTATTTTTATTTTACAAACGTCTCAATTTCGAGTATTTTGTGCGTTAAACACTCGGTTAAACATATTTATACATAAGTGACTTAAAAAAAATTAGTTTTCAGTTGGCATGCACAGTAGCAAAAAGTGACTTGTTTGTTTCTGAAATAAGCAATTCAAATTATACCAGATTACATTATTGGACCTTAAAACTATAGTGTTACCTCTCAAAAAAAAAATCCCTATTTCCTTAAAATTTCCTCTCATATCAAAAGTTACATCTAGAAAAAGTCTCTATTTCTCCTCACTTTTCTAAAATGTTTACTTTGATCAAGTGACTTCTAAAATAACGTCTTTTTTCTTTTTTTTCTTACGATTCGCCGACTACGGAGGCCATCTTGAACCATCGACCACAAATGTAGTCTACCAACGGGGGAGTGTGAAACGGCACCTTCATCCTACGAGATATTGTCACGATAGGGAACCATAAGATCATAACATTTCATAAATCAATATTTTCCATTTTTTTCCCCTAAAGTGGGAAAAACTGCTGACTTGACGAAACATTACATTATTGGTAGAACAAATATCGGACACCGCTAGTGCTCCGGTCCATGATGTATCCACGTTAAATTTGTGAAACTTGGTGGTCCCCAAATCCAAAACGCCAGCGATGGGCCGCAAAATTATGTAAGTACAATTTCATTTTCAATATTTTGTTAAAGGTGTAAATCCGAGTTGTTTATTAATTTTGATTCTCTTTGTAAACCCTTCAGGTAATTATTATTTGTATCTTTTAAATAGATTTGTTTATGAAATCACTTTGTTTTTCTAATAGTCGCCAAGGTCCCGTACTACCTTTACGACCTATGTCACGCCCAAAGTCGTCAAGTAAGCACTTTTTTCCACTTTAGAGAAATAATAAACTTACGTCGTGAACCTTATTTCTACTGACTTGATGAGTCGACAATAATTGATAGATCGAGAAGCCCGTATAACATTTCATAATTGCAACTTTATTAGAATTGTTTAATAATCTTAACGCCGGTTTCATGTTCCATGAGAAATGACCTGTGTTTGCCGCGAATAATAAATAAAATATTAAAATGGAAAAAAATTATTTATGAAATTTTATGATCCTTTGGTTCCCTATCGTGACAATATCCGACCTCAGCCGGCCTGTCCGGGGAATGGCTAGGTGTCGATTCATTTTACACTCTTCCCTGAGGCAAGAGCACGCAGTGTTCCCAAAAGGTCACCCATCGAAGTACTAACCGCGCTTGACACAGCTTAACTTCGGTGATCTGTGGGAACCGGTGCTTAATATGTCGATAGGCCCTTGCCTTATAAGTTCTTCAAATGCCCAAAACCATTAATAGTAAACTAGAAACCTCACGATCCAAAATTTACCCCAGAATATTGAAGGATACCCTTCAAATCTAGCAACACTGCTACGAAATACGTAAAGTTTAAAATTTTAATTAGGCTACCCTCGCCGACTCTGTTGTACTCTCCTATCTGGCGGTCATCTACCTCTGTAAAGAAAAAGTTTGTGGCAACACTTTTAGTAAAATTAAAATAAAAATTACACTTTTTTAGAAAAAAAATTTCCGTTAAGACGTCATATTGTGATAACAAAAAATTGCGAAACTCTTGCGAGATGTGACGAGAAAACATCTTACAAGACGAGATTTGCGATTTTTTTTGAAAAGTACGAGATTTCTCGTCTCGTAAAACACCATTAGTAAATATTTAATTGTTAATATATTTAAAATCATTGATCCCTAAGAAACTAAAAGCACTTTATGAAGATAAATAAATTATTATAATTAAAATATTTAATCTAAACTCTATTAATATTTTGAAGATTAAACTTAAATTTTCTTTTTAATTAAGGGTCGAATATTTAACCTGGACAACATTATGTCACGCTTTGAGAAATATGCAATTCTAAATATAAAACTTCTTAAAATTTTTACTACTTTGGTTTCACTTAAAACTTAAGAAAATCATATGCTGTAAAAACAAGTATTTTTAAAACCAATATTTTCAATAAGTCCCACATAATATAAACTTCGCCAGCAAAATTTTCAATATGTAGTCACCAGCAAAAGTTCTACTACACGATATTGCCATCTCAGCTAGTATAGGAAGTAGGAAAGCACTTAGATTTAATTTATGTTTTAATATAAGATATTGGTTAGTTTTTCTCTTATAGAACACACATGTGTTTCTACACGTGTTTGTTCCCGATAAACGACGACGACGACATCAAGAAATTTTCAACTTATTAGGTCTACTTTTCTTGACGTTTTGTAGACTTCATTTAAAAATAAGTGTTTTGTTTTATGAGCCGAAAACTTAACCAGTAAGAAATATTTTATAAAACTAGCGGATATCACAGACTTAAGAGCGTTTCATACCAGCGTGAAACGCGGCATCGTTTCCTGGCCTATCGAATTGAAAATTTAATACAAAAATTTTACTAAGGGGGTTAACAAAAATTTCTAGTTTGACGGGAACCTTATTTTTTTTTTCAAAAAAAAAATTGAAAATTTATTTTTAAGTTTCAATTATATAGAAATAGGTTTGTAGCGGCTGTGTGCACTTGTTGAAGTGGAAGTGAAAAAAACTTGTATTAAAAGTGCATTGGGCTTTTATTAAAATTTCAAAGCGTTTAAGTGAGACGTAGTATAAGTATCATATTTTGAAAATTAAAAATATTCGTTTAAAAAATGTTGTAATTTAAAGACAGTCATCGATTTTTATAACTTTTTATTTATTCATTATTACTATGTGGTAAAATTATTTTATAGATAAAATTGAAACGCCCATAAAAAGAAAATATTCGTATAATGTACCTAGTTAATTTTCTTCATAACTCCAGTTATAAATAAGTTACTAATTTGTGTTTTTTACCGAAATGTTAAGGATTTATTTCTCTATTATACCATGATAAAACAAACTTATCATTGCATTTAACATTTTCGAGAAAAAGCTTAATATTTGCTTATATTTCAGTTAACGCCATCTAGCGGCGACGGCAAAACTCAAGGATAAAAAATCAAAAGCGCAGCTTATAAGGTAAATAAAGCTCTCTTAAAGAAGACTAAGTTTGTTTAAACCGGTTATGCCAAACCGAAGTAACCGTGGCGTATTTTTAGAAAAAAATTAATTCCCCCCACTACTTTATTTTACTAGATCGGAAAAATTGAAAATTGTGTAGGAAAAAAAGTATTAGGAAATATATAAGGAGTAATATACAGATATATACTTTTTATACCGGTCAATTAGTCAAAACACGATAAAAATCCTAATTTTAATCTTGGTCGTGGCTGGTACGCCTCCTTGCGGATATTTTACAAACTCTAAAATAATTTCTAGCATTTTCTCTTGGGCACTTTTATCATAGAACAATTTACCCGGATGCTGTACGATTACTAGTTTCTGAAATATGGCCGACCACCATTCTTAGTTGACCACCAGGTATATTGTGTGGAATGTATAATTTTTTTATGTCAGAAATGAATATAGAATTAAATTTTAAGGCCACTTTTATTAACGTTTTATATGCCTATCTTCAGTATGTTTAGAGTTGTTGGCATTTTTAAAAGAAATCTTTCTATTTTTTTTTTCAAGAGTAGAGTAGATTTCGGAAATAAATGCTAAATATCAAACTTAGCCAATGCAATATTGTTTATCCTCGAGTTTAGTAGACTTTAGAAATTATTATTATATTATTGAAAATGTATTAAAAAATCTAATAGCAATAAGAAATTATAATAAATGCAAATACTAACAAAACAATAAATTCATTACAAATGCTCAATGTCGATACCGTTCTCATTCAGATATCTATAATATAGGTACAGTGAAACCTCTCATACCGGACACCTCTGATAAGCGGACATCTCTATGAAGCGAACATTTTTTTATAGTCCGGAACTAGGTATATGAATTTCTTCATACAAAGGTTGATTTGTATGGAAATTCATATACCTTGGGCGCACTCTCCTTTGGGCGGACGCGGACAGGCTGTTTTCATACAAAGTGTGAAAACTCTCCTTTAAACGGACAAAAAATGTGTATTTGGGAGACGCATAAGTACGGTGCAAAAACTCTCTAAAGACAGACTGGCAACCAAACGCGTATGCGTGGCAGCACGAAAGGACTTCACCGAATAAAAGTAGTGTGATTCCCCAAAAGCATTCCGCCGTTTATTTGTGAGCTGTAAGATTAAAATCGTAAATAATGGCAGAAAAACGTCACGGTTTTTTAGTACTACATCCTAACTGAATCTAGTGTATTTTTGTTATGTTTAATGAATGTTTATTTATATATACATATGTAGTAATATTAAAAAAATTCCCTTGGGCGGACACCTCCATTAGGAGGCCACATTTAGACAGTCCCGTAGGTGTCCGCCTAGAGAGGTTTCACTGCATGTATATTGAAAATTGCACGAATAAATTAAAATATGATAGCAATGGCCGACCAGAGGCTAAGTTTGTCATTAAGCATTTATTTCCAAAGCATAATCTACCCTTAAAGAAAAAATAACAAGACTTTCAAAAATGCCAATAACTTAAAAAACAAAACGTTAATAAAAGTGGCCTTAATATTTAATTTTAAGGTCATTGCTGGTATAAAAAATTGTACATTCTATTTGAAAAAAATAAGTTTTTGACATTCTTTGTTTATCAATTTAGAGGTATCGCAGTAGGCAAATAATGGTGCCAGTAAGGGTGGAAAATTTCGGCCTAATTTTTAGTAATGGAATAAAAAAAAACACAAACAAGAGTTATGGTTTTCCTAATGGACCCCTGCAACGCTGATTTTTTTTCAAAAAATAGGACATAATATTTCAAAAGCTATGACAAATAAGTACGTAATAATAAGTGGAGTGATCTGTGTCCATTTAAACAAGACAAGATGGCGTCGATTTCTGGTATTCCCTGATGTGCCGCCATTTTGTAAATAATTTATTTAGACTCGCAAAAGTTGATTATTGCCGGCTACCAAATTTTATATTAATGGGATTTCGCGAAATCAAAACTCTTCTAATGAACGGGCCTAATCACCCTGTATAGATATAATTTTGCATAGAACTGGAAACGTGAAGAATATAATAATATTGGTCGGATGTTCTTAAGTAGAGCCAGCGGCATTAATGAACGCCCGCTTTCACCAATCGTTTCTTGTGTAAACTTTTCAGCGGGAATAAAATGAATAAAAGGAGTGGCCAATAAAAATTTATCAAAGACAAAAAAGGATCAGTTAAAAGTAACTCTCCCACTTTTAATAGCTCTTTTACTCAAATAAATTGAAATGTTTAAGAGCAACTTCGAGAGGAAGTTATTTATGGAGTCGGTCCCAAGAGTGACGTTTAATCAGGTGTGAAATTAAACCAAATTTTAACACCCGCTTTATTGCATGAGCTCTCATTTATGTTGCTCACAACTTGAAAACTTTGTGGCATAATATTCCTATTTTTAAAGTGAGAACCACGTAATGGGGGAAATCGTAATAAAACCCTTGACCTGTGCCGATTTATGGGCTTTAAATGGATTTATGTACAGCTATTAAATATATTGTTAGAAACCATTTTCATTTCAATTTCCGGGCTGCTGATGTTTAATTACTTGTATTCATGCTTTAATATCTGTTCCGAATTGTTTACGTTTAGAGTTCACTTTTGTGCCATATATCGATCTTCTTCTGAAAGTCTTATAGAACGAATTCCTATTGATTGTAGTACAACAAGTGGATCAACATTACCGATAATTCTGATTAAAATCGGTATTGTTTAAATTCAGCCATTTTTGTTTTTCATACAACACAGTGTCGCGTACTAAAAAATATCACTATTATATTGTAAAATACCGTGTAATTGCAACCATGGAAAAAAGGTTTGTTTCGTTTTGCCAAAAATGTAATATAAAAAAGCTTGCAAAACATTTTGCGCACGGTTTTATAACAACAAACTAACACTTCGCACACTGACCACATATATACATACACTATATTGCTAATACCATAATTCAATGATGACACCACTGTAGGCAGATAATCAGGGTCCGTTAAGTTTGCGCAGCTCGGAAATTTGCTTCTTGGTGTAAACATTTGACAGGAACGACTTTCAAAATATTTTTAAAAGCTTTTATTTAAATTCACCCGGTAGTTCGGGTGTGTACAGTTTATGGTCAAATAAAACTAAGTAACCAATATTTTACATACCTGAAATACCTTATTCCTGGTATTGAACCGCGATTCGTGCAAAAAGGATCATGCACTATTTTCTACCCATCTTGAGACACAAGTCGCTAACAATAACAAAATGTCTGGTAAAGTTTTATACCTAAATTCGCACCCAAAACTTAAAAATAATATCCACAATCACACATGGAACATCCGAACGAATACAACGTAAAAAAAAATGGAAACGACTAACAACTTACAAACTAACAAAAAAAAATGTCTAAAGTAAAGTTTTATAAATATTAACACTCAAAACTTGGAAATTATAACCACACACGAACGAACGAAACAAAAGATGGCGACAAATATGAATATACAAACAACGGCGAGCCGGTTCTGTTTACGATCTGTTAGATATCATGTCGGTTGCGTAATTTTTCCCTACTACGCAAGCGCCACGGGCCCAAGTTCAGGTTATTTTGAATCGTACGATGGTTGTCTTCTTGCTTTGTGCGGCTGCTTGAATTGGCAATATATGTGACACTGACTGACCATTAAACGAAGACAAGGTAATTTTTTACACTGGTACAGGGTCATTATTATAAGTGTCTCACCCGATTGACCACATTCCTACCGACCACAATAAAAAAAAAAGAATTACGTATTCCCTAATAGTTTTTTGTGAAAAAAACAAACTTGATATAAAAAAAATATATGTTTACAAATTTGCAAACCAACAAAAACGCTATTTCTCGGAATCCACACAAACAATTTTGTAAATACCTGTTGCATATTCAGCGGCAAATATAATTATTTCCAGCGAATCGATCATCCGGTTTCAGGTAACAGTCAGTGCGAAGATTTTAGCGCCTGAAAAATCGTTTAGCGGGATTTTGTTGGTTGGCCAAATGTCACCATTTAAAAGACATAATCGAACGATGCAGTTTTCATAGATCGCGTACTTCCATAACGGTTGGAAATAAATATTAACAACCATATATTTTTGAAATCAGACCGCGACACGCAATGTACTGGAGTGGTTATGAATATTGGTTGCCTTTTAAAAGAATTCAAAATGGCGTCGTATATATCATTTTCTGACATCTAACATATTTGACAATAGTATTGTTAGCTCGGCTACACAAAATTATGTATCCCTAAAAAAAATTAGGTTTCCAACCTCAAAACTTCTATTTTTTAATTGGATCAGAACAAAATCACCAAATTCGAGGCCTCATATCTCCGGAACGGCTGAAAATAAATATTGACAACTACATATTTTCAATGTTGGAACACAATATCTAATGCAGCAGCCTTACTATAATGTAGGGTTGCTATTTAAAAAAATTCAATATGGCGTGTTTTCTGTCAAATTTGTAAACCTATATATTTTTTGACACAAAATTGGGCTTTTTCATCAAAAACAATTAGAAAATACATAATGTGGTCGGTAGGAAAGTCGCCAATCGGGTGAGACACTTAAAATAATGTCCCTGTACAAAAATGTTGTTAAAACCAAGCGCTTCGTGTTTTAGTTTAGATAATTTATAACATAAATTAACATTCTTCGGCGAATAAACAAAAATTTCCAAAATCTCCATTAGCTTTCTAACGTATTTCCCACATTTTATGTGAAAAGTTGCTTCTTATAATATTCTGGAAGCGAAGAGTATAAGAAATAGTGGTGAAACGTATTAATAACTACCATTTTCCTGCTAAGTAGGGAGTGAAAATGGGTTTCCGTTTTGCAACATTTCCTTATACAATTAAAAGCGCTTAAATTGCTGAGTCGCTGTTGAGTCTCGGGTTAATTGCTGTGATAACGATCGTTAATATAATAATTACTTTAAATGTCTCTTAAGGTGGAGGAAGCCTTTTGTTAAAAGCCGTGCTAAAATTGTTTAAATTCCATTATGATGATTTTTCTCTTGCAAGCTTATAACGAAAATAGTAGACAGTTTGTGCTACAAGAGTGGATACGATGTTCATTTGGCACGAGAAAGTAAATTGAGCAGGATGCTGCAGACGAAGTGTTTAAACTTCTAAGCGTAATATGGACAATCCTCTTGAGTTGTACATTATAATTTTTCTAAAATTCAACTTACAAACCTCATACTTAAAAATAAAAAATAGTTATTGACACTACAAGGGATCTCTTACCAGTCGAAGACGTGGTTTCCACTTAAGCGATAGCGACGAGTCATGAGACCTTTCTTCCGAGTTATGTATTATGATTTTTCTACACCGATTGTTCTATATTTTAAAAAAAAGTTTTCTTTTTAATGTACAATTCAGGTGATCCAAGTTGGATCCCTGTAAATATAATGGATTTTAAAATAAAATTTTCATTAACAAGACTGGTTTCTATATGGAATTAATTAATTTATTTAAACATTTTGTCAGTGTCGTCAGAGTTTGGGGAGAAAAACGGTAAAATGGATGTCAATACAGCTTCAGTGGCTGCTTGTGCAGCTTTATTACCCAAAAAGTCGAAAAAAAGATACGAAACTGTCTATAAAAATTTCAAAACTTCATGTCAAATGGTGAGCGTTGAAAAAGTTACAGAAAACTCTATGCTGGCCTTACTTTGTGAAGAAATTAAAGATACCCAATTTTTTTTAAATTTCATACTGTAATAAGGATTAGCCCACTTATTCAATCATTTTAGTGTAAAGGAAATAGCGAATATTCATGTGGGAGTAGAAAAACGTACATTATAGTAATAAAATTTTACTTACAGAAATCACGCTTACCCTATATATTTTATAAATAGCTTAATATACCCTTATTGCTCAATGAAAGACGAAGTAGTTGTTATTTAAGAATGGTCTTTACATAGCACCTTATAGTTTGATCGGATTTTTTGTGTTAACTAACTTTATCTAAATGTACAAATTATGTGTAATAGCTATTTATGTATCAAGTTGCAAAATGAGCATGTTTTTTGCACTAGATGTAAAGATTCAACACATCATGTGCAAAAAGTAAGGTCATTTTGCAACGTGTTTCATAGAAAATAAATCATACAAAACAAAATAAAAAAAATAAAATTATTTTTCACTCCAAAAAACTTAAAAAATAGAAAACTGCGGCGGTGGCTCAGCGGTGAGTCACTGGCATTCGACCGTGGCATTCCGAGTTTGATTCTCGGAATGGGCATACGCACAATAAAAAAAAGTTTGTTCGAATTTTTGTAGGTTTAAGAATGCAGGGAAGAGTGTAAAATGTATCATCTCTCAATCCAGTAACCAGACCGGATGACATCGAATATCTCGTAGGATGTGGAAGAAGGTACCAGTCCCCAATCAGTAGGTCATGCAATGGCACAAGAAACCGAGGGTTAGCCCTTGGGGGGAGTGTCGCATGACTGAGGATAGTGGTCCGGAATCCACGTTAAGCTGCAAGTGCCCATGGGAATGGCCCTGGCAGCGAACGAAGAGGTAAAAAGCCTTATTCAAAAAAATGGCAAGAAATGACATGAAAATAGAAAAACAATGGTAAAAGAAACTTTAAAAGATATAAATAGAAGTTACTGTCATTTTTGAGTCTCTCTTTATTTTTAATATCTCAATATCTAATAAATATTTTAAATCTCTTGACTCATCACTTATTTTTGGGGTTTCTTGCAATGTATGCCTACGTATTCCGACAACGAACCTAAAAATAATACGAGAACTATAATTTTACGAACAGGTAAAACTATTTAGTATTTTTTTCTGATCGCATGTAGTTGATTAATTCCTTATTTTATAAGTAATTAGAACACAATATCACCTTAAGTTGGTATAGATAGTAAACTTCATTAGAGAATTGTTTAAATAGTTTGATTCTAATGAATTCGCAATTTGCGAGAAAAAATAGCTTTTTTTTAACCTAAATTTATTGGAACAATTGTATATAATCTTCCTTGATGATATCACATACAAATTATTCAAACAAACCTTAATTATTTTATTAAAAGAAATTTAACAGAAGTGAATTATTTAGTTCTTATTGATCATTCAGTAAAATACTGAAATTTTTCAATCGGTTTATTTTTATATAGGCTTTCTAACAGTGGCGTGCAAAACCGTTTGAACAGGGTAGGCAAACACTTAATTTCCAAACAATTGAAATTTTCAACACAGTTGACATCGCCATTACCTCAATTATACAATATACGTGGAAATGTCCACTTCTCCATTTTTTTTTCGATAATCGACGCGCGACGTTAATAGCCAAAGTAAACACTGCACTGGGCGAAAACACTAATATGTATTATTATTATAAATAAATTTCATCCACATTCGTTTTATATTCAGATTTTAAACCTAACATCCACTTGATTGAACCCCAAGTCCATTATTAAGTAAATTATAATTTAACATACTTATTAGCAAAAATTATCTTAAATCATCATAAAAGTACTTCTTATTTTACGTTAGAAATAAAGATCTTAACTAACCTGACATGTTTTATATCGAAAAAATTGGAAGCTTGGCACCAATGCATTTTACAAACGCGGGCCGACGGATGCTCAGCTAGAGAGTCACGTGCATTTGTTTTCTTTCTAGCTTACTGCCTACCGGCTCTCGCTCGCTTTATAAAAGTAGTGCTTTTGCTCTCCAATACGATTAACTTTTCGGTCCTGTTCCTCTACATACACAGAAATATTGCCGGATATTACACGGATACAAATTTTAATATAAAGAAATGATTTTGGTTGGTGTTTGGAGTTTGTTTTATTGTTCCCAAGGTAGGCAATGCTTTTTTGCCTATATTGTATGCACGCCGCTGCTTTCTCAAATATTATGTTCATGGCTTCTATTTTCAGCCTGTAAAGTTAGTTTTAAAATTTTTTGCAAACGATACCGATGATTGGACTGAAATCTCTTCTTTGTCACGTAGTTCATAGACGGCCAAAGATCAAAGTTAATCATTATTATCAAATTCATTAGCATCGGATTGTCCGAAGATTTTAATCAAGAATTACTTAATCAGACATCAGACAACTTTAACACTGGTAAAGATGGTTTTTTTACAAAGTGTCCTGGTTAGTTTATTTCTTGATTAACTAACCACACTACTGATGATGTCACCATCAAAGTTGCCTGAGTTAATTATTGTTTGTCATAATTTTAGCTTTTATCGTATCTATAGTTCTTGTTTCTTTGTGCTTATATCTTGATTGATTGATATAATGAAGATATTGTTCCCGCGGCGCGGCGGTGATGAGTTAAAAAAAAATTCTGTGACCTGTTATAAGCAATAATTAAAGTTAACTTCTACTACTTACCTATTAAAGGTATATATTTCTTAAACAGCCGGAGAACATGGCTTACCTAGAAATTAAAAAAAAATATTAATTTATATTATGGATGCACGCAGTAATATGATTTGTTTGGTTTATTTTTATTGGGACCAAATAATTTTTATTTGGCTGACACAAATATTGCTTGTATTAAAAAAATAGGCTTATTTGAATTTGCTTTGATATTTAGTTGGTTTTTAAATATATATGTCATATAAAATGTATTTGCTAGCCACTTCAATTTAAAATTTAATAGTCGCTTGCTAATTGGAATAAATATTTATTTGTGGCAAATAATTATTTACTTGTCTACAAGAAAGGTTTGCAAAACGCGTCAAGACGAACATTCTGACCAGTCTCAGTCGTTAGTGGCCCGCCATCCTGAAACTCTGTATGTGCACTCACCACACAGAGACCCTAAAAAAGTTTCCCTACAACCCCGCTCTAAAGTCAACAGGAAAGTACATATTTGGACAGTCTGAAACTTGCATGGGATTTCCTATGTTTCCAACCAGGACCCACCACCCGGTATATTATATTTTTTTTAATTTTGAAAATTGCAAAATCTGGTGATTATTTTTATAGCGCCCTCTAGCTGCGACGAATACAAAACATAAATAAATGTACCAAATGTTAAAAAATAAGCTCTTTCAAACTAGATCAAATTTGTTGAAATTGGTTAAGGTAAACCGGAGATACTAAGAGGAAACTATACAAGGTTGCCCAGAAGTTCGGAATAAAATTAATATAACCTTAACCTGTAACTTTTGGGGAAAACGCTCGGACACGTCAATTTATTTTTATATATGCTCACATTTGTTTTTTATAGACATTTATCAAAGATATGACGATATCGATCTTTTTTTTTTTAAATGGAAACATACAGCTTGTGATACATCATTTAAAAGATAATATATTCCAAGGCATTAAAGACGAAAATAAAGAATCGTTACTAAATACTCCTTGTGACGTCATTTCAAATAAAGTTGGTGTCAATGTTTCCAAGCATGAAATTAGTAACTTTTATCGCCTTGGTAAAAAAAAGGGCAAAACAAAAACTCTCAAAACGATAAACAAACAGTAGTCCGGCCGGTCGTCGTGGAGTTCGTCACGCATTGGAAACACGACGAAATATTCTGCGCAAAAAAGGCTCTTAAAAATAATCCGATTATGATAATATGTGAAGTGCTTAATAGTTCAAATTATGATCTATTTATAAAATCTCGGGAAATATTCGGAAAAAATGTTTGGACTATTCGGGGTAATATTTTTACCCTTCACGATAATCAAAAATATCCAGTTAAAAACATACAGGACTTAAAGAAAATCACCAAACCCTAATTTTTACAAACAATGGGACCCGCATAGCCGTAATACTTGCATATTTCCTATTTACTTTTCAAAAAACAGTTATTTTTTTTTATTATTGTCTCGAATTTAACCATATAAACACAGGAACAGATTGTTTATTTTTATTATTTTTTTATTTTACTTCTTATTACACACCTACATTATATAAATTATAAGTTATAGCTAGATTTAGATATCGTTCTATCTGTTTCATTCTCATTTTTCTTTAACTTCACTAATTTCCACTTTCCATAGTAATGAGGAACAAAACCTTAAAAATCGGACACATAAATGTTAGGTCTTTAACTTCCAGCTTCGCAACCTTTAAAGAGTATGTGCTAAGTGAGAGTTTTGACGTAGTCGGTGTAAGTGAAACATGGCTTACAAAAAGGATTAGGTCCAAGGATATTATTATACAGGGATACAGATTTGTCAGACATGATAGGATGAGTAGGGGTGGTGGTGTCGGAATGTGTGTGACTTTACAAAAAATGAACATTTTGAAAAGATATGGATTAGAATCCCTGTTGGTAATATTGCTTTGATTTTTTGCTGTGTTTACAGACCACCTTCTTACTCAGTTTCAGATTTTTTAGTTAATTTCAAAAATGTGATAACCACATTGGTGCCGTTAGGTAATGAAATATTATGTACCGGAGATTTTAATGTGGATTTCTTAAATATATTTTCATATGATGTCACTCAATTTAGTTCCTTGTTAGAGTCCGTAGAGCTCACTCAATTAATTAATAATCCCACTAGAGTCTCTTCTACTTCTACCACACTTATTGATCTTTTCATAATCTCCAATCCTGATCTAGTAAAACAGTGTGACAATTTGCCCGCCCCGCCAATGTCAGATCATGAGTTTATTGGCTGCGAACTCACTTTGCTCAATAACACAAAATAAATAACCTTTAAATTAAAGAATATAGAGATATAAACAAAATTAATATTCCCCAATTTCTGGCAGATCTGCAATCAATCCCGTGGAGAAATATATACGATCTTGAAAACATTAACGATAAGGTAGAATTTATTAATAATACCATTACAACCTTATTAGATCTTCATGCCACTATAAGACGAGCTAGATTTACAAGAAATAATTACCCATGTATAACTGAAAATGCTAAAAACCTAATCAAGCTTAGAAACCAAGCTTTGACTAAATTTAAGAAAACCAAAAACCTAACGCACTGGAAATATTTTAAATCTATTCGTAACTTGACAACACTCACTATACGCAACGAAAAAAAAAGCATTTCTTGAAGAAAAAATTCGGCTATCCCAAAATATATGGAAGGACCTGAAAAAGTACAGCGTAGGTACTGGAGGCAGTAAAGTAGATATTCCCGAGCATCTGAGAGATGCTAATCTGGTAAATATTTTTTTTATGTCCTCCATACCTGTGCCTAACGTGAGCAACAACGATCTCTATAATTTTTATAAAAACAATGTTAAATATTACGTAATCTTTTAAATTTAAATTGGTGACAGATATAGACGTGTTAAAGATAATTTTCAAAATAAAATCAAAAGCTAAGGGGCATGAGGGTTTAAACATTGATATAATAGAACTTTGTTGCTCATTTATCGTGCCTTTTCTGACACACGTAATAAATAATTGTATGGAAAACTCAATTTATCGAGATAGCTGGAAAAAGGCGCTAGTGGTGCCATTGCCAAAAAATAATGATCCACGTGAACTGAAGGATCTTCGCCCGATTAGTATATTGCCATGTATATCAAAAATTCTTGAAAAAATAATGACCGAACAGCTTACAGAATACGTGGAAATAAACAGCATCCTGCCTGCAACTCAATCCGGTTTTAGAAAAAATCACGGCTGTTCCAGTGCATTAACAAGCGTAACCGACGATATATTTCGGGCTGCCGACTTGGGAGAAGTGACTGTTTTGACACTTCTGGACTTTTCAAAAGCGTTCGATACTCTTGACCATCGACTATTACTAGGGATTCTTCATTATATCGGTCTCAGTGATCATGCTGTTAAATTTTTTAAGACTTTTTTTGAGGGTCGAAGACAATGCGTTAAGCTCGGTGCTGAGATTTCCAGCGAATTAGCTATAACTACTGGTGTCCCCCAGGGATCTATTATTAGCCCCCTATTGTATGCCATATATACCTCGTGCCTGCCAGAGGCTATTAAAAAATGTAAAAAAACATTTCTATGCAGACGATACACAGTTATATTTATCCTTTAGAAAGGAGGACGTTGTTGGAGGTTGTCAAGCTATTTGTCAGGATCTTGAAAATATCCAAAATGTTTCTTTAGAACACTCCTTACACCTTAACCCAAAAAAATGCTGTGTAATGATCTTCGGTAAAAAAAATGACGTCAATAATGTAAAAGACTCACTTGATATAAAGATAGGCGACTCGGTATTACCTCTTAGAGACAATGTAAGAAATTTGGGAGTGGTTTTCGATGGTGCCTTGCGTTTTGAACAGCACATTACGCAGTGTGTCCAGAGGGCCTATGTTAGATTAAAACTTCTCTATAGTAATCGCCATTAACTATCAGCAAAACTCAAAATTTTACTTTATAACTCATTTGTACTCTCCATATTTAACCATGGAGATGTAGTTTACGGAAACTGTTTAACATCCAATCAAAAACAAAGAATCCAAAAGGTTCAAAACTCTTGTTTACGTCTTATCTATGGAATCCGGCGACGAGAATATCCCATAAGCTAATTAATGCAAAGTGGCTGAATATGGAGGGAAGGAGAAAGTTACACGAGGCCTGTTTTTATCATAAAATTTTATCCAATCAGAGTCCCCCATATTTATATGCCAAAGTGGTTTTTAGATCTCATAGACATGACATAAATATTCGAGCTCGGGGTATGATAACCCCACCCCTGCATAAATATACTATGTTTGAACGATCCTTTACTTTTAATGTTGCAAAGTTATATAACTCACTGCCCGACTACTTTAAAACTCTTACTCAAGAAAAATTTAGAAAGAATATCTTTAAATACCTCTTCGCTAAGCAAGCTATAGGATAGGAAAAAATATAATATGTTTCTTTTTATTTAAATTTTTTATCTTTTTTATTTTTGAAATACTAGCGTACTACTCTTGGACGTTTTATTTTCATTGTTATTATATTGTTGATTCTAAGGTTAAGTCGATCACGGTGGATAATATCTGTAAGTGTTGTCCACATTTGGACTTCGCCTTTTCTGCTGTTGTAACTCTTATTTTAATATAATTGTAATACTATTACTTAATACATAATATTATTATTATTATTATTTCGTCATGATTTTTAGAGAATGCAGCATTCACATTATTTTATTGATTATACAAATTCTTTCTGGCACACTTTAAATATTTTTATAGAAAATTGAAAAACAAACCGTTTAATTTAATGGTCCTATAAAGTACTCAAAATCGTAAATAAACAAACCGTTGCGTTAGTTGGCTATATTTCTGTTAGACCTTCAAAGCGGTTTACATTAACATTACCATACTTGCACCTCATAAAGCAAGAAAATGTAAGCAAACGCTTAGAAATACCACGATAGGTTTGTCTTATCTCTCCACTTTCGCTCAGAAGCATCTAAACTATCAAATTGTCTGAATTTAATTTATTATTATTAATATTTTTATTATTATTTTTCTCGATGTTAGTTTTCACAGCTTTTTGTTGGTATTGCTGGTATTATTTACAGTACAGAGAAGAAATTCATCTTAACCTGTACTGTTTAGAAACTTCCGTACTATATGGCAAGTTTGGAGGATGACGCTTTTCTGGATTAGTTGGTATAAATAACCTGATAGGCCCAGTTTTTCCAAGTTGGGCTTGAAATTTTTCGTCATAGCTCCCTCCACCGATATTATGATCGGAATTATGTCGATTTTATCTAGCTTCCATATATTTTTTTATCTCTATAGCCAAATTCGAGTACTTGGTCTTCTTCTCCGATTCGGTTTTAGAGAGGTTGTGTGTTAGTGGGCAACCTATATCGATTATGAAAGCTTTCTTGGTGGTTTTTCGATGAGAAGAATATCCGGACGGTTGTGGTCCACTGTTCTATCGGTTATTATTGGCCTGCCCCAGTATAAGAGATATTCAGGGGATTCAAGGACTGGCTCGGGTGAGTATTGGTAGTATGGTGGGAGGTTTTCCCTTAGCCCTAGTTTATGGGCCAGTTCCTTGTGGATGATCTTAGCCACCTGATTATGTCTCCCCAGGTAGGCGTTGGGGGCCATAGCACCACAACCCGCCGTGATATGTTCTATCGTTTCTCCGGGGCAATTGCATTTTCTGCACACATCTTCCACATTTCTCTTCAAGATGACCTTTTCATAGTTTCGAGTTCGAATGACACGGTCTTGGATAGAGATTATAAAACCTTCTGTTTCAGCGTGAAGCTGCCTTTTCTCTAACCAATTCAGTGACATTTCTCTATCTATGAGTGGATTTTGGAGTGCAGTAGGGTATTTGCCGTGTAGAGCTTTCTCTTGCCAAGTTACAAGCTGTTGACTTGGCGGCGCGCGGATGATGTTAGGTAATCCGTTTTGCTTTAAGTTAAGGGCTGTATATTCAGTGTCTGCTGCTACCACTTTTTTAAGAATTTCCCCATTCGATTCTTGGAAGTATTTTCTCATAGAGGTCTCTTGTGACTTGCACAAGTTATATATATTAATGAGACCTCTTCCTCCCTCCTTTCGTTTTAGGTAGATTCTTTCAAGTGCAGAGCGTGGGTGGTGGAATCTGAATTTTGTTAGCAGCCTGCGCGTAAGCCTATCTAATTCGTGCAAATCCGTGTCTGAATACTTAAGGATTCCGAATGAGTAGGTAAGTATTGGTATTGCCCAGGTGTTGATGGCAGTAGTAAGTTTACCAGCATTCAGGTGAGTATTAAAAAGCTTTGTTAGTCTGCTTTTGTATTTGTTTTTAAATTCCCTTTTTAGGCTTGTGTGGTTTATTTGTTGGTTTTGGGAGATGCCTAAGTATTTATATGTTTTGTCCTCATCTAGTATATTTATGCCTTCAAGCAGTCCACGGTTTTGTTCAGTCTTTCCGCGTACGACATTCAAGATTGCGCACTTGTCTAATCCAAACGACATTTTGATGTCATCGCTAAATGTCTTGGTTATTTGAATTAGGGACTGTAGGTGGGTTTTGCTTTCAGCGTAGAGTTTGATATCGTCCATAAATAGAAGGTGGTTTATTCTAAAATTCTCAGTTAAGTTGGGACGATATCCGTAGGATGTTGATTTTAGTAGTGAGGACAGTGGGTTCATGGCCAAAATGAACCAGAGGGGGCTTAAAGAGTCGCCTTGAAATATACCTTTTGATATATTTATATTGCCAAGCTTCTCTTGTCCAATATGGAGATTGGTATTCCATTGCTTCATTAGGGTGCCTAACATGTTGCGTATTAGGGGGTGTACTTTGTATATTTGCAATATCTTCTTTAGCCAGTCGTGAGGAACAGAATCGAATGCTTTACTATAATCTATGTAGCACATATTTAGATTTCGCCTTTTAACTTCAGCCTGTTTTATAATAACGGCATCGATTGTAAGCTGTTCCTTGCAACCCAAAGCTTTCCTAATACAGCCCTTTTGCTCATCAGCTACCAAGTTGTTGTTTATGCAGTGTGTGTATATTTTTGAGTACATGACTGATGTTAAAAGTTTATACACCACTGACAGACAGGTGATCGGTCTGTAGTTTTTTGGATCGTTTACCTGCCCTTTTTTAAACAAAAGGAAGGTATTGCCACTGGCAAGATGAGCTGGGAAGTGTTCGGGGTTTAGGAGAGCTTTGCTAAAGCAGTTTGCTATTATAGGGTGTAAGCTGGTGAAGGTTTTAAGCCAAAAATTATGAATTTGGTCAGGTCCCGGTGATTTCCAGTTAGCCAAGTTCTTAGTGGCATCCCTTATATCACTGGATGTTACTTGCGGCTCAGGCATTTCTTGCAAAGTTTCAGCCTCAGCTTCAACTTTTTCGAGCCAGCTTGCTTTTTCGTTGAAATGGGACGCGTCGGACCAAATATTACTCCAAAATGCATTAAATTGGTCTTTATTTATGTCATTAGTTGGAGTAACATCGTTTTCTTCCTGGCTCAATGTCCTATAGAAGGTTTTTTGGTTCGTGGTGAACTGTTGGTTTTGTACCTTCCTCTTTGTAGCTTTATTGTATCGCCTTAGACGGGCGCCTTTAGCCTTACATTTTTGTCTAATGTTGTCTCTTACGATTGTTAGCAACCGTTTTACATCGGGACTGTCTAAAGGAATACTCTGTGCTTTCAGTATATCTTTAACCTTTTTAGCAACCTTGCTGCTAGAGTTTCCATTTAGATGTTCTCCAATGATATCACTTTGTGCTCGTAACTGGCTTATTTGTTTTTCTAGTCTCATTTTCCAAGCGGGTACCACTTGCTTCTTGGTAATTTTCTTCTCAGTTCTCTGATATAATGCCTGACCATTGAGTTCAATTACAGTTGCTGCTGCAGCATATAACCCACTATGTAATGTCTCGAGGTCCTCAGTTCTATTTAAGGACGTCCCTGCTGCTAAATTTACTCTCGCTAGTATTTCGTGGGTTCCTTTCTTGAATCTCAGCTTAGGGATACTCGGCCTCAAGGTCGGGTCACTATTTTCGAATAAGGACAAATTTTCCAAATATTTTTGGTTTGTATTGTCCATATCAGCCTGTATAGTTTGATCTTGTTCGTTTCTTACTTCCTGCTGTGCTGTTAGCTCTTCCCCTTGCTGAAGGTTGTGCAATGTTCTGCCAACTTCACGCCGGATTTGGTCTATTTCAGCTTGGGGTAGCAGGCGGTTAGCATAAATAGCTCTTTGACGGCACGCTACATTTTGTTCGGACAGTTTTAATTCCGGATATATTTGGCTTATTTCTCGGTGGAGTTTTATCCTCGAGCCAGGGCGGGGGTTATCTTATTATTATTATTATTATTATTATTATTATTATTATTATTATTATTATTATTATTATTATTATTATTATTATTATTATTATTATTTTCTCAATGTTAGTTTTCACAGCTTTTTGTTGGTGAGGCTGGTGTTATTTACAGTACAGAGAAGAAATTCATCTTAACCTGTAGGTACTGTTTAGAAACTTCCGTACTATATGGCAAGTTTGGAGGATGACGCTTTTCTGAATAAGTTGGTATAAATAACCTGAAAGGCCCAGTTTTTCCAAGTTGGGCTTGAAATTTTTCGTCATAGCTCCCTCCACCGATATTATAATCGGAATTATGTCGATTTTATCTAGCTTCCATATATTTTTTATCTCTATAGCCAAATTCGAGTACTTGGTCTTCTTCTCCGATTTGGTTTTAGAGAGGTTGTGTGTTAGTGGGCAACCTATATCGATTATGAAAGCTTTCTTGGTGGTTTTTTCGATGAGAAGAATATCCGGACGGTTGTGGTCTACTGTTCTATCCGTTATTATTGGCCTGTCCCAGTATAAGAGATATTCAGGGGATTCAAGGACTGGCTCGGGTGAGTATTGGTAGTATGGTGGGAGGTTTTCCCTTAGCCCTAGTTTATGGGCTAGTTTCTTGTGGATGATCTTTGCCACCTGATTATGTCTCCCCAGGTAAGCGTAGGTCATGCAATGACGCAAGAAACCGAGGGTTAGCCCTTGGGAGGGAGTGTCGCATGACTGAGGATCGCGGTTTGGAACCCACGTTAAACTGTAGGTCCCCTCGGGAATGGCCCTGGTAGCGAACGAAGAGGTAAACAGCCTAATTCAAAAGAATGGCAAGAAATGAAAAACAACATGTAAAAATAATAAAGCAATCGCGAAAAATAATATTTTGACAGCATCACTCACAAACAAACTATTGAATTTTATTTTTCACCAATGGAAAGCTGGTATCTATATGGGTGAGAAAGAGATATTTTTATGCAGAAAAAACTTAAGTAAAAAGATATAGATAAGCCAATGAAAATCCTAAAAAAATTACTAAAGTTGAAATATATAAGTAGTAAAAAATATTGAGAATTATTTTTTTAACCAAAATAACTTGTGCACATTCTCAAAGATCTGTAGAGTCCAAATGTAAAAAGTTTTTAAATGCCAATAATAAACAAGGACAGGATTCGTTTCAAGAGAGCGCAATGTTTTTAATATACATAATCCAAATGTAAAAAGTTTTGTATCATAGTAATCAAATTCTCTTGTTTGCTCTTGCAACAGAGGAGTACCTACTATCTTTGTTATAAGGTAAACAAGTTTTTGAGAAAGTCGTCGAAACTTTGTATTTAGCAAGGAAAATAAACAAATTCTCGACCTCAAGTAAAGTTTTTATTTTTCTTCATGTTTCACCCTAAATAAGCATCATAAGATCAATAAAGTAAAGAACGTAATTACAATTTGTACGAAATAAAATTTAAAAAAAAACGATTACTACAAGGTGTTGAATAACTTATTTTAAACAAGGATATCCTGAAAAAAACAAATTGCCAAAAAATACTTTTAAATTTTTCATTTTTCACCCTTTGTCTTTTTACAATTATGTCTCGTGCGCTATTGATGAAATTATACATACAATCGCTGCTTCACTAAGAAAAATTAAGCCTAATACAAGGTATCGCATGATTTGCCAATTTTCATTTTTTAAAGTTTAATAATTTTTATGTCATACCAGTACATTTTGTGTTTTTATATCTTAAATACCATCTACATAATGGCTTACTTTATGCCCATGCGGGCATAAAGTACACATTATGGCCCGCGCGGGCATTAAGACGCAAAAAACAGATTTCGATTAACTTATCCTTTATTAACAAAATATAAATTTACGTTTATATATTATATTTATTATATATATAAAAATAAAAATATATAAATTTAGGTTAATATATTATATTTATTATTTAAAACGAACTGGTATGACATAAAAGTTTGTATGTACCACGGGTACTAATAGATATGTATATACCCTCGGGCGACTTACGAACCCTCGGGCCAGAGGCCCTCGGCTTTGTAATAATGTCACCCTCAGGGCATAATCATCTACTTAGTACCCTTGATACATAAATAACTATAAAACTGAAAAAAAAATGTTAAAGACTTAATTCAAATCGTCATTTTATTCATAATGAAGATATTTGCCGAAAAATTTTACTTATTTAAAATGCAATTGTTTTCGAAAACAAATATTTTTATATGTTTTACTTTGAAAATAAAGGTAAACGTTTCCCACTATTATGTAAATATTTTTATTGCATTTTGTTAATTAGGCACAAAAGCCGACAGGCGTGTTTAGTAACTTTCTCTAAATAAACAGCTAAGTTAAGATACATTATCTAGATAATAAAAAGTCAACATAATACATAAGTTCTAAAGGTATTTTAATTGCATTATTAATGGCTTTGGTTAGTCGAATATTATATATTTTTTAAAGAACAACCAGACAAGAAAATTATTTATTTTAAGGAGTGTTTCAAAACCTAAGCATTTGCAACAATAACTGTTCTTAGATCTACGATCCTAGGTTTTGGAGTGGTTTCGGTCCTACCTTGAAGGACGCACCCAAAAGGTCTTTATGGGCTCTAAAACATCAAAAGAGGGTAACATATTGTCATATATAGACATATATGAATATTCTATTTTATTCAAAATTCAATTATATTATTTAAAAAGTTAATATTAAATATATCTACTGACCCAATTATTTGTTATCAAAACATGCATACTACAAGGATGCTATCTTAGCATATTTCCGAGCTTTCATTTTGTTACCAATCAATAACTGGGTTAAGTTTATTGATACTGATTGGTATAAATAGCAGGCCGGTACTATGCAAAAGATACCCTTCCGGTCAAGACCATTCAGGTCACCACCAACGGGTCGAGACCACTAGGTCTCGACCATTTAAGTCGATACCCGATCGATAGACGATTCGGTCCAGATCGGTAAGATTGGGTCAGGAGACGGCTCCGTTAGCCCCAATGTGCATTTGCACCAATTAATCTCGGGTATCTTCGGTTCGCGTCGCGTCATCGGGAATACGTGAAGAAAAATATAAGATATCACGTTACTTTTATTTCAGAGGAATGATGGGTCGGAGGATGGCTGACAGAGGAACAATAGGGGCACATTTAGGCTTTTGACTTTGACCAATCAGGAATATTTAATTTGTTATAGCTACACCAAGTCAAAATTTATGATTTTTCAGAACCTATATATAAATAAAGAAAGTGGTAAGTATTTACCTAACTTGGCATTTTATAGTTATGCCTTTATAATTACCTATTTATAGTTTGGTCCTATTTGTTGGTTGCCAATTAATTTGAATGTTTTTTTAATACTTTTAGTTGAATGAAATACGAGCATACAAAAGTAGATACATTAACTGCAACAATTCTTTTTTTTTAGGTTTTCTGGAGGCTTGATAGATACACAAAAAATGATACCAAGAAACAGAAGAGGTAAAACATGCTTCATGGTAGATGTATACTAGTGACGAAGGCACTCCATTTTGCATAGAACACCAGTTCTAAACCATAGCCTTCCAATAACCATACCAATGAAAATTTATTATGGAGATATAATATCTTACTCACATGACTATTGATTATTATATACTTATAATAGCAGTGCTTAGGAAAGTTATACACAATCATATTGTTCTCTTTGTAACTTTTATTTTAAATATCAGTTTAAGTATATGCACATAACTTTAAATCATAAATTATTTTTAAACAGGTACCTATAGAGTTTTATTGAACTGACTTCTACTAGGTAGGGCCAGACAAGATATGTTTTGCAAAAATAAGTAGGTATATACATATTGTCATTATTACCTTATTTAAATTCTAGAAAAACAAAAACTGAAAATAAAATAAATTTAAACCCATCGCTGAGGGGGTAGACTGTCAATATACTATAAAACATGTTAACCTAAATACTATATGTTCAACATAAGGGATATACAGAAGGGTTTTACGGGTCAGATAGCGTGGAATATAAATGAAGTATTCAAGGCACTCTGGGCATCTAACATAATAATTCAATACATTGAATGCAAAACAGACATCATATAGTAGTTTCCTTCTGCAAGCTTAAGTTGTTAATATGAATATGATCGTCTTACTAGGAACATATATAATGAACGGTAGTAGAGTTTTGGACTTGCATTGTCCACGCCTGGACGCACGGTCATCATATCATGTGGACAAAAGCGGAAATCCTGCAAAAAGAACCGCACTGGAGGAAGAGAAAGTTTAAGGAAGCTGCGACCATACACCAAAATCCAGGTTGCTTTAGTAAGCCTTCATTAGATATGAGAAACGTCTGGAAACCCTTGTTAAGTAAATGTAATCTTAGAATAAGATCACCCAAGAGTTAAACGCATGATTCATCGAGCATGACGTCATCGAGCATGACTCATCAATCATGACTCATCCAGCTATGCGTCATCACCTAGCAACACGCATGACTCCGCCCACTAGTCATGCGTCACAGCACCTGCCAGTATGAATAGAGCTATAGTTACCGTACTTATTCAGTATTCACCTGAAGACGACTGGAGATACTTACCAGTTGAAACGTAGTGATTCTAAACAAAAAAGACAATGCAAGTCCAAAACTCTACTACCGTTCAAGAAACGTCATTGTCTCCAACCTTTAAACAGACACTAGAACATATATAATGTTTTTAGCACCACTATATTATTAAAGTCTTAAGTAGTGCTCTTAATGTTAATGAAATCCAACGTGCTTTTTGCTCTTCCTATTATTGTTTCATAAGTGTTCTTGAACATTAGCTTAACGTCTAAATAAACAAAGATTTCTCACAACAAACAGTCCCTTATAACGACAATAGTTATGGAATACTAAAAAAAACTCCTAAATAAAGCAGCACTTACTAATATGTGTTAACATCCATACAATACTTTATCAGAAATTGTTCTATTGATCGGAAAACAGTACCTAATTTTTTAATATGTCCAGTTAGTTACATAATATGCTAGAAAATATTACAATAGTTCAATGAATTGATCATTTCTAATTTTGATTTAGTTCAGATCTGTTCCTTTTATGGTATGAAATAATAACGGCTGTAAAAACACTAAAAATCAACTGATTAAATACCTATACACCACAAATAGACCTTTGACTACCTTTAGTTTTATCCCTAAAAGAATAAAACAGTTTACATTATTTTTCTTTTAACTAGTGCTAAAAACAAAAACAAAAACTGAATCAAATTGAGAAAAATTTAGTATGAACTCATTTTGTTTAAATCTTTTATGGGTATTTCAATTCTACAAACAATCAGCTGTTTGAGTGTTCAGCCATCCGACATTGGGTTTTGGCTTAACGCGGACATATTGTCGTTCTCTATTCGCCAATTTAAAGCTACATCGCATCATCTCACTTGTTCAATTTTCTCAAAGACGCGACTTCGGCAGACTTCGGAGCTTTGGAGCAAACGAACATTGGGGACGGTGTGGTGTTCCCTGGGTTAGTAGCAGCGCCGAGTTCTGGTCCAATTATCAGCCCCTTATCCTAGAGAGCTCGCCCTTAACTAAATATGTCCTTTTCAGATTGTATAATAAAGTAGGTGTTATGGAGACTTGTCGCCTTTAATTCTTCCCCATGTGACAATATACTACGGTGTTCCTCAGAGTTCTGTGTTGGGTCCTCTTCTTTTTCTGATTTATATTAATGACCTTGCTTCAGTGGACATTGCGGGCCAATTTACGATTTTTGCGGATGACACCACTACTCTCTGGCATGATTTTGATTCTGATATGTTGAGGATCAAAACCTCAACTGATCTCACTAAAATTAAACAATGGTGTGATGCCAATCTTTTGACCCTGAATTTTGATAAAACCAATATTGTGGGTTTTCGGTGTGGCGTGGACGGTTTGTATTTTGGGGGAACATTACTGACAAAAAAGTTTTTAGGAGTCTTTATTGATGAGTGTCTAAAGTTCGACTCTCATATCTTGGAGCTCACAAAAAACGTGGCTTCGGGATGCTACGCTGTGCGTTTGATATCGGTGGAGATTGGAATCACTCTGGCTAAGAAGGTCTACCACTCACTGGTAGAATCTCACTTGCGATACGGAATTGTGTTCTGGGGGAATACATGTAACTACCTCCTGAACTCGTTGTTTGTTCTCCAGAAGCGAGCTCTAAGGTATGTTTGTGGTGTGAATGGCAGAGAGTCATGCAGACCGTTGTTTAGATCCAGGAAAATATTAACTTTAACATCTTTGTTTATTCTTGAAACGGTCTGCATGATTTACAAACACAAAGACACATTGCCAATTCCCGACCACTCTCACAATACTAGAAGGTCACGAGAACTATATCTGCCTATACCATCTTTCACCCTTATCAGGAACTCAATCATTTATAAAAGCCGTAAACTATACAATCATATTCCGGAATATATATGGGACCTTCCTACTCTTAAACTATTTAAAAGAACTGTAAAGGAACTACTGGCGGAGACAGGGCCCGCTCTAGGGGGCGGCAACCTGGGCCCCTGCCCAGGGCGGCAAGTTGGAAGAGCGGCATTAAAAATCCAAAAAAAAAACACCATAAATCCCCGTTTTGCCTACCTACGTTCCTAGGTATATATGAAGTTTGAACCATTCCAATTCCCAGTTAAAAAATTTAATTTCCTTTGTTTTGCCGTGCCGTCTTATTTTTAAAACAGTGACAATTTCGACGACGGATCCCTTTTCTTTTTAATATTATAATAATATCAAGCAATTCCGCGACAAAGCAAGCCGAACAACGCCGGCACCGGCACCGGCACCGATACTTTTTTTTGGTCATGGCGGCTCGCAGCAAAGGACAAGCCGGCGAGCGGCGAGGAATAGACAGACAATTTGCTGTTGTGGTAGGTATAAAACGAAGAAGGGATGAAAAAGGCGGCAATTTCTTGTTTTGCCCAGGGCGACATTATTGGTACAGAAAAGGCACTCGGGGTACCAAGGAGCACGGTACGAGATGCCATAAAGTGATGGATCAGGAATGAACACAAAATCTACTGGAACAACAGACAAGGATTATACCATAATAAATGCTTCATTGGAGATCCATACCCGAGACTAACAAAACAGCTGCTTCAAATGAACAGGAATCAGTTGAGAACTATTACAGGAATTCTGACAGGACACATGGCTGTCAAGAATCATCTGCACAGAATGCAACTGTACAATGGAGACCTTAACTGCAGATTATGCGGACAAGCTAAAGAACTAGTACAGCACATAGTCTGATATTGAGAGTCACTAGATCAAAAGAGGCAACGAATACTCGGGCAACCAAAACTGACCCTCTTCTCAGTGACCTACACAAACTGGAGCAAGGGACTGGGATCACCGAGTGGGCGTAAAGAATCAAACAGGGTAAACACAATGAGCTAAATCTGGCCTTAGTGCATACGGCGTATGAACGGGTCCTCGAAAAAAAAAGATAGTAGGGGCTCTGAAGCATATAAATCAAATAAGCTCAATTAAAAAAAAAATGAATTGATTATATTTTTGTTAAATCTAAGATATTTTACAAGCAAAAGTTGAACCTTCTTAAGCTAAAATTCAAAGCTCTTAAAAATGAATCTATGAATAATTATAGTAGGTACACACACAACACTATTGATTATGTTAAACATATTACAAATTGTATATTAAAATTTTAGTAATTTTTAAATATTGTTTTGATCTTTTTATTACTTCCAAATACATTTACATAATTTACCTAATTTGTTGACATAAATTTGAATTATCCTTATATGTTTAAAAAGATGGGAGGTGACATTTCTTTCCAGTTAACAACTGTTGCAAGTAAATATATATGTACCTGTATTGTTTATATTTAAAGTTAATATGCATCATCCACACAAAAGTACCATCTTAATTACATAGCAGATCTCAACCCACACAAAGACTTGATTTAAAAGCTAAGACGTTTACGGTTTGTCTGCAAGCGACCGCAAAATGTAAAAAGCTGAATGCCATCACGCAAATACTCGGAGTTTAACTTGATTATGTTATTATGTCTAATTTAAGCTTGTGCATAAAAGAAATTCGTATTTATGTTGCCGGGTGGGCAAATATACGGCATAAGTATGCATTCTGTTGAACATGTAGTGTAAGTGGAATGAATTAAAATAATAAGTATTAATAAACAAGAAGTTCTTATTTTGATACTAGAACAAGAAAATATTAATAGACATTATAGCGTGAAGCTGTAAAATGTGTTTAATATGTTGTATAAAGATTTTTTTTAATGAGAAATAATATTTTTTTATTTGCTTTTATTAGATTTTATTGTAAGAATTATTATAAAATATTTTTATAGTTATTATTAATTATATTAATAGTCGGAGTAAGCAGCACTATCAATAAGAAATTAACATATTTTATTGTAAAAATAAGATCTATTTTCTTTTAACCATTGCGTTTGTCTTCTGCATTGAAGTTTCCGCTAGACGGCGCTGCTACGTTTTTCCTACTTATTTGTTACTAAGAAATTCTTAAAACCGCAATTTCGCTGTCTCTGTATTCTGTTTCTGTAGTTGCTTACGGGTATTGGCTTTCCATAAAGTTCTAATAAAGACGAGACGTCATTGTCTACCTGTGCCTCAGGGAACCCATTGTTTTGGCGTCCCTGTGTACTGATGCACCGCTTGCCGCTAACTTTTTTTCTATTTTATAAGCGACGTGCAAACCAGAGCGGTCGCGCCTCGGTGGTGGTAAATGTTGCAATAAAATCCAGTAAATATTAATATAAAATCTAGTAAACCTTACAATAAAATCTAGTAAATGTTACAATTAAATCTAGTAAATCCTACAGTAAAATCTAGTATATCTAACAATAAAATCTAGTAAATCTTACAATAAAATCTAGTGAATGTTACAATAATATCTAGTATATCTTATAATAAAATCCAGTAAATCTGACACTAAAATCTAGTAAATCTAACAATAAAATCTAGTAAAAGCAAATAAACAAATAATAATTTTTATAGAAAATATGGTAATATTTAATAAAAATTTTCATTAATTTTAATGGAAACTATAATGAAGATTACAATATAATATAATAATTTATATTACCAATAATAATATTATTATAAACGAAATTATACTGAATTATGGTCCTATAAACTAATTTATAATTTAACAATAATATTTTGTCATTTGATAATTTTTTTTTAATTTTCTTATTTTTAAAAGTTTTATAACTGGATAAATCTGCAAATCTACGATTATGTTAAAAAAAGAATTATTAAAAAAAATGTTACAGCTTGGATAATAAATTAATGAATCAATTATAACATAGAAAAAAAATTATTACATTGTAGGGTGAATTTTTTTTTTTGAGAAATAAAATACCAGGCAATATAGGTATACTCTACATCAACTTAAGCCCATTTATTTTCCTCTATAGCTTGGTCCTATAAGATATTGAAATATGAATAATATCTAGCCGTTTGTTTTCAAAATTTAAGAAATTGATAAGTAATAATTTTTTTTTGATTTCCATAATTTTTAAATGTTATTAATTATTTAATAATAATAATAATAATAATAATAATAATAATAATAATAATAAATTTCTTTATTTCAAGTCATAGTCAAGAAGAATACAAAATGAAATGACGTCATTTTAATTTAATACTTAATCCTCTTATAAATTATTCAACATGCTGAATATTTTTTATTTACATATAAGTGAGAGGGAACTCAATGCCGAATTTTTCACGAATAAAAAAAAATTAAAAAGTTAATAGTTTTTAGGCAACAAGTGAAAACTCCAGCCAATGCAGAAAATCTGAAAGTAAGAAGTTGCCAACTTTAGAAGGCCATACCTTAAAAACTAGTCATAGGATTGGATTACGGCCAGGGGCACTTCTAATAAGGACGTCAATAGCTATAGAATACTAAAAATTGACATAAATTAGCCCAAGGCCATTACCCATAAGCTTTATGAGGGGTCCTTGCCCTCCGTGTGCCTAAGTTTCTCTAAGTTTTCCGGTTTTGTTACGTATACTTTCGTTTTTAAGTTTTTAGCCAGTTTTTTTTTCTGGCTTGCTAGTTTACCGAAATGCAAAAGTAAGTAGTGGATCGTATACCTTATTTATGCCCTTTCCAATGAGCACAATACATACCTTTACATTTAAAGAAAAAGTTGGGGGTGGTTTCTACTCCAAAACCATGGATACATTTCATGAGAATGCGAAAAAAGTATACTAAACTAAAAATAAATGCAACCATAATTCGGTATATTTTTAGCAAATAAAGAGACTTTTTTAATACTGAATTTATTCCAGTTAAAAATTCCTCCCTATATAACATAAAGTATATATTAGCTCATTGATAATATGCATATTAGTTAACAGATATTTATTTTAGCATTACTACATATTACTGGCCGATATTACAGTATACCGGGTGTTTCAGGAGGTACGATCGCCCCTAAAACTTTTTTGTTGTTTAAATTACAGATTTAAAATTTTGTGTGTTTATATGTGATATTCTTTTGCATTTGATGACATAGCGGATGCCATTTTATCACTTCCGGTTTAACCGAAAATGATCTCAACCTTAGATTTTTAAATGGAACACCCTGTATATTTTTGGCTATATCGATTCAGAACACCATTCCAAATTCAACGACACCCCATACGTTACTTTTTGATACTTTTAATTATTTTTAATTTTATTTTTATTTTTTCGTCTAGATTGCTATGAACTCTTTAAAATTGTTTACTTCTAAACAAAAATCTTGATAAGAATGCAATTTTCAAGTTTTATTGTGTTTTAAATTTTTTACATACTTTTTAACTTTTTAAAAAGGCTTTTTCAAAGAGAACTCAATTTTCCAAATGGAAACATATTGGCTCACTCGGGCAAAAAGATAGAGCACTTTTTTTCCAACAATTTTATATCACACATCCTAATGTCAAGTTAAAAGAGCAGCGATAATTTATAAAAAAATAACATTTTATGACAAAAAATACAACACGACACGCAAACGGCTTTGCATTTATCTAGGTACCCATGACGCCATAATGCTCATAAACAAATGAACATAATTACAAAGTTAAAATCCGCCATCATTGGAATTAGTTTGACATGACAACAGTAGCTTGCTATTTTATCGTTTGATTTTTCGGCTAGTGTGTATTAGTTCTAATTTTGTAATAAAATATTAAAATGGAAACCTATAACAGAAACGAAAAAATCGATATGGTACGAATTTATGGCGAATGTTTGCAAAACAGTACTCAAGCAGCCAAGGTGTATGCTGAGAGGTTTCCCGATAGACGACACCCTTCGAGACATTACTTTCCCAGGCTAATTCAGAAGCTGAGGAATGAGCCCGAACTCGAAGAAGAACAAATTATTATTAGCGAAGACAAGGAAATTGATGTGTTGGCATATGTTGAGGTATACAAAACAGCATCGCTTAGAGAAATTGCTTTAGAATGCGGGACAACTATCTCGTCGGCCTGGAGAATTTTACATAAATACAAGTATCACTCATTTAAATATCAAATCCATCAGCATCTTTACGAAGATGATTTTGCCAGAAGATTGGAGTATTGCAATTGGTTTCTAGACAAAAATTATAAAGATCCGACATTTTCATGTAATATTTTGTACTCAGACGAAAGTAGATTTACTAACCTAGAAATGTTTAATAGAAATCATAAAAGGTATTGGGCTCAAGATCATCTACACCTAATGGAGGAAGGTAATTTTCAAGCAAGGTTTGGTTTTAACTGTTGGCTTATACTATTATTAAGTTTATTTCCAACTAAACTAAAAATTTGTGCACAAATGCATTTTCTTATTTTAAAAGAATCCAGTTTTTTATCATCTCTAGGCTATTACTACAAAAAGTATACAAATAAATATTTCTACTTGCCTTTTGTTGGTTTATAACGGGGCTTCAACCCCAATCGATCTTAAAACTTTTTTTATACGGAACACATATAGAAAAAAATTGGTAAGGTATTGGACTCAAGATCATCTACCCCTAATGAGGAAGGTAATTTTCAAGCAAGGTTTGGTTTTAACTGTTGGCTTGGAATTATTGGAGATAGAATGGTAGGCCCAATTTTTTTTGATGGGCACTTAACTGGTGAAAGATATCTTAATTTCCTCAGGGATGAAATTGAGCAATTTTTGGATGAGTTGCCGCTAGAAAACAGGGTTAACATTATCTTCCAGCAAGATGGTGCGCCAGCACATAATGCGCGCGCAGTCCAAGAGTATCTAAACAATAGATTTGGAGAAAATTGGATTGGTACTACTGGCCCTATTAGATGGCCTCCTAGGTATGTAATAAATAATTATACCTTAATAGGGACCTAAATAACTAATGATTTTATTTATCAGGTCGCCGGATATTACCCCGTTGGATTTTATCGCGTAGGGCACAATAAAAAATGAGGTTTACAACACTCTACCTACCAACAGAGAATAGTTGGAAAATTGAGTAAGGGCCATTAATAGAATTACACGGGAAAATTTACGAAATGTTGTAAGGAAAACAGTTCAAAACATTCGCGCTTGTCATGAAGAACAAGGAAGGTATTTTGAACAACTGGACTAACTAGACTGTTTTTATTGTTTCAATGATAATATTTAATTTGTAATTATGTTCATTTGTTTATGAGCATTATGGCGTCATGGGTACCTAGATAAATGCAAAGCCTTTTTAGATTCGTGTTGTATTTTTAGTCATAAAATGTTATTTTTTATAAATTATCGCTGCCCTTTTAACTTGACATTAGGATGTGTGATATTGTTGAAAAAAAAGTGCTCTATCTTTTTGCCCGAGTGAGCCAATATGTTTCCATTTGGAAAAATTGAGTTCTCTCGGAAAAAGCCTTTTTAAAAAGTTAAAAAGTATGTAAAAAATTTAAAACACAATAAAACTTAAAAATTGCATTTATATCAAGATTTTGGTTTAGAAGTAAACAATTTTAAAGAGTTCATAGCAATCTAGACGAAAAAATAAAAATAAAATTAAAAATAATTTAAAGTATCAAAAAGTAACGTATGGGGTGTCGTTGAATTTCGAATGGTGTTCTGAATCGATATAGCCAAAAATATACAGGGTGTTCCATTTAAAAATCTAAGGTTGAGATCATTTTCGGTTAAACCGGAAGTGATAAAATGGCATCCGCTATGTCATCAAATGCAAAAGAATATCACATATAAACACACAAAATTTTAAATCTGTAATTTAAACAACAAAAAAGTTATAGGGGCGAGCGTACCTCCTGAAACACCCGGTAGGCTCTATAAAATCTTAAAAACTGATAATAATAAGACTTGATTTTAAATTTTAGTACAATCAAGCGGCACTTTGAAAATGAGGTAAGTATAGCGATACTGGTTAATGTAGTGGAGGGCTTTCAAAAAACACTTTTAATTAGAAGAAATGAAATCTCGTCATTATAGTTTCTCCAGAAACCACCAAAACTAAATAAAGCGTTCTCAATAACACACAAAAACCGAAACATTCGGCCAACTCTAAGAAAAAGAGAATTAAGCCACCCTAAGTTATTTCGAATGAAGCTGTAAAACCAGAGAAAAGTTCTTTTCACCCCGCAATTATCCTAAGAACCCTTCAAGATGTCAGCGCCACAAAAGCGGAAGTATAAAGTCAGGCTTTTAATGAAACACGCACTTCAAGCTCTATAGCTTGCGCTTTATTATCCTCATGACAATGGAAGCTAAGCTCCTTCCGATTTTTTGTTTCATATTATGTACATATATATTGTAAAGTGCCGTTTTTGCTTCTTAAATCACTTGTTACTATTACTAAATTATTCCACTGATGAGATACTTATGTACAAAATCATATAGCAATTTTTTCTTTAGACGGACTCGATCTCAACGTTTTTAAGGGCGCGCTTAAGTAAAAAGAATTCATTTGTGAGCCGAGAATTAAAATTTCGATTAGGTCCTGAAAAATTAAAATAAACAATTTTTATATTCCGACGTGTCATAATGACTTTATTATGGATTTCATTTACAGTGTCAAAATGACATACTTTATAGGACTGAGTACTATAATGATTTCATTATAGGACTGAGTACTATAATGAAAAATAGACGAAAAAATTTATTTATAACAAAATGGAACAAAATTTAATGATTAAAATTAAAAGTAACATTATTACAATTTGTTAAATTGATGTTGGACATAGGAGTTGAAATTGTTGCATTGCTGCATTGTTGTTATTTTTAATTTCTATGGTTTCTGTTTCTTCTTAGGAAATGACAGTCAATGAAACACTCGATAATGGCTGATGAAATTCTTTTCTTGTTTTCGCAAGAGTTCTCTATATCCTTCAGCAACTGTGTCACTTTTCCAGTCACCATGGCGTTTCATAGCGTGAAGATCGACTCCTAAATTAGCCAGCAGTGAAGCTGAAGACCTCCGAAAACAGTGACCTGTGTATTCGGCGGAATGGGGTAACTTTAAAAAAGCAGCTATAGTTTTGCACATATTTCCGAAAGTATGTATACCCACTGGTTGCTTTGTACATTTGTTGTTTCTAAATGATAGAAAAAAACGAGAAATTTCGGCATCGGGGGGTATCATTGCTACATAGGTCCAAACAAGCTGCACCATATTTATTCCTTCGACATCGCCAGGCTTTACGTAAAATTCTCGGGGAACGTTGGTTTTTGTACTAGGTATGAAAATTCAAAAGCAACCCCCTCATCGTGTACATCTTCTATCCTTAAGTTTTTTAACTGAACTCTTCGACGTGCTCCACTTATACCTATTATCATTGCCACTTTTAATAGCAAGTATATTTCGTTGTCTGCCTCTTGTAAAAACTTTGCAATATTTTCTTTAGTAAAAATCCTGGATTTTTTGGGTGTGTAAGAATCAGATTTTCGTTTTAAAAAAGCTATCAATTGATTGAACTTACTTATATCGACGTTTTTCTTAAGTAATAGTGTACTCCTTAACATAGAGTAATAACTCCATAAACTCGAAGACTTTTTCTTCATTGATTCTTCCTTGAAATATGCCAAAAGTACCTTTTCGTGTACGATATTGACAATCTTTTTCTGGGAACACCAAGTTTTGTAATTGGCGTAAGTTTTTTATATATGCCTTTAGACTTTTCGGGCAACAAACCAACAACTGCTTTATTGGCCAATTCTTCGATTTCTAATGGCAAATTATCCATATTATATTATATAAACGTTAAAATTAAAAATTCAATTCTGACAATGACAATACAAACAAATATTTTTATAGTTACCTGGTATTATTAAAATCAAGCTATTAGTTTACTGACGAAAACTTAAAATTCATTAAAAAAAAAACATAAAAATCGTCGGAATATAAAATATTGTATGAAACTCGGCTAACGCCTCGTCCAATAATACTCACGGCTAGTACCATAATGATCGTTATTATGATCCTTATAACATAAATATCTATTGCATATCCGCGTCCGGTCGAATCAAGCGCAAGGATAGTAGATTTTTTTTAACTTCAAACTTAGGTCCAAAAACAGTCCTTTAACATAGGTTTATTTTAGAACGACAGTAGAGTTTTGGACTTGCATTGTCTTTTTTTCATTTTGAATTACGTTTCACCTGGTAAGTATCTCTAGTCGTCATCAGGTGAATACACAATACAGTATTCACCTGAAGATGACTGAGATAACGCTTATGTCCCCTAATCATACAAATAAAAATGATTTTAAATTATATATTTTAAGAAATATTAATATTAATCTTTTGCGTGAACTATAAAGAAGCCCTCACCGACGTACACTTGCTGATTATATTCATTCAATCACACGCCTCCACGACGCCGTCCGTGGCGGTCTCTTTATAATTTCTGGGAAAATATGATGTTTATTATTGTTTAAGTAATTATTCTAGGAAAAATGTTTATTTCGATTTAAAACCATTTAAGAATAAAAATTCAACTTTAAAAGAAATTTATTAAAAAAGATCTTAATAATTTAAAAATATTATTAAATAAAAATAGCCGCATAAAGAAAGGCGAACGGGTCAAAGGGCCCGACAAGCATTGTGCTGCTAACTAGTCTAACATGCCAGAGGCGATTTATTCTTTGATCTATGTCGGCTTTTTTGTATGTCATATTTATTTAAAAAGTTTTTTTTAATTCCTATTTGATTCAGACTTAATAAATACTAATTATTATTGTTTTAATACCGCATACCCTTGCCAAGTTTTCTTTGCTAGTTACCCTTCTTCTCCTCCCGGCCTGAAATTGGCTCTATGGGCGCCCATAATTTGGGGCCCCAGATTGCGTACCAGGCCTAGGGCCCCCTATAATCAAAAGTAGGCCCTGGTCAGCTAGCTCACTATTAAATATAGATAAAAAATAACACAGAAATATAACGTTATTTTAATTTAAACTATTTAGGTAGGCAAAAATAAATTAGGCCCACTTTGACTTCAAATTTTATACCTCATTTTTTGTGCTTTCTCGCCTTTTTACCCCGGTTAAGTTACCATGTGTCAGACTATATTATATTAAAAGTGAATCGAGATTATCGTGTGCTTAATTACTGGGTCTCCCAAAAGTCCCGCATACAATTAATATCAATTAAAGGAAAAAGATCTAGAAAAAACGCTGGGACCCGTAAATTTTTATTTCTAATTGTTTATTTTTTGACATAAAAAAATATTATACAGGGTGTCTCATAGAACTGTCGTCACGTCTTTGACAATTTTTTTTAATGGATATATATTGTATTATTTTCTGATTCCCCACAAAATTCTACGCCTATATTGTAAATGTCATATGTCTAATTTCAATAGTTTCTGAGATATTAACATTTAAAATATGGCATTTTTTGACTTTGACAGGCTGTAACATTAGAACGGTTCATCTTACAGAAAAGTGGTTTTCACCTCCCTATCTTAGTTTTTTATTCTCTATCCAAAGAAACCAACCTCCGATATACCATGTTAAACCAAAAAACCGGTTTTAACGGTGTAATTGATATTAATTTTATGCGGGATTTTTGGGAGACCCAGTTTAGTAAAATTGTAGTTGTTTGCTTGCATAGCTACTAATTACTTCTTTGCGAAAAACAAGATACTGAGTTTGATATCTGAAATTAATCAATTTGTTTTCGGATTTAATGTAAAAGAAGAAAAATATATTTGTCAATTGTCAACATAAAATGTAAAATGAAAATAAAAACCCTGGGAACACTTTTAACCATAAAATATTTTACAACTCATTATCACTGACAAAACATTATCTTTAGAGCGTAAAAATATCTTATAATGAAGATTTTACAACGTCTAACAAAATAATCCAAATTTAGCACCAAGTTATTGCGAACATAAATTGTGTTATTCTGTTGTATAAATTACTTGCGGCAGCTTATATACAAAAGAATTTTTAATTTGTAAATCCTTATAAATCTCAGCTTTAAATCTATTGATTACTGAACTTTGTTGCGTAAAGCAGAGTTTTTTTTATTGAGGTCAAGTATTTGGGGTATAGTATACTTTTCTTCTTGACTAAGTAGGTTATAGGTTCCACATACTATTACTACACTATTAAACAACGTTAAATAAATATTTGGTTAAATAGATTGAAGATATCTAATTATTACGGTTCGTAAGGTAACAGTAAATTTAAATAAAACAATTTTAATTGTTCATATTTAGACAACGGATTTCTATATTATATCAGTCTTATATTAGAGGAGGAGTTACAAAAATACTACATTTATCATAAATTAAGATCTTACTTTGTGTGCATCATTGTGGTCAAAAATACTGGGACAAAGAAATTAACATTAATCTCCTGAAGTCTGGGTAGTTTGTTTACAGTTTCTGGTTTTTTAATTATCGAATTTCGAGACGGGTGCCGATTGGTGAGAGAGAGGGTGTGTGTGTTTGTTTTATGGCTTTGGTTGAAACCAAATGGCCAGCTTCTCTCTTTGTTTTCCAATTTTTCGAAATTTAGCATTTTACAAAAAATAACTTTCCTTATTTATTTATGTATTTTTTTTCACGTTTTTTTCCTTTTTTTCTTTTTTCTTTTTCCTTTTAAATACTATATACTACATAGTTGGAGCAGAAACACTGACTCTTACCAGAAAGGTCATAAACCAAATCCAGGTGGCACAGAGAGCAATGGAGAGATTACGTTACGGACGCAGTCAAAAGAACTACAACTATGAAATGGAACTGGGCAGGCCATATTGCCAGAGTCAGAGATGGAAGATGGACCAGAAAAATTCTAGAGTGGAGACCTAGACATGATGAGTATCGAAACCGAGGACGTCCCCCAACGGCCCCAACAAGATGGCCGGATGACATTAAGCGCATACAACACAACTGGATGCAAACTGCTCAAGACCGAAAACAATGGAATGATTTACGGGAGGCCATGTCGAGCAGTGGACGCGCAGAGTGGCTAATAATGATGATGATGATGATGATGATGACTAAAGAGTTAATAATTACAATGGCGCTTCTCCTAAAATTTTAATTGGGTTTCAATTACAAATTGGTGTAAAATTCTATAAACATTTACATTGTTTAGCGAACGTATATGGTTCAGACTGAATAGAAGATCTACTAAAGTTAATATATTTCTAAAGAATTTATCCCTATCGTTTATTAATCTTGCACACTCTAAAATATAATGCTTTAGACTAGATCTCCTGTGTTACCACATTCACAATTGTCGTTATTGGTTAAACCAATTGGCTTTCTTATGCGTGAAATTGTCCTAATAAATTTTCTATTTGATTTCCTATAGAACCATGGTCTTCTACATAAATTAGGAAAATTATTTTTATATAGGGAAGCCATTTTTCTCAATTTGAATATTCCACCTGCCATCTGTCTGCCATTCTAAGTTTCGCTTGACTAACTATATCCGTGTAAGGTACTTTAAAGTCTGTAGCTGAGCCACGACTCGTAGCTTCTTTAGCTGCTTTGTCGACTAATTCATTTTCAGTTATGGATGTTATGTGCTTTGACCCAGACCAAATTTACATATTTATTTAAGTTTCTTAAGGATACATATAAATTAGCTATATCGCTAACAAGATAATTAGTAAGTGCAATATTGAAACAATTCTGAATTTTTGTCAAAGAACTTTAACTATCAGAGAAAATAACAAACTTATTGTTCTCATCATAATCTTGGCAGTATTTAAGCGATTCTAGGATAGTCCAGAGTTCCGCTGAAAAAATAGATGCAAATTATTAAAGTTAAAAAGTGTGGTTGAAGTTTAAAATGAATGGTCCTCCACAACCTAATTTAAATATAGCCAAACTAGTAAGGACAAAAATAAAGAGGTTCATAGAGACAAGTCTAAGTACTATTTTTCTTAGTGGATTTGTGGATGCGACGACGAGACCAATTTATTGTATTGTTTTCTATACTTGTTTTTTTAAAACATATTTTGTGCATAAATAACTACCCTTTAATAGTTTTTTTTTAAACGCACTTTTTTCGATAAAATTAGCTGTATAATGTGCAAATTTTGATATGATCCCCTTGTCAAATTGGCCGCGAGCCGCCACTGCTGTTGTACAGGGTGTCCATTTTTGGGCACTTTTGTAGGGTCTCTTATATTTAAAGATAGAGGGTTGCGGTTCTCGCAGCACTGTACTATTTTTTGTGAAACTAAACATGCCGTAAACAAAATTTTTATAGCCGTCTTGGTTTTTGAGATACAGGGCGAAAATGAAAATTATCACTTTTGGGACACCTACCGTATCTCAGTTGTCTTATTAGAGAGGTAAAAAGGTATTCTGACAGAACTCTTTTTGTAGAATCCAATGGCGTAGTTTTTTTCTTGCATCATCCGTTTTTTAGTTATGAAGCAAACATCTATATTTTTAAATGGGACACCCTATATATTTTTAACTAATCAGACCCTACAAAAGTGCCCAAAAATGGACACCCTGTACAAAACCAAAATAATTAGGTTTCAAAGTTAGAATAATATATTAAATATATCTTAAAAATGCCCTAGTTAGGAGTTGGGGGGAGAGAGCGGCCTTAAGAAAGTACTGTATATAAATATTTAAGACATAATCATCTATTATTATTAGTTAAAAATTTCAAAACGATTATTATTTTACGATTGTAAAATAAAAATGTTATTAAAACTACCACTTCCTCGTTACAATCGTGATTGTTCAGTTCTCGTTATTCAGACTATCAATCGTTGTAGAAAAATAACACCTTCAATTAATTTGAAATAATGTTAAAATATGATGGGCTTATTTATACTTAACTTATAATTAAGCCATCAGCAGAAAATCTTAGAAAACCAATTTGCGGTGATACAAATGTCAACTGTCAAATGTTATTATAATAAATGAAGTTGAAATGTCGGTTTAATAAAATAACAGGCTGATATTACCAAACGTACGCGAGTGCTTTTCCATTTAATTGAAAGACAGGGTTGTCATAACAACCGATATAAGAGCAAATATTTACTCATCATAATTTGTAATTGAGGGTAATAATAAATAAATGGTCCGATAAAGCATGCAGTAGTTTAATTTAAAAAATATAGAAAAATAGCGTAGAATAAATTAAGGATGTTTTATAACATTTATTTTTATTTTTTATTTTTCTATGGGCCCTCAATTAGGGGCATACAGAAGGCATTTAGTGAAGTGAGGAAATCTACAGTAATCAGATTTTTTAATGCCTGATGCAAGAAAAATAAAAAGCCCCAGGTTTTTTTTTTGGGCTCGTTCGGCCCATAATTTTTCTAGGAGGGTTAAAAAAGAGTTAATTTTATCTCCAAAGATCAATAAGTATGGTAACTACAGCTTTATTTATACTAGGTAGGTGCAATGGCCCATAACTAAGTGGGTGGAGTCGTGCGTCGTGAGATGAGTCATGCTCATTGCTCTTTGTTATGCGTAATTGCACCTAGTTAGTATAAATAGAGTTGTAGTTACCATATTTATTTAGTACATTAACAAAGCGACCCATAAGACAAAAGCATACATGAGTAGGCCTTATCCCCTAATCCGGAGAAAAAGCACCATGAACCTCAAACCAAGCCTATTATGATAAAGGCCATAGCCAGACCATAAAATTTACCTACGGGTCAGCGGCGTGGGGCTATGCGGCCCCTTCTCATATTAAGGGACTTAAGTCACTAGAAAATCGTTATGTCAGATGCGCAGTGAATGGACTATGGTTCGTGACAAACACACAAATACACAGAAATGTCAACTGGAAACCCCTGACAACTTTTATAAAAAGGGAAGCCAGGAAAATGTTTAAAGAAATAAAGAGACATTCACACGAAGAACTTCGTAAGCTCACAGATTATAATCCGGAGGAGGTACCAAATGTAAGGAGGGCACACAAGCGGCCAAGAAGTCAACTGTGAGTAAGAAGAAAAGTGAAAGTGTCAACTAAGTTCAGTGTGAAATAACTAAGTGAAATGTAAATAAATAATTTAAACTTAAGTGAAATGTTATTAATTAAGTAACACAAAAGCTATGTAAGTACTAACCCATAAACCAAAAAAGGGGCTTACCCGCCAAAATCAGACGATGCCCATATGGTACTTCGGAAGAGGCACCCTACACTATACGCCACTACATCACAAACAACACAAATACGCCGACATATTAATCCACCACCAAAAACAACTAACCCTTGAGCGAAACAGAGACGACAAATTCCTGTATACGCGGTGAACGTATGCAGGTGGATCCAAAACAAAAACATGCTTCGGTATGGAGATGTGGAAAGATCAGCAAGACGTCTGGAGGTTTTTATAGGCCAGTAGGGCCCAGAAACCGAAAGAACGCGTGGTGTTTTAGTCGGTAGGCAGCCCCCTCAGGGCTGAATCCGACACTACCTTGCTTCACAAGGTGTCTTTGGAAGATCTCACCATCGACAAAAAAAAATTATTTAGTATTCACCTAAAGATGACTGAAGATGCTTACCAGTTGAAACATTGTGATTCAAAACAAATAAAGACAACGCAAGTTCAAAACTCGTTTGTCGTTCAAGAACATCATTGTCTCCAACCTTAAAACAGACGCAAAAGTTAAATGTTTCAGTTGTTTTTGAGTAGTATATCTAACATTATAAACACAGATATCCAAAAACAATGGATACAAAATATAAAAATCTGCATTAGGGACATTAAGTACATAATTCCAATATTTAAGGGAAAATCAACACTCCCTCGCAAACGCTTACTTACACTAAATTTACTATAATTCCGGTGATAATGAATCTTTTGTGGGGTAAAGCACATTTTTACCATAAGCAAGCTCGTTTAACTTAGAATGCCTTAGTTAATACCACAGCCGAGGATAAAGCAAACCTACTTGCTGAACTGTTTTCCTCGCATTCCACTGTAGACTTTCAGGGAAAACCACCACCCAACATTCCCTCAGTTCAATCGCAAATGTCTGAAATCGTGTTTCGTCAGCGTCTTGTTAAACGGATTCTTAAAGGACTCGACGTCAATAAAGCTTCTGGTCCAGACGAAATTCCTATCATTGTTCTCAAGACATGCGCCGATGAACTTACACCAGTATTTTGTAGACTTTTCAACTTATCCTACAAAAAAGGAATATTTCCATCCTGCTGGAAGTCGGCGCGTGTCCAGCCCATTCCAAAGAAAGGTAAAAAGACCCTGCCAAGCAACTACCGACCCGTCGCATTGCTTTCAGTAATTTCAAAAGTAATGGAGAAAGCTATTAACCAACAACTCCTAAAGTATCTGGAAGGGCTTAACATTATCAGCGACCATCAATACGGTTTTCGTAAGTCCAGATCAACAGGTGACCTTCTGGCATATGTCACCCATCTTTGGAGCAACACCATCGAACATCATGGAGAATCCCGGGCTGTTGCACTGGACATCTCTAGGGCTTTTGATCGTGTTTGGCACGATGGGCTTCTAAGTAAATTGCGATCCTACGGTATGCCTAATGGATTCTGTTTATGGTTAACCAGCTTCCTTAAGAACCGTTCTCTGCAAGTGGCGATTGACGGGTTTCTCTCAGACACCTTCACCATCAATGCCGGTGTTCCTCAAGGGTCCATATTGTCGCCTACCCTCTTTTTACTGTATATTAACGACCTTCTAGTGAAAACCCAAAATCCAATTTATAGCTTTGCTGATGACAGCACACTTGTCTCATCTTTTACCTTGATTCCCCAAACATCCGCTGCCGACGCACATCTTCGCAGGCAGCATGAAGTATTGCGCCTCAACAAAGACCTGGAAGAAATTTTGGCTTGGGGTGACAGTAACCAAGTCGAATTTAATGCTAAGAAAACCCAGGCAGCAGTCTTCTCCAAAAAGGTTAACATTGCAGAACCGGATATAGTCATGGCAGGACACGCAATTCCCCTGGCACCGTCTATTAATTTGCTGGGGGTCAATCTGGGAGGTAATATGTCTTGGCATGATCACGTTGCCGCAATTGCCAAGGCAGCTGCACAGAAACTTGGTGTACTTTTCCGCACCAAAAGGTTGTACACACCTCATCAACTTTTGACACTCTACAAAGCCCAGATTAGACCATCATTAGAATATTGCTCTCATGTCTGGAGCTCTGCACCCAAGCACACCCTTCGGCTACTGGATTCCATTCAAAGGAGAGCCATTCGTCTGATCGGCGACCCCGAGCTGACCAAGACCCTCGATAGCCTGGAGCATCGAAGACAGGTTGGTGATTTGGCTCTCTTTTACAGATATTTCCATGGCAGGTGTTCGACTGACATTGCCCAATTGATTCCACCTAGAGCAATTCAAAACAGAAATACACGGCAAACCACTGCCGCTCATCCATATGTTGTTCAGCTTAGTACTCCTCGAACTTCATTGTTCAAGAATTCTTTCATCTGGAGAGCGTCATCTTTGTGGAATGATCTTCCTGAGGTCGTGTTTCCCAATGAATACAATCTTCAACGTTTCAAGACCAACGTTAATCGCTTTTTTCGCACTCGCACCGCTCCCAGAGCGCCTTAAAGGATTTTTCCTACAGTGCAGGTGTTTTATCATAAAAAAAAAAAAAAACGCGCGTTAACGATAAACCATTTATTACTAAGCGGGGTTACATCATTGGTATAAAACAACAAGTAGATAGCTAAGAATTTCAAAAAAATGGCATCATCATGGAACGAATGCGGTTTAGGGTAGTTTTTTTTAACCAGTATTTTTATTGACTTTTGCCATTATAATTAATGTTGCTTCCCTGGCGTACTATCACTAAAGATGCAACGTTGGAGTTTAAATAGCAAAGGGTAGGACTGGGCGGATAAGGACAAGCGACATAAGAATATCCCAAACTACTGCGAACAATCGAAAATTTTTGCGAGCTGTCCATTGCGGTGATAGTTTGATTTTAATAAATTGGGATGCAACTTACCTACGGAACAGTGAAAACGTTAAATATAGTAACTTATCAAAATAAGGGTTTACATGACATTGAGTACTATAATGAGTAGATATGTAACAACGAGCACGCCTATGGTTCGAGTACGAATGTTCCAGCTTTAATTATCGCATTAAGACCAGCCCCGCGCTGTCGCTCATTATTTGAAGACATCTTGTTTAACCTTAATCATGAGTGGTCGTTAATAACAAAAATTTTATAAAGTGTGACATATGATGCTTTTTCCAGAATTATCGCCCATAAAAAAAGTCCAAAATTATTCGTTATCGATTCTCATCAGCCGATTAAAGGGACAAGATGTCGAGATAAACTTCTAACAATATCACGCTTCTTGTCGTTATCTTTAAAGTTCGACTGGCCCATCGCGCTTTCTTATCACGTCTGCAATCAGTGAACCCTTCGGCAGTACAGCTGTCTGAGGGAACAAATAAAGACCTTGTCATGAGCGCACATACCAATTCTTATTACTTTACAGTCAATACCTAAACAAATTTACATAATAAATTAGTGAAAATTAACTTACAGTGTTATAGAGGGGACTTAGTTTTCATCGTTGCGTAAATTGAAATTGGTGCCAAACACAGTAACGTGTGCTGCACAGAATCTGTCACATAGGTCTGTACAAAATATTTTTGTCAATATTCATGGAAAGCTTGTTATTGGAAGTTTGTGTCTCATTAAGATAATAATAACCTTATTAAGTTTAGGAACTGAATACAGTTTTACTACCTGAAAGACCTAGTAAAAAAAAAGTGGAATTTCTATGACCTCTGACCGATCTATTAACATTGCTAGATACCTATTGGACCTAAGTAAAAGTAACCAATCTTTCTCCAATTTTCATTTTGCAGTGTTCGTTCATAAAATTGTTCTTACTAGGTCTTCTTCTTTTCTGTATAACTTGCTCGTGCCTGGAAGCCAAATCCATCAACGAGGTACTGTCACAGGTTCCTCTTTTGTATTCCACAACATAGGACAGCCTTGTTACAGAGATGCTTTAGCTATCGGGCGCCATATAGTTATAATAGTTTGGAAAACAAATTAAAACTGTGAAACCCCGAGAATTTTAAAAGAATATATAGAAATATATTGCTAACTTCTCAAATAACCAACGTTAAATTAATTTATGTGGCATCAGCATCATTATTTTGTAATTATATGTAAGTAATTATTTATTTTTATATTTTAGTGTTAGGTTAGTACTTATATAAAAAATTGTATTTTTTCTTCTTGCGCAGTTGTTGCTTGTTGTATTTACACAGTTGTGCACAGTTCGATTCCAAGAGTAGTTTTTGCAGCTAAATCTCGCCTTTATATGGCTGTGCAATTAAGTTGTTTTAATCACACCACTCTTCGATGAGGAGCTAGTCGACGCCTTAAAAGGCACTGATTGTTAAAAGGAACCTAGTTTGAAATTAATTTGCAGATTCTCAACTCCAAATTGGAAAAATCTTATATTACAAAATGGCGCCCAACGTGGGGCATTTTCTTGGAACAGAAAAGCAGAAAGCGGAGATTATTCCATTTTGTTGAAAGTACAATGGTCAAATTTGACCTAATTGGTACAGAAAGTGATCTGCTACCAATTTTCCAACAAGGACTTACTCTCTCTTTTTAAAAATCTGCACAATTGGGACCTTTCAGATGCACACTGCACAAAGGCTACATTCCCACTCTAGTTTTTTTCTGTATCGAAAAAGGCTGCACGTTTGTCGTCCTATTTTTAGGGATTTTCACTGGCTAACCAAGAAAATTTGACACTATTGACATTTTAGTAATTTCTCCCAAAACAATAACATTACATTTTATCTTGATTTTTCTCGGTAATTAATGTTAAACTTAGACTACATAGTGTCTTATAAATAAATAAAACAGTAAGGTAATTTACTAAAAATCAATGCCCTCCTATTTTTCACCACAAGGTGTCTATTATTCTTTTGCTGATGTACTGTATCTCTAAAATCTCGATTATCTAACCGACCTGTACTAGTATTACCTTATTTCATAATATTTAACGAATAAAAACTCTCTCAGTAATTTATTTATTGAGTTAATTATTTTTAGGTACACAAGGGAGTCAAGAAGCTGGGACAGTCAGAAGACAGTGACCAATACCTTAACCACTAAACTGTTAGCTTATAAGGTAGTCGAAATATATTATACACTGTAGCGATGAATTGTTTTATTTTAGAAAAAAAAGGAAGGACTGAGTAAGTGTTTAATAATTAATAATTATCTAGGGTATAATTTAGGGCTAGAAAATAAAATAAAATTCATTTTCAAAATCATTTATTATATTATATTTAATATCACACAATAAAATAAAATTATAAATAAAAAATATAGTTTATATTTTGAAATATTTGATAAGTTGTAAATTGACGCCAATTTGTATAGCATGTCGTAAACGTGTACCTAGTGAAATCAGTAATTTCATGAAAGTCTAGGCATTTCCTAAAATGCCATCTTATGGTATAGTGTAAAGAAATATTGTTTCGGTATCTGCCGTGGCTTTTCGTGAAAAGCCTAGAACTATTGGTCATATAGTAAACTAATTACTGCGTGATCTGCGGTTTTTAAAACTCGCCGTTTCGCGAAAAGACGAGATAATATCAGTCGGATAGTATTTAGTAATGCCTCTTGTTTATTCGTATTTTTTGTGAATGTGTAAATGAAACAATGGTGGATTAAATAGAAGCAAAATTGTTGGCCGAGCAAAGATAAAACAACAAAGCGTCCGCATAATAAACAAAAAATATTAGTTGGAAAAAAATTAAAGAAATGTTTGTTTTATTAGGATTGTCTTCGCTTAAACATTCATTCGGTTTTGCGGGAATATTTCCCAAGCTGGAATGGTTAAAAATAATAATAATAAACAAGAAATTTTACTATATACTATCGGACTGAAAACCCGTCTTTTTGCGAAATGCCGAGTTTTAAAAACGGCGGATCATGTAGAGGTAATTAATTTACCATCTGACCAAAAGTTTCAAACTTTTCAAGAAAAGCAGAAGCAAACAGCGATTTAATATTTTTTTACACTATAGGCCGGCATTTTATGACATGCCTAGGCTTTCCAGAGACGACCAAGATTTACAATAAATATACAAGAATTCGTCCATTTTTCACTCAAAGAGACCTAATATGATGTAAGAAAGAAGACACAAATTCTCGGCCGATATTATTATATTTAAGGTCAAGACTTTGTTTCTTCTTACAAACTATTAGGTCTCTTTGAGTGAAAAATGGACGAATCCTTTGTACATGTTCTGTAAATCTGTCATGCCGCCCTACGACAAATCAGTTTTTGAAATTAAAAGTCGCATTTGACAGGATGATATGAGAATTTTGATAGGATGATACGAGTAATTCGATAGGATGATGGATAACTAGAAGAAGTTTTGCGGAGAAGAAAGTACTGTTTTTTAGAAGTCACCATAGATAGTAGCTTAAGCTTTTTAGCAATAAGGGTCCTAAGTCCGCCCCTGTGCTAAAAAGAATATAAAAAAATCTGGTAGGTCAATGTTAAAAATTCTTGGTTTTCTGAATGATTTATAGCTTTCTCTATAGAATGTTATAGAATTGGCACACTGTATTTAAATCCTGATATAAAAACAAGTTTCAGAAAAATATTTTTTAAATGTCGCCTTGCTATAATAATTCACAATTTTTTTTTGTATGATGACTCAACAGGGCCTCCACTGGAGGCGTTCATATAAAGTATCAAGTAAAATAGACAGTGATTCGTAATTTATGACGATGATTGCTGATGAGTCCTCATTGGTCATTTCAAGCAAATATCTAAATAGTGTATTAAATAAATAAGCTAAAACCGAACGCAACAGACCGGGCAGTCGCCATTAATAATATGTCAAAGTATTGCGACTCTCACGTGGTTTGTTCTCGCTTGAATTCAGTTCTGGTGACGCAACCTGACAGTGACATAATCTAACAAATAATAAACTATGTAATCTGAAAATAATTTCGTAGATCCTTTTACTATATTAAGATGGCCAGTGTTTTCTCGTGTCCGTGCGGCTAACTTTGTCTGATTTAAGGGGTCCTTACCTAACTTCTTAGACGATCAATTAAAAAAAAAAACAACGGTATACAAGGTGCTACAAATTCGTGTGCGTAGGCAAGGAGATCTCGAAAGCGGTAAGAGATACGAAGATGGTTAAATTAAGGCAAAGTTAAGTATTTTGGTGCTTAATAATTTGGTGAAAGAAAATTGTAAATATTCCGAATATCTTCGGAGAAGATAACCGAACTTTTTAGTTTTAGTTTTAATTTTTTGCGCCTTTCTTTTTGACTTAGGTAAAAAACAAAAACCACTTTCTCATAGCCGTTCTTTAGACGTAAATACTGTAAAATAGAAAAAAAATAATGCTCCCGAGTGAAAAAAAGGTAACTAAAGTATTAGTCTAGTTATATATGTTACTGTGATGCCCTTAAGTTGTTTTCAAAAACAATTTCAAATTTTTTGGGATTTGATGATGCTAATTTAAGGCAACGTATGAAACAAAATAAAGAGACAGAAAAATATTTGAGGCCGAGAATTTGGGCCTCTTTTCTTATAAATTATCAAATATTAGGCGTCTTTAAATAAAAGTGGATGGATTTTTCAATTCAGAGATTTTTTTTTAGTTTGGCTCTAAATGTTCAGGACCGTAATGAAATAAAAAAGATAATTTCAAAAATGTGTTATTAGACGACAAACCCGTAAAATTTTAAAAACGTGTACATACATTGTATTAAATTTCTAAAGCTTAGAAATCCCTAAAACTATATATAAAATTCTAGGTTCGTATTTAAACAAATTTACTTGACCTTGGTAACTAAAAAACAAAACTTCGAATTTAAAAACGAATAACGCTATATGGTAGAACATAAAAACGGCTATGAAAAAGTATTTTTTTTATTTTTTTCCCAAAACAAATTGAAAGCGCAAAAAATTAAAAACCAAAAATGGAAATTTCGGTTTTTTCGGATCTTCGTATCTGTTATCGTTTTCGAGATCCTCTTGTACGCACACGAATTTGTAGCACCCTGTATATGTAGTAAATCTCTAGAACAATAATGGAGTCACCCAATTATATATAATGCCTCAATTCCATCACACACCCTGTATTTTCGCATACGAGCCGCCCCTGGTAATAATGCATTGGGAAAATACTTTCCAAACCATAAAATCGCTATAAATAAAATATTTTTTATTGTTCTTTAAAGATTAATTTTATCAATAACGTATCACAACGTGCACGACACTGGACGACGAGTGAATGGTGCTGATAAAAATAATAACAGACCACATTTTCGCCACCGCTAACAATCAACCCTCGTTCTCTTGGAATCATTCTTTGAGAAAACGAGAAGTTACTACCTACTATCTGTGCTACCATACAATTTTCGCTGAGTTGTTTATTGAACATCATACATGTTGTGTGTGTACTGTGTATCTGATTCTATCTAAAATAGTTCAACTAATTTAAATCAGTTTTTTTTAGATATTACGTGCAATAATTTTAAACATGTGCACTCTCATTTGCTACAGATGGAGGAAATTGTTCAGAAAACTAAACTGTACAAAATTATTTTTAAATTTATGTGAAAAAAACAAACTTTAGTTTTTATTTTTGTAATTAGTAATGACTAGCAAAGTCAAAACAAATGTAATTGAATATTATATCAAATAAATTAATAACTATAGTTACGTATTTATTTAATCTATAAAAATGTCTTATATAACACACAATATGTTTACAGTATTATATTGTGGTTATAAATTGCCAACGATAAATAGTGTAATTATTTTTAACGTTGTACCATAAAAACTGAATAAGTTATATGGCCGAAGTTAATTAAGAGTATCTCAGAGTCTCTGTGGCGAAATTGGTAGAGCGATCGACATATAATCGAGAGGTTCTGGATTCAATTCCCAGCAGAGTAATAAAAAAAATATCATTTTAAAAACTTTGTCTGTACGTCGGTAAACATTGTCGGTTAATATTTTGTTACATTGGATGCTGTACAAATTTATATTGGCTTCGTAAAGCACATTTCTTCAATTACTGCACATAAATAATTAGTGTTACTTTACGATAATACTTTAAGACTTGAGAATGATTAGGGGATAATCATCAAAATTCACATGTTGTCTGGTTCTATCTAAAAGAAAACAGGATTTGAGTATGACAAGAAAACATACAAATTTACTTTTCCCATTAAAACTTATTGTAAATAAAGATTTTTAAAAAATTTAAACTTTCACACATTGTTCTTGGTTTTCTTGGCTGTTATTCACTTATCATTCTTATACCTTCTGTCGCAAATAAAGTTATTTCAATAAATTAAATGTAGGTAAATAATAATGGAAATAATCTTAACTTATCTTAAATTAAAGAATAAGTCTAAATATGTTTTGATCGAAACAGAGGAATCTTATTTTCAAGTAATAAACTAATTTAATTAAAGTTCAATAATTGCAGAAATTGTATAAACCGTCTTAAAAATGGATATAAGTCATGTAAAATATTATTTCCAATTGACTTTCTCACTAAATTTTGATATAGAACAAAAATAAAATCTCTGTTTTTAAAACCTTTAATAGTTTAAAATTAAATTTTTTGTCGGCAGGTGGACTGTAATATACCATTTTTTATCCGGTCATTGAAGTCAATATATACAGACAAAGTTAATAATTGATTCAGTGACCTCGTGGAAACCGTTTATTCTCGTCCTTCCTTATAAGGTTATTTTATATTCCTGTAAATCAGAATCATTTTCGATTGCAAGTTTTGATCTAATACCTTAGACCAACACACAAAGTTGAATTACAAGAGTGAAAACACTAACAGCCGTATTTACTATTGGGTTCTAAAAAATATAAAACCGTCCTAAACTGACAATTCTTGGTAAATAACACGTGTTAGAATAACTCAATGCCACGGTAAAAACACAATTGGGATCTGAATATTTCGATAGTCTAAATGCTAAACCCTTTAGTGAATACGGGTGTAATAGTAAAAAATTCATGAAGGTTTATGAAATTTGGACACAAATATGCTCAATTCTTATAGAATTACCCATTTGTAGGGAAAACCAATAACCCAAAAAGTGCCATTTATTAGAAAACTTTGATCTTGGTAAGGCAGTTTGTATCCACAAACTTTTTGTTTGACTTTCTTGTTCAGGACAATGTTTTGTTTAATGATCGGAAAAACAGCGCCTTTATGTATCTTGTTACACCAAGATATTGATATTTTTAATATTTATGATCAACTAAAAAATATTAATTTTCTTATTAATATAAAACTTTGTTGAAGGACACTTTTTTATAATCACCTGGAGATAAAAATGGTAAACTGAAAATCTGACATTGATAGTAGCGTAACCAGAATATAGAAGCTGGTGGGCGAAATGTTTTGGGAGCGCCCGTGTTTTCAATTTTTTTGTTGTAATTAATAATATGCTTGATAATATCTTTTAGGGTGCATGTGCAAAAGATTGAAAAGGCCTATTCTATACCCGTTGTAATATATTTACTAGATATTCTACCAGCATTTAGGACAAAAGTAGATTTGCATTAAAAAAAAATCTATCAAAATTTTAGATTTAAAAAAAATTCTGAGGCACTTCTTAACGCCGAGTTAGCCAAAATATATTAACGTAAAATAGAAAAATAACTTTTGCTCACTCTTATATTAATAGGATAATATAGTATAGTGTTTTGTGCTTATAATAAATAAATATACGTAAACCACAGTCGCATTTTCTAGGTTATGTTGTTTCTGGTTCTGGATGTATGTATGTAAAGTGTAAAGTAGGGTAAGCAGTATCTTACTTATTCTGTATTATACAACCAGTAAAACAACATTTCAATTTAAATAATTTATTTAAATTCTTGTAATTGATATTTTTTATAAAATAATTCTAAAGATGGTCCCATCCATAGACATAAAACAGATAATTTAAGTTTACCACTACCGAAATATTTGAATATTTCCTAAAACAGAAAGTTGGTGTGGTCACAGAAGAGAAAAGGGATTAGTATGGTGCACAGAACACGGACTTTTAGTATGGTGTGCCATGAATTTCAAAACGGTATTGTGTTGTTACCAACAGGAAGAAAATAAAAAATTAATAAAATAATTGCTTATGCAACCCAATGGAAACCCATAAGGAAGACTTTATGTTTCCCAAATACAAAAAATAATTTATTATGGTAAAAAGTACCGGAACGCTAAAATATATTTAAAATCTTCAAGGCTACGTTAACAAAATTCGGCATTTGGGAGCTTCGGGTATGCGGAATGGAACAGTGACATCGGCACTGTTGCCAGGTGTTCCAGTTTTGCGCCAGACCTAGTCAGTTTGGTATTTTAAGTGGAACGATCCTTATATTTTTACTGCAATAAATTGTGCGTATTAAACTTAGCAAGTTCCCAAATTTTCAAAATGTCGTGTCTTCTAGTTGCTGAGATATGACAACACAGCATTTTCAAAAAATTATATTAAATTATTTTATTATTTTAGAATGAACAACTTGTCCAAAACGCCCGAAAATATGAAGAGCTTAAGAGCAGTAGGCGCTGCTTCAAATTTCCGGGCGTTTTCGATAAGTTTAATGCTCATTTTAAAATAATGTAATTGAATTTTTTTGTAAATGCTGTGTTGTCATATCTTAGCAACTAGTAAAGAACATTTTTTGAAAATTTGGAAATTAACTAAGCTTGAGAAGTCCATTTCATTGCAGTATAGCGCTACGCGGCGCGATCTATATTTAAATCTACAAACCCATAAAAAAGTATAGAGATGCGTAAAAACGTTTCCTATACTGGTGTTTCGTTGGCCACCGTACTTGATTTATTTAGCTCTATGTTTTCACGTTTAATGGCTAGCTATCTTTTGCATTGAGTTGATTCCCACTGATGGCGTTACTAGGATTTCATCACATTTTTATTCTAATACGATGTGTTGAAAGAATATTCTCGCTGTACTGGGTGTTGCTGACGGGTTATCGCTTTCTGATAAGTTCTAACAAAAACGAAACAGCCTGTCATTGTCTACCTGTGCCCCAGGGAATCCATTACCTTTGGCGTCCCTGTGTACTTTAATGCACTAAAAAAACTTTCTTTCTGTAAACAATAATGTTAAATTTGTGGCGGTTACTCTAAAAAGATATTGAAAGACGCATGCTTGGTCATGCAGGTAAGTAACTTTCAAATTCTATATCATTTTTGAAATATGCAGTACGGGTACGCTAGTATAAATAGGCCACCATTAGAAATTATTTGCTCCCAATGAAAGCCTTAAATTGTAAACCGATTACATAACAATTAACGTTTTGTTTTTAGGTTCAGTTAAATTTTAAGTAGTGATATTTTGTTACAACCAAACGCCTGCAATTATTTTTAAGATATTCTCTAAACGACTAAACTAAATTTAATTGTTTTAGTCGTTTTTAAATAAACGGTATAGCTAACACATGCAAGGCACGAGCACAGAATATATATATATATTCTGTGGCACTAGTAAAAAGTACCCAAAAGCGAGTCGACATTATCACGAAAAGACTGGTTTTAAAAATAATATTATATAAAAAATTAGAGGACAAATTCTTCACTGCCATCCTTATAAGGAAAAACAACGTATATTAAGCAAAAGTTACGATAATGCTATTAACGCCCCCAACGACATCATCCTCTGCAACTAAAATGCATTTAAATCTAAATATCCAATAAAAACCTAAAATGCTAATCTGAATGCCTATTTAAAAAACATAAACTTAACAGAGAAATAAGTGGTTCTAATAGACACCTAAAATAAAGATAAACTGACTTCAAGGCAGGATGGTCTAAACTTTTATCTAAGGCATGAGTCCAAAATTTTGAAAGTGTGTGCTTATTTCTCAAAGAAAATGCGACCACTGGTGTGCCATACATCTTATGGCAGAAAATCGTATTTATGCCTATCAAAATAAAAACCCAAACACCAGTGGCGTGCGCTCCATGGAAACATGCTTTCCTTGTTTACTCTGGAATAAGTTATTCCCAAATAATTATCTGCCCTGTCTGATCTAATATCGAAATTATTACTAATCAGTAGAGTTCGCAAATCGCATTGCCCAACGACGAGAAAGCAAAGATAGACCCTGCATCTCATTCGTCAAATTACTTTTGCGCCAAGCCTACAACTCACTGTTTATAAGAGGGCAATAGTATGTGTAGACTACTATGAAATCCAGGCACTGAATCGGTTATTTTGCAAACCTGACACTGTCTTACTATATTGTTTTTTTATAATTAACCCACAAAACTTTCAAACACCAAAATCTCACCATTTTTTATTTGATAAAGCTGGAAATAAATAATTTATCGTTTCCGTATTTTCACTTGCTAGCGCTAGGAGGCGACCTTGAATAATCGAACTCAATACCTGTATTGGTGAAATTTTTAATTCGCTACGTGGATTCAGGTCGATTTATGTAAATAGGTACTTCATGAAACTGTGTTAAATTATTAGGAATACGAGAATACCACATCTGGTGGCAGTCACAGAAGCTCTTTTAGCTATCATTCTATGAGAAATTTGCTTGAAATGTTTGTTTGTTTTTTTTTTTTTTTTTTTACGGTTCGCCGACTACGTAGGCCATCTTGAACCGGTCATCGACCACAAATGTGATCTACCGACTGGGGAGTGTGAAACGGCACCTTCATCCTACGAGATATCCGATCTCATCCGGCCTGTCCGGCGTGAATAGGATGGCTAAGTGTCGATTCATTTTACACTCTTCCCTGAGGCAAGAGCACGCCGTGTTTCCAAGCGGTCACCCGCCCAAGTACTAACCGCGCTCGATACCGCTTAACTTCGGTGATCTGCGGGAACCGGTGCTTAATATGTCGACAGGCCCTTGCCTGAAATGTTTGTCGTTATTACTATTTTAATTAGTTTGAGGTTAGAATATGTTTTAAGCAATCCAACGATGTGTTTAATTAGGTATATTCTTTTTCAACCGGCGAGTTCACCGGTGGCGTTTTTAAATTACCTATTGTATTACCGGCTTGTGAATCTCTGAAAATTCCAGACTGTTACAACTAACATAAAATTGAATAAGTTATATGACCTAAGTTGGTGAGAGAATATCAGGTCCTCCGAAGCGCAATTGACAGCACACTTCAAGCTTAATCGAGAGGTTTTGGATTCGATTCCTAGCTGAGGCATAAAAATTTTTCAATTTTAATGTTGTCTACATGTCGGCAAACATTTTTCAAATTACAAATTATTTGCAGACACCAACACACCTACATTTTAAAATTTATTACTGTCACCTTTTCCTCTTAAGTAAATCCACTTAAATAAAAGTTAAAGCAGTGATAAAACTATTGACGCCCCCGACACTTTGTTATCTATACCACTAAACTGCATTTGGACTTGAAAAGAGCTAAATTAAAGCTGAATTAATGTCTATAATAGTAATCACAGTTCCTATTTAAAAAGGATATTAACTTAAGTCGGACATGTATATGGCTTTAATAAGGATGGACAATAAAGATAGAGCGGTTAAAAACACATGGACTTTAGAAAATAAAAACATGCCCTAAATTTAAAAGTTGTCTCCATTAGACTGGTAGATAGACTTAATCGAACTAAAGCTATTGATGTCATTGGCTTTATTATTATGGGTGTATTAAGTAATACAACTAATGAATTTATTAATAATTGACTATATGTATTAAAATAATTTTTGGGTTTTACTACAAGGAAAATATTTTATAATAAATTATTACCATCAAGTAAAAACAGTTTTGACAATGACATCTTTTTACATTTAGTGGTCTTTTTCATCAAGCAATATCTGAAGTTTTAAATTAAATATTGGTTTCTATGCTTAAATAAATCATTGATAGCCGAGTGCATCGACTAACCATAACTCTAGTAATACCAAACCCAAGTTTAATATTTAGTCTGAGATTAATTTTTAATCTAGTGCACCTCGTTCGCTGCCAGGGCGATTCTCACGGGGATCTACAGTTTAACTTGGGCTCCAAACCACGATTATCGCGTCTGTCATGCAACGCACTTTCCAAGAGCTATTAACTCTCGGTTTCTTGCTTTATTGCATGACCTACCAATAGGGGAATGTGTACCCTATACCTGTTGGAGATGGCCCATTTTCACTCTTCCCTTCATTATTAATAACATACTAAAATCAAGGTAATTTTTTTATTAAGCGTATGCCCTGGTCGAAAAACTCGGACCAACGAAAATTATATTTAGTTTTATTTTGTTAATAATATCTGTATAATATAAAGTGATAAAAACAATCGATACACTACGTTTAGTACCGAAATTTATTTTAGAGCATCCCAAAATATTTGTGTTTTCTTTTTCCTTCTTCTTATTCTACTAATATTTTCTTTTCATCTACTACCAATTCTTTTTCTTCTTCTTCTTCTTCTTCTTCTTCTTCTTCTTCTTCTTCTTCTTCTTCTTTTTCTTCTTCTTCTTTTTCTTCTTCTTCTTTTTCTTCATCTTCTTCTTTGCCTTAAGTTATGGAACAATCATATCCTAATTAAAATTGAATCAGTCTTGATAAAATTATTAACTCCGAAGCCTGTAAAATATAGATCTACACGAACCGATACGGGCCTGCGGGAACGGGAGCGAATCGATTGCGGGGATTTATTTTACAGTGGGGTATGCAGCTGCCCATATCAATGTGGCGGTTCGCATGCAAATCCCGCTGTAGAATAATGTTCCACAATCGTTTCGTCCCCGTTCCTGCTCCAGCAACCCCACATTGGTTTGAGTAGACTTTTAATTATTCAAAAATAAATGCTGAGTTTACTTAATCATAACTTCATAAAAGAAACACAACTTGTATTTAAAGAGAACACTAAACTAACTTAAAGACGACTTTAATAAGGATGACCAATTAAGATAGAGGCTATAGGCCGGTTATAATAATAAAACCTAAACTGAATGAATGTCGTCATTTTTCATTCAATAAACTTAATTAGAGTCGAGTCACAGGCTTCATTATTATAGGTAGTTACAAGAAATTATACTTGTTAAATAATAAGGATATCGTAAATGGTGTCTCGAAAGATTGGGAAGAATAAGTTTTATCTTTTTTATCAAATTTTAGTTGAAACCATCATTAATAATATTTATAATATAATACTAATAATAATTTAAGTACCTAGTTTAAAGGAATATTTTAAAAATATATATTGATAACACAAATAATATGTCGGGTTGCACAAAGAATTTTAATAATAATTAACTAAATAAATAATAAAGCATGTTTGACTGTGAAATACATGACATTGGCAGAAATAATTTTCTTACCTTGATTTTTATTTTACTTATTAGGTACCTCTGATTGTGAGTTCATAATGCCTGTCAATGTCAGTTATGTCACAGTTAAACTTGCCGGTTAGTTAATTTTAGTTAAAAATCGATGAGCAATCGAACATTAGAGTATTACCAACCTATTTAGAAATACAGAAGGAAAGAAATAAGAACACAAAGTCTTCCTCCACTTGTTATATTAAAGAAATGGTTCTGAATTAAAAAATTCTCTAGATGTTACGAACGCAGAAACATTCATCTTCAGGAGAATAAAAGAAAAAGAAGAAATTAGTAGATATCACCTTAACGGAGCATCAAAATTTCTAAGTTCAAAGAAAGAAGTAGAGAGATTATGAAAAAGAAAAAATATATGGGTTAATGGCTAAGGGCACTATAAGAGTTTAAATGTAGAATGAGATTATATAAATTTTATATATAAATCATTTAAGAAAAATATGGGCTAGCCATTATGTGGAACTGAGAAAGAAAAACGTTGATAAAATGTATTAAAATATTCATTTTATAAAGGTAGATCTAGTTTTTGGACTAGATGTAGGCCTCATATTGAACAGGGATGATTTAATTCATAACCATTTTTTTCTTCTAGTTGTATTTAGAAATAATTAAATGGAACGCAGAAAGTTTGAATATATTCATTCATTTGGAAATATTAGAATACGATGGTCACTTGTAAGTCATATAAGAGTACCGAAACCGATTACACCAGGTGTTATAAAATCAATGCATTATCATTGCTATCTCGGTAACTATAAGAGATTTAGGATTGTTTGAATAAAGACAAAGTTGTAAATTTTAATGCTGAATAATTTAAAAAAATTTATTAAAAAAATTCCGAAAACTGAAAAAATCAATTTTAGATTTTATTTTTTTTTATGGCAAAACACTGATTATTTTAAAAAACCAAGACCATTATCCTAAGGCAATCACGCTCTAAGAAAATAATTTTATTTTTCAGATACAATGTTTAATTTTTTAGATACCTATTTTTTAACATACGGAGCTGGCTTTTTTTGAGTCGCTTTTGACCTCCCTAAACTAATGATTAGTGACAAGTGTAACACTTCATTAGTTTTTAGATGTCAAAAGCTACTCAAAACTAAAAATATATCAGATCTCCATTTAAAAAAAGAATTAAGTTGATTTGAGCATAAAAAAGTGCTGCTCGTTATTGTCGTCAAACATTAAAAAAAACTTGATTTTTTTTTTTCAGATATCTCCCGAAGTCTTCGGAATTTTTTTAATTTCTGTTAAAAAAATTATTCAGCATTAAAATATGCAACTTTGCTTCAATTTACCATCCCTTGTAAAACTGACCACGATCGGCCACCAAAATTGAGCGCTAAAAATTGCAAAGAATAACCAATTAAATTGTATGAAAAACTCCTTTTTCTATTTCACGTTCATAATAAGCTCATTACGATACGCATTTGCGTATCGTAATGAAGCTGTTTCGATACGCGTTTTTTATTTATTTGATGTTGGTATCACATTTTGTTTTTCAAAGCCACCTTTGTTTGAATTCCATCTTTTTACCTCTTCGTTCGCTCCATCTTGTGTGCGGCATGTAAATGAAAATTTAACCTAGAAATATAAAATATTGGAAATACCTTCCCATTCACATGGCTTCGGTGTAAAGGATAAAAACACCTTTCACAAACGTTACCCCTATTCATAGAAATCTGTAAATTTCAAGGCTGTCACCTTCTACTTAAAAAATATGACAATTATTTTACTTTAAAACAACAAGATCTAGAGTTTAGTGTTTTGTGATGAAGAATACAAATATTGCTATAATCAAAACTATATATTTCTACTTCTGTTGATTAGTACAATTAGTATAAACATTTATAGTAACTGTGGAAGTGTCTTGGGCACTAAACTTAATGTCTGGCATATTTTGATTTGAAACAATGTTTTGCTCGTAATTATTTTCATGTTCAATGACTTTCTCTACTTCATGGGTTGTTGTAGAGGTATGTCTTTGTAGCAGACCTTCATTAGAAATGTATTGGCTTGTTGAAGGTGTGGGAGCAATAGAAGAGCCATAAGCTACTATAGGTGAGTTTGAAAAAGGGCTCGATACAGAAAGCATTTGTGCTACCTCTATTTTCCTTTGCAGTGACGTGTCAATATAGCCTTCTGCAACAGCTGAGGACTTCCAACCTCCATGTTTCTTAATAGTCACCAAGTCACTTCCATTATTAGCTAAGTGAGAAATACTGGAACGTCTAAAACAATGCCCTGTATAACATTCTGGATTTGGGAAATTATAAAATATCTTCTATTAATATATTAGTTAGTTCTTCCCGTCTGCATGCTCCATTATATCCCATAATTAGTGCTACCTTAAATAAAGATAAAATATAAGTACATAATTAATAAGTATTTTAGTATTAGTTTATAAGTATAAGGTAGGTAGGTAGTGTTTTTCTGGTTATTTTCTTTATTGTATTCATATTTTAGATTTGTAGATGTGTAAATATTATTTTAAAATAGGTACTTACTTTTACAGCCAAATAAATATTGTCATCCGCTTTAGTTAGGAATGCTTTTAGATGTTCATATTCCAAAATTTTTGATTTTTTATGCTCGCAACCTTCTGATTGCCTTTTTAAAAATGCCTGAAGTTTAGCATATCTTGAAATATCAATGTTTTTATTAACCCATTAACGCCCAGAATTATTTTTTGTTAGTTATTTTACATATTTTTACTTTTCTGAGTTAATATGAGTAGGAATGCACAAAAAAAATATATTTTACAAAATGTCTTACGTCAGTTTTTAAGAAAATCACTGCTACCATATGGTATCACTGGGCGCATATGATACTGTAAAATACAAATACTTACAATTTTAAAAATACATATTTATTTATGGAATTATTAAAAGTAAATTTTTACATTGTGTGATAATTGGCAAAACAGACTACACAAAAACCTACATCACACTTAGAACACATTGTTCTACCAAAACTCTTGCATTCATTTCCAGCGCAACGGCGTCTATTACATAAAGCAACGTAGTGATGCATACCGTCATATCGAATACCTGGCAGAAGTGTGCGTGAAACAGACGTTTTTGCAGGACCTGCCGATTTTGCCGGTACACCATAACGTGCTAAGTATACTTGGACCAACTCTCTTCTAAACTCTATGTTGGAGGTTTTGTTGTGATTCTTCCTATACAGAAACCATGTATTGTTTATTGCTGCATGATATCGTTGACAAAAAATATCTCAAAAATGTCTGTACAAGACATTTGTTCGAACCGCTTGTCATTTTTTACTGGAAATGAGCGGGCTCCAGGTTCAATGTCGCCTTTAATCCAGACAGTATCTGGTTTCTGAGCTAGACGATTTCGAATCCAGTTGTTGTTCTCTGATACCGGACAATACGTATCTTTTGAGGTCGATGCAGAAGATGATTCGGTTACGGATTGATTAGCCGGCGCTGAAGATGATTGGTTAGGACTTTCTTCAGAAAAATCGTCATAATTATTGCCTAAACGTGTATTATTCGTCAATTTTATTTCCACAGGTGCACGTAATTGTCGACCTGTTAAGTTATTTAGCATGCCTCCGTCATCTTCGTCAGCGAAATCTTCATTGGTGTCGACATTGGGATCAGGGGGCTCGATAAATATTTCGTCTATTTGATTTTCCTCATCGTTATTAGCGTATGCTATGTCTAAAGCTTCAGACAATGAAAATCCATGTCTGTCAAAAAAATATATATATATATAGCGTAACCGCCCAGTGATACCATATGGTATCAGTATGTTTTGCGCCCATTTTGTAAAGTCAGGTCAATTTTAAAAAATACGATATACGTTATAGAGGGCTTTAAATATATATCTTAGTCAATATCAATACTTGTATTCAAGAAAAAATATACTATCACTAAAAAACTATACTTACTCAAAGCGAATGTCCATATTTTTCTATTGACGTAAAATGGACGATGAAAAAACACGTTTTTTTTTTGCTTACAAATATCGGCAACTATACTTAAAGACTTAAAACACAACAGAAGATGCTTCCCGCAACTAACGCACTCGTCAGAATTATTATCCCACTACCACCCACAAAATGGTCGATGTCTTAGTAATAGCTGATTTAGCGATACCAAACGGTATCACTGGGCGTTAATGGGTTAATATTTATACAGGCCCGTAACTTGGAGTATAGGGACCATAGTGTTGATGGCTTATTAATTTTACTCTTCGCATCAAAAAATGCTAATAAAACATTTTCTGTAAGGTTAGTAACGCCTTTTTCTTCACACCATTTTAAAAAATTTTCATAGTCCTTTTCATATACCTTCTTGGACTTTTTTGGCAAAAGGCTGTTTAAAGTAGTTTCTGCCACTGCTCTTAATTCTGGAGGAGTTAAACTGTCCATTATTTCATATATTAATAAGAAAGTACCTAGAGTAAATTTTTAAATCGAGTGGAGAGTCGATTTTATTAATTCTTGTTAATAAAATGGCAGCTAAAATTAAACCGCGATTTTCAAATGTTTCTACATTTAAATTTGTTACCAACCTTAAGATATTAAAATTTTTCGCGGGATTATTTTAGGAAATAAATGTACATTTTTCTTGATCATAAAAGGTGAAATAGAAAAAAATGTATAAAGCACAAGTTTCATAAGACGTTTTAGCGCACGTGTCAATAAAAAAACTCGCCACTTCGTGGCTCGTTTTTTGAAATAGACGCTATATATGAAACTTGTACTTTAATATACTATTACGTAATACAGGGTGTTAAAGGTTCGACGTTAACCAATGGGATATCTTAAATGGTAAGGGATACAGCAAGAGTTTAATTGAAATAAAGTTACGCAATTCATAGCCTATGAAAGTTCCGAATACTTCCTAAGATATCCGTAAAAACCGAAAATCGCCGTTTTGGTTGATAATTCTTTCTGGCCTTTTTTAAAAAGATAATATAAAATAAGGTTTATACTTTCATTGCCACTTTTCATCTTCTATAAAGCAGCGTTCTTAGATTTTGTGTCCGATGTTTTATCTTTCAGATGCCATCGTCAGATTTGTTTTTTTTTTAATACGGACCTGTATTTTTTATTGCATTTATGCAAACTTGATATTCGATATAATCTTAATACAAAATTATATTTATTAAATATCAACGGTCAGGGCCGTAGCTAGACGTTATTCATGGAGGGGTAAGGTTATTAAGTTAAAAAAAAAGGTTCCATTTTTGGGTGCCATGCCCTGTTAAATCCGAAAATTTTCGGGGCCACGCCCAAAGTTCGTTTAAAATTCACCTAACTACTATCAAATTTCGAAAATAAAATTATTACCTCTCCCTGCATGGTTGGATTAAATTTGTTTTGGTAGGTAAATGTTATTTTTTACTTTTTTTTGATATTCCTAGCTGGTTCTTTATTAAAAGAAACATTTTTTATATTTGTGAAAGTATGAATATTGATAACAAACCAAAATTTTAACATAAGACATAATATGTTACTGTAACCAGCGTTTTTCGGGCTCCGTTTTTCATGATTAAAAATGAAGTAAATATCGCTCACCACGCCAAAATTGATGATTTTTTCAGAAATCATGTTTTCATTTTAGGAGCATAGATCTAACAGCAGGTTTTGGTGCAAATGCTTATAGGTTTTAAAATACTCCTTGTTAAGTGCCGTTTTGTATATTCATAATAAAGCATTCTCGTTACTTCACGCACTATTTTTTTTATTATAAATTATCACACTTCTTCCTTGGTTTGTTGTGCAAATATTCTATTGCATTGGGTTATATTTTTGTTGATTAAAAAATAGCGCTAAAAAAGGCAGAACGGAAGAGACAAGTATATATTGGAAAAATGCTATAAAATATTATGCTTTTTACTAGGTTTCCTTCAAAATTGCATCAAAAATCAATAACTAAAACGATATGCATCTGAAAACCCTAATCTCTATATAAAATAGGACTTTTAGAAGGAAAGTTTAAAAACTAAACGTTTCCTACAAAACCTTTGTAATCTAGGCTAAGAATACATTATTTAAAGATTTAAATTAAGTGTCCAAGCGTTCAATTAAATTTTTAGAGCCGAGCTGCAGCCCGGCAGCCCCCCCCCCCCTAAATACGCCACTGGGTCGGACTGACCACAGAACAGGACTGACTAAACACACTTGTCGGAAATGAGAAGTTGTCCAACGGACGGACAAATAAAATTGTTAGTAAATCTTAAGGTGATGAATGAGGTAAAGCGAACGTGGAAGGACACACCTTGATTCATTTAGGTAATATTGTTTTTAGTATCTAATATATTTTAGTAATATTTTTTTTAAAAAAGAATCTTTTCTATCTTCTCTAGTAAGGTTAGGGAGACGATTTTTGAGTTGGGTACTTCAGTCAAGTAATATATTACCTACGGCCCTGTCATCGGTTCTAGCCCACAAAAGTGTCTTAAGCAATAATTTTTTAAAAAAAACTTTTGATTATATTGCCAATCAAAGCCAACTTTGACGGTTTGTCATGGATTGTAAAAACTCGAAATCTTTTAAAAAATGATCTGCAACAGCCTTCTCAGTAAGGATTTTTTATTCTCTGTGTGTTACACAATAGGTCTTTTCGTGGAGTCGATCCCGAACACATTCAGAGTATTATCGCATGCGCACTTTCAAATTGGCAATGCGCGGTAAAGGCTAATTTTAAAGTGCGCATCCGATAATACTCTGAATGTGTTCGGGATCGACTCCGCGAAAAGACCTATTATCACAGATGACTGATCTGCAATAATTAAAAAGTTTTTTAAATAAAATATTGCTGAAGATTTTTTTATGGGGAAGAAACGTCGATATTTAATAAAAGTAATTTTGTATTAAGACATAGGATATCAAGTTTATATAAATGCAATAAAAAAATACAGGTAGTATTTAAAAAAACAAACCTGAGGATGGCATCTGAAAGACGAAACATCGGACACAAAATTAAAGAATACTACTTTATAGAAGAGTGGCAATAAAAGTGTAAAATTTATTTTACCCCTTTAAATAAAGCCAGAAAAATTTAAAAACCCAAACGGGTTTTTTTACGAATATCTTCGAAAGTACTCGACATTTTGCTAAATTCTTTATGGCATATTGGTCGGCTAGGAATTACGCACCTTTACGCTCATTTAACTTTTGTTATAGCTCTTACCGTATATGAGATCCCAATGGTGAACATCGAATTTTTAACACCCTTTATAATACAAAAAAAAAATCTTAAGGAAACAAAGTTTTTATGTTCCCAAAAGTACAACTGGCGGATACAACTTAAGCATGTAAATGGCTATTTTAGAGCAATATTTTATATTTAATGACTCCAATTTTTGCAAGTATATCACCACTTCCTTGTATTATGGTTTGTTTCGCAGCCGTATTGTAGTTATGACAAAATTTAAGTAGGATAGCTACTTTTAAAATATCCCCACACAGATGTTAGGTTTATATAAAGCTGCCAAGAATTTTATTACCATTAAGTTAGCTATAAAATGGCAATTTCTTTTGATATGAATAAACCACTGGGAATCCTAGAAGACCGACAATAAAAAGCCAATATGGAAACGGTCTACAATAATAATTCTCGTGATAACCAACTTGAAAAACTTTTCGTTTTTCTATTTTCAACGATATAATTAGGTTTTTAAGGTTGTAAATTTTCCAATATTAAAACGTTAAGCAACAAGTAAGCATTGGGCTCTTTCACTATTTTTATATGTGATAGTTTTAGCATTTAAATTATTAAGTCGGTGCTATAATAATAGGAGTTTCTCATCAAAAAAACTATTGCTAGGTCATACCATGCATTTTTTGCAGCTGATTGAAAACATGCACAATTTCCACAAATTTTAAAAACGCAATATTGGCGCGATTACTCGATGACGTCAATACGATAAAAATTTACAATGAGCATCGTTACCGATCTTTTACTTGTCATATAGGTGTTTTTGTTTACATCCGAATTATTGTGGAATTTTGATGTATTTTTGTTTAAAATAACTGTTGTTAACTGTACACCAGGTTTTAGACTGTCCAATCATTTGATCCCCTGTTGAATTAATAGTGGAGTTGTAGAGGAGACGCGCACATGCGAAGTTTGAACAATTTTGAACAACCTGATCTTAACTTATTTAAATAGGATTGCGGTAGGTATTTTATTGGAATTCAACACATAATGCTGTAAACATCAGTATTAATTGGAACAGTGGCGTGCAATACTGTTTTAACCAGGGCAGGCAAAAATGGCATTTAAGACAAAAACTTACCTTCCGTAGCAGTCACGCATCTAAATTTTAAATTTTGTCACAAAAATGTCTTGTTTTTGAGTGTGTAGAAATAACACTGTGGCAGAAGAAGAATAAAATGACAATATTTGTAAATTAGTTCAACACGGCGGTGTTTACGTAAAAATTCTTTTAAAACATCGTCATTAAAATTTTTTTTGGTTTTTAAATCTTGCAAAAGGTCGCTCTCCAGAGAGATTATTGTTAATAAAGCCTGTCTCTTCCTGTGTGTTTCGTAAATAGGCATAAATTCTTTTTAATCCAGATAATAATAATTGTTCTACAGACGCGCTGCTAGCTGGAATAGTAACATTTAACGCCGCCATATTTATTTTTTTCCCGAAAACCGAAGGCGCGAAGTCTAGCAAAAGGCCGAAAACACTAATTATAAATTCAAAATCTATCATCCACCTGATTGAACCATGAACCAATGTTGCCAAAAACGAAGTCAATTATTATGTGAACTATGATGATAAGCTTACTGATTATTAAATATTATTTTAATTGTCACAAAAGTGGTTCCTATTTTACGATACATTATCCATTATCCCTTTAAAAATATCCTAAAATTAAACTAGTTAATAATAAAACTTATAGAGGCGTGTCATATTTTATGTTAAGAAAGCGAAATTTTCCAAACTACGGTAAAACTTGAGTATTGACACCAATACATCTATCAAACGCGTGCTTTCTTGGCGAAGGTCGAACGCTGATGCGACGGGTTCATTTATTACATCTCTTTCTATCATACTGCCTACCGGCTCTCTCGCTTGCTTTCACTCGTACAAAAGCACTGCTTTTGCTTTTACATAAGAGGCCATTGTATAGGAAGACCGTTGCTTTAAAAAGTTTCTTACGGATTGCTTATACAGGGTTCTAGTTTACGATATAATAATAATAATAATAATAATAATAATAATAATAATAATAATAATAATAATATTAATAATAATAATAATAATAATAATAATAATAATAATAATAATAATAATAATAAAAGCACCCCCTAATACGCAACATGTTAGGTACCCTAATGGAGCAATGGAATACCAATCTCCATATTGGACAAGAGAAGCATGGCAATATAAGTATATCAAAAGGTATATTTCAAGGCGACTCTTTAAGCCCCCTCTGGTTCATTTTGGCCATGAACCCATTGTCCTCACTACTAAAATCAACATCCTACGGATATCGTCCCAACTTAACTGAGAATTTTAGAATAAACCACCTTCTATTTATGGACGATATCAAACTCTACGCTGAAAGCAAAACCCACCTACAGTCCCTAATTCAAATAACCAAGACATTTAGCGATGATATCAAAATGTCGTTTGGCTTAGACAAGTGCGCAATCTTGAATGTTGTACGCGGAAAGACTGAACAAAATCGTGGACTGCTTGAAGGCATAGATATATTAGATGAGGACAAAACATATAAATACTTAGGCATCTCCCAAAACCAACAAATAAACCACACAAGCCTAAAAAGGGAGTTTAAAAACAAATACAAAAGCAGACTAACAAAGCTTTTTAATACTCATCTGAATGCTGGTAACCTTACTACTGCCATCAACACCTGGGCAATACCAATACTTACCTACTCATTCGGAATCCTTAAGTATTCAGACACGGATTTGCACGAACTGGATAGGCTTACGCGCAGGCTGCTAACAAAATTCAGATTCCACCACCCACGCTCTGCACTTGAAAGAATCTACCTAAAACGAAAGGAGGGAGGAAGAGGTCTCATTAATATATATAACTTGTGCAAGTCACAAGAGACCTCTATGAGAAAATACTTCCAAGAATGGAATGGGGAAATTCTTAAAAAAGTGGTTGCAGCAGACGCTGGATATACAGCCCTCAACTTAAAGCGAAACGGACTACCTAATATCATCCGCGCGCCGCCAAGTCAACAGCTTGTAACTTGGCAAGAGAAAGCTCTACACGGCAAATACCCTACTGCACTCCAAAATCCACTCATAGATAGAGAAATGTCACTGAATTGGTTAGAGAAAAGGCAGCTTCACGCTGAAACAGAAGGTTTTATTATCTCTATCCAAGACCGTGTCATTCGAACTCGAAACTATGAAAAGGTCATCATGAAAAGGAATGTGGAAGATGTGTGCAGAAAATGCAACTGCCCCGGAGAGACGATAGAACATATCACGGCGGGTTGTGGTGCTATGGCTCCCAACGCTTACCTGGGGAGACATAATCAGGTGGCAAAGATCATCCACAAGGAACTGGCCCATAAACTAGGGCTAAGGGAAAACCTTCCACCATACTACCAATACTCACCCGAGCCAGTCCTTGAATCCCCTGAATATCTCTTATACTGGGACAGGCCAATAATAACGGACAGAACAGTAGACCACAACCGTCCGGATATTCTTCTCATCGAAAAAAACACCAAGAAAGCTTTCATAATCGATATAGGTTGCCCACTAACACACAACCTCTCTAAAACCGAATCGGAGAAGAAGACCAAGTACTCGAATTTGGCTATAGAGATAAAAAATATATGGAAGCTAGATAAAATCGACATAATTCCGATCATAATATCGGTGGAGGGAGCTATGACGAAAAATCTCAAGCCCAACTTGGAATAACTGGGCCCATCAGGTTATTTATACCAACTAATCCAGAAAAGCGTCATCCTCCAAACATGCCATATAGTACGGAAGTTCCTAAACAGTACAGGTTAAGATGAATTTCTTCTCTGTACTGTAAATAATACCAGCAATACCAACAAAAAGCTGTGAAAACTAACATTGAGAAAAATAATAATAATAATAATAATAATAATAATAATAATAATAATAATAATAATATTAATAATATTAATAATAATAATAATAATAATAATAATAATAATAATAATAATAATAATAATAATAATAATAATAATAATAATAATAATAATAATAATAAAACGCGGAATTTTCCAGGGCGATGCGCTTAGTGCACTTTGGTTTTGCATGGCAGTGAACCCTCTCTCACACATGCTAAACAAAACAAACAAAGGTACAACCATAGAAAACAACACAATAAGCCACCTCCTCTATATGGATGATCTAAAATTATATGCAGACAACAAAGAAAACATCGAAAAACTAATACAAATCACAAAAACATTTAGCGACGACATACACATGGAATTTGGACTGGACAAATGCCGAATCAATGCAGGGGAAAGTGGAGACAATATGAAGGGTATGACATGGGAGCAGACAAAGGACAAATAGAAGGCATGGAAAATGAAGAATTGTACAAATATCTAGGATACCAACAAGCGAGAGGAATAGATCAAAAACACAGCAAAGAAACACTAAAAAACAAATTCAAGGAAAGAATAAGGAAAATATTAAAAACAAAACTAAATTCCAAAAACATGACAAAAGCAATAAACACATACGCTATATCTATTCTAACCGACAGCTTTGGCGTAATCTCCTGGACAGACACAGAACTCGAAGAGCTCAATCGTGACATCCGTACAATGAGCACCAAATTCCGCAAACACCACCCACGCAGCTCAATAGAAAGAGTAAACATCTCACGAGAAAAAGGAGGGCAAGGAATTATCCACATACCAAGACACAACCAAAAACAAATAACGACGCTCAGAAAATACTTTAATGATGAAGCCACTAATAACCAGCTATATAAAATCCTAAAAAAACTAGACAAAAAATCAACACCGCTAAACCTAGCACAAGAAAATAACGACGAACCAGAGGAAGATAACCTCGAGGATAAGTGGAAAAGAAAGGAATTACATGGCAGATATCCAGCATTGCTGACACAACCACACATCAACAAGGAAGCATCCCTCATGTGGTTAAAACTTGGATATCTATTTCTCGAAACCGAAGCATTCATTATTGTAATACAAGACCAAGTCATTGCGACACGCAATTATAAAAAATTTATAATGAAAGAACGTATCCCAACAGATAGATGCAGAATGTGCAAAGAACAAACCGAATCCATCGATCACATCGTAAGCGGATGCCAAACACTAGCCCCAAAAGAATATACCAAAAGACACGACAATGTTGGCAAAGTAATCCACCAAGAGCTCTTAAAAATCTACGAACCGACAATCACCGAAACAATCCCATACTACAAATACAACCCAGAAAGCATCCATGAAACAGGAAACTATAAGATATACTGGAACAGAGAAATAATAACGGATCTTCCCTTACAACACAATAGACCAGACATGGTGTTCACTGACAAAATAAACAAACATACTTACCTGATCGACTTCTCTATCCCGCTTGCCGCAAACCTACAAAAAAACACAGAGAAAAAATTAGTAAATGCTTACCTCTTGCCAACTAAATAAAAGAAATGTGGAACCAAGAAAAAGTGATGGTAGTACCAATCATCATAGGTGCAACTGGAGAAATACCACACACACTTTTTGAAAACCTAAAAAAACTAAACATTAAAGAACAAATATACTACCAGCTACAAAAAGTTGTTCTTATAGAAACCAGCGGAATTGTCAGACGTGTACTAAACGACACCGACAACTGAAACTTGAACTTTTCCAAACCTACCAATCTACCTGCTTTCTTGCAACCAATGCCGAAACAGGATAGAAGCCATATCCAGATACAATCTGTGGAACCTGAAAATAATAATAATAATAATAATAATAATAATAATAATAATAATAATAATAATAATAATAATAATAATCCCCTGAATATCTCTTATACTGGGACAGGCCAATAATAACGGATAGAACAGTAGACCACAACCGTCCGGATATTCTTCTCATCGAAAAAACCACCAAGAAAGCTTTCATAATCGATATAGGTTGCCCACTACCACACAACCTCTCTAAAACCGAATCGGAGAAGAAGACCAAGTACTCGAATTTGGCTATAGAAATTAAAAATATATGGAAGCTAAATAAAATAGACATAATTCTGATCATAATATCGGTGGAGGGAGCTATGACGAAAAATTTCAAGCCCAACTTGGAAAAACTGGGCCTATCAGGTTATTTATACCAACTAATTCAGAAAAGCGTCATCCTCCAAACATGCCATATAGTACGGAAGTTTCTAAACAGTACAGGTTAAGATGAATTTCTTCTCTGTACTGTAAATAATACCAGCAATACCAACAAAAAGCTGTGAAAACTAACATTGAGAAAAATAATAATAATAATAATAATAATAATAATAATAATAATAATAATAATAATAATAATAATAATAATAATAATAATAATAATAATAATAATAATAATAATAATAATAATAATAATAATAATGATGATGTCTTTATTTCTGTATTAAGTAATAGTTTTACAATTATATTAAAATAAAAGTTACAACAACAGAAAAGGCGAAGTCCAGATGTGGATAACACTTACAGATATTATCCACCCTGATCGACTTAACCTTAGAATCAATAAAATAATAACAATGAAAATAAAACGTCCAAGAGTAGTACGCTAGTATTTCAAAAATAAAAAAGATAAAAACATTTAAATAAAAAGAAACATATTATATTTTTTCCTATCCTATAGCTTGCTTAGCGAAGAGGTATTTAAAGATATTTTTTCTAAATTTTTCTGGAGTAAGAGTTTTAAAGTAGTCGTTCAGTGAGTTACATAACTTTGCAATATTAAAAGTAAAGGATTGTTCAAACATAAGTAGTATATTTATGCAGGGGTGGGGTTATCATACCCCGAGCTCGAATATTTATGTCATGTATATGAGATCTAAAAAACACTTTGGCATATAATTATGGGGGACTCTGACTGGATAAAATTTTATGATAAAAACAGGCCTCGTGTAACTTTCTCCTTCCCTCCATATTCAGCCACTTTCCATCAATTAGCTTATGGGATATTCTATCTCGTCGCCGGATTCCATAGATAAGACGTAAACAAGAGTTTTGAACCTTTTGGATTCTTTGTTTTTAATTGGATGTTAAACAGTTTCCGTAAACTACATCTCCATGGTTAAATATGGAGAGTACAAGTGAGTTACAAAGTAAAATTTTGAGTTTTGCTGATAGTTCATGGCGATTACTATAGAGAAGTTTTAATCTAACATAGGCCCTCTGGACACACTGCGTAATTTGCTGTTTAAAACGCAAGGCACCATCGAAAACCACTCCCAAATTTCTTACATTGTCTCTAAGAGGTAATACCGAGTCGCCTATCTTTATATCAAGTGAGTCTTTTACATTATCGACGTCATTTTTCTTACCGAAGATCATTACACAGCATTTTTTTGGGTTAAGGTGTAAGCAGTGTTCTAAGGAAACTTTTTGGATATTTTCAAGATCCTGACAAATAGCTTGACAACCTCCAACAACGTCCTCCTTTCTAAAGGATAAATATAACTGTGTATCGTCTGCATAGAAATGTTTTTTACATTTTTTAATAGCTCTGGCAGGCACGAGATATATATGGCATACAATAGGGGGCTAATAATAGATCCCTGGGGGACACCAGTAGTTATAGCTAGTTCGCTGGAAATCTCAGCACCGAGCTTAACGTATTATCTTTGACCCTTAAAAAATTTAACAGCATGATCACTGAGACCGATATAATGAAGAATCCCTAATAATAGTCGGTGGTCAAGAGTATCGAACGCTTTTGAAAAGTCCAGAAGTGTCAAAACAGTTACTTCTCCCGAGTCGGCAGCCCGAAATATATCATCGGTTACGCTTGTTAATGCAGTGGAACAGCCGTGACTTTTTCTAAAACCGGATTGAGTTGCAGGCAGGATGCTGTTTATTTCCACGTATTCTGTAAGCTGTTCGGTCATTATTTTTTCAAGAATTTTTGATTTACATGGCAATATACTAATCGGGCGAAGATCCTTCAGTTCACGTGGATCATTATTTTTTGGAAAAGGCACCACTAGCGCCTTTTTCCAGCTATCTGGATAAATTGAGTTTTCTATACAATTATTTATTACGTGTGTCAGAAAAGGCACGATAAATGGGCAACAAAGTTCTATTATATCAATGTTTAAACCCTCATGCCCCTTAGCTTTTGATTTTATTTTGGAAATTATCTTTAACACGTATATCTGTCACCAATTTAAATTTAAAAGATTGCGTAATATTAACTTCAACATTGTTTTTATAAAAATTATAGATCGTTGTTGCTCACGTTAGGCACAGGTATGGAGGACCTAAAAAAATTATTTACCAGATTAGCATCCCTCAGATGCTTGGGAATATTTACTTTACTGCCTCCAGTACCTACGCTGTACTTTTTCAGGTCCTTCCATATATTTTGGGATAGCTGAATTTTCTCTTCAAGAAATGCTTTTTTTTTTGTTGCGTATAGTGAGTGTTGTCAAGTTACGAATAGATTTATAATATTCCCAGTGCGTTAGGTTTTTGGTTTTCTTAAATTTAGTCAAAGCTTGGTTTCTAAGCTTGATTAGGTTTTTAGCATTTTCAGTTATCCATGGGTAATTATTTCTTGTAAATCTAGCTCGTCTTATAGGGGCATGAAGATCTAATAAGGTTGTAATGGTATTATTAATAAATTCTACTTTATCGTTAATGTTTTCAAGATCGTATATATTTCTCCACGGGATTGATTGCAGATCTGCCAGAAATTGGGGAATATTAATTTTGTTTATATCTCTATATTCTTTAACGGTTATTTCTTTTGTCTTATTGAGCAAAGTGAGTTCGCAGCCAATAAACTCATGATTTGACATTGGCGGGGCGGGCAAAGTGTCACACTGTTTTACTAGATCAGGATTGGAGATTATGAATAGATCAATAAGTGTGGTAGAAGTAGAAGAGACTCTAGTGGGATTATTAATTAATTGAGTGAGCCCTACGTACTCTAACAAGGAACTAAATTGAGTGACATCACATGAAAATATATTCATGAAATCCACATTAAAATCTCCAGTACATAACATTTCATTACCTAACGGCACCAATGTGGTTTTCACATTTTCGAAATTAACTAAAAAATCTGAAACTGAATAAGAAGGTGGTCTGTAAACAGAGCCAAAAATCAAAGCAATATTACCAACAAGGATATCTGTTCAAAATGTTAATTTTTTGTAAAGTCGTTGTTTATTAGAGAAAATTTTATTATCAGTTTTAATATAAATTCCGATACCACTACCCCTACTCACCCTATCCTGTCTGACAAATCTGTATCATAATAAACAAAGAATGCGTTTGTGGAAATGATATAGGATTCATTTTTTTGTCCTATATTATTATTTATTATTATAATGTAGAGATAAATTGTCAAAGTTGGATTACACGGATAAAAACTAAAAAATACAAAAAAATTCTGTCTGTTTGTTTTATTGTTCCCAGGGTAGGCAATGCTTTTTGCCTATATTGTATGCATGCCACTGGACTGGAATCGTCAACCTCTGATTTGTCATTGTCAAATGTAATTTGAAAGTATAGTCGGATCTGGTCTTATCGTGCGGGTCATACGATTCAAGAAAGACATACTCTCAGTTTTTGTTTTCTTACTTGCGTTTAATTTTACCCTCTAAATAAAATACGTAAAATAAAGGAGACATACTTATTCCATTTTGACATGAAAAAAAAAGGATATGTATTTACTTTCCAGCGATTCTAAAAAAGCTTATAATAGCACCAGCCACGGTTACTAAAAAGAACGGTTGTCTGGTAACTTCTGACCAATTAGAGCCTGCCTGCTGATGACGTCACAAAACGTCTTTGTTATACGGGTTTATTATGAATGCAACAGACAAAGAGATACAGATACGCCTTTCTATGAAATGAACAGAGCACGGTATATATATTTGATCGTTTTTAGAAAATTTTAGTATTTATGGACCTAATAAATTAGTTTTCCTATTTCTGGAAGCGAATTTTATAAAAATAAAATTGAACTGAAACTTAGACCGTAATTTTAAATATTCAGTTTTCTGTTTTTCTTTTAATATAAGTAGATAAGTCTACAAATACAGACCTAGCACAGGGTGCTTTTCATTTTACTAACTTTAAAGTTTACTTTAAAAAACGCATGTGTATGTAGCTGCTGTTTTCAATGTTTATTTCAGAAAATATATATATATAAATTTTGTTTATTTCTTATAAAACATATATATTATTGTTCTCTACAGATAAAAAAGTATTGTTTGAATATAAAATACATATTTTTACTAAAACAACTTTAATTTATTACAAAGAAGCAAAAGGTAACAGTTATAAAGATCAAACTTAGGACTCAGTTAAGCTTGATTATAAGGGAAACTACATAGCTTAACGCAAGTAATGAACTATATACACACATAAAGACTGTCTTGTAAAAATTCCCTTTAACAACGTCGAGGTTACATGATTCGCTGGCAAGTGAGCATCATGAGATCTAACTACAAAAAGGAAAGAAACATATAAAAATAACAACACCTGCATTATAAATGTTTTCTTTTTAATACCCTGAAATCACCTTTGGTATTTAAATATTTAATTCTTATAGATACCCGTTGTCTCGCAAAAGAATATACTAATTTAAAGGGAATATTGGAAACTTTTCGAAATATAATTTTTGCAGTTCGTTTTATAATTTTTGTTTTAAATTTAAAGTTATTACAATTCAATTTATTAAACCATTTGGCCATTTTTTCTACACTTTCCTTCCATGAAATTGAAGGATCAGTTAAACCCCCAAAAGAAAGACTCTGAACTCAAGATGGCATAGCATACGAATGCATTTTTTGGCTCATTCTCATAATTGTAGCAACCCAGCTTAGGAAACCCTTTGCGATTTTTTCTTGCTAAAAAGCTTGCCACATACACTAACCAATCTTTTTCACATATATTTGTAGCAGATCTGCGTGATGAAGTAGAGGAAGTATCACTAATTTAGTCACTTTATGCGAGCCTTTATAACCAGCCCGGTTTAAGGCAGTAGACAAGATAAATTCTTCACTTTGCTCCCCCTCAACATTAGTATTTCTTTGTACCATTCCAGGATTTTTGCCAAGTACTATCATTCTTATTCTATCTATAGCATTAAGGGGTGCCGGGTGGTCATGAACGAAGGCCCCCCTCGTTCTTATCTAAAATTTAAAAAAATTAAAATATACCGATTACTTAGGTAAACAAAAACATGTAGGTAGGTATTAAGATTTAAAAAGAATATTAATTAATTACCTTTTATTGTACTGTAATGATTAATATATTGATAAAATATCTCTTTATCTTTAAATATAAGTCTCTAAAACACCTTACAACTTTGAAAATTTGCTGAAAACCGCTTCAAAAACAGAAATAACAGAATAAACAATGCTAATTCTGTATACAAATGTCTGAAAAGACGTTTTGTGACGTAGGCGATGACGTTTCGTCCGCCATAACACCAAGCTTACAAGGCAACCTATCTATCTAAAGACCTTGAGCACCAGCCAAGGTCTTTAGATAGATAGGTTGCCTTGTAAGCCTGGTGTCATGGCGGGCGAAACGTCATCGCCTACGTCACAAAACGTCTTTTCAGACATTTGTATACAGAATTAGCATTGTTTATTCTGTTATTTCTGTTTTTGAAGTGGTTTTCAGCAAATTTTCAAAGTTGTAAGGTGTTTTAAAGACCTATATTTAAAGATAAAGAGACATTTTATCAATATATTAATCATTACAGTACAATAAAAGGTAATTAATTATTATTCTCTTTAAATCTTAATACCTACCTACATGTTTTTGTTTACCTATATATTTTAATTTTTTTAAATTTTAGATAAGAACGAGGGGGTCCTTCGTTCATGACCACCCGGCACCCCTTAATGCTATAGATAGAATAAGAATGATAGTACTTAGCAAAAATCCCGGAATGGTACAAAGAAATACTAATGTTGAGGGGGAGCAAAGTGAAGAATTTATCTTGTCTACTGCCTTAAACCGGGCTGGTTATAAAGGCTAGCATAAAGTGACTAAATTAGTGATACTTCATCACGCAGATATGCTACAAATATATGTGAAAAAGATGAGTTAGTGTATGTGGCAAGCTTTTTAGCACGAAAAAATCGCAAACGGTTTCCTAAGCTGGGTTGCTACAATTATGAGAATGAGCCAAAAAATGCATTCGTATGCTATGCCATCTTGAGTTCATAGTCTTTCTTTTGGGGGTTTAACTGATCCTTCAATTTCATGGAAGGAAAGTGTAGAAGAAATGGACAAATGGTTCAATAAATTGAATTGTAATAACTTTAAATTTAAAACAAACATTATAAAACGAACTGCAAAAATTATATTTCGAAAAGTTTCCAATATCCCTTTAAATTAGTATATTCTTTTGCGAGACAACGGGTATCTATAAGAATTAAATATTTAAATACCAAAGATGATTCCAGAGTATTAAAAAGAAAACATTTATAATGCAGGTGTTGTTATTTTTATATGTTTCTTTCCTTTTTGTAGTTAGATCTCATGATGCTCAGTTGCCAGCGAATCATGTAACCTCGACATTGTTAAAGGGAATTTTTACAAGACCGTCTTTATGTGTGTATATAGTTTATTACTTGCGTTAAGCTATGTAGTTTCCCTTATAATTTAGCTTAACTGAGTCCTAAGTTTGATATTTATAACTGTTACCTTTTGTTTCTTTGTAATAAATTAAAGTTGTTTTAGTAAAAATATGTATTTTATATTCAAACAATAATTTTTTACTTTTTTATGTGTACAGAACAATAATATATATGTTTTATAAGAAATAAACAAAATTTATATATATATTTTCTGAAATAAACATTGAAAACAGCAGCTACATACACATGCGTTTTTTTAAAGTAAACTTTAAAGTTAGTAAAATGAAATTGCCCCCTGTGCTCGGTCTGTATTTGTAGACTTATCTACTTATATGAAAAGAAAAATAGGAAACTGTATATTTAAAATTACGGTCTAAGTTTCAGTTCAATTTTATTTTTATAAAATTCGCTTCCAGAAATAGGAAAACTAATTTATTAGGTCCATAAATACTAAAATTTTCTAAAAACGATCAAATATATATACCGTGCTCTGTTCATTTCATAGAAAGGCGTATTTGTCTCTCTTTGTCTGTTGCATTCATAATAGACCCGTATAACAAAGACGTTTTGTGACGTCATCAGCAGGCAGGCTCTAATTGGTCAGAAGTTACCAGACAACCGTTCTTTTTAGTAACCGTGAGCACCAGCTACGTTTTATTTTAAATATGCCAATTTTGTGACTTTGACAGTTTGTGACAAAATGAAACAATTTTCTGGGTTTTTGCATCCCCAATCAAAAAAATGGTACTTAATCTGATAAACTATATCGAAAATGTATTTTTAGACAAAACGTGGATATTTTCGGATGGAAGTGGTTCAAAATCTTGGCAAGATGAGTCTGTAAAAAGTGTTAAAAGGAAAAAGGGGTGCGGTACGGGAAAGCGTTTTATTATTTTGCATGCCGGTTCTGCAACAGGATATGTTGCAGGTGCGAGTTTAATTTTTTCTTCAACATCAAAAAGTGCTGACTATCATGATAATTGCGAAATGTTTGAAAAATTATTAAAAGTTCAATTGATACCAAATTTGGATGCTCTATCTATAATTGTATTAGATAATGCATCATATCATTCAAGAATTTTAAATAAACAGCCTACTTCATCTTGGAGGAAAAGTGATATTTATGAGTGGCTGGAAAAACACAACCAAAATCCTTTACTAAATATGCTTAAATCGGAACTCCTATCAATAGCAAAGTCTCTTAAAACACCCAAAATATACGCGGTAGATAAAATACTGCGTGAATATGGTCATGAGGTTCTACGACTGCCACCATATCATTGCCAGTTTAACGCAATAGAATTAATATGGGCTGGTGCAAAGTCTTATTATGAAAAACATGTAGGTGATGGTCTTAAATCTGACCAAGTACAAAGGGTTTGGCAAGATTCGTTAGATCATATTACACAAGAGTAGGTACTGGAAGAAATCGGTGGAATATACAGAAATATTAATAAGGGATTGGTGGGATCGAGAACAAGTACTAGATGTCGAAGTAGCGCCAATGATAATTGCTCCATTCGAAGACGACGAGGACTTTTCAGATTTTATAAGTGACAATAAGAGTTTTTAGGCTATAATTATAAACGGTGTTTTTAGTTTACATTTTTTAGTATTCTTGGGTATTATATTATGCTTTTTTTTCATGCACATTATTCTGCATAGTCCTTAAACTAATTCCCAGTGTTTTCATTACTTTTTCTTTCATTATCGAAATAGTTTATCAGACTAAATGCCATTGTATTTTTAGGTTTTAGTAGTAAAATTGTTAAAATAAATTGCACTGTTTATTATTGTCGTTTTTAATTAAAGGGTACAGTAGGTATTTAATTAACGATTATATAATTTTTTAGTAACTTTTTCAACTCCTCTATACATAATTTTTCCAAAACTAATAATATTGGGTATATGTGGCTATCTTCGCGATAGCTAAAATAATGAAACTATTTTTCCTTCCTTCGGTATATTTGTAAATAATCTCACAACATTTTGATAGCCTCTGTGTTGTCTGATTTGATGCATATAATCAGTGACCTTTGGACCCGCACAATAAGAGCAGATCTGACTATATTCGATTTTTTACTGGTAATAATTTTTTTATATACCTAGATAATTATTATGAGTTACACAATAGAAGAAAAAGTCATTATGATAAAATGGCACTATGCATGGAAAAGCTTAAGTATTGTATCTTATATGTTTTCCGTTTATTTCCCTGATAGACCCATTTCTACCAAGTCGTCAATACAAAAAGTTATTAGCTACTAAGTTTAAGGCGAAAGGAACTGTAATAAATAACTGCAAATGCACAACACAGAATCATGAGAGAGCTGAAGAAAACAGAAATCTTACTATTTTACTTTACGACGAAGAAAATTAAAATATCAGCACTAGAACGAGCAAGGGTAGAAAAACATCACACCACAGTACTGCGAACATTGAAAAGACATAAATATCAAAACCCTTAGGAATTGCTAGAAGGGGATGAAGAGCGAATATCACTTTTTGGTTTTAAAGTGATGGAGCGAGCTAACAACAACTGATATGTTTTACAAAATATTTACTTCTCAGACGAATGCACCTTTACATTAAATAATGAGCCGAATATACGACATTATCGGTACTGGAGCCTACAAAATGAACATCGTCTTGCATTCACTCGAACACTATACCCTCAGAAAGTGGATGTTAAGGCAGGAATTTTTGGACATCGCATTATTGGATAATTTTTTATTGCCGGAGATCTTACGGGTCCAACATATTTAAATCTTCTTCAAATTGCTTCGCCCTGGAGGAAGTCGCTAATAAAAATCAGGAGATTTGGTTTTAAGTGGATGGTTTCCCTGCCCACAATTTGCTTGTAGTACGCGATATCTAAATAATGCTTTTAAGGCGGAACTTTGTGCAGGAAGAAATATATTTGCAAGAGAGTCTCACCCGAAGTGGGCATACTAGCGAGCTTATGACGTGGTGAAAAATATTCCGTAAACATCGACACACACTGAAAGCACGATGCAAGGCGGTAGGTTCTTTATTATGCTAATGAGTTTTGGTTGATTTTATTTCGGAGACAAGAAATTTGTTTTGTGGAAAATAAGTACTTGTTATTGTATTCTTAGTTAAAATAATGTACCTAATCGTTATACGGATATATCTTTTAAATTTAAAGCTATAGAATATTTACAAAAAATAAAATTAGGTAGAGCAGAAAGTTTGAAGTGTTAATTAATAATAGGTATAAAAGCACCTGCAAACAGGGTGTTCGTGTTCCACCGGGAACCGCTTCGAACTATATATGGAAAACTATACATAGGAAAATTTTCAAAATTTGCCATTGTGGTAATGCTGATGGGGACGACCGGACTAAAAAAATTTCATAATGGTGGTACTTCCGGTTACACCGGAAGTTAGTGTCAGCTAGGGTAGCCAGATTTTAAAAATTGAAAAGCGGGAAGTGGATAGTGCCTGGAGGACAAGTTTTTTTTGAGGTGCTTAAAATAATTATATTGATTATTTCTAAAAAAAAAAGGTCGATACCCCGTTGACCTTACGCTGTGGCGTGCCTTTTATATTTCTTCCTCCTATCATCAAACGTGCTTTCTAAAAAAAAAGGTCGCCCCCCTCTAAGGCAGCTGTACAGTTATTAGGCGTCCGTCGTGTTATTGGAAAAAAGCGGGAGTTTTGTTTAAGTGCGTGGGAGGCGGGAGGTTAAGTAAAAAAGCGGGAGCATCCCGACTAAATCGGGTGGGTTGGCAACCCTAGTGTCAGCGTGTTTATTTTAAATAGAACATCCTATATATTATTACATTTTTGCATTCTACGTAAGATTCTAGGCAGATTTTGTACAGGTTGGGGACTTTAATTGGAATAAATTCGATATTATTAAAACTGCTGAAGTTACGCCTACAAAATTTAGTATGTATGGTTTTGAAGCATGCGGAATTGAATTATAATGTCGGCGCAGTTGCCAGATTTCCAGCTTTGCGCTACACGTAGTAATTTTAATATTTTAAATGGAATGCCCTATTTATTTTTATTGCAGTGCATTGGGCGTGTCCAATTTAATAAGATGCCAAATTAACAAAATTCTATCTTTACTAATTGCTGAGCTATGGCAATACTGTAATTCCATTAAAAAGTACCATGAGAATTTCTATTTTTAAAGTTTAAGTTAAATAGGCCATTTTGAAAAGACAAGAACTTTTCTTGAATCTTGTCAATAACTTAGTAACTATGGAGGTAGACAAGCGTCCCGGTACTTTTTAAGGGAACTTCAGTGTTGCCATAGCTTAGAAACTAGTGAAGATAGAATTTTGTAAATTTGAGATCTTACTAAATTTGACACTACCAATTCACTGCAATAAAAATAAATATGGCATTCTATTTAAATTAACAAAATTACTACGTGTAGCGCAAAGCTGAGAAATCTGGCAACTGCGCCGACATCATAATCCAATTCCGCATGCTCTAAAACCCCCACATACCAAATTTTGTAGGCGCAACTTCAGCAGGTTTAATAATATCGAATTTATTCCAGTTAAATTCCCTACCCTGTATACCTATACCTATAAATATCTAAGCGTTTTTGACATATTTGAATTTTTCTGTTAAGAATGACGTTTGCAAGCCTTAAAATAATTATCCATTTTTTCTATAAAGAATCCTTATATTTATTTAATTTAAGCGGGATTCCTTGTTATAAAGGACCTGCTTTATTAGATTTTTTATAATATTTTGATAACTATTAATTCAGGGTGTTTAAACAATAAGATTGAAAAAACTGCAAGAAGTCTAAATTTTCAAAGGGAAACACCCAAATTTTATAATTTCTTTTAGTTTAGCATTAAAAAAGGGTAAGTTTGTATATCCCAAAAATGTTGAACATTATTAATAAGCACATTGTGATGGCTTCTGTTTTGCGGATATCGATTGGCAAATGTGTCCCATGTTCTTGATATAACTTTAACACATTCTCCATAAATAATAAATAAATTTAAATAATCTTCGTTTGTATGTACAATTTAAGCGCACAGGCATGATAATTAATGATGTTTAAATGGTAAGTGACAGCTTCATAAATTTTTCTCGCATTTGATTGTTTTTCAACGCCGTTATAGCCAACTAAAAGTAACTAAACTTAAAATCTGCAGCAAAATCGCCATATAAAAATATTAAGTTGGCAATGTTTCTAAAACTAAAATTTTTTGGAATATACAAACTTACCCTTATTTTTAATGCTAAATAAGAAATAATTATAAAATTTGTGTATTTCCATTTGAAAATCTAGTCCTTTTGCAGTTTTTCAATTTAATTTTTAATGGAATTGTTTAAACACCCTGTATTAATAGTTATATCAAAATATTATAAAAAATTTATTAAAAATATCTAAAACGCTTAGACATAGGTATAGGACAATATGGTATACAAGATATGCCTAAATTCTTGCGTAGAATGCAAAAATGTAGTAATATATAGAGTATTCTATTTAAAATAAGCAAGTTGACACTTACTTCCGGTATAACGGGAAGTGCCACCATTATAAATATATTTTAGCCCGATCGCCCCCATCAGCACTAACATATACTGTCAAATTTTCAAAATTAGGAGGCACAGGCCTACCCTGAAACTAAAGGTTTTCAGCATTGGTTATCAAATACTTCGTAAGGTCAATAGTTTTTCAATCAAAATTTTCTTATATTACAAATTTTTCACCATGTTTATTTATAAAACAAAAGACAAAAGTCCCGCTGGTTCCAGGATTTGTTGACTGTGGTTACTAACTCACGCAGTATTTTGTCCGTCGCGTTCCGTGCCATTATAATTAATTTTTTTTAAAAGTGGTATGTTTTTGACGATTAGTTGCGCTGCACCTTCAAAAGAAAAAAAATTAAGTACCTAGATTTTTTTTTAGTAACACAGAAACAACAGGAGGTAGTACCGTATCGTCGTGCCAATCCGATACAAAATCACGGTATTAATGTTTCTTATAAACATAAAGTGATAGGGGGGTAGCCAAAAAAACGTGTAAGTTCTCAAAAGTTAATTCTATAAAATAAAATACTTCGCAGCCTTTTCTACACTTTCTCCACCGTTCAAAACTGGCTACAAAAAAAAACAAAACTTTGCGTTTTCAATAACTTCTATCAAAAGTGATTCCTACAAAAAAAAATGTCGCAGTCGTTTCATAAACTCCCCCTAACAAAAGTTAGTAAAAAGTATATTTACCCCCACCCCCCCCCCCCCCCCCCTCCCTCTCCCCCTTGGTCAAGAGACAGGGGCAACTGCCCTCTTTATGGACGCCCATGCCTAACAAAAAATTGTATTTTATTACTCTGCGTGGCATACTGTCCAATTTTTATTTATTACCTACCTAGCTTCTTAGAAGCATTGTCACTATACAGTAGTCTCGCTGCACCAAATTGTAGCTGCGAGCCAATAACATGAACAGATAAATGTCATGTGACCAACGCCAAATTCGTGCCTGACAACTATTTTTAAATCGTTAAACCATGGATAAAATAATAAACACATTTCACCTTTAAAATTAATTTATATTTTAACAGGCTTAGACAGAAGCTCACTATATAAACAATATATAGAGCCTGTATAATAAGCATAAAATATAAAAACAATCGAATAGAAATAGATTCATTATGCAACAGTTGATTTTTTTACTCACTAAGAACCTTCATAAATGGCTTTATTTTATTGCACCTATCACCCTTTACCAAGACAAATTAAACTTTAATTTTAGATCTAAAAGTTAATATACCAGGGTTACCATACATCCTTAGATTTGTCGTAAGTTCCTGGTGACCCAGTTTGGGCCTCTAATACCGATAAGCTATTTACCTTAGTATATTTTGTTCACTATCAAGAGAATAACCCATTTCGATAAAAAACGAAACAAAAAATTTAATATAGCCCATTTTTGATTGCAACAAATCGACTGGATTTCGTTCAATTCTTATCCTTACCTAACATGAATAAGAAATTTTGAAAGCTCAAACACCAGTTTAGACAAAATGGTGAACGCGCCTTGACCATTTTACCCTGCGGCGCATTATAAACCATCCCGGTCTAAGCCGAAAAATGTATGGTAACCCGGAGTTAATAGCACAACTACTAGTTACGTCTTTTTAATATTAACGCTTAGATATTCTGTTATTGGCACAGACAATCCAAAAAGGAAAACATAAAATTTAGCCCAAAATTACCCCCGAAATTACTTCTTGTTCGACCACCTATAATTTTTTTCAGTGTATCATTATTCTCTCTGGATGTAAATTGTTTCACGTCAGCCGAGAATAAATTCAGCTGTATATAGGCAACTTCTATAACATGACAACAAAATTTACCTAAAACATGAGTTGCGCGCTGCAAGATAACGGACTTATTACGACATTGTTTTGTCTCAATTTTTGAAGTCTTAAAGATAAGACATGGAAGTTCTAAGGTACATGGCTATTTTTTTGAAAAAAAAATTCTTAGCTACGATATTAACCTTGGAAAAGTGCCTAAAAATACGCACCTTTAGTGGGCATTTTCTTATACATATTCTTATTTTTTTCAAAAAAGGGCTTTGTACCTTAGAAATACAAACATTCCTTTATTAAATTTTAAATTGTCCCGACAAATATTTCAAATAGCCTTTGCAGAATCCTGCAGTAGCGAAACGATGTTTTTCATCCTCTAAATTTGCGCGTAGTAGAGCCTTAATGGGCACGTTGTCGGTCCAAACTCAACAATTAATTGTCCAGCTAAGTCTCTTAACTTCTCACCAAACGACTTTTTCATCCAGGGGCATTTAAAAAAATTCTTTATAAAAGCATTATATAGGTTTTGAAATTTAGAGCAATTAAAAAATTCAATTTTAATGCAATCTGAAAGAATACCCCAGAACCAACTCGCTAATATTCGTAGAAAATTTTACGAGCGAATAGAATGTTGTCTAGCAGCAAATGGCGGTAAAGAATTAACAATATTTCAAACGATTGTACAGTTTTCTTAAAATAAAATTATTAGTTTTTTTTATAAACAATTGTTTATTTGTAAATACCCTCCTATTTTTTACCCCTTTCAGCAATTCCTAATGATTTTAATTCTGTTTAATAGGTTTTATTGTAAGTAAAAAATTCGTTTTCTATGAAAATATTCGTTTTGAAAATAATGTTCGTTTTATTTAAAAATATTAGTTAAATTCAGTGTAAAATGTATCTGTTAAAGATTTTTAAAAAGCCTACCGTTTGCAAATTACATTTGACAATGACAAATCACAGGTTGACAAGTCCAATTAATGCTGGTGTCCGCAGCATCACCTACTGAATTCTAATGAAAAACCAACCGCAATCCTGTTCAAATAAATTAAGATCGGGTTGTCGAATTGTTCAAACGTCGCATGTGGACTCACCACACAAAGGCCCTAAAAAAGTATCCCTACAACTCCGCTGTAAAGTTAACAGGGGAGCAAATATTTGTATAGTCTAAAACTTGCATAGGATTTCCTACGTGTCCAATCACGATGCATCATCCGGTGTATATATATATAACCCAGTGGCGTGCAAAGCCGTTTGAACAGGGTAGGCAAACATTTAATTTCCAAACAATTGAAATTTTTAACACAGTTGACATAGCCATTACCTCAATTACATATACGTAGACATGTCCACTTCTCCATTTTTTTTTTGACAACCGACGGCGACGCGCGACGTTATTAGCAAAAGTAAACACTGGGCGAAAACAATAATATGTATTATTATTATAAATAAATTTCATCCACATTCATTTTAAATTCAGATTTTAAATCTAACATCCACTTGATTGAACCCCAAGTCAATTATTATGTAAATTATAATTTAACATACTTATTAGCAAAAATTATCTTAAATCATCATAAAAGTACTTCTAATTTTACGGTACAAATAAAGATCTCAACTAACCTGACATGTTTTATATCGAGAACGCGTAGTATTTTTTGAAACTACGACAAAATTGGAAGCTTGGCACCAATGCATTTTACCAACGCGGGCCGACGGATGCTCATCTAGAGAGTTACGTGTATTTGTTCTCTTTCTAGCTTACTGCCTACCGGCTCTCGCTCGCTTTATAAAAGCAGTGCTGTTGCTCTCTCATAAGCGGTTAATGTAATGTAAAATTATTGCTTTCCAAATTCTCTTACCGGTTGCTTATACAGCGATAGAGTTTACGATTAATTGGCAACGAATGCGTTCGTAAAAATGATCTTCAATGTTATACGATCACCTTTTTGGTCCTGGTCCTCTACATACACAGAAATATTGCCGCATATTACACGGATAAAAATTTAAATATAAAGAAATGATTTTGATTGGAGTTTGTTTTATTGTTCCCAGGGTAGGCAATGCTTTTTTGCCTATATTGTATGCACGCCACTGATATAACCAATATATTGCTAATATGTACAAGATTTGTGATCCAATGGAGGACTAAAAGGGAATAAATAATTTTGTAGATAATATAAATAGTAAACAAGGCCTGAATATGAGGGTATAAATTACACGGTAATTAAAAGGCACTACATCAACCACAGTAGTTTATAAGTACGGGACATAATTTGTCCTAAATAGTTTCTTTGCAATAAAAACACCCCAACACTTAAAAATTCTATAAAAATACACGAAATTAATCGTGCATGACATGGGATTTCCTATTTCTCTAACCACGATGAACCACCATGTATATGAAAATACAACAGAGCAACTGTAAGATCTCATTATTTTCATAGACTAAATTTAAGACTCTTATGAATATGGGTGTTAGTGTAACAACTTATTTTAGAAAAAAAACATTTTCTTAACGATGAAGTATTTGTATAAAATACTTTTCATTTTAAAATATTTTCTGTTTCAGTATGTTGAGGTAATCTGGTGGAATGTGCCGAAAAAATTCATATACAAACCAAAGAACTACAAAAATCTTATATATAAAATAAAAAAGAAGATCAAAAATAAAATGGTTTATTTCCGTCTCCATAATGACTAGCATCAAAGTATAGTTACTTTATAAAAGAAGTTCAGACGAACAAAGAGAATTAAATTAGCATTAATAAACAAAAGAATACAAAAAACATCAAAAGGAAATGGAAAAAATGAATTAGGTTTAACGATTGCTCATTTTAAAATTATTTATACATCAGTTATTAAATATTAAAAAGAATTTTTAACTTTAACAAGGTGTAACTGGTGGGTAGAGCAAAGTCCATGTTATTATAAATAGGAGCTCCCGAAAGAACCCACAAAAGAAAATTATTATATTAAAAATCATAAAGTCCACAAATGAAAATTCCACAGGGGGCACAAAAAACATTTTATAATTGTTTTACAAAATAAATAGGAAAAACCCAGATACCGTTCTGTCTAGATTTAAAAGTCTGTGATTTGTAGGTACTATCAAGAATTTATTTATATTTATAAGGACTAAGGGGTAAAAAACAATATGATAACTTTACTTTGATTTATTTATTATTTACCAAACTCAAATTATGTTTTTATGCGTTATAGTTTCAAATAGTGAATAACAACCTTAATCTATATATAAGGAATGGTACCTAAGTCCTCTTAAATCGACAAATATCCAAAAGATTAGTTTATGAAAACCCCGGAACTGCACTTCAATATTTTAACAGTAAATATTAGACCGAATAAAAGTAAATAGAGTAATTCAACTTAAATAATAGGTTATATGAATAATTTAATGTACCTGGTGGCCAAATAAGAATGAACGCCGGCTATATCACATAAACCGTTTGTCCCAACGTGTTGAAATAAAAAAAAATGTTACAAGATCGACCAAGAGAAATTTCTGAAAATTATTTTTAACTTCCCAAATTTACCGCTAGAGGGCGTTTAACATTTTTTGACGAAGAAGATTATAGGATTTTTATCAATAATATGCCAAATAAAGTTATGTTTAAACATAAGTGCTTTATTCTTTTGAATATACCGTTGTTTTAATATATTCTAATATACCTCGTAAAATAAACTGAGGGGAGGAGGAGGAACCTCTTTTGCGAAAAATACTAATAACTCCGGTTGGCCTTAACCAAATTTAAAAAACTTGGTATCATTTGAAAGAGCTTATCCTATAGTAACCAACATTTAAAATATAGTATGACCATTTTTTATATCCGTTGCCGCTAGAGGGTGCTATTTGCGCAATCACAAAATAAAACCATATGAAAATATATTAAAAACTAAGAAAGCTGGTGAAAACCTCATGTTGATATCTAAATTTTAGCCAGAGATACAAGAAATTATAATATAAAATCCGTTGTATGGAACAGATATTTTCATAAAGTGCTGGAACAGTAATATGATTTTAAGAAAATTAAATTAATTTTTAGTTATTTTTCATTTTTAGTTCCAGGAAACCTTATTTTATATGCGCTGTCAGCAATTGTTGCATTTTGGAAACATTTAAAATATACTGACCACATAATATTTGTCATTTAGAATAGCATTTTAATTTCAAAGCCTACTTTGTATAACCTAAGATAGTAGAAGGATGTAATTGCATATTAAAATATTATAAATATAATTCGTAAAAATATATTTAAAATTTCAGGTCCGTATTTAAAAAAATTTACTTGATGTTGATATCTAAAGAACAAAACGTCGACTTTAAAAATTAATAACGCCATCCTGTAGAACATAAAAAATGGCTATAAGAAAGCGTTTTTTGTTTTTTTCTCAAATGAAAAATGTGGGCGCAAAAAATTAAAAACCAAAACTAAAAATGTCGGTTTTTTTCGGATATCTCCGAAGGTATTTGGAATATTTATCATTTGCTTTCAACCAAATTATTAAGCTCCAAAATACGTAACTTTGCCTTAATTTAACCATCTTCGTATCTCTTACCGTTTTTGAGATCCCCTTATACACACAAGAATTTGTAGCACCCTGTAGAGAAGTCATAATTCTCTTGGATTTAGATAATATTCTTTGAATTATGAGAATCTTCGTCTGTGTAAAACGTATGAAACGTTTTATGCTACCTCACAACACTCAAATAACTATTTTATTAATTCTCGTCGCGAGAAAATAATGATGGTCAGCATCCTTATTTTATAAAAGGTAAAAGGAGAAAGATATGAAAATATTTTCCAATAATTTTTGCTTGACCAGTAGCAATCTGTAACAGATCCCTTTTCTACATTTTATGGTTATTGAAGTTGTAAATTTGAGTTAATGGTCCAGTGCACACGGCGATTCTGTTTGAATAAGCCTTTCCGTCAGCAGCAGTAAGAATGATATTGATGGTTGGGCATTTATTTGCAGAAATATTTCAGAAATTCTAAAAAGGAAATATGGAATAGTAAACATGGTATAATTTAGCTTCATTCCAACCAGCGTAGCATCAGAAATAGTCAGGATGTGCTACAATGTGGATCCGTATACATAAGCGAAGCACGGCACGCCAAACTTAATGCTAAAGTCCGTATCCTCATATTTCGCCGTCTAGTGCTTCGCATAAGTGCCTGACAAGCGTATTATTAGTAGGACTATGCTCCAGTGGCGTAGTTATACTTTAGGGTTGGAGGTGGCAAAATTATGTATTAGTGTCATATTATATTTTCCAGTTTCTCATATGTTAATATTGAAAATGGAAGGGGAAAATTACCATTTATCCGAGGAACAATTAAGAGATACTTTTCTTCTCCAATATCATTTTATATTATGAAATGGTAAATCGCGTCTTCGGAATTATATTAAAATTATTCTTTTAGTTTCTTATCAAACGGTATATCACAAGTTAATTTTTATTAATTAAGGATTAATACTTAAAAAAATTAAATTAAATTTAACAAGAAATATTGTCGGAGATGGATTGGTATCCTTAAGGATGGATTGCTCATCTAATACTTCGCTGTGAAGTTAGGACTCTTAATTGCTGATAAGTTTAATAAAAATAGATATAGTGGAAAGATAGTGCATATAGAACAAGGACAAGAACATTTGTAGTTTTGTAGGAGGAAGACAAATGTATATAAAAATAACTGTTTGTAATTGGTTAAAGAAAGGGTTCCATTTTGAATAGTACATTAAAGAGCTGTTCTTTTAATGTTAATAACTCCTGATACAGCAAAAAGGAACCCCTTCTCTATTTTGGTAGGGTTACAAAATATTATAAATCTCAAAGAAACACTTACTTAATAAAGTTTTATAACGTATTTAAGTGTAAGGGTAAACTCTACCCGTTTGGTCACTCAAGTCTCTCTAAATGACGTAAAAACACAATCTCAGAACCAGAGCAGTTTCCAGCCAGTGAGTAAGTGATTTTGATAATGTTTATTTAATTGTTAAATTATTTATTTCTCTTTTGGTCTTTCTAGATACATAAACCCATGCCGTAGAAAACAATTTATTTATTTCAACTTTCGTAATTATTATTAAACACCATTGGATATTAATTTCCTCTAATAAAAAGAAGTATTTTTGTTTTAACTCCCAAAATATTTAAATCTTTACTTAAAGATGCACGGAAAATATTGGGATATTTTTATCACCCGGTATAATAAAAACGTGTAATGTTTGTTGGCTCTAATTTTTTTTTTTTAAATATCGTACAAATCGATAACGTTTATCTTAAAATTGCTGGATGATTCTTTATTACATAAGGGGGTGTGTAATTTATTGGTGAATCACAAAATTCATTGTAGCTGTGGAAAATATAATAAAGGCCCTGTATAAATTATAGCAGAATTTACTAGTTCCATAAAATTTCATTTCCCGATGCTTTAAATAAAACGAAAATGCAAAATACAATATTTCAACTAAAAATCTTTATGTTTGTTACGCCGCGCCGGCCAGAATATTTATTTTTGTTGTACATGACTTATTTTACGCTCATAAAACTGAATTATTAAAACTATTTAACATAAAAGAGCTTCGCAGTTTGTTGCTATATTATTCTATTCATTTTGCAGAAAAGTATATTAACCTAAATTTCCCTTTCAAGCTTTTTCACACAGTGGTTTATTTAAGATCAAACAAACATTGAGTAAGATTTTAAAAACATTAAATAATAAAAACGACGTTTTAAAAAATTTGTAAATCTCTAAAACTCACATTTATCGGTTAACAATAAAATATTGTGAAGCAAAATATAGTTATATTTACAATTTTAATTGTTATATTTATCAAATTCTATAAAATCAAATTGTTATTGCAGCCAATACAAATCGTCATATTATGACAATATCGTATGATACACTATAACAATATTTTATGGCTATAGCACGGAGGTAACAAATTATATTTTAAATTTACTTTAACAAATCTAGTTAGTTAGCGTGGTATAAAGACAGTTAGGACGGTATAAAGAGAAGTTAGCAACACACCACACTAACTTTAATAACTACTTGTTGTCCTTACAAGTAAACCAACTACAACAATAATATTAGTGGTCGTTAAATTAAAAAAAAAAACTACCTGGAATAGTTACCGTGACAATCAGCTGCCTTTGTGATAGCCCTTATTGTAAAATGTAGTAAAATGATATCGTTATAGTAACAAAAATAAGCAGGTAGAAGCTTCCTTGAACTTCCTTGAAGCTGCTACCATATAGTACCAGAACCCAGATTGTTTTAGTAAGCCCTCATTAGATATAAGAAATATCTGGAAACCTTTGTTAAGTAGATGTAAACTTAAAATACCGCACACGAACTGAACGCATGACTGCACCTATCTCAGTTATGCTCCAGTGCATGTAGCTATAGTATAAATAGAGCTGTAGTTACTGTATTTATTTAGTATTCACCTGAAGACGACAAACATATCTAATGTGGCTTTGTGTCGAAACGCCTCAATGCAATGTCTAAAAAGCGTTACGTCAAATAGTATCTGCGTTAAAAAGTTCTAAACCAATGGCAATAATTGACGGAGGTATCTTAAACCTGGAAAAATTGCATGAATTCCCTCAAAAGTAATGTGTAATGTGTAAAATGTATGTGTAAATATTTCACACAGTAGTTATTTTTACTTCAAGAAGTTTTATCAAATATGCTGTTCTGGTTAAATAAAAAGAACATTAAAAGAAAACTGTACTTAAAAATCCATCTAACCCTGCCTTACAGGGCACTAAACATATTTTGCCACTTTAGCGTCTTGACGGACTACATAAAAGTTGTTTTAAAATTGACATTTCGTCTTGGATTATTCGGGATTTTCTTTCTTGGATTATTGTAATGCGCTTAAGCGCCTTTTTAAAAGCTTATATTTTTAAATTTCTTAATAATAATTACTGACAATATTTATATATTATTATTAAAGGCGGCCAACACCTGGATTTTTACTTCTTATACAGTATCCCAAATTCAATGCTCATCATGAATATCTTGTTTTGAAATGTACAGATAATTTCAAATATTTTTGCTGCTTTACGAATGTAAGAAATAAATCCAAGACATGGGGAAAATCGATTTAAACAAAATGGCACAGAATATATAGCTATATTCTGTGCTAATGGCATTTTCCTTAAAAAAGTAAAATTAAGGCAGTTAACAGCTTAAGATTTTCACCTCCCTGTATACAATACAAAAACTAAATTTTCTTATGACAAAACTTAATATTTCTTAAAAGCAATATTTTTTATTAATGAATGACGTTTTTTCGTAAAATTTAAAATATATCTATTTAGGGTATATTAATAGAATAAATATTCAAATAATCAAAAAATGATTTTAATCAACCAAGGGAGTTTGTTGGGAGGAGTCAAATAAAACATGGAAACGAATTAGCTTCAATGCCGACGTTTCGACGTTTATAACGTCATTCTCAGGGCACGAAAAGGCTTCCTTGATCAATTCAGGAATATACAGATAAGCATTTTTTAATTTTTTTTAAACGGTTTCTCTTGTTTTAAATATTGATGTTGGATTATACGTCGTCAACTGTAGAGTTGTGATTGTGTTGTGAGTTGTGACGTACATTCAGTCAGTAATTGGACGCACTATATAAGCTTTGTAATAAAATAACTTTAAAGATTTAAATAAAATGTTATGTTTTGCCGAATCAGACAAAAATTAAAAGTTAGGTTAATGGTTTATATTATTATAAAAAGAATTTGGATTACTTTTTCTTAGAGAGAGAGTCAAGGGAAACTTGAACTATTTTATATAACTTTTTTATAGATCACTCTATTTATCCATTTTAGTTTTATATTATAATCTACCATCTGTGCATAAATAATTATTCGGGCTTTGAATTTAGACCCAAAGGTATAAACTGAATAATATTGAATCCACAAATTAAGCCAATAATGTAGTCTAGATTTGCCAAATAACCCAGAAGCGGTCAAAACCCGCCGACGATTGTCCCAATTTAAAGCGAATACACAAAACACAATAGCTATAAATTGCACCTGTTGGATTTCAAATCGTTTTGTGTATAATTTAACTTTATAAACAGTTAGTATGCTCAGAATAGTGGGTCAATTTTTAAATGCAAAAAATCAGTTTTTCCTTTGAAGTTTCTTTGCCTATTAATACAAAACCCATCAATAGATTAACGCTGTATGGTGAACCCTTAGACCAAATACCATAGACGAAGTATTTCATTCTTTAAACAACTATTATTGTTGTGCAAATACAGTTAAAGCCATGTTTGCGATACCAGTAAGTCTCCCACCCTTAATAATAATTATAATAATATTAATCATAATAGTATATTATTAACCTAGGTTAAGACAGCTATAATTATTGCCCGAGAATCGAGTTTAAATCTCGAGGAACAAAGCGACGAGAGATTAAAGACGCGAGGGCTATAATAGTATAGCTGTCAAAACCAAAAATTTAAAAATTCTAAAAAGGAATGTTTAAGACAAACTTACAATAATTGTGTTTTGTTACAATCATGGACGTTCAATGGAAGTTTTCCGGGGAGGGCAAACATTTTTTCATCAGAAAATCGATGGTGGGGGAAAGGGGGGCACAGTGATGTAGTGAAAAATTTTCTTTTTGTTTTCTTACTGTTTGTGTAATCATTTAAATGGGAAGGCTGAAAGAAATAAATCTTTCAACAACCCATGATAATTTAAAAGGGCCGTCTTGTTTTCGGTAAAACAATCGAGTATTCCTGTAAGAATACTTTTATTAAATACTACTAATTTATTTAACAAAAATTTTTTAATGGTTTTGTTTTATTTGGAGCCAGTTTTGCTAAAATGAATTGATTTACATTAATAAAACATGAGGAATGCCCGAATGCCCTATGTTTTATACAGCCGTTTGAAAATAAACATTTTTTATTTTTTTTAGAGATATGAAAAAAAGATATATATTGATTCCCATCATATTCTGAGTCGGAAGTCAAATTTTCGTTTAAAAATTTAAAATTATAATTTTTTAAAAATTTTTGGAAATTTAAGTTTATGGTCATTTCTTTTTTGAGTTTCTTCTGTCAGTTTATTTAAAATACTTATTTCAAATTAGACTAACTATATTTTAAAATTTAGTTGGCGCATAAGGTGGTTTAATAATAACAATAAATATATTTTCCAAAAATTTTAGTTTAGCGCAAAATTTGATTTTTTTTTTACAAAAGCTATATACGCTTGATAAAAACTATTATGTATTAAAATGAAAAAAAAAATTAACTTGCCTGTGAAACAATATTTGCTAGTATATAGGTACTTATTAGATAATAGATAGTTATTTATTATTAAAAAAAATAAACGTATACATTTTTAAACAAAAATAATTATGGATTCACACTTAAAATACGATGAGAAACAATATTTTCTTATAACTTTTTTTCGTATCTATAAAAAAATTACACTACGTTTCGCTAGTTTTTAGTTTCTTCGCTAGTTCGTTAGTTTTTCAAATGATATTTGACGAGCATGAAAAGTAAAGAAGTAAAAAATGTTAAATTTCTTTCTGTTCTGCAGAACCTAATGACGACAACAGACTTTCCTAAAAAGTTTCTCATATGGTGCAAACACTAGGTATATAGTTATTTTGTACTCTTAGATCCACATAACTATTCTTCATTCAAATATTACACAATATTTTTATATATTTTTCTTTAACATTTAAAAAGGAACGATATTTTTTTTAAAAAATGATAAACGGCTTTTAGTGGTTTGAAACGTCAGTAGGTACTTGCTGTTTTAAACTGAAAAGAGCATCAAACATGATTTGGCACTTAGATGAGATTTAAGCTTCCGGACAGATTACATCAAAGTCGCCTTAAAACTAATATGAAGTATTGGATTGTATTTAAGTCAGAGTGAGGGAGGGGCAACATATTTTCCTCTTGTTAAAAAATTAAGTTTTTTATTGAAGTATAAAAATAACACTAATTTTAAATAAAAGAATAAAAAATTTAATATTTAATTCTAATAAAAAAACATTATAAAAATGTATTTTCAATAACCCTGTGTATTTCCTGAAATTGATGCACTGATTTTTTTACTTACCAAGTTTGAATAAAATCCATATTTCTAGATCTACCTAATACTTTTTACGGCTTACCTGAAAAAAAAAGAAACCATTTTTAATTTATTTATTAATATAACAACATAATAATATTAATAATAATAATAATAATAATAATAATAATAATAATAATAATAATAATAATAATAATAATAAAAATAATAATAATAATAATAATAATAATAATAATAATAATAATAATAATAATAATAATAATAATAATAATATATATCCAATCACTTATGCATATTAATATAGGCTTTATCAATAATGCATAAAGTGCAAAGTAAGCGCAGCCCACTTAGATGCAAAACCAACATCTAGCAGCAATTTAATCCTAGCCAATTACTTCGTCAATTTATCTTTCTGTCAGCGACTTGGGGTTATATATTGCTAGATGAAGGAAACTTCTTTTTTAAATACCTGCGTTTAGAACTTTGCATATTTTTGTAACAAAATTAATTGACAAATTTTTTTTAAATTTCCAATACAAGGGTGCCCTTTCTAATTTGTGTGCATGCCTTGCAATTTAATAATAATAATAATAATAATAATAATAATAATATTAATAATAATAATAATAATAATAATAATAATAATAATAATAATAATAATAATAATAATAATAATAATAATAATAATAATAATAATAATAATAATAATAATAATAATAATTAGTGTAGTGAGGAAACGGCTGACTCCATGTTAGGAGCGGTTTCTCAACAGCGTCTGTTCCCTATGTTAAGGGCGGCTGAATAGTAACCTTGCAGGAGGTATAAAATGCAAACCATTTCTAACGAAATGTGTAAAAACGATTTAAAAAAATATTATGTCGAATTTAGAAGAAAATGTACCCCAGGTGGGTGACAACGAAAGTTCGCAATCCCACACTGCGCAAGCAGGCAGCCTCACGGATTCTGGGGGAGGCATAAATTCGAATAGTACTAACATAACTAACGGCAGGATGCTAAGGCAAGCCCTTGCCGATAACCAAACTATAAGTCAACATAACACCGGCGAGGAACACACCACAATGGAGACTAGCTTGCAGCCCGACCCTGGAGTCGATAGAACTGCCGCTGGTCTACCCAAAAGAATAGAAACAGGTCGAATCAAGTGGAGTCGTGACATGAATAGAACCTTTATCAAAATATTCCTCTTGATCAATGGCTGTGAAGATAATCCCCGCCCTGGCTGGAGAATAAAACTCCACCACGAAATAAGCCAGATATACCCGGAATTAAAATTGACCGAACAAAATGTAGCGTGCCGTCAAAGAGCTATTTATGCTAACCACCTGCTACCCCAAGCTGAAATAGATCAAATACGGCGTGAAGTTGGCAGAACGTTGCACAACCTTCAGAATGTGGAAGAGCTAACAGCACAGCAGGAAGTAATAAACGAACAAGATCAAACTATACAGGCTGATACGGACAATACAAACCAAAAATATTTGGAAAATTTGTCCTTATTCGAAAATAGTGACCCGACCTTGAGACCGAGTATTCCTAAGCTGAGATTCAAGAAAGGAACCCACGAAATACTAGCGAGAGTAAACCTAGCAGCAGGGACGTCCTTAAATAGAACTAAGGACCTCGAGACACTACACAGTGGGTTATATGCTGCAGCAGCAACTGTAATTGAACTCAATGGTCAGGCATTAGATCAGAGAACGGAGAACAAAATTATCAAGAAACAAGTGGTACCCGCTTGGAAAATGAGACTAGAAAAACAAATAAGCCAGTTACGAGCACAAAGTGATATCATTGGAGAACATCTAAATGGAAACTCTAGCAGCAAGGTTGCTAAAAAGGTTAAAGATATACTGAAAGCAGAGAGTATTCCTTTAGATAGTCCCGCTGTAAAATGGCTGCTAACAATCGTAAGAGACAACATTAGACAAAAATGTAAGGCTAAAGGTGCCCGTCTAAGGCGATACAATAAAGCCACAAAGAGGAAGGTTCAAAACCAACAGTTCACCACGAACCAAAAAACCTTCTATAGGACATTGAACCACGAAGAAAATGACGTTACTCCAACTAATGACATAAATAAAGACCAATTTAATGCATTTTGGAGTAATATTTGGTCTGACGCGTCCCATTTCAATGAAGAAGCAAGCTGGCTGGAAAAAGTTGAAGCCGAGGCTGAAACTTTGCAAGAAATGCCTGAGCCGCAAGTAACATCCATCGACATAAGGGATGCCACTAAGAACTTGGCTAACTGGAAATCACCGGGACCTGACCAAATTCATAATTTTTGGCTTAAAACATTCACCAGCTTACACCCTATAATAGCAAACTGCTTTAACAAAGCTCTCCTAAACCCCGAACACTTCCCAGCTCATCTTGCCAGTGGCAATACCTTCCTTTTGTTTAAAAAAGGGCAGGTCAACGATCCAAAAAACTACAGACCGATCACCTGTCTGTCAGTGGTGTATACACTTTTAACATCAGTCATGTACTCAAAAATATACACACACTGCATAAACAACAACCTGGTAGCTGATGAGCAAAAGGGCTGTATTAGGAAAGCTTTGGGTTGCAAGGAACAGCTTACAATCGATGCCGTTATTATAAAACAGGCTGAAGTTAAAAGACGAAATCTAAATATGTGCTACATTGATTATAGTAAAGCATTCGATTCTGTTCCTCACGACTGGCTAAAGAAAATATTGGAAATATACAAAGTACACCCCCTAATACGCAACATGTTAGGCACCCTAATGGAGCAATGGAATACCAATCTCCATATTGGACAAGAGAAGCTTGGCAATATTAATATATCAAAAGGTATATTTCAAGGCGACTCTTTAAGCCCCCTCTGGTTTATTTTGGCCATGTCCTCACTACTAAAATCAACATCCTACGGATATCGTCCCAACTTAACTGAGAATTTTAGAATAAACCACCTTCTATTTTATGGATGATATCAAACTCTACGCTGAAAGCAAGCGAAAGCTCTACACGGCAATAGCCTACTGCACTCCAAAATCCACTCATAGATAGAGAAATGTCACTGTCCGGATATTCTTCTCATCGAAAAAACCACCAAGAAAGCTTTCATAATCGATATAACTTGCCCACTTCTTCTTTAGTTACCAACCTCAAGTCAATTTTTTAAAATACACATTGATAATTTTCAAGAAAAAGTATTAAAACCAATTTTGTTTTATTAAATTTTCAAAATATTTATAAACAATATTTTGTAAATTAAATTTTTTTTAAATAAATCCCAATAAGTTGAGAACTTTATGAAGCTTTTATTGTATAAGTTCTTATAAAAAAAATTATATGCTGCATGGAGTTAAACAAATTTCTGAAATGAAATGGAATACTTGGAAAAAGTTGAGAAGTATTTCTTAAAATAACTGTCCGACATATTTTTGGGCAAGCTCCACGTTAAGAGAAAATTTGAATGATTATGAAACTTGCACTGTAATATACTAATTTCTACCGCACGCTGAGCATCATTTAGCAGCTATTCCTTCTTAAAAATCAAAGAAAAAAATTGCCACTCGATGCAGCATTCGTTTAAAATTACAAAGTTTAAAGTAAGTAAGTGTGTGCAACGGTAAAAAGGGGTGCTCAGTTACCATGTTAATAATGTCATTTTCCAGATTCATATATCGTCAAAAATGTATTTTCCTGATTACCCAGTATATGCCCAAAAATATAATAAGTGTCCTAAAATACCGACGTCTTCAACACAAAAAACAAACCTTAAATTTGACTAAACAGTCACAAAAAAACATTTTCGTTCCTTATAATATAACATATGGCTGACGGTATTTTTAAAAGGGGTCGGGTTTTAAAACAACACAATCCAACTAATTTGAATAGACACAGTTAAGCGTAGATATTAATCAAGTTTCTGAAGTATATATTAAATGACATAATATGGGAACACATAAAGGCATATGCCGGTGCTGTCACAAACAGAATACATATGCAACGTCATTTATTTCTCAGTATGTTTTTATGCGTGACACCATTAAGGCTGGGTTATTAGGTGATATAAAAAACGGTTTGCAGAAATAAAAACTGATTTAATCTTTACCGATTCCATAGACAGTTTTATTAAAGCATAAGAAATTGTAACAATGTCATTTAATGATGACACATGTCATAGTCATAAGGCAGGTATCTATTGTCTGTTGATTACGATCTTTCTGCAACCTAAATGTAAAGTGCTTATTAAGCGGGAGTCCCATGCATCCAATTTCCGACGATACGATGATACGTCGGCGCTGTCATTGGTCGAAAATCTTGGCGTCAAATTTCGTCCGAATAATTTTAAAACATTACGATGTCGGAAATTTTTTAAACTGACTTTACTAGATATTTGACAATTTGACTTTTATTTGGTTCGGTGCTTTTTAGATATTTAATATAACAATCAATAATCAGTGTAGAGAATACATTTGTGCTGCCAATAACGTACTACTTTTGTTAATTTTACGAAAGAAACATAGACCCGCTAGAAAAAAAACAAAGACCGCGAAGATTTCGGATGAGAAACATTATAAAACCAAAAAGTTAACAAAACATAAATTTTTGATTTAAAAATAGGTATATACCTACCTAATTTTGGAAATCTACATTATTACAATATTGACCCTGATTTGTTTAAAATTCTTATGGTGGGTTCCTAATAAAATTCATATTTATAAAACGATAGTTAAGTTTAATATAAATTTTATAATACCTACTGGTTGAATATGTTGTTTTAAATTTAAAATAAATGTTTAGCTTTCATTATTGGGAACTCTATCTTAAAAATAAAAGTCTCTTACATTCAGATTTGTGATTTAATCTTAAATTATTAATGAATAAATTTTTTAGTAGACCAGTTTAATCTCATTTTTGCCTTCTAAGAACAACTATGGACATGTGAAGCTAGTCTATAATAAAAGTTCTAATTTTGCTTTTTATAAATATTTATTAATATCTTAAGCCAATGTCTACTAGGTACCTACTATAGAAATTCCTTAGCATCCTCGTATGCTACGTGTAACAACTTAATTTAATTTCTTCTGAGTCCATTATGAAAAAAGGTATATAACCGAACTATAAAAAATATTTGGTTTTAAGCAAAAAATATACACTAACAAGTTTTAAGGAAGGTATGTTATAAAAGGCAGACTTCTAACGTCATGTTTACAGAAATTCTGATCCGAAAATCGTATCCATGGGACATGCAAAACATTTTCGTACGAAAACCAAATTATTTTCGGATATCGGATGTCGGAAATCGGATGCATGGGACTCCCGCTTTAGTCGCCAATTTATTTTTTGATAACTACACTAGAAAACGAAATACTAAACGGAAGAAGTAAATAGATCCTAGTTTCTAGTTTATTAATGTCGAGTTGCATCAACGATGAGAAAGCATCCAATTTATAAAATTACTATTGCGCCGAGCCTACAACTCGCTGCTTTGAATATCGACTTATAAAGAAAAGCAGTTCTTTGGAAAAACTTGACAACCCTGCGTTTGAGTTGGTTTGTCCGCCATTGTGGAGTTGTTCGTAAATCTATAGTATTTAATGTAGCGTTTGGACGACAGAGGTCGCTAAATTATGAATTTTAAGTCACAGTGTTGCCGCACAGTTTATTTTGTCAGAAATTTCAATGATTTGTAAAATTTTAGAGACATTTTGTTGATTAATTTGGATTTTTTCAATTTATGCAGTTTCTGTCTCTCTTGGTAGCTATTTATTTATTATTTTTGTGCCGTTGAAGTTCTTTAACACAAGTACAAGTCACAAGTAGGTACATGGTGTATTACACAAAGGACACGATATATGTAACATACATCAAAATAAATATCAAACAATATCCAAAATTAGAAAAGTTAAATTTATATCAATCTCACATTCAAACATATACAAACAAACTAAATAACGATGATGCGGCGTAAAAGAAATTAAAGTTTTTATGCAAATACAATGGGCATATTTGTATATTTGTTTGTCTAACCCTAAAAATGTTTAGCGATAGTACATCACGAAGCGGTTTGAATGTGTTTCCCTGATTGTGATTTCATATTGCCGCAAGCGACGACCGAGCCGAAGAGCTGTCGACAATGATTATCTCTTTTTAACTTTCTAAAGCATGTATGTTTGTTTCGCTCTTAGTTTTCAATACATTTAAATAAGTTAATTTAAAATACAGCAGAGCCTTCCTTTTTGCTATATATTGGGGAGTTTTCGCATGACACTTGAAAGATAACTTTTTATTTGTTTTTAAAAATTAATTAATTAGGTGGGTTAATGACCAAATGACCTTAAGGACAAACCGCGCCTGATGCAATAATGAAAAATTGGTACCTGTGGTATTAAACTTTCCTATATAATTAATACTATCATATTTTGTTAAATATATAAAACTAGTAGATAAGTTAATTTAGTACCCCTTTGTTATAAGATGGGTATCGATTGTGCTTTGTCATCATCCAAATATTATTCCTTTTTGTTATGATTCCAATGTTTAAACGTATGCGAGTATGTTACAAAATATGAGTCACGCTAAGCAACCCTTTTTTGTTAGAAGTTATTTTTTGGCTGTAAAGTGGAGAAATAGATTAATTTCGATTGTTGACCAAGCAACAGCGTTTAATTTGTTAACCGTCGTAATTGGTTATATAATGTAATTCTTTCAAAAATATTCAGTAGTATACTGTTTTTGGGATAATTGAAGTAAAAATAAATGATTTAACGCAAAATATAAGTGGGAGAGGATAAGCGGTGATAAATTTATTATTTTTTTAATGTTTAATGGTAGGTTGGTTACTTAATGGACCTTATGGTCAATATACAGGGTTATTCAAGCTATTCGACACGACATATTATAGCTAAATTGTTTGTGTTAGATACATTTTTTTTCTGGGTAAATAGGGGCCTATTGGATGTACTTTTAAAAATTATTTTCAAAATGTACAGGTTGTCCTACATGTCCCACATGTATTTCTCTTTTTCAAACCAAATTCAGACTGGAGTATAATAGCCGATTAAGTTTTGTGTCACACTTATGAAAAATGTAATAACTTGTACAGGGTGTCCAAAAAGTACAACTAAATAATTACAAATTTAAAATCGTAATAACTTGTTTAAATTAAATTTAACACCCTGTATTTTATGTTAGCTGCAGATGTAAAATTTAATTATAGTAAACCTTGGCGAAACTCACTTTTATTTTGATTGTAGAAACCGAAAATAAAATATTATACAGGGAATTTTATTTAAAAATATACCACTTTAATACTTTTCGTGTTTTTGGGACAACCTGTACATAATGAAAATAATATTAAAAGTTATATCCACCCAGAAAAAAATGTCTTCCAATACAAGCAATTTAGCATGTCGTGTCGAAAAGCGTGAATCGTAGAAACCGAAAATAAAATAATATACAGGGAATTTTATTTAAAAATATACCACTTTAATACTTTTCGTGTTTTTGGGACAACCTGTACATTATGAAAATAATATTAAAAGTTATATCCACCCAGAAAAAAAATGTCTTCCAATACAAGCAATTTAGCATGTCGTGTCGAAAAGCGTGAATCGTAGAAACCGAAAATAAAATAATATACAGGGAATTTTATTTAAAAATATACCACTTTAATACTTTTCGTGTTTTTGGGACAACCTGTACATTATGAAAATAATATTAAAAGTTATATCCACCCAGAAAAAAAATGTCTTCCAATACAAGCAATTTAGCATGTCGTGTCGAAAAGCGTGAATAACCCTATAAACTAAACTAAAATATATAATAAAAATAATAATAAATCAAATCAAAAAATCAAACTTATTTATTCTCGACCATAACGTAAGGCGATGCTATGCCGTGAATTCTACACCGATACTTGGAAATACAATAAATAATAAAACAAATTGAAAATATACGTAATCCAAGCCAAGCGTAATCTACCACCATGATTCACTTGATCGTGCACCGAGTGAAGATCATTACGACTAACAAGACTAGGCAACAGTGTTTTCATTTAGCCAGAGGAGGCCTCGTTTGTACTGACTGAATTAATATAAATTATGTTGACGCGCTTCCTTGCGCCATCTATGAATTTAACTTATCAGATTGAGTAGAACTGGCTCTGTGACGTTTCTTTTAATGTTGAAAATCAAAGCTCACTGTTCATAATAAGGCGATAGCCAAATCCAGGCACTGAATCGGTTATTTTGCAAACCTGATACTGACTCACCATATTGTTTTTTTATTATTAACTCACAAAAGTTTCAAAAGCTAAACTCTTACCACTTTTTATTTATTAAAGCTGGAAATAAATAATTTATTGTTTTTATTGTCAAAATTGTCATTTTGCATTTTACTATTTTCACTTGCTACCGCTAGGAGGCAAACGTTGCCAAGTTTTGAACTAGTGTGGAATACTCCAAAAAATAAATTTATTATGAATGTTTGTTGACTGTATGTGTAGGCAATTTATAATTAATTTTCACAGTAGTTAGCTCAGCTCCAAAGTTAACTTAAGTTTTATCAAACTGACAATCACGATCCAAGTTCGATTCAGTTGCGGTTTTCTTTTAAGACTCGATACGGATACAATTACAAAATATGCCAACACGACCTTGAACAATCAAACTCAATACATGTGTTGATGTAATTTTTAATTCGCTATGTAGATTCAGGTCGATTTATGTAAAAAGGTTCATGAAAATGTGGTAAATTATTTGGAATACGAGAATATACCACCTCTGGTGGCAGTCACAGAAACCCTCTTAGCTGCCATTCAGTGAGATATTTTCTTGAAATATTTGTCGTTATTAGTAGTTTGACTAGTTTGAGGTAGAATAGGTTTTAAGCAATCCAACGTTGTGTTTAATTAGGTATATTATTTTTTTCACCGGTGGGTCCACCGGTGGCAGCGGTCGAGCTGCATCGCATTTGTAAAATTGCCCATTATATTACCGGTTGGATATAAATTATCTTCTTGGATTTCTGCTCATTTCTATCAACGTCAGCGAGAGAGGGAGATCGTAAAATAATTAACCAACCGGTTGATGACGTCATTCCAGCAGCTGTTAATCCATCGGTGAAAAAAGAATATACCTATATGAGCTCAAATAAAACCCTCAATGTGAGACTCTTTTAATTATTTGGCAAAAATTATTTGGTAAAAATTTCCTACTATTTCCATATGATTTCATTTATGAAACTCGTCAGGAACTAAGTGGTAGCTTGACTTTTAGTTATTGTCGGTTTGTTTTGATAAAGAGAAATGTGGGGTCTATCTTTGATTTCTCGTCATTGGGTTGCATAATGATTTTTAATAATTAACTTTGACTGTGAGTTTGACATGTACTGAGGAGGGGGCGACTAAAAAGAAAGTTAGTTTTAAAAATAAAAGAGCGTATCCCGGCTCTAAAAATCTTCCTTCTATCAAAAGTGACTTTCAAGGCTCAAAGTAAACAAAACACCCATTTTGGAAGGCATAGGGGTGAGGAGGGAGGGGCAAAACTGCGCGCGTGTTTCTAAAATATCTAATATAAATATTTCTAAAATATTTAACAAAAAACAAACTAGGAGAAATTTTGAAGAAGACTACAAAATTGTTATAAATCGTGGTAACAGTTCTTTTCCTGCTATCTATTAAAAAAATGTATCTTTGAAATAAACAATTTTAATAACAAAGTGATTACAAAATTTGCGAACAAAAAAGAACGTAGGATAAACCAAATTTATATAAACAAGGTAAGTTTTTTTTTGCAAAAATTGCAGAACACCTTAAAATTTTCACCAGGAACCGCCACTGTATGATTATGAGGAAATTATTTATGCCAATGTCATGTATATTACCATCAAAGTTACTGGTTAATAAGTCATTGTTAAAAATCTTTATGCAACCCGATTTAAGTAACTTGTTTATTTAAGAAAAAATAATAATTGGGATACCATGTTTTTAGAACGCTAACTGAAATGAAATAAACAATGTCATTATTTTCTTTAATTTAAAAGTTCAAAGGGATATTTAGAATGAAGTTAGACATGTATTAAAGTATTGTAGAGCGGGCTCATTTAGGTTCTCCCTCGGGCACGGCTCAATACAATAAATAGGTCGAAGATTAGATGTTTTTACAGTTATTTGAGTCTACTGATTTTCTTTTTTAGTCATTAATGTTTAAGTTTTAAATGAAAAATTCCGACTACGTTTTTATCGGATTAACTGTATTTTGATGGAAATGGAAATGGAAATGGAAATATGGGGGGAATATTCACTGAAATCTCTTAGGATTTGTGCGTGAATTTCTTACTTGTTAATAAAGTATACGGCTTTCTATTTAAAAAAATAATCTTCCAACTAACGCTGGAAAAAGAATAATCATTTTTTTAAATCTTGTAACAATGGCAAACTTTTTCGCTTGCAGTTGACTCTTTTTAGTCTTAATGTATTTGTCTCAGCCTAGCCGTAAAAGTTCCTATTATGTATTTGTAACATTTTTGCCCTGTATGATATTTTTTAAAGTGCATATTCCATCATCTTCCATACATCCCCACATTTTGTAATATTTTCTAAAAAAGACACAAGTCTTAATTCATAAAAAGCTTTAAAAATTCACCTCCCGAAATAACATAAACGTTTAATTATTAAATGGGACACCTGGTGAATTTTCCTTTTTTTGGCTTCTTCGCCATTGCATTTTTGGACATTTAATAATGTGTGCCTCTGTCTATAATAATATATTATTTTATGTAAAATAGTAGTATTTGGGTTTTTTATTGTTCTAGATGTCGCACTTTTTCCTTACACATATCTTTTTAGCAAAAAACATAATGTAGTCAGACCCAGCCATGTGTTCATCCAAATTATATAATTTTTTCAAGGCAGGAGATCCACACACGTACCGATGACCTTTTTTTCCTTAGAAGTCACTTTTTCGAGGTAGGATATTCCACATACGTACCATCGACTTATTTTATAAGTCGCTATGATGTTGATCCTATGCCTTTCTCAAAGTTATCTGGACCACTTGTGCCACACAGAAAAAAAATTCTGGCTCCGTCACCGAAATTTGTTCCTATATTTTTTTGGTTTAAAGGGTTTTACAGAAAATTTGGCAGTTTTCACTAATAGGTATTGACCCAATGTATATTATTTAAGATAATCTCATTTTATCAAGATTATGCTGGATGATGCAATTTTGCTTATGAGGGCAGTATTATAGTTTGTACGCTTTATCAGGATTTTAAAGGAAAAGTGTCGTTGTTTAGCAATCAAAACAGTTAAAGTTGGTATTGTTTTTAGTTATAAGTTTTGTGAATGTTGGCAACATTGTTGTTGTTGAAACAAAGACGTGTAACCGTGGTAACTATAAGTTTGAGATAAATAGAAAGTAACGAAATGTTTGTTCTCTCCGAAGTATTTATTTAGTCCATAATAAAAGTATATACAACATCAAATTAACCGATTATTATTACTACCACCCGAAGCATTCACAGAAATACCTGAAAAAATGATTTTAACAAAAATCATCATGGCGCTCCCAGAAAAATACAAACACTTTCGATCTGCTTGGGAATAGTATATTACATAACAAGTGATGAAAGTGATACTTTTCAAACGAGGAGATATTTAGCACGAGGCGTCAGCCGAGTGCGGAAATTCTCCGAGTTTTAGAATAATCACTTTCACATGAGTAATGTACACTATTTTTTGTACGACCACAAAGAATTATTTAAAAAAAAACTTTGATTTGTAAAAAAATTATTTCAACTCTAGAGTTGAAAAAAAAATATTTCAACTCTAGATTGGAAATACAAAGCACACTATTTAATTTAAACATATGATGCCAATTTAATAGATCGAAAGGTCACAGGTTCAAATCCCATCAGGAGTACTTGACTTTTTTTTATGAAAACATTAAATAAATTATAAAATTATTTTGAATTGAAATCTTCCTTCTTGAATGATTTTTTTATTTAATCAAGGAAAGATGCATTAAACATAAATTTAAAAAATTCACCCAACAAATAATTATTTAATGTTTTCATAAAAAAAAGTCAAGTGCTCCTGATGGGATTTGAACCTGTGATCTTTCAATCCGTAGGTCATGGCTCTAGTGTCTACGCTATGGCGACCCATAAAGATTTCCTGCTTAAGTTTAATATATGACATTTTCTTCAGCGGGGCTTGTTTTTACTGGTAATAGATTTTCCAGTATATTCTTAACTTTTTTATAATTTCAGATGGCGTATTTTCACACTCTAATCCTGAATCACTTGACAAATACGTGATAAATAAACTAAACTGCTTTCTAAAATTTGTTCTTTTTAATAAATAGGTGTGGTCTGTCAAATTGGCATCATATGTTTAAATTAAATAGTGTGCCTTGTATTTCCACTCTAAAGTTGAAATATTTTCTTTCAACACGCGTGTGATATTGGCGCTTTTGAGCCAAGTTAACCGTGCTTTTTTTCTCATTTTCATAGATGGTCGTAGAAAAGGTGTTATTACTGACAACCAGACGTTAAATACTTTGACGGCCCGCCTTTTAATCGAAGAAGAGAGAGTAGAAAAAGAAGAAGAATCAACATTGACATTAATGACAGTTCGCCAGCAGGGAGGTTATCAGTCACTGTCAAACGATGTCAACAAACAAAGAAAATGTTTCGCGTGTGGAAAATTGGGACATTTGAAGTTTCAGTGCCGAAGTATTGAATGTAACTACTGTAAAAGAAAAGGGCACTTGTTGAAGGATTGTTATGCCAAAAAGAAAAAGGATAAAAGAGATAGAAGTTGCCAAACTTATAAGGCCAAAGGAAATTTTGCTTTAATTGCAGTATCCAGTGCTGTTCAGTCGCAAATACATGTGGAATGGTACTTGGACAGTGGAGCTTCGCAGCATATGTGTTAAGACAAGGAATTGTTTTGTAGTTTTGTGGATTTTCAGGTACCAAAATTAATAAAAATCGGCGACGGTACAACCTTAAAAGCAACAGGTCAAGGCAACATTTGTATTTCAGGATATAATGAAGTTTTAATGGTGTAACTTTATTTGATGTTCTCTTTGTACCACAATTAAAAGTACATTTATTTTCTCAAGGAAAAGCCTTAGATAAAGGCCTGTCTTTAGTGTCAAATTGTAAAAAGGCACAGTTTGTAACCAAAGAAAATGTCATTGTAGCAATGGCAATTCGTTCTGATAATATTTTTAAAATGTTATTTCAGTCTGTAGAGAAGTCTAGTCTTTCTAAACGCACTTGTAATAGTCCAAAATACGAAGAAACACGTTATTCAGATGAATATGATGAAGCAGTTAATCCTTCTGAAGAATGGGTGGTTTATACAGATTGTCTAGGCCGCTCAAGAAGATGTCTGAGGAAAGACTTGGAATATTTAAAATCAAAAGGCTCAAAATTGAAGTCAGAGAAGGTTATCTCCGAAAAGTCGCAAAATAATTCTTAGGAATTAGATGAGATTAATAATGAAGAAACGAAAAATACAACAAATCTGGACGTACAAAGTCAAATTTTTACTGAAGAGTATTGTTATCTGGCGACATGAAAAGAGAGATGTCAAGACAGCATCAAGAAGCTCTTAAAAAACTAAGAGAAGAAAAGGAACAGCGGCAAAGGAAAGCTCAAGAACTTAAAGCGCAACGAGAAAAACAGAGATTGGGTTTACTACCAGAAGAGGATGACCCTGAGCCTACACTGCTCCTAAGTCAAAACAAGAATCGGAAAAAGAGAAAAAGGAACAAGAAGAACAAAGTACTGTCGCTATCTCAACTACAAAGGCTGAGATCATAGTCTTAAGCTTATGTTAAACTGATAAATATTTGTTTATGTTATGTTTTTTTAAACGCAAGAAAGTTTTGATTGAGTGGGGATGTAGTTGTTTAGCAATCAAAACAGTTAAAGTTGGTATTGTTTTTAGTTATAAGTTTTGTGAATGTTGGCAACATTGTTGTTGTTGAAACAAAGAAGTATAACCGTAGTAACTATAAGTTTGAGATATATAGAAAGTAACGAAATGTTTGTTCTCTCCGAATTATTTATTAAGTCCATAATAAAAGTATATACAACATCAAATTAACCGATTATTATTACTACCACCCGAAACATTCACAAAAAGTTTATTAAAACCATTGCCAAAACAATGAAATTATTGTAAATGAACCGCTACAACTGCTTTTAAACCATGCATCATGCTTTCTTGAACACAAGCCAACCACTCTATTTTCTCTTCTTTAAGTTACTTGACGGTGTTTCGCTTCAATTCAGAGGTGAACACTCTATTTAGAGCGTCTTACTGAAGTAAGATATGATTAAAATGACAGTTTAATTTCTCTCCATAAACACATACACATCTGTTGCTGGTGTATAAATGTAATTACGTTGTACAGGTGCAGGTAATTCTGGTAATAAGAGCTTAAAAGATAAAGATTCATAATTTCTTCATAGGTAATAAAGGATTATTTTTAAGGTAATTTAAAATAATTCTAAAACAATAAATCAAAAAATATTGTTTTTAAACTGAAGATGAAAAATATCCTAAATTGAAATTATTAACTATAGAACGCGTATGTACTAATTAATAAAAAAATTATTTAAAAAATCGTGCGTTGGGTCTCAATTTTTACATTTACGCTCAAAATATACGGGTAAACTTTTTTGGCTTCTAATAAAATCTAAGAACTTATTTTAAGATGTCTGATGATAGAAAAATTATATTTAAGCTACTTTTAAAGCTCGCGCAGAAGACCTAAAATTTTAAAATTAAGATAAAAATTAAGGTATATGATATTACAAATACACGCACGGTGCATTGTATTTTAAATTATTATATTACTTCTCTTCGCCAATTTCACCTTTTTGGATAAAATTACCCAAAGCTCACCACAAGGAGGTGGCTCCAATTCGAGTTCCACCCACACCCTTTTCAACCATCCAACCAATTAAAGTGTGGTAAATTAGGTTGATTTAGCCAATGGTTACTTTAAAATTATATTTTTTGATTAAATTTTGACATTGCTGATCTTGAGAGAACTGTTGCTTTAATGTAGCCATCTGTATTCCTACTCCGCACACTTTTTCTGCAGACTGCGTGACATAAAATAAAAATCGGGCACAGTTTTGTCTGCCAGAAACAAAGAAATAGTTTTAGCTGTTAAGCTTTCCAATATGGGAGGCGGTGACAGCTTATATTTGGTCAAGTCTATTAACGTGGTGTAGTCCGTGGCATTAAAATTTACTAAAGGAGTGATAAAAGTTCTTATAATATAGACTTCCCTTTCTCTCCTTCTTCTTTCTCCTGTAGCCCAACTTTTGCAGGTACTGTTTCTCATCGACTATCATAGCCAACAACATATTCCCTGAGTGACAGAAAAAAACGTTTCTATATATGATTATATTATCTGGGCAAAAACTGATATGATTATGTTCCTTATACTTGTGGATTTTTTAATGTATTTTGTATGATAGGTCAAACGTCTAAACTGAATAATATTGGAAAAATGACGTTTTTGGTACTTTAATAGTATATTACGTATTAAGTGTGGTAAAAAGCATACTACGCACGACTGGAAAAATTCGCGTAGCGGCGAGTGCATGTAACACGCAGTACGTACTATATTTTTTATACGACTCTTACTAATAAATTAAAGATCGGTTTATAATTTATAAAGTATCGATTTGAACTTCAAATCTCAAATATTGACAATTTCACTGTCAAATATTCAAAACACAAGATTGATAAATGTCATGATTTGAGTGCTTTAAGGCTAACTTGATTGTTATATTAGGCATCATAACGCACCGTTGTGTGTTTTAATGAATCATAATGTCCCGCCGTTGTTGTGTGTTTTTATTAATAATAACGCACAGTCGTGCGTTTTTATTCTTTATGCATGCACAGTTGTGCGTAAGAATGGATTTACTTATAGAGTGAACTGTACGTAAAACAATCTTTACTAATATAAAAGTAAAAAGAATGCTTTACCAATATAACATCTTAACGGTACATATTTAAAAAAAATAGTTTTTAGGTTCATGTCTTAAGTTTTTAAATTCTACTTAAAAAATTAACTTCCGTTTAACTTCCTGCTTAACCAGACATCCGGAAAAGGCGTCGCAATCGGCACTATTTATTTTGTATACTCCAGATTTTTGTGGTTTTCTTTAATAATTTGTTCTTATTCTTACACATCCTTTATATCTTGTTTTTTTCTTCATTTATTTAATTGTACTTTGGTAGTTCGGGTATTAAACTGTGAAATGCAGATAAATTCATCATATTCGTAATTGTTTTAATGAATAATTAATGATTGTACCTGTGATCGTTAACTGTCTATAGATATCGAATATCAGGTTAAGTTTATTACCTAAAAAAAATATTTCGTTATTCTGACCTTTTTTCATTCATTCATTCAATTTAAAAAAAAAACGTGTTTTTATTATTTATTACCTAATTAAAATTTGTCATAAGTTTTTTAAATTTTTATTTAATTTTAAAAAATCGACACACCTATTATGGTGCTACTGATATAATGCTATCTATAATAGTCCTTTCGGAAGCACTTCCATCAGCACGATAAAATTGTTTATTCGTTCTATTAGTCTATGTATCTATCGACCACTCATATGTGCTCCCTCTGGGCTAACGCAGAGTAAAAAAACACAATTTATTAAAAAAAGCACTAGTAGTTAATAGATTCGGTATAAATTGGGACAAAATACCATACGGGTGCAGGCATATTCCATTATAAGTGCATGCCGTAGGCAGATGCCTCGGTAAATAATTCTCATCACGAAGTTTCACGGGAACGCATATGCAATTAAACTTTAAACAGCCCACCTGTATCGGCAGTCAGAGAAGAGTGTGTAAAACATGTTTAAATTGCGGGTAATATGGCATTTATTACTTCTGGATTTATTTCACTTGTAAAAACCGTGAAGCTTACTTTTTGGAAAGTGAACATTAATACAGTTTTGTCATGGTCGTTTTAATAAATATTTATTATTGAGAATATATAAACATTAAATTTACACACAAAAGAAAATATACCCATCCTTAAGATTAAATTTAATATTAAGTATACTAGGCATAGAATCAAGAAGAATATCGTCACAACTCGGAAAAGGATAATGTTAAGGAAAGCAATTTAAGAATTAAATTTATTTGCAATGGCAATAAGTCTAATGAAATAATGCATGCATGAAAATAATTTTGGGACACAAACACAATTTAACAGGGCAAATTTTAGCGCGGTCTAATCCTCTTTGACCATCCTAGAAAATATTTAAAATAGTAAGTAGGTAACTTGAGTACCACTGATTCGAAGCATTAAAAAGAAAAATTCCGAAATAAAGAATTTTATGTTGTCCCCCCAACTATTTATCATTGCGCAACGATCGAAATTATTTTCGCGAGCTTTTTTTTCGATGGATCAAATAATTCCAGTGAAATAAATCTGGGTGTCGCCGGATCCGCGGCCTCATTTTGTATACTTACCATAGTGGTGTTCATATTTATTATAATAATATCTGAATTAGTTGAGGATTGAGAAGTAGGTACTTAAATTCGCTACAATAGTTTCAGAGGAAATGTCACTATCTCTAGGAAACTGTTGGGAACCAGATGCCAAAGGAGTTGTTTCAAGTGACAGTCTTTGTAATCGGTTTATTAACTCTGGCTGTGACCCAACCTCAATACGTCAATTTTTTGGATTAATTACAGTTATTAAGGTAAGCGACATACTTTAAACTTGAACTAGAATTACTTTCAATAGTTAATTTAAAATCCTCTCCGCGCTGTTTTGCTTGTCCTCTAATCTGTGTATTCGAAAAGATTTTAGTTTTCTTATTTTTCTTGTCTTTTTCTAAATCTTTTGACTGCTTTTTTGGCAAGGAGTTCATCATATATAAAAATATTTAATTTCTTTAGAATTATAATCACAATTAGAAAAGAATCTTTTAAAAAAAAAATACCTCAGTGAAAACAAGAAAGCACCAAAACTAAGGATATTACGGATTCGACTATTGAAGAGAATTAAAAAAATACACTCGTATAGAAAAAACGGCACACCTCCACCAAATGTCACGTATCAAAATGGTAGGCGACTGGGTTGTGTAGCTTAGATGGTTTTGATTTATGTTTTAATTATTTTATTAATTACCTTTTTTTATGTGCCCCTACGGTGCTTTATCTGATCACTGAAACACTAAGGATTTTTTAAGAGATTTATTTGATGAACAGCAAAGCGATGACAGATTATAATAATGCGAATAAAATACAACTTACGACCTAAGAGTATAAAACGGTGAATTTAAGTAGTTCTCTAATCAGGAGAGAAACTGTCCCGTTTTACTCACTTCAGGAAAATGGTATTCCACAAGTCTAAAGAAACAATTCCTTCTTAACAGACAACGCTGACCAAAACGAAAAGGATATAATTTTATACAAGAAACAGTAACGTAAATAACACTTACGCAATTGGAGCAAAGTAGACTGGTTCTCGAGCAGTACAAATTTAGACTTGAGTAGTTACTCGGGCAGAGGTTACCCTTACACTTGAATACTTTTAACAACTCTCTGAGTAAGTGTTCCTTCGAGCATTTATAAAGTTTTGCAACCCTTACCAACAGCGGCGGCGCCAGGGGGGGGGCACCGGCCCACCCTACAAACATGAGTGCCCACCCTGGTCCTCACCCAAAATTGATTGATTCGTTTTGTATGGAATGGCCATGAAAGCTGTGATGAGAAAAAGAGTGGTGTTGACCTTTTTTTTAAAGAGAAAAGAGTTTTGTTTGCCGCTGCTTATGGCATTATAGAACGTGGGGAAGGCGACGACCTTTTTTCTTTTTTTATGCGTCACTTTGGATAAGACAATAGAGTTTTGTTTGCTGCTGCTTATGGCATTATAGAGCGTGGGGGAGGCGGCGACCTTTTTTTTTAGAAGTCACTTTTCATTTGGGTAGTGCACACAAAAATCGTCGGGCCCACTTGTGCCCACCCATCCTAAAAATCCTGGCGCGGCCACTGCTTACCAAATGGAAAAAAGGGTTCCTATTGACTATGTTAGCAATAATTTTACTTAATGAAAAAGGGGATTTCCCTGGATGTACTATTTAAAATGGAATCCTTTATCCCAACTAATTAAAACAATTATTTTTATCGACATTCGTATACTAACTCCTTCTACGAAACTAGAAATGTCCTTGTCCTTGTTCTATATAATGTCCTTGTACTATCTATTCTGATCATACTCAACACCCATTAAAAGTCTTAGTACCACAGCGAAGTATAAAATGAGTAATCCATCCTTAAGGATACCAATCCATATCAGGCAAAATTATAAATTTTTTATTGCATAAAACAATTTAATTATTTTGATAAATAGTCATCATCGTATTTTCTTCCCCAGGCATATTTCTGAGTAGTAAGTATATTTTCTTTAAAAAATTTTAAATCTCCGGTGAACAAGTAATTTTTAAAATGCATGCCATCTACCTAGTAACTGCGTATACAATATTTATTTTTATAATAAGCTTTATTAACCCAACAAGAAGTGCTCAAAAACTATATTGTTTCTGAAATGTTTATTTTAGCCACATAAAAGATCCCGCGAGCTAACAGTAAAGCCTGGAAATGTTCACTCGAAAATAATTCCAGGATAATTCCGATGATATTTTATGCCAGAAAGCCACAATAAAAATGGAAAATGGTAATAATAAAGGTTAAAATGTACCTCGAATAAGTAAATAGTTGCATGTTATTATCAACAATTTTTTTAGGCCATATGCTATAATTTTGAAGTTTGTCAGAAAAAATACACGAAATCCATTAATTATGGAACAGTTAAAAAATTACTTTAATTTCAAAGGCCCATGTTTTCATCAAAATCTGTGTGCGTGACTACTTTATGACTTTTTTATACAGAGTGATGGCTAAAATATCAAGCTGTGTAAAATCTGCTGATTTTTGTTGGTTAAAGCTATACCCATTACATAGAAAGCCTATAATATATTTGTTGAAAAAATACAGAACTGCCGCTGCATTTATTTTAGTTTGGCATTTTTTTCGCATCTTCATGAAATTTACCACTCTTCTGGGACAACTTTTTTTTCAAATGTAAAGGTATTTATTAGGCTAGATGAAAAGGGCATTAAAAAGAAAAGACGATCCACTATTTACTTTTGCATTTCGGTAATGTAGATGCAATTTGTTGTATTGTAAACGTTGTTGGAAATGTTGCCTAAAATAAAGTTCATTCTTGACAATATGTACCATAACCGGGGTTATTTCGTGTATAAGTCGTTGACTAAGTTCCTCTTAATTTTTTGGTGTTATTAACTTTGGTTTTTAGATGACCCCAAAGAATATAATCTAGAGGATTAAGGTCCGGCGATCGTTGTGGCCATTCAATGATACTCATTTTTTTTTCAGCGATTTGTAAAAACTTTACCTACTTAAATATGTCGAACATTTATGGCACATGTTTCCTTCGATAATTGAACATGTCGTTGCATGTTTCCTTTTTTTTAAACAGTCTACGCTGGCAAAACCCAAATTATAGTATCAATTGTTGCTAAAATGGTCAATTAGTAGAGATTTGAGAAGGAAAGTAAAACGATGCGTTTGTTTTTGTACAATATAAAATTTGCTATATTAAAGTACGTTTTGAAGAACCCGTGTTTCTTTTTCTGGACAATCCGACCTACATTTACATTTAAAAAAAAGGTTGTTGGCGGTTTCTACCCCAAAAAGAGGGATAATTTTCATGAAAACACGAAAAAATTAGGCAAAACTTAAAATAAACTCAGAAATTCTGTATTTTTTTCGCAAAAGAGGCTTCCTACTACTGAATTTATTCCAGCTAAACATTCCACCATATATAAAAACCGTAAAAAGTCCTGCTGCTGGCCCGAAAATTTGGTCCTAAAACCTGACTGGCCGGAAAAGCCCATCTATTTTAAAAATCCCAGAAAAATTGTAGGGCCCGAAAACATGATGTCCGTGCAGGCCTACACTGCCATTATTTTCAGTAATTTTTTAAATTTACGGCTAAAAATTTAATGTGATTCATTCTCCTGCAGCGTTGTCCTACCTACACCATAAGAGTTCACGCACGTCCCACTAAAATGTCAAATTTAAATAAATATCTAAATGGCCATATAATTTACAACACAAAACAGTAAAACAGCTTGTAAAATGTAAAACATGGTGGCGCCTTAGTAATTTATAGCCTAAACAATAAACATAATATATTTGCTACTGCCTACCGTAAAAGTGCGAAATAGTTTTACTTTCGATGTAAACAAATAAAATTTATTGGTCATGTGGGTAGTTTATTCTTAATGCCTTGCTTAAAACTACAATTTATTGGTTAATATCCAAATTAACAAGTTCGACAATGGACCGGTTTTCAGGCGTTTCAGTTCTAAAAAAGTTTCAGCAAGAATGCCTGGGTCGGTCTAACTTTTCTAATATGTAAAGGGATGTATTAGACTTATGTGCAGTTACTAAGTAGATCCAAATAATATTTCTAAGTTATTCTCAATGCGAAATTATATCTAATTATGCCTACATTGAACCACTTTTGAAAAAATCACTATACAAACTTAGTGACAAATCGAGATTTAGTAAATAATAAGTATGTAAAATATACAGCAGCGGTTTTCATTGCAAAAAATGTTTTAAAAAATATTTCGCTGAAAGGTCAATTTAGGAAACTGGTCTCATTAATTGAACCAACTGTTTTCTAATTTGACTTTATTATTAAAACACACTATTAACAAATAGAAATATTTTATTTTTGCCTTAATCGAAATGGGGAACACAGAAACAAACAGTGGCAGCTCCTGATAATCGATACAGGTGGGGCCAAAATATCAAGTCAAAAATCTTTAATGAGAATACAGGGTGATACAAATTCGATGCATTAACATTGCTATCTCGGTAACCATAGAGATAGCGATTTGGTTAAATGGAGATAAAATTGAATAATTTATTGCTGAATTACTCGAAAAAAAAACGAAGAAATAAATTTTTGTTTTAATTTTCTATATGACAAAATATTGATTTTGAAAAACCACCAAGAGCATTTGCTTAAGACAACTTTATGCTCTTCAAGAAAATAATTTTATTTTTCAGATACGACGTTTTTTAAGTGCCTATATCAACTTATTTTTTTATATACGGACCTGCATTTTTTAAAAATTATTCGAATATATCTGCAAGTCATCGAAATTTGAATATTGTTCAGGATTGAAATATGCAACTTTGCCTCTATTTAACCATCTCTTATATAGTTACAGAGATATCAATGCTTATGCATCATATTTGTAACACCCTGTATAAAAAATCGAAAAAAACTTACCGACTAATTAAATGAAGCATTTAATAGGGTATTCCAGTTGTTCTATTCAAAAATGTTCATAAAACACTCAAATTTTCTTATAAGAAAACTCCATATACGTCTTTGTTTTTTATTTGAAAATGATTCAATTACTTTTGTTCTTAAAGTTGCCAATATTCTTTACAAAAAAATTTTCGGCAGACAACATTGGTAGGTACCTAAAGTCTTTCATTTTATTCATTTTAAAACTGATACATCTAAACCCGGAATCAGGAATATAATCCACTGACGGATTAACCTAAACCTAACCTACAAGCACAGAACTCGCCTACAAAAATATAATTAATGTTAAATAGTAAAAACTATTTGTTTAAAAGAAAAATATTTTAAAATTAATAACTCGATAGGCAAAACCGTTTTAAAAACAGCTGCCATCTAGTAGCTAGTAACGGTAGCAAAGCCGAAAGCATAACTATATAGCCTAGTAGTGCCCTAATCCGATTGGGACTCTTCACGATAAAATAAAACATTATTTGAGCATCTGGCCAGGCCAGATTTCTCTAGGCGCCAGTAAGGAAGGGCGATATATTCATTGGTGTTGGTCTCTCTTTTTACGGGTTTAATATGGTGCCAAATACAGAGTTTGCCGGAGCAGCGTGGTGGCAGGGAATTTTCGCGGCGTCATCCACACATTAGGGAGTTTTTGCATAATTAGGCGTTCATAGATATCAACGTCTTAAATTAAAAATTCTTCACATTTACAAAAAGAATGAAGCGTAGGGAGACAAAGTAATAATAATTATAAATGAGAAATAAAAAGCTTGGTGTAGAGGTAGGTAGGGCCATGGTACTGTGGTCCTACTGTACGAGCCGCCACTGGAAACAAATTCTTAAGAGAGTAACGAAAATTATTGAACATTTTACACAAGATTCGGACACTTAAATTACTTTTGCATTTTTAAAGATAACAAACGGAACAATAATTCGAAATCCATAGTAGGTATTTTTGCAAATTTGATAATATTGTGCCTTTTAGATTTCGGATGAAAACACTTGTTTTCCAATTTTTCTACATTCAGTTTGGCTAGTTTCTTAGTGCCTCTCACATGCCTGAGCAAATTGGATTTATTGATATTGTATCTTCGAGTACATTCGATTATATCTAGTTTGTTTTTTTGTATACTTTGATAACCATAGCCATGTAATATATTTTCTGTCCAAAGTCCTTACTTGCCTCACTTGGACCTCTCCTGGAACATGTATCATAAATTGAACCGGTTTAATTTAGGAAACGTAGAAACACGATTTCGGGTGCACTATTGAACATTTATGTTGCCAAATCAAACGACATCTGAGATTGTCGGATTTTCACTGATAAATGGCGCGGAAATGGCCAATTGTATAAAGTAGCTATGATTTTTCAATTTTGGTACCAATTCAATATAGACAACGCTCCTCTATATATTAATAGCGTTCTCTCTTTATAAATTTGGACAGATATTGGAGAATGTGAAAAAGTTATTTTAATAATTATAAAAAATAATTCTCATGATGAATCATCACGAACAAATCGCGCATTTCCACTACAACGCGCATATTGTACCTGTGTCTTGGGATGACAATAAATTGTCTTTTTTTTATATACAAGTTATTATAAAAACGAGTTTCACAAAAATTAAGTGGCGCGGCTTCAGTCGAGATTTTGAGGATAATATCGAGGCATCGTTTGTAATTTTAATGGACAATAAGAAAATAACATTATTAGCAGCAATATTTCTATTGTCATGTTCTGCATGGCGGATGGTACAATTTAAACCTATATAATCGAAACTCTAAAATAAATTTTCAATTTTTTTAATTAAAAAAAAAGTAAGGTATCATTCGCCAAACAAGTTCTTGTGAACTCCTTTGTAAAATGTTTATATTAATATTTCAATTAGACAAACTAGGAAACGATGCCGCTTTTTGGATGAAACGAAAAGTATACGAAATATTAATCAAAAATGAAAATGCCGAATGACTCACTAGCTCCAACTCCTATTAATAAATATTACAATAAAGCAATAGCTAAAAAATGTTTATAAATTTTTAAATTCAATCCATAGAAAAAATAAGGCTTAAGAATGAAGTCTAGTGATGCATTCGCCATTTCATTTTTTGATCAATATTTCTTACCCCTTTCGCTTTATTTAAAAAGGAGTGAAATAGCCGTCCTTGAGTAGCAATTAATTATAATTTTTAACTAAAGAAATTTTGATTAATGAATTAATAAAGGCAAAAACCGAAAATTTCTCCATTTTGCTTTTTCTGCTTTTATTACTTTATAAATTCAAACTGGTTTAACTTTAATTTGTAGGTAATTATATCTCAAATGTCGGTATATGGCCGATTTTTCGATAAAAGAAAAATTCATGAAATATTAATTAAAAAAGAAAAGGGCGAATGCGCCACTAGACCTCACTCTTAATATTATATATCATTGGTATGAGATGCAAAACATGATACGAAAATTAATACAATATTGACTGGTGATAAAGCTGCACAGTTAGTCAAAACAATTAAAGAATACGTGTTTTTCTGTAGGGGGGGGGGTCATGACGCCCCCTCCCCTTTCCCCTACCCCATATACTTGCTTAATATTTATTGATTTTATGCAAGCATTGAATAAATAATCTCGGTAATTGTGTATAACTTTAGGAATGCAATTATGTGTTATACACAAGGTATCCATTATCCATACATCCTGACTGACTATGGCTAGCAAACAGCACAAGTTAGCAGACAATTAACGCGAAATATACGAACTGTAATCCCGTTCGAACACTCAATCTCTATCCCGCAGAGTCGTTGTTAAATTTGTTAATCAAGCGAATAAATCCTTCAGGACTAGTGAAACGTAGAAATTAAGGTACAGTGGTGTACTAAGTTTGCACATATAAAATTATTTATTATTAAGAGTAAATTCTGTTAATAACATAGACATAGACATATTTTTATTTGACCTCATTTTTGTAAAATACAAATTGTAGCAAATTATAAAAAAAAAAATATTAAGCCGTTTAGGGATGCTTCTAACGACATAAAAATATATATTAAAACAAATATTCTTGTTTAGAAGAAAATAAACAAACTTTGTAATTACACATTAATAACAAACACAAGCTATAAATCAAATATTGAATTTCATAAATTAACATCAAATAAACTATTCTTTTACTAAGAAATTTCTTAACCACAATTTAATTTTTTTTTATTCTAGTTTTTAACCGTAGCAGCAAGTACATTGTAAAGCTTTATTTTAAGCGAATTATTTACAGATTTAGTCTATACCTGTACCTGTTTGGTCTAATAAAATGAGCCGAACTGGTACCATAGTGGTAAATATCTGAAGTAAGCTGAAAACTATTATTATTTCTATGAATTTCAATTAATTGGTACAAAATAAATAGTGAGGGCAGCATCAATATTTTCAAATTAATAAAATGTGGCTTGTAGTGGTCTAGCATACCAACACCCGCAATACCCAACAGTTTTTATTATAATCTAAAAATACGTAAGGAATTGGATGAGTTTCCTTACAAAATGACTCCATAAGACAGGTGGACGTGAAAAAGTGAATAATACAAATTTATCAATGACTGCAGGTGATAGAAGTGCCCTTAATTTCCTTATTACAAAAATTGCCGATGACAATTTGCTCCGCAGAGACTCGATATGAAAAGTCCAACTAAGAGTGTCGTCGACTATTAAACTCAGCACCTTTACACTTTGACCTTCCACAACGTCACGGCATGTTGAAACTACTATTTCTTGAGTTTTATTTGTATTAAGTTTTGTATAAACTAAACATTTTAAGTCTTGGGTATTTCTCTGACAACACAACAGAGTTGTACCATCTGAAAAACAAAAGCATCCGTAAAGAAAGAGATAAAGAAAGGAAAACAGGTCATTTATATATATGACAAAAGGAAGAGGCCCAAGCACGGATTCCTGGGGCACTTCATTTTCGATCAGTTTGAAATCTGACACATCATTATTAAAAGAAACACACTGTTTCCTCTGAGACAAATAGGATTCTAGTAAGCTCAAAGGGTTACCCCTAACTCCATATCGCTACAATTTCCTAATCAATAGCTTATGCGAAACACAGTCAAAGGCCTTGCTTAGGATGCATTCGCTATTTCAATTTTTGAATAATATTTCTTATCCGTTTTATTGAAAAAGGTGCGAAATACCCGTTCTTAAGTAGAAATTACCTTCAGTTATGAATAATTAAGGAAATTTTGATAAACTAATTAATAAAATTAAAAAACGTAATTTGTGAAATTTATCCATTTTTCTTATTCTGCTTTTATTTTATTACTTTATAAATTTAAACTTGTTTGACTTTAAATTGAAAGTAATTATGTTTCAAATACATATATACTTACTTCCTGCATTTATACCGTTTTCTCAATATCGACTACACCGATTGAATTTATTTTAAAATATTTTATTAATGAATATTGAAGTAATTTGTATAAATTTGACCGTGTTATTACCGGATGCCAAAATAAATGTTTCAACACTAGTTGCAGGCGTTCTACTGTCACAAGATAGCACCAATCCAATAAAATTTGTTTAAACAAGTATAAATTTAGGTTCATTGAATAGCTTATGATTTAAACGTTATCGTGTTATGGACTTTTGATTTAACGCATGCTTTAAGAGAAAACAATTGATAATTGTTTATTTATAATATCATGAATTACTGACGATTTGGTTTTTGTCTTCTTTTGACATATCATTTCTCTTGTTTTTACTTTACCAAATGAAATTTACTTTTTAAATTTTTTTTAACGTAATAAACATTCTCTATTTACTTTAATAAAGTCACAAACGACAAAAAAATATGTATTTTAAGGGCACACAGAAACAACGTGTCTTTTTTAAAAATTAATTATTATTTGTGTTGTTCATTTTATTTTGTAATTTGACAATATCCATAGCTTCTGCTGGAAAAAAATACAGCTTTCAGAACTAATAAATTAATGGAAATGTACTTAGAGTTAATAAACCTAAGAATAAAAAACTTGATCTTCTTACTATATAAATATTAAGAATACTGCCTACGCGTTTCAGTTCAAAACTAGCATCAGGGCTGGAAGGTTTAAAAAATTTAGTCATGATTATCTATTAGACTAAACTTTTTAAGCCTGCCAGCTCTGATGATGGTTTTAAACTAAAAACCATAGGCCAAAGTAGAGGTCTGTACAGTACAGGCCGGATCTTCATCTCGGGCCGATTCTCGGGCTCAGGTCGAGCTGGATCACTTGATCAATAAAGGTTAGGGTGTTTGAGCCCTAAAAATTTATCACGGACCTATCGAGCTTGCCCGGCCTGTCGAACTTGACGGGACGGTCTGGTTTGATCGGGCTTGCCGGGCCTGCCCGACTTTTGTGGCCAGCCGGTCTTTTGGGTCAGCCTTGGTTTGCTTAGGTGCTATTTTTTAAAGAAATATTTATAAAATAATTTTTAAGTCCTAATAATTTTTTCGGGTTTGCCGGGCTGTTCGGTTTGGTTGACGGGGCTGCATCGCAAAATTCCGGATCGGGCCGGGTCGGTTCGTGACATAAAAGCGATTTTTAGAGTACCGTTACACCGTTACCTGCAAAAAGTTTGCACAAAAACTTATTTTTGTTAATTTTTCAAAATAAACATTGTTATTTTTCAAGTACCTACAACACTCATAGGCAGTGCTTATAATATGAAAAAATACATGAACATAAAAAGTGTGCAGCAATCTTACTAACGTCACGTTTCAAACGAGGCCTGCTACAAACTCTTCTTCTTTTCGACTTCTTCTTTAGTGGATCCGAACGATATTGCTTAGTTCATCCCCAAAGTTATTATTAATTAATTTTTAAAAACTTTTAAAACTTGGACTCTACATGGAGAATGGGAAAAAAATTTTATTAAAAGAAATAATTCTCAATATTTTTTAGGGTTTTCATTGGCTTATATCTTTTTCCTTAACTTTTTTCTGCATGAAAATAACTTTCTCACATCCACATAAGTACCATCTATACATTGGTAAAAAAAAAGCATTAATTTGTTTAGATTTTTGTAATTCACTTTAAAAAAAAAACCATAAATTAACATGGGATATTTTAGCGCGTTCAGACCAACTTAACCGCAAACCATTTTCAGACAGCTCCTTCTCTTTGATGTTGCAAACCCATTGGCCGTTTTTTTTTTATATTACAAGGATACTTTTAGCGGTTTTATTTATTAAAAGTTAACAAAAGAATAAATATTATTTGTAGGTACCTTTAGTAATATTCAGTAATTATTTAAAGTAGACGAGTGCATGGATAGGTATATATTAAATTTTTAACAAAACTGCTCTTCATTTAAGATTTGGAACATGTGTCCTAATAGTAGCAAAAGCAATATAATAATAGTAATAAATGTCTTTATTGTAACTAAGAAAGAAAAAATTACAAAAGGCGAAGTTGAAGTTAGGTTTCCTCACTTAACCTAATATTATAAATTAAAAAGTACGCTAGTATATAAACAATAATACGAATAAAGTATAATAATCATTGAAAATAATAAGTAATTGAAAAAGTAATTGATTGCGGCTACTAACAAATGAGACGATGTGTAATTTTAAATAATAAAATACGATAATATAACCCAACTGTAAAAGACAAGGTAGAGGGTATCAAGAGGTAAAACATTCCAGACTGGTCTATTTTTATCAGAATAGATTTGTATGATCGGTGACGTATTGCATTTTTGTCACGTTGGGCTGGAGCAAATTTTAAATTGACTGGAACTTTGTTGTAAATTAAAGATACTTGATAATTATATGATTTTTCGTATAAAGTGGTTTTGTATAACGGAGGGGTTATAGTAAATTTATGCCTAAGGTCCAAAGCATGAGAGTAATTTCTAAACTTAATCTTTTTATATAAATAATACGGACACTTTCTAACTATTATTTTATCAAGCATACTAGACTATTTTTTCACTTATCATTATTTTAAAACAAATTTATATTTGTTTTTGTAGTACGCTGCTGACTCGAGGTATGGCGAAAGCAATTTACCAATATCAGGTCGAGTCTATTATACAGATAATAAAATCTAAAAAGATTCTTATAAGAAAAAATATTAATAACTGAAGCTTATACCGACCATAATTTTTTTTTTAGATTTCCCGATGGCCCACCTATTATTGTTTAACTATTTTTTTTTGTCGAAAAATGTTTTATTTTCTATTTTGTTAACTATCCCAAATTTCAATTTTCTTCGCGCATTTAGTTGAATCAATTCAATGTAGTCGGAACAAAGAAGTGGAAGGCAGTGGGCATTAAGCTCAGCTTGCTCCCCTGGAACAATGCTTCCAAAATCTAAGCTAGGCAATGGTAGGCAATATGAGATGGTGGGAGATGCTATAAGCTATATCATAGGCTATAATATGCTCCAAATTTTGTACAGCATCCACTGAAACTTGTTGTGTTCACACATCTGCTCTGATGTCCGTTTCCGATGACGTTTCTTACCTAGTTTGATTTGAAAGAGGTAAAGAAAAAGATGTGCCAATAATAAAGAAAACATTTTGACGTGTAAATCACGTCATTGTTTGAGATATTTAGGTCTTCGACGTCATGTTATCAAAAAATTAAGTGATTTAGACGTCAATATCTTACCTCATTTAGACGACATGAATTTACCGTCAATTTAACGTCATATTTTCGACATTTTTAAAGTAAAACACGATACAACACATAGATATCGTCCTAGGTTACGTCATCTCGCTCTACACCTTTGATATTTTTGTATAATAGATAATGGGTATAGGTCTCAATATATCGGTAATAAAAGTGAAAAACTATCGAGAGTTGTTATTGGTCCCATAAAAATGCACTTTTAGAAGAAAAAACATAATATTTTCTCAGTCATATGTCGGCACTAATCACGTCATTATGACGTCAGTATCACATCATTAGAGTGTCATTAAATAACGCTATAGAGACGTCCTCGGCCTGTGACATAATGACCGTCAATATGACATCGCTTTTACTGTAGAGTTGATGTTTGAGATGACGAAAAACTGACATAATATTAACGTCAGTTTGCTGTCTGGGCCAAAATTTGTTGATATTTCCACATGGTTTTATTCAGGAACTTGTGAAAGAAGAATATAGTGAAAGTTTGCATTAAAGCTCCGGTCGGATCGTCGTGGATACCGAATTGTTGAAAATACCCTTAAAATATCATTCAGATTTAAAAGTTTTTGATATTAATTAATTAATAAATTGTTGTCTGTTTGAAGGTTGGAGACAATGATGTTTCTTGAATGATAGAATAGTTTTGGACTTGCATTGTCTTTAATTTGTTTTACATCACAACGTTTCAACTGGTAAGTATCTCCAGTCGTCTTCAGGTAAATACTAAATAAGTAAAGTAACTACAGCTCTATTTATACTAGCTAGATGTACTGGAGCATGACTGAGATGGGTGCAGTCATGCGTTTAATTCTTGTGCGGTATTTTAAGTTTACATCTACTTAACTAACTGAAACGTTGTGATGTAAAACAAATTAAAGACAATGCAAGTCCAAAACTATTATATCATTAATAAATTGTTGATGCGTAGGGTGCCACTCTAAAATATATTGTTTAAAGGTAATTAAAAAAAAGCACTCTGTCCTCTAAATCCTTTTTCTGAATTCTTTCCTAAAGCAACTAAAAAAAAGATCATCAGTCTTCTCATATCTCCTCCTCGACTTTCCAAATTGATTTATTTTATTTCTAAAATCTCCGAACCAGTTCACCAGGTCAAATTATTCGTTTAAATGACCAAAAATTTCCTAAATTTGTCGATTTTTTCCAAACAACTTTAAGTTGACGAGATTATTCATTGGAAATTTTACTTTTAAAGCGACTTAAATTGCAGGAGCATCTTAAGTCTATAAATAATGAATCAAATAAAGATGTTCTTTTCATTTTGCCAGTTGTATCCCTAAATGCGTTTTTACATATCATGGCTCATCAGTAGAGATCCGCTGAAAGAATGGAAGGAATCTAAATTGCTTAAGTAGTTTTTGGTAAATTTCACCAGCAAAATATTACATAAAGCTACATCTAGTGCCAATATTAGTTACTTTTAAAGCATACCAGTACATCTAACAAACTTATATAAATAAGTAAAAATGTTAAGAGGAAGTCACCTGTAAAGGCATTTGTCACAAGTACAGAAGTTCCGCTAGGCAGCGCTAATCATATAATAACATAATATGTATGTCAGCGCGCTTAACAACTTATACCACAGTATCTACCAGCAACTAAATTATTTTATTAAGCCCAATTTTAATACTGTTGAATTACACTTGTAAACTAAACGTTTCCTTTTTCTTTTTACGCCTCCTGAACATAAACACTTTAATATCGCATGCATGGGCTGCTTCAGAGATCTCCACAATTTTTCAAGTACCCTTCAGGCGAAACTTGAAGTGTCCTCGAGACTTGACTCTACCAATAATGTTTTGCTGCAGACGCACTTGACTCTTTTAGATAATAATTAGCATTTCCCCTAAAAAAATCAATGAATCTTTATTGGTATAAGGCTATTATTTATTACACAAAAAGAAAAATATTTTCTTATCAAACATACACTCATTTTTTCAATCGATGATACTAAAAAAAAATGCTTAATTCTAAAACTTATTTAAATATTTTAGAAGTGGCGGCTCCTCATGGATGCCGCGTGGCTGTTTTTACCAATGAAAAGGTGGTATCTATGTGGGCGTGAGAAAGTTATTTTTATACAAAAAAAATTCGATGAAAAAAAGTCAATGAAATTAAAATTATTAAACTAGTGGAAGTTTAGTGTTCGTAATAATAAAATAGAAAGAAAGGATAGCAGCAAGCAGTGGCGGTGCCACGATTTTTGGGATGGGTGGGCGCAAGTGGGCCCGAAGATTTTACAAGGGTCTGTAGAGCAGACGTGGTTTGGGATGGGCACTACCCCAATCAAAAAAGACTTCTAAAAAAAAAAGATCGCCGCCTCCCCCACATAAGCAGGGTAAAAAGATTTACCCTTTTGTCCAAACTAGCGTCTGAAAAAAAAAAAGATCATCAGCATTCTCATAACCAAAGGTGTAATGTGTCTGTTTAAATGTTGGAGACAATGATATTTCTTCAATCATAGAAGAGTTTTGGACTTGCATTGTCTTTATTTATTTTACATCCCAACATTTCAATTGTTAAGTATCTCCAGTCATTTTCAGGTGAATACTAAATAAGTAAAGTAATTACAGTTCTATTTATACTAGCTATATGCACTGGAGCATAACTAAGATGGGTGCAGTCAGGCGTTTAGTTTGTGTGCAGTATTTTAAGTTTACATCTACTTAACAAAGGTTTCCAGATATTTCTTATATCTAATGAGGGCTTACTAAAACAATCTAGGTTCTGGTATAATATGGTAGCAGCTTCCTTGAACTACCTATTTCTTCAATGTGGTTCTTTATACAGAATATGAGCTTCTCCCACTTGATGTGATGAATGACCGTGTGTCCAGGCAGGGTCAGCTGCACCTGATTTTTCGGTCTCTCCTTTAAGCGTGTTGTTTCTGTGTTCCTTGATCCCAGTTTCCAGTGGTCTTAGAGTTTCACCAATGTAAGATCTGTAACATTCGCAGGGGATCTGACACAGTTTTTCCTGTCTTTTTGACTTGTTGGTTTCGTCTTCGTCAGGTGGCTTCTTAAAATGTCTTTCGAGGTAAATACCGTATTGATGTATCGTTGCCCTAGTCTCTAATTCTCTCAGATACTCCTTTGACATACGGAATGTTGAGTGTCGATTGTGATTCTATTTGCTTCTTTTATCTATTTGGCCGATTCTTGCTATTTTCCAATAGTTTATCAACTAAATGCATGGAGTATCCATTTTTGTTGAGGTCGGTCTTGATGTAGTTAGGTTCTTCTTTGAGGGCTTCATTTGAGTTACTAACTTGAGATACTTACCAGTTGAAAGGTTGTGATGTAAAACAAATAAAGACAATGCAAGTCCAAAACTCTTCTATCGAAGGTATAACTGTAGTATTTACCGGTCCATTGCTCTAAGGGTTAAGTTAAACATTAGAGAGGAGCAATTATGTATGCTTGCTTCGGGCGCGACAATATCTAATAAGGCCTGCGCAGATCATTGTCATATTACATGCAGTATTAACTAGATATGGAAAATATTTTATGATAATGGCGTTCTAGCAAGAATAAACCGACTGTTGATCTAAAATTTGAGGTAAGTATTCAATTCGATATTCGATTCCTCTCATTGGCGTGCGGCGAATACGGCACGAAATTAGGGGTGCTTATCTAACTTTATAGACCGTTGATTTAAAAAGTATGGACGGTTTCTTTAAAACATTCAAGGAATGAAGGTTCTTCCTCTTTCATGTAAAAAATGTATTCGTTCTTCCTCCCATCTGGGACATATAAAAAGCGTGTGTTCTGCATCATCTTCTTGGTTACAGTATCTACAGTTGCCCGTGTTAGCTATTCTCCGATCATGCAGGTATTTTTGGAAACAGCCGTACCCCGAAAGAGCTTGAGTATTAAAGTAGTCAACCTCACCAAAAGATCTGGTTTCCCACCGCTGGATGTCGGGTATCAACCTATAGGTCCATCCACCGTAAGTTCCGTTGTCCCATTTGTCCTGCCATCTATTTATTAGATTAGTTCTCGCAACGTCTTTAGGTGTACCCATATACTTCTCCCTTCGTTCCCTTATAAGTAGTTCAATTGGCGCTACCCCAGCGATAACTGCTACTCCCTCTGCAGACAGTATATGTACTGCATATTCTACGGGACATTTTTCTTTGTATTCTTGGAAGTTTCTGTAGCCATTTTTTATTTTCTATTACTGGGTACCAGGCTGGTGAGCCATATAGAAGTTGTGAGTGCACAATACTTGCTAAAGTTATTTTTATGGAAGACTTAGAGCCACCGATGTTGGGCATAAGCCAAGAGCTGTCACTGTTTTCTCTGCTTTCTCTATTGTTTTATTGACATGTTCGTCAAAAGTCAGATTTGTGTCAACACACCCAGATATTTGACGGATGTGCTGAGGTTAACTGTCGTGTCTTGTATGTTAAATTTAATGGGACTTATTTTCCTTTTTGTAGTTAGAAGTACAGCCTCGGTTTTCTCTAGTGCCAGATTAAACTTCTTGTCTTTCATCGAGTTTGCAACTCGCTGTAATGCTGCGTTTGCATTGGTCATGAGAATTTCTTCAGTTAGTGCTATAGTAATCATAGTCACATCATCGGCAAAACCTTTTAGCGCTATTCCTAGTGGCATATCCATCCGGAGCAGTCCATCGTACAATATATTCCATAGGATTGGGCCAAGCACTGATCCCTGCGGGACACCGTTATTAATTCTTATATTTTTGGAACTCTCTTTTGTTTCCAGTATTAACTCCCTTTCAGATAGGTATGATGATATGATGCTAATCAGGTTTTCGTCTATTTCTCTCATTCTCAGTTCTTCCAAAATTAACTGCCAAGAGGCGCTATTAAAGGCGTTTATGACATCCAGTGTTATCATTGCACACAATCTTCTATAAGAGTGCGTATAGGCAGCAGCATCCCTAACAATTTTTAGTACCTTGTTTATTGCGTTCTCGTGTTTGCCTTCCCTCCCTAAAACCGTATTGTCTCTGCGATAGACCTCCTGTGCGCAAGATTTCTCTATTCAAACGCCCCAGTATGAAATGTTCATAGATCTTTCCTTCAATATCCAGTAGGCATATTGGTCTGTAGGATGAAGGGTTGTCTAGGGGTTTGTTTCCCTTTCTTAGTAGTACTAACTTAGCTCTCTTCCATTCGGCTGGAATATTTGCCCTACTTGCCAATTCGTTGTAAACTGACAGCACATAATCTTTCTTATTTTGAGTCACAAATTTAACTATTATATTATATTATTAACCAATAACACCCTGCTATTCGATTTTTCGACGCTAAAATCTCGGCAATCGCTGACTCCTGAAACTTGAGTTTGGCTTCGTTAGAAAGACTAATACTGGCGCTCAATATAAAACAGGTTTTTACCCAATTAGTTCTTGTAGTGTCAGAGAAATTTGCCTTGGAAATATCGTTTAGCGAGATATTGTTGGTTGGCAAAAACTGGCTATTATTAAACTCCGTAAGCTTTCCCTGCAAAAGTATTACGATGCAATCAAGGTAATCGAAGCATATTTACATTTAGATATCGACCTATTTACATTTCTAAAACATATCCTGCGTTAAAAAAAAACTAAAAAATCTGCAAAATGCAAATCGAAGCATGCACCTGTACAAACACCATGTTCATTGGCTTTAAAATTCTGATCCTATTTGTTCCTCTTACGTCATGATTGTGTACTTTGTCGGTTAGATGGTTTTTACCACAAAATTGTTTGGACAAATAACTTTGGGCTTTTAAAGACACGTGCAGTGACCAGTGACTAGTGCAATGTAGAATGTAGGCGTGTAACATTGGTCCCATTTTAGTATAAGGTCAATAATACTGCGAACATCAATATCTAAGAAAAACTGGTCAAGACATACATGGTGTATCAATAAGATCTAATGTATTTTTGGAGATTTTTTGGCCACGCTCTTTAAGAATAAAAAGGCGCTTTTTCGAGGTTAAAAATTTTAAAAATGTATCGTTGACGACCTCTTGCATTTCACACCCCACTTGATTGGTAAAAAAACTATGTAACCTTGAATTTTTCATATTTTTGCTAATAATAGTTATTATGGTTATCTTTTTTTTCATGATAGCGTATCACTAAGGTTTTTTTCTACTTCCACATGAATATTTGCTATTTCCTTTACACTAAAGTAATTGGACAAGTGGTTTATTCCGGTTGTGAAGCCTACCGCGTTAATTACTTTATTTTAGGGAGCTATCAGGTTGGCGCTAACGGGGTAGGTTACAAGTACTCTTTCTAGTGGGTTCAATAAGTCTCGAAGGGAGCAATATTTGTTGTTTCATTACTAACCTCTGGTGTTTCTATTAGCTTGCCTCGTCGTCGTAACTAGAAGTTCTGGCAGAGAATTCGCACACTGTTGGATCTTGCCGTATAATTTGCAACAGAAGGGATAGTTGCAGTCATTGTAAAATTCTAACTTTTATTCATGTAGTAGAGAGTGACCGAAGTCATAAAAACACATTTTCGCGTTTTAAACGACACTTGCTATATTCAATTAAATAAAATATGGAGCCACCGACAGTTACAATTTGTAAGTCTAATTTAAAATAAAACCATAATTTCTATTAATTTTCTTTAGCACTTACTTTGTGGACGCAATTACACAAAATTTCGTAACTTCAGGTAAACACTCGCAATTTATAGTCAACCCGGACTGACTGAGCAAACTTTTGCCTATTCGCGATTTTTTTCCCGTGCTGCTTAAAATTTTACTTCATGTATAATTTTCGTCACTCTATAACTTCGTCGTAAAACTTCATAGTACAAAACTTCGTGATCAAAAACTACTATTTCTATTCTATACTTCTTCTATTCTTTTTTAAAAAAATATTCAAGTTAGAGTTTTTATAGACTTGGTTTCCCCCCTTGGATTAGGGTGACATCAATTTTTCTAAGAAATCCCACCAACATTTCGCTAGGAGTAGGAAACCTTTGTGTTGGAAAAATATGCTTTATCTATCCAGTGATTTAGGTTGACAATAGCTTATCCCCTTATTTACTCCGACGTTTTCAGTAAAATTCCATTGATTCGGAAGGAGAACTATAGTTTATTCGTATAACAAAATATTAAACATTTTTAATTAATTTTCCATAGGAACCGAAATCTAGGTCAACGCATAAACTATATTTTATTTTTTAACCGAAAATGGTACGTATACGCTTCTCCAGGTAAAGTTAAATCTTAAATTTGTTATACCGAAGGTTCAATTTTGTTTGTTTATCCTTTGTCCAATGAAATGACTTTAACTATTCGAGTGGGGACAATCTTGGTCCAGATTCCAGCGTCATCATGACGATCTTTGCTTTGTTAGTTGAATCGTGATTTTAAAATTGAAACTTCTCAAATAAAATAAAATTCTTGGTAAGTTTAATTTTATTCAGATTTAAATTAAAATTATTTTTTCAAAATAATTTAATTAAAATTTTATAAATTCTCGGTAGGTATTAAAACTTTGCGTATTTCCTTTTGCCTAAACAATTTATTTTTATTTTATTTTATTTTTTTATTTTTATAAATGTTTGGTTTAGAACACTAATTATTTTTGTTTCCAAAATAATCCATTTAATTGTTCTAATCTTCAATTATTTTTTCCAAAATAATTTACTAAAATTTTTCTTAAATGTTCAAGTATTTCCCCAAAATAATTTAATAATTTTTTTCTAATTATTTGAAATGATTTCAAAGGAATGATTAAATAAAATATTTTAATTTAATTTCTTTTATTTTTTTTCAAAACTTGTAAATTATTTTTATTTACTTCAAGGTATAATTTTAAATGATTATATTTAATAATCTAATTTTAATTTAGAATTTAAATATTTACTTTTTGATTCACTTCTTTAAAAGTCTCTAAAATTTTCAATGACAATATAATAGTTTTCAAAATTTTAATTTTTCAAAAACTACTTTGTAAAATGTTATCGCCTTAATGCGTGAATATTTTATAATATTGTTGAAAGTATTTAAAATCGTAATATTTCCTTCGAAATATTTTATTAGTCTACTGAAAATTATTGAACCTCGACGTAATATTCTTTTAGGATTGAATAATAAAATTATTTTTTATTAGTGCTTTAAAATAAATTCCAATTTTCGGCAAAAGTGACTTTGCTTTTTAAAACAATTATCGTAAATAAGATTTAGTTGTTATTTTTATTTTCATTTTCTTATAACTTTATTACCGACTCGTCACATTCGTCCCTCCATTATAAGTCGAAGGCAATTAATTTATTGCCTTTGACTTCAGAATATAATACTTTTAATTTATGACCTGTTTTGGGTTCCGACTAAAAGATTTCGAAGCGTGAGTTATGGAATCTTAATTTCGGTGTTCGTTAATTTGCTCGAAATGTAAATATCGTTGACAGACTAGTTAGTCCCTTTTTACGACCAGAAAATAAGTGCTTTCTTTACCTATGCCTATGAATGGTATCCTTGTGTTTGACTAGATTTACACTCGATATTTTAATATACATTGATTAAATTAAAAATGTTTTAGTTAGTTTTCTAATTACCTAACAAACAAAACCAAGATTATGGTCTATAATGCATCTTAAATAATTACTGCCCATATAAGGATTGTGTGGACAACCAAATTTTAATAAAATGCAAACTTTACAAAACAAAATTTTTAAAGTATTCTATAATTACGATAATCTTACTCATACTGACAGGTTGTATAGAGAGTTAATTACATGCAAATTAGGCACCCTCTTGCGGATTGAGCAATGCAAACTTGTCTATAAAATCCTACATAGGTATCAAAATCAAACATTAATATTACATTGTCTAACCAATTACGGAACACGAATTATTTATGATATTTATCAATTAAATACTAAAACAAATATGGGTCTTTATAATTCCATAGTGCATGCTTGCAAGGTATTTAATCTGTTGTCAAATAATATAAAGAATAGAGGGGTGTGCATTGTTCAAAAATGTAAAAGAACACTTTCTTAATGATCAGAATGGCTGAAAAGAACTATCCTCACACTACTTGTTTTTCTGGTATATTGGGAGAATATTATTAACATGTATATTTGTTGTTTTATGATTATTTTCTTAATACAAATTTAAAAACTGTTTATATCTTAGAATTTGTGATTCCTGAAAGTGTATACAAGGTATCCTAAAAATAGACAATTATATTTTTCATTATTAATAAAATTTTTATGACTCTTTGCCATGTTAAACCTCAAAAGTTTTATACAAATAATTTTTAAACCCCTTTTGCTTTAATAAACTCTTAAAGTCTGAAATTCATGCCAAAACCATTTTCTATTAACTACTGACTTTTGTCAGTGAATTTACTTAATGGATTTCAATCTAATAAAACCTTTAAAATGGTTGTAACATGGAAGTTTTGAAAAAAAATGAATTAAAACTGATAAGAGCGTGCAAAAATATTATGTACCTTATTAATTTAAAAATAAATCTGCAATGTAAGAAACGCAACATGATGAAATATTGTCAGATATTACGAAGTAAACTAACTTAACACAAAATTTATGGCGAACCGCGAATTAATCGTATATGAAAATTTTCTATAATAATATTAGTAAATGAACACACCGTATAAGTGATACCTTTTTGTCAGTCTATCATCTCTCCGTAAATAACTAACATTAGTTAGTGAAATATTTAGTAACTTTTTCTTTTCTCATAACTACTCCAATTTTTGAAACAACTTAAAACTTATACTTAGTTCCCTTTTTGTTTTAAAATACTAATTTGCCTTTTCTCTACTCTTAACCTAACTAAATACTTAACGTGTTATGAATAGTTGTCACATGCAAACACAAGAAATAATACTTAATAACATTTGAACCTAATTTTTCTTGTAAATAAAATTTTTTTTTTCATGCAATTTTCTTGTTATTTTCTACTTTTTTTTGGGGAACACTAGTTGTTCCCATTCCTATCTGATAATAAAGTTGTATTTAAAAATGGTTTCTTAAAATTAAATTAAAACACTAAACTTATACTTATTAAACGTATCTACCATAAAAATTTCAGAAATACTACCACACTATACTAAAGAAAAGTTAGTTTTTTTTTTATTTACTCACTCGTTGCCAGTGTTATACCCCTCGTCAATATCGTTGGGGTCTCTTCGAATTACCATGCGGAGCCGGCCAGGGATCGGCTCCGCGACGAAACGCCTCTCCCTTTGAGGCCTAAGGTGTTGGGGTATTGGCACAGGATCCAGACGCAAGGGGGGGCGTACCTGGAAGGCCCCCCTAAGTGCAGGTAGAGGTTCGGGCATCCGGACTAGGGGAGGGAGTCCATAGGGGACTTGGCGGACGGGGCCTGGGGGTCGAGGGGGGAGTATCATTCTTGGGGCTGGCGCCATGGGTGGTGGGGGCGGTGGCATCTGTCTAGGAGCTAGTGTACTCTCAGGGAGGGGAGGAGTATCAGGGGCCCTAGAGGGTCCTGCCACGGGATGTTGTATATCGTTTCGTATGGGCACTGGCCTTCGCAGTTTTCTCCTTTGAGCACAGGCTCTAATTGGAGCAGGATTTTCCGAGGGTACTGGGGGATCGACTAGCGGCGCGAGGCGACACACCTCACAGTCGCATCCCCTCAGCCCTAGTCGCTTCCAGACCTCCCAGAAGTCGGCCGGCTGGAAAAGGCCTTCGGCTGGTTTTTTGCATAGTGCACAAGTGCACGGTTCTAAGGGGAGATGCCCCCTTTTTAAGAAAACTGCTAGTTTCACTCTTATGCCCTGATACTCAGCATGGAGCAAATCTCTCCATAGGCATAGCAGGGCCCGCATTGGAAGTAGCGCCGGATGGGGGTGCACACCTTCGTAAAGCCCCCGGAACCCCCACAAATGATAAAGAGCCAACCGGTACAGGTAATCCTGCACCCATGGCTCTTGGACTTGGTGGACGAGCCGCAGAAACATTAGTAGCCAAATCATAATAAAAACTTTTTGTCAGTTGTTAAAAATAGTTTTTTTTTTCACACTGTCACCGACTTCAATAAATTGTCCGAATAAACGTCTAAAATAAAATACTATAAATTAAAAACACTATTAAATACAAAACACTAACGCAGGTAATCCGTTCCCGGATAAAATACTATAAATTAAAAAAAAAGAACACTATAAAATCAAAACTATCTCAAAATTAATCCGCTCGCGATTAAATTCTACTTCTAACTAATTTCTTCTAAAAAACGCTGAGATTTTCTGGATATTTTTGGGCCTATACTTAAAATGGAATTACTGGGCATCCTTGTTTTTCTAGTACCTTTTTTATATAACTTTCTTCCTCATGGTATCCCTTTCTTTTTTTAAAAATTAGTGTAACGTGGGCCTAATCAAGGGATCGTAAAATTTTATGCATTTCTTTTTATACCAATTTCTTCTTTATGCATCTAAACTTTTGGGTCATTTCCCATTAATAATCCTAATGTAAACAACCTTTCCTTGTATTAGAGTATTAGGACATAACACGTCATTCCTGGCTTGTTTTAAAGCACGGTTCGCAGTGTAAACCATGCTAACGTTTTGTCGCTAAAGGCATTCTGCGGTGAAATAGTACTTAAGCAGTGGTGCATAAGAGTCAATTTTGTTACGCAGGGCGTTCCTTCAGGTCCGAGCGTTTCTTCGGGTTAGAGCTTTCCTCTAGCAGTACTGCAGAGAAGCTAATATACACTGCTCCACAATAACTATAGAGTTTAGATTAGAGTTCGGAGTTTTAGCTATTTTCTATAGGATTATATATAGGATATACTGCCCACACTACTTAGTAATTTGAAATATAAGTTATTTTACAGGTTTTCGGTCTTCTTTTTCATACAAGCTCCATGTAATATTGGCATATTCATTTGGCATTGGATTTACCTTGGACAAATCAGTTCTAAGGGTGCTATACACTGGGTCTTGAGTATTTACAGGCGAATAATTTAAGGGCGTCTCGTTCTCAATGTTAAAAGTGACCTTTTTATTTCGTGCTGACTTTGACTTGGAATCTTCTGAAATTTCCGGAGCGGAAGGCGGGGTAGCTTGGCCAATATTTGTATCTACTGGTTCGCTATTTTTCATATAGGTGTTGTTATTTGCCTTGAATTCTTTTCTTTGTTTATGATGTAATACAAACAGGGTTAGAGTTGACCAAAATGATGCTACAAGTTCTATTGAACAGCCTCCTAGACGGTGGAGCGCTACAGCATTGATAAATACTTCTACTATATATTTTATGGCTCTAAAAATAAAGTACAGCCCTAAAATTCCACTGGTCCAAGTTCCTAGTATAGTAAAATATCCATACAACTTTCTGATGGTGGAGTTAGCTATTTCTTCCAACTCCTGTTTATTAAAGAGGCTCAGAGTAGAGAAGCCTTGGGATTCTACTTGCTGTCCAGCCATTTTTCGAATAATTATATTGTTTAAAGCTGCTCTTTGTGAACTAAATAAAATGGCGTCTTGTACCTTTTTAATCTCTGAATACGTGTAGAGCCCTCCTGCACCTAGGTCTTTAATCGATTGAAATTTAAATGGTTCTTCAGCATCAATATTTAACACTTGGGGCGTCACACTTTGTGAAGGCCGCGGGTCAAATCCAATCCATTTATTGTCAAGATAATATAAAGGCGGTATAATAGAGTTGCACTCAGTCTCAACAGCATAATCTTGTAAAATTCGAGTTACCGGTGACATAAAGTAACTTTTATTATTAACTGCGACAGGTAATTCTTCGTAACAACTGGTTTCTCTTCTTACTTCAACAGCTACTGGTAAACATTTTAAAATATACAGGGCTTCCCCTGCTGTTCGGGCTGTATAGCCTAACTGATTTTTTACAATGGACGCTACAGAGTTGGGGGAAAGTGGAGCTAGTAGTAAACGATTTTTTAGAATTTCTCGATGTAGAAGACATCTACGATGTATAGTTTGTGCAAACAGGTTATTTATACTTCTTTTAAATGATTGTTCTACATACAAAAATTTGGTATTTATGTACGTTAGAAGATCTGCATCTGTATTGTCTGTATTTAAATTGAATGGTGTCTGTTCTATGGCCTCTTTCTTTTCAATAACTAGTAATCTAGGATGTTCACTTTCCCAGACAAATGCTCCACAAGTAGCCTGTTGGCGGGTAAGCTGAATTGCAAATACTTTGTCCTTTTCTTCCACAACTAAATACCTGTTTCCTGAATTCTTTGGATGTTTTTCTCTGATGTAGGTAGCTCTTCCGTCATAAAGAATGTTGTACTGTTTACATTCTCCTGGTACTTCTCGCTCCCAGGTAGATTCTCCATTAATGGCATCTGAGCAAAAACCAGGTAAAAATTCACACGTTATTCCATTTAATAATTTAATTTCATTCTGCTCCAAAGAAACTTTGGCAAAGTAGTCCGTTAAGGTTAGTTTAATACTTGATTGAACCACGACATTATTCCAATTTTGTCCATTTTCATTGTATTGGCCAGGTTCACAATTTCTCTTTGGATCTATGTGTCCTGCCAGTGTTGCTGAGGAAGAAATTGTAGAATTTGCCCTTAATCTAGTAATAATATGGCCTCTTATTCCACGAAATTCTCTAAATAAATGTGTCTTCCGACATTCTTCAGCACCTATTTCATGCACGTACGTTAATACTCCATCTTCCACTGATGATTCGTGCGAAAATGCCCCGCAGTGTTTTATAATTCTCGTGATTTCTACCAAACAAGAATAGACGTGTACGTATTCAAATTTTCTTTTTTCTATAATTTGAGCGTAGCCTTCCTCAATATCATACCCCGAGTCGGGATCAGGGCAAGAAGCTACTTCTCTTAGAGATATCACAGTGACATTTGTAGAAGGATTCTTACAATCATAAGCTATTAGCGCCGTTTCCACACAGGCTAAGTAGTACCATAAAAACAGCGTCGCTCGTTTCATCTGTAAATAAGGATTCCTATTAAAACTAAAATCCGCAAACTTTTACACGGTGGCTCCATTACTAAATTACATTAATCTAAAACATAGTCCTTAAATCTGCTAGGCAGTTTTATTGTTCTAGTACGGGTGCGTTGTGCAACTTCTTCGTTGTCTGAATCGTCGAGAGCACTGTTATATTCTTCAGTCAGCTCTCCATCCGTTTCCTCTTCAGGTTGAATAGTAGTTTCGGAGGAATCAGAACCATCCTCACTTCCTTCACTTTCCTCACTGTGGTCAGAATCTTGGGTAATTGTGCGATTTTCTTCTTGTAGTTCCATGCCTTGGTTCAAAAACTCGTCAACGTGTTCTTGTTCATACTCTTGATTTTTCAGACAATTTTCAGTAGAGGTTGGCGCTTTGTCCCCGCGGACAGCTTCTTGATCATCCATTATATTATTTTCACCGTCCAGCAAATCTCCCTTATAGAGCTTAAGTCTTTCTGCATGGACCATATGTTCCTTTTTCCCTGAAATTTCTTTTATTTTAAACGTCACAGGGCCTTTCTTTTCGATTATACGATAAGGACCCTTCCATTTGGCATGGAGTTTTCTACTGAGATTTTTACTAGGAATAGCAGGACTATTCATATATACTAAATCTCCTAACATGTATTCTCTCCTTGTTTTTCGCTGATTCAGCCTTCCACATCTTTTGTCTATACTTTTTTCTATATTTTCCTTTGCAATTTCATGTGCAAGTTGCATTCGTGTCATTAGTTCCGATGCGTAATTATCATCTAGGTCATATCGTAGTCTGTCATCCTTAATGGTCAAATGAATTGGCAGTTCCATATCTCGTCCAAACATTAAAAAAAATGGCGATTCTTTAGTCGCATCATGAGGTAGATTTCGGTAAGCCATCATACAATAAGGTAAAATCCGGTCCCAGCTATCATTGTGTTCACTTACAAAATGACTTATCATTGTTTTAAGGGTTTTATGATAACGTTCCAAAATTCCATTTGCAGCAGGATGATAGGGGGTAGTTTGTAGCTTTGTTATGCCCATTAGTTTACAAATGTTTGTAAAAAGGCCAGAAATAAACTGAGATCCTAAGTCAGTCAAAAGCTGGCGAGGTGTCCCAAATTGTGTCACAATATTTTCTACGAAGGCTCTAGCTACGGTTTCAGCTTTTATATCCGGTAACGGAATGCATATTGGATAACGAGTTAGAAAATCAACACATGATAAAATATAACGATTATTATCTCGTGTTCTATTAAGAGGTCCCACGAGGTCTAGAGATATCCGTCCCCATACTAAGGTAGGTACATAGGATTTTTGTAGCTCCACTGGTGGCTGTGCATTAGATTTTCTGAGGTTGCAGGAATGACATTTTTCTACAAAGGTTTTTACATCACTTCTCAGAGTAGTCCAATAAAAATCTCTTAAGATCGATTCTTGCGTTTTCTTTTGACCAGGGTGGGCCGACAAAATGGAGGTGTGATAGAATTTTAAAATATCAGGAACTATGGACGCAGGAGCCATTAATGGATCATTTCTTTGATGTTCCTCGCGGCGGCGATAAAGCAACAGGTCTGGGCTCAAATAATATGTTGGATTATCTTCGGCGCAGATTGTTATAATTTCGTTCAACTTTGGATCTTCTCTTTGTAATCTTTTTATTTCGTCTCTAGTCCATATTACTGAGACTGAAGGAAAAATATCGTCTTCCTCAGTGACAGCCGCTACAACTTGGCTTGAAATCTGGTTATTTAATTGTGGTGAATCAGTTTTTGTGCTTTCAGTTCGTAACCTCGTAAGTGCATCTACGTTGGCGTTCATTTTACCTGGACGGTAAACAATGGTGAAACTATATTCCATTAAGTACATAGCCCACTTGGCTAGTCTGGAACTGGGATCCTTAACGGTTAATAGGAATCTTAGAGGCCGATGATCTGTGACAATTGTAAAATGAGTCCCTGTTAAATATACCCGATAGCGTTTTACTGCGTCTACAATTGCTAGCATTTCCCTTTCTATGGTTGAATAGCGTTGTTCTGCCCCATTAAGAGTTCGACTAGAATACATGATTGGGTGTTCTAATCCCTCATATTTCTGAGTTAAAATGGACGCAATGGCGGTAGCGCTGGCGTCAGTATTGACAATGAATTCTTTGTTGAAATTAGGGTATTTCAAAATGGGAGGTGTGATCAGGGCTGTTTTTAATGCTTCGAAAGCTTCAGTTTGCTGCTCCGTCCAATGATACTTCACATTCTTTTTGGTAAGTAGGGTTAATGGCTGACTTACTTTTGCAAAGTTTGGAACAAATTTTCTGTAAAATCCACATAGTCCCAGGAAAGCACGAATTTCTTTGACATTTCTCGGGATAGGATAATTTTTGATAATCACTGTTTTCTCAGGTTGGGTGGTATATCCGCCGGCTGAGACGATATGCCCTAAGTATTCGATCTGGCTCTTCAGAAAATTACATTTGGTAGGTTTGAACTTTAAATTACTGTCTTTCATTTTTTGAAAAATGTGTCGGAGACGTTCCAGATGGGTTTCTACGTCAGCTGAGAACACAATAATGTCATCGAGGTATACTAGACATTCGTTATAGGTAAGTTTTCCAAATATATGATACATGAGACGGCTCCAAGAGGCTGGTGCATTTTTAAGGCCCATCGCCATTCTCTTGAATTGGTAGTGGTTGTCAGGAGTCGAAAAAGCTGTTTTTTCCCGGTCTTCGAGCTCCAGAGGGACTTGGAAATAGCCTGATGCCAGATCCATGGTTGAAAACAATTTGGCACCGGATAATCGGTCTATAGTCTCTTGAATATTTGCCAATGGGAAATAATCTGTCTTAGTTATCTCATTTAATTCACGAAAATCGATTACCAGTCGATATTGAACATCCTCTCCTGGATGCCGTTTCTTTTCTATAAGAATTGCAGGAAAACTCCAAGGCGATTCACTTTCCTCGATAATATCGTCGTCCAATAGCTTTTGTATTTCTTTCTTTAATATTTCTTGCCTATGAAATGGTACTCTATAGGGCCTCTTACAAATGGGAGGAACGTTTTCTGTGATAATGCGATGCGTGACGTGGCTTGTACAAGTTAACTTCTGATTGGGCGATTTAAATATATCAATATATTCTACAATCAGGTTTTTCAGTTTAACTTCGTCTTCGTTACGGGGTTTCTCTAAATTAAGCTGTCGCAAAATTTCTTCAGTGTCCTTCTTACTTATATGCCCTATCAAACTTCCTTCCTTTCTCTCTTCAGGTAGCTCTACTTCAGCTTCAAAAGCTTGCGCAATAATAGTCTTAGCGGGTATCGTAATATCTTTATCTGTAATATTAATTATACGTACGGGAACTTCTGTATTAACACAACATAAAACTCTTGCAACGAGCAATTCTCGTGGGCCATTTTCACATGGTTCTATCACAATGTGCTGAGTCTTGACTCTAGACGCCTTTTCCAAAGTCGCCATACACATAGCTTGACACATTGCAGGTATGTTCACACTTTTCTTTAAACTGACTACCCTTTTATCTTCCGAAGCACTAGGAGTACACCTTGGTGCACTGTGTTCCTCTTGGCTTCCCTTCTTCCTAAAACTTACTCCATTTTTCTTTTCTCCTTCCAAAACACTAGGAGCATCTCTTCGTAAACTTTCCTTTTCTTTGCTTTTCAACAAGTCACAACTTTCTTTTTGTGGCTCAAATTTAATATTCCCTTGTACCTTTTGCGTAACGGAAGCTGCAGTCTTCCCAGGTCCTTTCAAATTTTCGTTAGCTAATGGTTCTTTCTTGTAATTGGAGAAGTCCAAACGAGTGCCATTCGTCTGAAATTCACATTCCCTCGTTAAAGGCACTAACGAGGAATGACTAGCATAACGAGCCTTTGTATTGACCTCCATTTCATTAAATCTACGCGTTAGGTTCTTCAGTTCGGTATGTACATCTAGGAACATCCTTTCCACTTCACCTTTTGCCAAAGTTACCATCGCATCTACATCTTCCTTGGACTTTTCTTCCATTAAGGGTATCTCATCGTCAAATGCATACATACAACAATTTCCCCAATCAATTTTTACACTATGTTTTCTTAAAAAGTCTATCCCTAACAACAAGTCCGCTCTAAAACTATCAGTATCTACTACAACAAAACTATGAGTTACTTTTGCGCCACTCATAAAGGTAATTGGTATATCGACTATTCCTAGCGTTGGAATAATATTTCCTTGTATATCTACTAAAATACTATCAGTACGTTTGATTTTAAACCCCTCCGCAATATCGGGTTTAACTAGGGATACTACGGCTCCTGAATCTACTAATGCATTATAAAACTCCTTATCTATGGTTACCTTAGCAACATTGGCTGGCTTCGGAAACTCTCCCTGTGAGCACGTATATATCCCTACCAGTTTCTTCTTTATTCCCAACTTGCTCTCTGCACAGCCGGTCTCCGGGGTTGTTGAGGGGCTGTGTAGTGGTTTAAAGCAGGATTTGGCTGTCTGCTTGAAGTTTGTCTTGTAGGACAAAATTGAGAAATATGTCCCGGCTGCCGGCAATTAAAACAAAGTCTTTGGGACATGTTTGCTGGTCGTTGTTGTGCTTGCCTATTGTTTTCTGGACAATCCTTGCTAAAATGTCCATTTTTTCCACATTTAAAACACGCTGTTGGACAGTATCTTGAGGTATGACCTTCCTTGTTGCACTTAAAACATACCATAGGTCTCCGGTTTCCGTTATCAGATCTTTCAGGCCTTCTTCCATCTTGGTTCTCTGGGTATCTACGCTGCTCTACATTTCTTACACCTTGGTTCTGCACCGCTCTACAATCTCGGGATATGGTTGGATGTATCAGGTTCTCAATGGATTCTTCCCTTTCAGCATACTCTAAGGCTTTTTCCAGGGTAGTAGGACTTGACGATAACACTCTCTGTTTGATCGGCATAAGCAGGCCCAGCGTGAATTGAGTCGTAATGTCTTGCTCTAATCTGGTAGTAATAATGTTGTCTATGGCTGGGTCTCCTGTGAGTGTGACGGTACGATTGGCTAACAGCTTTAACCTAGTGAGAAACTGGCGGCAAGATTCCCCTGTTCGTTGACGACATTCAATGAAATTTTTCATTGCAGAGCCCTTTACATATTGACGAACGAACTGCTTTTTCAAAGCGTCTTTTAAGGTTGTCCAGGAAGTAGTGGTTTTAAGAGTTGGCTCAGACTCTATAAATTGCTTAGCTCGGTTTCGAAGCTTGAGGCGAGCAATGGCCACTTTTTGTTCATCAGTCCAGTTGGCTAATAGGGCAGTTTCATCAATCACAGCTAGAAAATCGTCAATACTGCCTTGTCCCTCGTAAGTTGGAACGGATTCAATCCCAATAACTACATTATTGGTTGTTACAGTTACGGGCGATACAACTGGTGGAGTTGAGCTGGTAGACATTTTAAAACTAATTTTAAACGGCTATAGTCGACAAATTAAATATTCCAGTCTTCACAAACAAGCCAATTTTTGCAACAAAATGTTTTTATCTTCCATAAAAATTTTTTTGCTGTTCATAAAGCAATCTAATTTTTCCACTGAAAATGTTTTCCATTCATTTCTCAAAATAAACCATAAATCCTTAATTTTTCTCTTTAAAGCGTAACTGTAAAATTTAGCATGAAAAATAATTTTCTCGAAAATTTTCAATTTTTCTGCGTAAATTTATCACTAATTCTGCCAAATTTCTTAATTATTGCAGAATTTTTTGCAAACCCCACACCTGACACCAATTGTGAAGCCTACCGCGTTAATTACTTTATTTTAGGGAGCTATCAGGTTGGCGCTAACGGGGTAGGTTACAAGTACTCTTTCTAGTGGGTTCAATAAGTCTCGAAGGGAGCAATATTTGTTGTTTCATTACTAACCTCTGGTGTTTCTATTAGCTTGCCTCGTCGTCGTAACTAGAAGTTCTGGCAGAGAATTCGCACACTGTTGGATCTTGCCGTATAATTTGCAACAGAAGGGATAGTTGCAGTCATTGTAAAATTCTAACTTTTATTCATGTAGTAGAGAGTGACCGAAGTCATAAAAACACATTTTCGCGTTTTAAACGACACTTGCTATATTCAATTAAATAAAATATGGAGCCACCGACAGTTACAATTTGTAAGTCTAATTTAAAATAAAACCATAATTTCTATTAATTTTCTTTAGCACTTACTTTGTGGACGCAATTACACAAAATTTCGTAACTTCAGGTAAACACTCGCAATTTATAGTCAACCCGGACTGACTGAGCAAACTTTTGCCTATTCGCGATTTTTTTCCCGTGCTGCTTAAAATTTTACTTCATGTATAATTTTCGTCACTCTATAACTTCGTCGTAAAACTTCATAGTACAAAACTTCGTGATCAAAAACTACTATTTCTATTCTATACTTCTTCTATTCTTTTTTTAAAAAATATTCAAGTTAGAGTTTTTATAGACTTGGTTTCCCCCCTTGGATTAGGGTGACATCAATTTTTCTAAGAAATCCCACCAACATTTCGCTAGGAGTAGGAAACCTTTGTGTTGGAAAAATATGCTTTATCTATCCAGTGATTTAGGTTGACAATAGCTTATCCCCTTATTTACTCCGACGTTTTCAGTAAAATTCCATTGATTCGGAAGGAGAACTATAGTTTATTCGTATAACAAAATATTAAACATTTTTAATTAATTTTCCATAGGAACCGAAATCTAGGTCAACGCATAAACTATATTTTATTTTTTAACCGAAAATGGTACGTATACGCTTCTCCAGGTAAAGTTAAATCTTAAATTTGTTATACCGAAGGTTCAATTTTGTTTGTTTATCCTTTGTCCAATGAAATGACTTTAACTATTCGAGTGGGGACAATCTTGGTCCAGATTCCAGCGTCATCATGACGATCTTTGCTTTGTTAGTTGAATCGTGATTTTAAAATTGAAACTTCTCAAATAAAATAAAATTCTTGGTAAGTTTAATTTTATTCAGATTTAAATTAAAATTATTTTTTCAAAATAATTTAATTAAAATTTTATAAATTCTCGGTAGGTATTAAAACTTTGCGTATTTCCTTTTGCCTAAACAATTTATTTTTATTTTATTTTATTTTTTTATTTTTATAAATGTTTGGTTTAGAACACTAATTATTTTTGTTTCCAAAATAATCCATTTAATTGTTCTAATCTTCAATTATTTTTTCCAAAATAATTTACTAAAATTTTTCTTAAATGTTCAAGTATTTCCCCAAAATAATTTAATAATTTTTTTCTAATTATTTGAAATGATTTCAAAGGAATGATTAAATAAAATATTTTAATTTAATTTCTTTTATTTTTTTTCAAAACTTGTAAATTATTTTTATTTACTTCAAGGTATAATTTTAAATGATTATATTTAATAATCTAATTTTAATTTAGAATTTAAATATTTACTTTTTGATTCACTTCTTTAAAAGTCTCTAAAATTTTCAATGACAATATAATAGTTTTCAAAATTTTAATTTTTCAAAAACTACTTTGTAAAATGTTATCGCCTTAATGCGTGAATATTTTATAATATTGTTGAAAGTATTTAAAATCGTAATATTTCCTTCGAAATATTTTATTAGTCTACTGAAAATTATTGAACCTCGACGTAATATTCTTTTAGGATTGAATAATAAAATTATTTTTTATTAGTGCTTTAAAATAAATTCCAATTTTCGGCAAAAGTGACTTTGCTTTTTAAAACAATTATCGTAAATAAGATTTAGTTGTTATTTTTATTTTCATTTTCTTATAACTTTATTACCGACTCGTCACACGGTTAACTGAACGGATAAAATAACATCTTACTTAAGATATAAAACTGACCAATCACAATGTTTGGTCAATTACAAAGTCACTAAATTTACACGTTGGAAATTTTACGAATCTTACACATAACAAAAGTGAGGTTAAGAAAATACTTTATGAGTGCACGGAATGGTGTGAAAATTGAAGATATAATTTTACCGAACTATTTTTAAGTTTTGAACTAAATATTTGTGCACAAGTGCCCTTTTTTTTCAAAAATCTCCAGTTTTCCACTCATTTCTGGACAATAACTACAAAATAATGCATATATGTACCCCTTCTCCCAAAAGTCCCGCATAAAATTAATTGTGCATCTTTTGACATAAAAAATCTCATAGAACTGTCGTCACGTCTTTGACAATTCTTTTTAATGGAACACCCTATATATTGTACTATTTTCTGATTCCCCACAAAATTCTACGCTTATGTTGTAAATGTCATATGTCTAAATTCAATAGTTTTTGAGATATTGATGTTTAAAATATAGCATTTTTTTACTTTGACAGGCTGTAACATTGGAACGGTTCATCTTAGAGACAAATGGTTTTCACCTCCTTATCTTAGTTTTTTATTCTCTATCCAAAGAACCTAACCTCCGATTTACCATGTTAAACCGTTAAAACCGGTTTTTTGGTTTTGTCAAAAAATGCACAATTGAAAATTAAAAATTTACGGGTCCGAGCATTTTTCCTAGATCTTTTTCCTTTATTTAATATTAATTTTATGCGGGACTTGGGATTATGGGGCTTCAACCCTAATCGACCGTAAACTCTTATTACATCTACTCAACTGATATAGAAAAATAACTGGTAAATTCGCCTTAAATGGTGCAAACTGAAAATAAGTACCTACATAAAACTAAATAAATTCAAATTTCAACTTTTGTTCATTATTGTTAATAAATATATCGATTTTTTTCAGTTATTCTGCAAACTACCGAATGTGAGAAATATATTCAACGTGATTGTGAAATTATGATGCCTAATTTAAATAATTTTTATTCTTTAGTATGAAGTTCAAAAATTGGGTCGTGGAAAAAATATACTATACAACTCGAATCTCACAAGGAAGTAAATTGAGCACGACATCATAGGCAGAGTGCTCAAACTTCTGAGTGCGATATGGACAATCAACTAGAGTTGAACAGTATATTTTTTCTACGACTAAACTTACGAACCTTATGTTAACATTTTATCAAAAGTTTGCGGGCTGCCGGGCTTGAACTCACGACCATTGAATCAAATATTTGCCGTTCTGCCATTTCGGTCAAATGATCATGTTGAAATTATGATGAAACCAACTCAATAATAATGCTACATGAAATTAATTTTCTACGCACATTCAGCAGGTTGCATTATTGATAAATCTATTATAGATGCGTATATAGTTTGTTATATTGAACAAATTAATAATATATATATACATATATACCATATACATATATACCATATACATATAAATTATATATTTTAGTGTCTTGAAAAAGAAGGTGGGGCCTCAGTAAATACAATAAACTGATTTGTGACTGATTAGTCAATACTTTATAAGAACGCCACAGTGAAATATAATTTGTCTAGCAATGTTGTCAACTAATGGAAAATTTCCAAAATTGTGAGAACAAAGCACAGAAGAATGATAGGTCGGCGCTGTCTCCAACGGGAAAAGCGAAATTCTTACGCACAGTGTTATATTCGTAGAATATTCTTTAGGATTACTTGTGGTTGTGATCTGCTAAAAAAAAGGACTTTTTCCGTATTGTGAGCTATCATGGAATTTTTCTTAACAAATTGGAAATTTTATTTTTAAAGAACACTATATAGCTCTGACCGTAAGAATATGAAATTTTGTCGTACAGTTAACTGGAATAGCCTTTAACTTTTCTCGTCACTTAAGTGCAAAGAAAAAAAAAAGAAAAATTCCGCGTGGGAGTAGAAAAACTACTATACACCGTTCCTCGGATTAATGTATAAAATCCTCTAATTGTCTAGAATATAAATAAACTTTACATTAGTCTTTTTACAACTGCACTTTACAAGCAAACGACAACACATGCGACAGTACAAAATAAATTAGTTGGCGTTTTTACTACATGGAAAAATTCGCCACGGAAACAACACTCAATTTATAAAAGTAAGAAAAATGCATTTTCCGGTGACTGTTCATCTTGGCAAAGAGCTAAGCCAACGCTTGGCATATTTATAAAATAACTCTGATGTCAAGTGGAGACTTCATCACCTCCGTTTTAATTTATGGTTCGTATTTTGTTATTTTAGCCTACACGTCTAACGTCTCGTCTCTTGGATTAAGCTTTAAATTACGAGTCTCACATTTTTATGTGTTTTTGGATGTCTAAATAAATAATTGTTCATTTCCAGGAATATTGTTTTTAATAATTCAGTGAAGTTTAATCCAAGAAGTAGCATTTGTGAAGATATAATATTTATTTCTTGTGTTTTAATTAGATCCATTCATTCCACAACCAGTGGCGTAGCCAGAAAATATAATAGTGGGCGCAAGTAGAATATTTTTTTCTGGAGAAAGGGACAGTTGGGACTACCTGTATTTTATGATATTGCAGCCAGCGAAGAAGGGGAAAAGCGCCGCAGGCGAAAAATTTTCGGGACCACGCCCAAAGTTCAATTAAAATTTACATAACTACTATCAAATTTCAAAAATTAAATTATTACCTCTCCCCCTCTGCATGTTTAGAATAAATTTGTTTTTGTAAATGTTTTTTTTTTTATTTTTTTTTTGATACTCCTTTTTATTAAAAAAAAACACTTTATATTTGTGAAAAATATGAATATTGGTGTGAATCCAAAATTTTAAAATAAGACGTATGTATGACTCCAACCGGCGTTTTCCGGGCTCGGTTTTTCATGACTAAAAATAAAGTAAATATCGCTCACCACGCCAAAATTGATGATATTCTCAGAAATCCTGTCTTTTAGGAGCGTGTATCTAGGAGCAGTTTTTGGTGCAAATGCTTAGGTTTTGAAATACTCCTTCTTAAGTGCCGTTTTGTATATTCATAATAAACCATTCTCGTTTCTTTCCGTACTATTTTTTTTATTATAAATTATCACACTTCTTCCATAAAAAATGTTTCAATTAAAATTTTTCTCTTTAAAATAAATACCTATATAATTGTTTTTGTTGTAAAAATATTTTTTTGCATTGGGTTATATTTTTGTTGATTTAAAATAGCTCTAAAAAAGGGAAAACTGAACAGACAAGTATATATGTAACAGAAAAATACAATAAAATCTTATTCTTTTTACCGGTTTTCCTTTAAAATTGCATTATAAATCAATAACTGAAACGACATGCATCTGAAACCTTAATCTCTATATAAACTAGAAATTTAAGAAGGAAAGGGTTAAAAACTAAACGTTTCATACAAGACCGCCACTGTCCACAACCATTTATAGTGTATTTTGTTCTCATCTTCTAAATTCTTTTTTCAGAGTGTCTGTCTATGTACCGGATGGACTTTGAAGAAGTTTGATCCATTGTGTTCGCCCTAGTTTGTTTTTTATTATACCCACTAGGGATTTCAATCCCGGAATCCGGGGATAGCCACCATTTTTACCATACTTTTCCGATCCCGGGAAATAAAAACATAATTCCGGGATCAAAAAAAAAATCACTCTTCATGATATTACCAGAAATGTTATTAAGTAAACTCAAAATCTTATTCCTAAATTAACATTGTCAACCTATAGAGATAAAATAGCATTTTAAATTTAAACGAGAATAGTTTACACTCCTAAAAATAACATGGTATGGATTACTAAAATTTGGTTCTGACAATTATTTATTTTCGTGAAATCGGACTCAACCCAAAAATTAGTCTGTACAACCAAAAAAAATTGTCGCTATTAAACTGTTAAACTAATTAACAACATTAAACCAACCCAAACTACAAATTTTAGTTGTCACAACGAAATTTTGTATACGGATAACTAAATATTATATGGTACCCGTTGTAATAATTGTAAATATGGAAAATTGAAATTTTTTTTTCAAGGAAATATTGTTTTTGTTAATGATGCAATCTACAAAATATTGCCAAAGCATTCATTAATTTTTGCCAAACTTGAAATTTTCATACAGTAACAATTACGTATGTAGTCACAACATTGTGTTTATTATCTTTTTTCTGTACTTTCTAATTGTAAGAGAGAAGTTTAATCATAAATAAGTAAAAATTTTATATTTTTGTCATTGCAGTTATACATTAGAAAGTTTGAATAAACTGCTTATAACGCATGGCAAAATTAGCCAGTTGATTTGATAGAAATAATTTTAAAAAAAATCTTGTTTCATTTCAAAAAAAAATGTCAAATGTAATTTATACTTAGTAACGAAAAATAGTCCTTCCTAGAGTCCCTATTTAAATAAAAAATGCCTTGGTATTACTACTCTATTAGGTATGCGTAAACTAATTGGAATAAATTATCAGGGATATTATGGTTTCTTTAAAAAAAATTATTTAAATTATCCTTGTTCTCTGATGTCTTTTATAATACATAGGTACTTATGCAATACAAAACACTAGATTCTTAACTTATTTTTATGAACCTTTTGGGTTGTTCAATAGCTTATAGAACTGAATTGTTCTTATTTAAATTTTCTTATGTGCAGCTGCGATTAAAAAAACAAAAAATATTCCCTGGACTTTCTATTTAAAATATACAGCTATATTTTACAGTTTATTTTTTATTTATAAAAAGCTGATTTAAACTTTCTAATGTACAACTGCAATGATAAAAAATAAAATGATTACTTACTTATGATTTAACTTCCTTCTGCCAATAAGAACGTGCACAAGAAAGACAACAAACACAAATAAATTAGACCAAATATTGTCACATCCAAGCATGCGTGCAATAACCAGGAAATCAACATGAAAATGGCCGATTATTGCTTTAAAAACACGAAAAAAAGGACACGGAAGCGCAAAACACCCTAACATAACATAACCTCGGGCAGTCCTGGCTAGAAAGATGTCACCCACCGTCAAGGACGTCAAGTCTCTGTTGTACAGTGAGTACAGCGATGCCGTTAGTTATACATATGAAGAATAATATTACTTGAAAAGAAAAGTTAGTTCTGGTAACTAAGAATGTATCTTAATCAAAATTAACAAAATGATAGGGACAACAAATTCATCATGTGTTATTACAACGATCTTAAGTAGGAACCTTGATGTAACATTTAAATAGGATATATAAAGAGTAAAATTCAGCTAAACAAAATATTTTATTTCTGCCAACTAATATGAAAACAAGATATTTTATTTGCTTCATTTTTTGGTAAATATAACCAAGAAAAAAATCTTTTTTGTTTTCCTAACTAAAAATAGTTAGGGATAAATACAAACATGAAGTCTTTCTCCACTGGTTTATTAAAGTTATTAAATTATGGTAGATACTCGACATGTTTCGGGTGTCATCAGGAATAAATTACAAAGAGAAAATAGTGATAAGTGAAAGGAACAAAGTTAAATGGTAGTGAACATCAATGGGTTGTGATTGGTATATTTAAAAATCAGAGGTTAAGTCTTGACACTGACCATGAGCAACAGGAAACAGTGGCAAGAGGGGGCCCATTAGGGCAGAGAGAAAAATATATAAGAAAAATGGAAACTCATGGGTCAAGAACTCTCATCCCGAAAAACCATGGGGAGAGTAAGAAAGATGGTGTAGAAAGAAAAAAGTTGTTTATTTAAAAAATAACCTAGCGAATTACTTGAAGGTATGTACCAATTAAATTGTGTTATGTAATCTGTAAAGAATAAAAGAAATTATTTAGCAGATGAGAAGAAATATATATTTAGTTTAATATATTATTATATTAAAATGAACATTTGAATAATTTATTTAAAAATTCCTTATATTATATAATTAATAATAATATTCAAATGTTCATTTCAATATATATTAAACTAAATATTTCTTCTCATCTGCTAAATAATTTCTTTTATTCTTTACAGATTGCATAACACAATTTAATTGGTACCTATAAGTAATTCTCTAGGTTATTTTTTAAATAAACAACTCTTTTCTTTTTACACCACCCTTCTTACTCTCCCCATGGTTTTTTCGTGATGAGAGTTCTTGACCCATAAGTCTCCATTTTTCTTATATATTTTTCTCTCTGCCCTAATGGGCCCCCTCTTGCCACTGTTACCTGCTGCCCATGGTCAGTGTCAAGACTTAACCTCTGATTTTTAAGTATACCAATCACAACCCTTTACTCAACATTTTATCTTTCAAGACTCGGTGAGAGCTCCATTGATGTTCACTACCATTTAACTTTGTTCCTTTCACTTATCACTATTTTCTCTTTGTATTTTATTCCTGATGATGGGTGTTACTACACCCGAAACATGTAGAGTATCTACCATAATTTAATTACTTTAATAAACCATTGGAGAAAGACTTCATGTTTTGTTTATCCCTATAAATTAACTCCACTTTAAGAATGGACTACTTCTTCAAAAATAAAAATAGTTATTTTTGGTAACGTAAACAAGAGAACAAATAAAAATTAGTACCAAATACCAAGTCATTTTTAAGAGTGTATAATTATTGGTATTCTTAAATTTTGTCCAACATGTTAACACACTCCTAATGTTTCCGACTAGATTCCCTCATGTTTAATACAAATTTTTGAAGTTCGTAAACTGAAAGGATTTATGAACATATCAAAATTCCGTTAAACGATCTCTTTCTATTTCGTATGCAGCATCGCTGATAAGGCTCTACCACGCGCAAATTTAGAGGATGAAAAACACCGTTTCGCTACTGCAGGATTCTGCAAAGGCTATTTAAGATATTTGTCGGGACAATTTAAAATTTAATAAAGGAATGTTTGTATTTCTAAGGTACAAAGCCCTTTTTTGAAAAAAATAAGAATATGTATAAGAAAATGCCCACTAAAGGTGCGTATTTTTAGGCCCTTTTCCAAGGTTAATATCGTAGCTAAGAATTTTTTTTTCAAAAAAATAGCCATGTACCTTAGAAGTTCCATGTCTTATCTTTAAGACTTCAAAAATTGAGACAAAACAATGTCGTAATAAGTCCGTTATCTTGCAGCGCGCAACTCATGTTTTAGGTAAATTTTGTTGTCATGTTATAGAAGTTGCCTATATACAGCTGAATTTATTCTCGGCTGACGTGAAACAATTTACATCCAGAGAGAATAATGATACACTGAAAAAAATTATAGGTGGTCGAACAAGAAGTAATTTCGGGGGAAATTTTGGGCTAAATTTTATGTTCTTCTTTTTGGATTGTCAATGCCAATAACAGAATATCTAAGCGTCAATTTTAAAAAGACGCAACTAGTAGTTGTGCTATATACTCTGGGTTGCCATAAATGTTTCGGCTTAGACCGAGATGGTTTATAATGCGCCAGAAGGCAAAATGTTCAAGGCGCTTTCACCATTTTGTCAAAACGGGTGTTTGGGCTTTCAAAATTTCTTATTCATGTTAGGTAAGGATAAGAATTGAACGAAATGCAGTGGATTTGTTGATGTATTGCAATCAAAAATGGGCTATATTGATTTTTTTTTGTTTCGTTTTTTATCGAAATGGGCCATTGTCTTGATAGTGAACAAAATATACTAAGGTAAATAGCTTATTGGTATTAGAGGCCCAAACTGGGTCACCGGGAACTTATGACAAATCCCAGGATGTATGGTAACCCTGGTATATTAACTCTTAGATCTAAAATTAAAGTTTAATTTGTCTTGGTAAAGGGTGATAGGTGCAATAAAATGCCATTTATGAAGGTTCTTAGTGAGTAAGGAAACCAACTGTTGCATAATGAATCTATTTCTATTCGATTGTTTTTATATTTTATGCTTATTATACAGGCTCTATATATTGTTTATATAGTGAGCTTCTGTCTAAACCTGTTAAAATATGAATTCATCTTAAAGGTGAAATGTGTTTATTATTTTATCCATGGTTTAACGATTTAAAAGTAGTTGTCAGGCACGAATTTGGCGTTGGTCACATGATATTTATCTGTCCATGTTATTGGCTCGCAGCTACAATTTGGTGCAGCGAGACTACTGTATAGTGACAATGCTTCTAAGAAGCTAGGTAGGTAATATATAAAAATTGGACAGTATGCCACGCAGAGTAATAAAATACAATTTTTTGTTAGGCATGTGCGTCCATAGAGAGGGCTGTTGCTCTTGACCAAGGGGGAGCGGGGGGGGGGAGGTAGATATACTTTTTTACTAACTTTTGTTAGGGGGAGTTTATGAAACGACTGCGACATTTTTTTTTTGTAGGAATCACTTTTGATAGAAGTTCTTGAAAACGCAAAGTTTTTTTTTTTTGTAGCCACTTTTGAACGGTGGAGAAAGTGTAGAAAAGGCTGCGAAGTATTTTATTTTATAGAAGTCACTCTTGAGAACTTACACGTTTTTTTGCCTACCCCCCTATCACTTTATGTTTATAAAAAACATTAATACCGTGATTTTGTATCGGATTGGCGCGACGATACGGTACTACCTCCTGTTGTTTCTGTGTTACTAAAAAAAAGTCTAGGTACTTACTTTTTCCTCTTTTGAGGGTGCAGCGCAACTAATCGTCAAAAACATACCACTTTAAAAAAAAAATTATAATGGCACGGAACGCGACGGACAAAATACTGCGCGAGTTAGTAACCACAGTCAACAAATCCTGGAACCAGCGGGACTTATCTTTTGTTTTTTAAATAAACACGGTGAAAAATTTGTAATATAAGAAAATTTTGATTGAAAAACTATTGACCTTACGAAGTATTTGATAACCAATGCTGAAAACCTTTAGTTTCAGGGTAGGCCTGTGCCTCCCAATTTTGAAAATTTGACAGTATATGCTAATGCTGATGGGGGCGATCGGGCCAAAATATTTTTATAATGGTGGCACTTCCCGTTATACTGGAAGTGTCAACTTCCTTATTTTAAATAGAATACTCTATATATTACTACATTTTTGTATTCTACGCAAGAATTTAGGCATATCTTGTATACCATGTCCTATACCTATGTCTAAGCGTTTTAGATATTTTTAATAGATTTTTTATAATATTTTAATAACTATTAATACAGGGTGTTTAAACAATACGATTAAAAATTAAATTGAAAAACTGCAAAAAGACTAGTTTTTCAAATGGAAATACACAAATTTTATAATTATTCCTTATTTAGCATTAAAAATAAGGGTAAGTTTGTATATCCCAAAAAATTTTAGTTTTAGAAACATTGCCAATTTAATATTTTTATATGGCGATTTTGCTGCAGATTTTAAGTTTAGTTACTTTTAGTTGGCTATAACGGCGATGAAAAACAATCAAATGCGAGAAAAATTTATGAAGCTGTCACTTACCATTTAAACATCATTAATTATCATGTATGTACGCTTAAATTGTACAAACGAAGATTATTTAAATTTATTTATTATTTATGGAGAGTGTGTTAAAGTTATATTAAGAACATGGGACACATTTGCCAATCGATATCTTCAAAACAGAAGCCATCACAACGTGCTTATTAATAATATTCAAATGGTAAAATTAGATTTTGCTGTTTTTCAACGCCGTCATAGACAACTAAGAGTCACTGAACTAAAAATCTGCAGCAAAATTGCCATATACAAATATTAAATTAGCAATATTTCGAAAACTAAACATTTTTGGAATATACAAACTTACCCTTTTTAATGCTTAACTAAAAGTAATTATAAAATTTAGACTTTTTGCAGTTTTTTCAATCTTATTGTTTAAACACCCTGAATTAATAGTTATCAAAATATTATAAAAAATCTAATAAAGCAGGTCCTTTATAACAAGGAATCCCGCTTAAATTAAATAAATATAAGGCTTCTTTATAGAAAAAATTGATAATTATTTTAAGGCTTGCAAACGTCATTCTTAACAGAAAAATTCAAATATGTCAAAAACGCTTAGATATTTATAGGTATAGGTATACAGGGTGGGGACTTTAACTGAAATAAATTCGATTTTATTAAACCTGCTGAAGTTGCGCCTACAAAATTTAGTATGTGGGGGTTTTGGAGCATGCGGAATTGGATTATGAAGTCGGCGCAGTTGCCAGATTTCTCAGCTTTGCGCTACACGTAGTAATTTTGTTATTTTAAATGGAATGCACTATTTATTTTTATTGCAGTGAATTGGTAGTATCAAATTTAGTAAGATCTCAAATTTACAAAATTCTATCTTCACTAGTTTCTGAGCTATGGCAACACTGTAGTTCGCTTAAAAAGTACCGGGACGCTTGTCTACCTCCATAGTTACTAAGTTATTGACAAGCTTCAAGAAAAGTTCTTGTCTTTTCAAAATGGCCAATTTAATTTAAACTTTAAAAATAGAAATTCTCATGATACTTTTTAATGGAACTACAGTGTTGCCAGAGCTCAGCAATTAGTGAAGATAGAATTTTGTAAATTTGGCATCTTATTAAATTGGACACGCCCAATGCACTGCAATAAAAATAAATTGGGCATTCCATTTACATTATTAAAATTACTACGTGTAGCGCAAAGCTGAGAAATCTGGCAACTGCGCCGACATCATAATTCAATTCCGCATGCTTCAAAACCCCACATACCAAATTTTGTAGGCGTAACTTCAGCAGTTTTAATAATATCGAATTTATTCCAATTAAAGTCCCCACCCTGTACAAAATCTGCCTAGAATCTTACGAAGAATGCAAAAATGTAATAATATATAGGATGTTCTATTTAAAATAATCACGCTGATACTAGGGTTTCCAACCCTCCCGATTTAGTCGGGAGGCTCCCGCTTTTTACTAAACCTCCCGCCGCCCCCTCACTTAAACAAAACTCCCGCTTTTCCGATAACACGACGGACGCCTAATAACTGTACAGCTGCCTTAGAGAGGGGCAACCTTTTTTTTTTAGAAAGCACGTTTGATGAGAGGAGAAAGAAATATAAAAGGCACGCCACAGCGTAAGGACAACGGGGTATCGACTTTTTTTTTAGAAATCATCAATATAATTATTTTAAGCACCTCAAAAAAAACTTGTCCTCCAGGCACTATCCACCTCCCGCTTTTCAATTTTTAAAACCTGACTACCCTAGCTGACACTAACTTTCGGTATAACCGGAAGTACCACCATTATGAAATTTTTTTAGTCCGGTCGTCCCATCAGCATTACCACGATGGCAAATTTTGAAAATTTTCCTATGTATAGTTTTCCATATATAGCTCGAAGCGGTTCCCGGTGGAATACGAACACCCTGTTTGAAGGTGCTTTTATACCTATTCCTATTATTAATTAACACTTAAAACTTTCTGCTCTACCTAACTTTATTTTTTGTAAATATTCTATAGCTTTAAAAATAAAATAAGACAAAATTTAAAAGATATATCCGTATAACGATTAGATACATTATTTTAACTAATACAATAACAAGTAAAATACTTATTTTCCTCAAAACAAATTTCTCATCTTCGAAATAAAATCAACCGAAACTCATTAGAATAAGAAAGAACCTGCCGCCTCGTCTCGTGGTTTCAGTGTGTGTCGATGTTTACGGAATATTTTTCACCACGTCATAAGCTCGCTAGTATGCCCACTTCGGGTGAGACTCTCTTGCAAATAAATTTCTTGCTGCACAAAGTTCCGCCATAAGGTCACCTTTCCAAACTTGAATACAGAAACTGGCGGACATAAATCACGACTCTGCTTTGGAAAACTTAGTTTTGAAAACTCTTCCGTTACACTATTATTCGTAGACTAGGAATTGTTAGTCTGGAAAAGCGTGAGCTTCCCGCGAAGCGAATGACAATAAAATAGCAAAGAAAACATTTTTTTTTCAAGATCGTTCTACAAATTCTGCATTGTCATGCACCTTTTTTATCCTGTTAAAAACGGTATTCTTTGACCAAGAATTTGGAAACGACAAATCAATTTAATGAACCATTACATGAAAAATAGTTTCGATTTAGAGCAACAAAATCTTTTTTCCAAAGTTTCTTTACAATAAATACACCCTAAAAAGTTGTATTGTAATATATGAATATTAAAAGTGAAACAAAATATAGTGACATCTACAAAATTGTTATCGTAGTCAAATACATATTCTCGTATTATAACAATATAATATTGTATATTTTATGGCATCAAAATAAATATATTTTAGATTTACTTTAACAAACCTAGTTAGTTAGATTGTACAGTGGCGTATTTAGGGGGAGCCTCGGAGCTCGGGTCTAAAAGTCTAATTGCAACCTAAATTTTCGTCTCACGCTTGGACTCTTAATTTAAATTTTTAAATAAAGTATTCTTGGCTTAGATTACAAAGGTCTTGTAGGAAACGTTTAGTTTTTAAATTTATCCTTCTAAAAGTCCTGTTTTATATAGATATTAAGGTTTCGGACGCATATCGTTTTAGTTACTGATTTATGATGCAATTTTATAGAAAAACAAGTAAAAAGAATAATATTTTATAAAAATTTTCTATTATATATTTGTCGGTTCCGTATTTCCTTCTTTAGAGTTATTTTAAATCAACAAAAAAAAACCCATGTAATAAAATATTTTTACAACAAAAACAGAAAACAATTAGGTGTTTAAAAAAAAAAAATGTAATTGAAACATTTTTTATGGAAGAAGTGTGGTAATTTATAATTTAAAAAAAAATAGTGCGGGAAGAAACGAGAATGGTTTATTATGAATATAAGTACTACAAAACGGCACGCTGGTTAGAGTCATACATACGTCTTATGTTATAATTTTGGATTGACACCAATATTCATATTTTTCACAAATATAAAAAATGTTTTTATTTTTAAATGAAGAAGGAATATCAAAAAAAAGTAAAAAAAAACATTTACAAAAACAAATTTAATCTAACCATGCATAGGGGGAGAGGTAGTAATTTAGTTTTCGAAATTTGATAGTAGTTAGGTGAATTTTAATCGAACTTTGGGCGTGGCCCCGAAATTGTTTTGCCTGCGTCGCTTTTCCGCCTTCTTCACTGGGTGCAATATCATGAAATACATGTAGTCCCAACTGTCCCTCTCTCCAGAACAAAAATGTCCTACTTACGCCCCCGAGCGTATTTTCAGACTACGCCACTGAGATTGTGTAAAGTTTTTCGATACCTTTAGCAACAACAAACTCCAGATCGCAGTCAGCCAAAAGATGGCGCTAAAGGTCATATACACTTAAAGAAGGTGAATGTTATAACTCCTTAAGACTTTCGGTCTGTAGGTGATGACAACCCAAGACCTCTACTTGGTAGTTTGTCCATGCAATTTAATATGTATTTTGATATCTAACTATATTAGAGAAAATACGACAATCCCAATTATATAAGGAACTTTCAGGTGTTTCAAAAATGTTTTTTCTTTCATATTTTAAAACAGTTACAATTACCGTACCATTGCGCCCAAAACAAACTGGGATAGCAAAATTGTTGTTGTAGAGTAGCTCCTTGAGTATAAGGAATATGTAAAATCTACTGAGGAAAGGTTATCATTGTTGTTATAATAGTTGTCATGGAAGTGAAAAGGTTTAACACCAAAACAACAATACTACCTTTTTAGAAATACGAGGAAAAATGAAAATACGCATATTTAGTGTTTTAAAATGTAACAAAAATAAAACAAGATTTTTTAATATTATGTTCCAATAAATTTTAATTTAAATCATATTTAAACATATTTATAATAACATGGTTTTTAATATTTGGTAGTTGCACCGTTATTATCGATTAAGGCTTGTCAACGTCGTTGCATACTTATTACTAGGTTTCTCGTATACTCTTGCGTACATCCCGAGTTCTAGGGTAGTGTTTATACATAAATTTTGTCATCTCACCCCAAACGTTTTCAATTAGGTTGATATCAGGACTTTTCGAAGGCCACGGTAGAATTCGAATTTGATTTTCATCTAAATAATTTTGAACTATGCGGGCTTTATGTATAGGAGCATTATCTTGTTCAAATATAAAATCTTGACCAAATACTGCGTCGACAGATGACATCATAACTTGGTTTATTATGTTGCAATATAATGGTTCATTGAGCCTCCCCTGCACTATTTGGCAAACTCCTGGGCCCCTTGCACTAATCTACTTTGATTAGTCTTATTTGCATATCTTTCATCGTATCTCGTACCAGAAGGCCTGTAAACGTAGATTTTCCCATTATTGCATGATTGAAAGGGTTTTCATCGGAAAATATTACGGTTTCCCATATATTACCTTTATTTATATATTCATAAGCAAATTCCACTCTTCTCTGTTTGTTTGCTTCGGTCAAAAATATTTTATTGGCAGCACAACAACTTTTTATATCTGAACAACGAATTCTTCTACGCGCTGTATTAGCCGAACCAGGAAAATGTGTTTCTTCTATAGCCTTTATTGCTGCTTCGAAGGGATGATCTTTTAGAAAATTAATTAATTCTATATCTTGGCCTTCATTCGAAATTTTAGGGCGACTAGAACCTGCTTTTCTTACAATACTTCCATATTCTGCAATTTTGTGCTTAGCCAATAACACGGTATTTTTGCTAATCCCTAATTGATTTGCGATGGTTCTTATTTGATGATTGCCCATCTCTCAATCAAGTGTAAATGATCGCCGAGATGATCGCTTTTTGCTCAGTGAATAACGCGGGCATTTCAAAAAATATTTCTTTTAACACGTCACTGTCAATCACATAATTGAATTAACTTGACAACTTCAAAACAAGCTAATAGTCCGAGAGATTCAACTACATTTTGCTGTCCCAGTTTTTTTTTGCGCAATGGTACATGGCTGTTTTAACAATACTACTTAGTTTGGTTTATTGGTTTACTATTCTTTACTGTATTATAGTATTGGCAACCAAGTCAGCATGTTGCAACCAACAGATTAGCTTACCTAATTCCCACAACAAGTTTAAATACTTATCTTAACCAAACACACCAAGTGTACCAAAAGGTGGCCCTAAAATTTATATAAAATCCTAGAAGGTTGATAATATTGTAATATTCAGTATCAAGACTACCGCTTAAAAGGCATAGACATCTACCCGCCTGTACGAACAAGAACGACAGAGTTCGAAACCGGTCTGCAGGTGATTGCATGCTACCAATAGTAAAGTATTTACTCCTTGGTGGTGCAATCTGATTAGCATTTTGCCATCTAACACAGTATTGACAAAATATGTCCTTATATTATTTTTTAAGCATTGTCCAAACAAATTAGTACTGACAACAAACATACTCTTTAACTTTAATCTAATAAGCAGTTAGTTTGCTAATGACAAAAGTGATTAGTAGTAACCAACGCCGAAATCGGCCTAGCAATACTCTTGTTAATAAGTTTCCTTCTTGAGGGTATTTTAACTAACTTTTCTTGTCGCGGAAACTAAGATTCTGGTATAGTATACTGCGCCAGTTTTAAGAGTATATTTATTTGAATACAGATATTAATAAATATAAAGTTACCCATGATTTTTCATAAAAAACTTTTGTAGAATGCATACATTTTATCTTTCAAAATAAAAAACGCATAGCAAGAAATATTTCTACTATACATTTGGAAAATTTGGTTCCCTCACTTTAATCGCTTGTTGTCCAAAAAGCATAGCTATAAAAAATGAAATTTTTATGTGTTATACAGTCAACCTTATTTTTGTTTACGAAATTTCTCCCCCAAATATCAAGCAAAGTAAACAAAACAGCGCATTTTTATTTCATATTTCCCAACCACAAATTCACTTAGGTTTATTAAACATTTCAGAATTAAATGTTTTGTTAAAAGCTTATTTTCTGCTAGACACGAAGTATAAGATTTCATTTCAAGTTTTTTTTTTATTTATAGAAGATAGTCTACAGAAGGACTCCGCTAGCAGGAGATACGTTTTCCTCCACGGTCGCTAGTCGCTCGCTACTACAACCCACTAGCGACGACTGATTCGCCAAGACATATGTATACAGTGTGTCTGCTTAAGTTCGCACCATATTCTTCATAAAAAGTTCTGCATGGTCCAAAATGTAAAATGCAACCATCAGATATTAAATTTTTTCAGTCGTATACAAGGGTTGTCAAAAAATATGAATTTTGGCCAAGAGTAAAGTACCTTTTATTTTTGACAATATCGAAAACTGTAATTATGAAAAGTTGTTCGGAATGTAAAACTATATTTTAATATGCAATTATAATTTTTTTTTAATTTTTACAAATTTTCCTCAAATTACAGATTCCGAACCTTTATATTTTTTATTTATAAAAAAAAATTTAAGTAGAAGGAGATGTCCAAAGAGAAATGAAATACTTTTACGCAAAGTGGTATATTCGTGTGATATTTTTTAGAACTACTTATCATTGTGATCTATTAAAAATTACTTTTGACAATGCAACAAGAATGAATAGGTACTATGATAAATTAACTGGAATAGTCATTTATCCAGTCACTTTAGTGTTAAGAAAACAGCAAATATCCATGTGGGAGTAGAAAAATATTTTATTAAAGCCTTAACATTGTCTTAGATTGCTTTAGAAAAACTTTTCTTATAACGTATTTTGTCCCCCTGCTATTTTTTATATAGCCTTCTGCCAATCGACGTCAAACATCGATAACTAGGTAAGTAATCATTTCCCATATTGGTTTTACAGCCTGCAGGTCTTATTATCGCAAGTGGCTGTGAATTTCCAGAATGTGCCAATATGCCCACAAATCACGATCGAAAATCTGCAGCTGGCATCCCTGTTGGGGTGAGAAGCGGCGCCCTAAGCGGCAATTCGGGCGCTAACTCGTCAAAGTTAGAGCCCTCAAGGAAACAGATCACTGGATCAACCCCGACGTAATAGCTTTCGGAATGTCAAAGTTTGAGTGGTAATAATAGTTAATGTTTAATGCGTAATATTTTTATTCTTAGCACTGGCGCCAGTGGCTGCTCATAGTGCTCATGGCTTTATGAACAGCTGCGACAAAATTCCAAAATATGAGAGTACAAATATTTCGATGCATTCGCCATTTTATTTCAATCAAGTTAACACCACGTGAACATAAACGAAATAAGTCCTTTATTTCCTGATTTCTCGGTTTTATTATGACGAGATAAAGTCAATTCTAACACAATACAAAATTGATTACAGTATATAATTATATTTGAACTAGCAATATTTATTTTATCCAACTTGTACACTTTGGTCAATGAAACATCGGCCCCAAACAGAACACGACGAAAAAAAGGTATATTTTTGATACATCTATAATTCCAAGTATGTACGCAACAATCCTCTTTACAACGCTTCAATTAAACAACCAAACTAATAAATAGCCAACAAACCGAAGCTAATCGATTTTACATCTAAAAATCTACCACATTTACATCTAAAATCAAAGCCGCGCGTCCTCCAACCGCGAGATTTTGGGATGTCTGACTTCTCGGCATGGTATTAAAACATCGAGATAGAATAAACAAGGAGAGGCTATTACCATTTAATTTTGTCTGCGAAAAACAGTACGGGCGGGGATAAGTGTCATACCAATATGGACGATTCATAAGGACCGGATTAAATTTATTTTGAACAAATCTAAAAATGCTTGGGTCAACTAGAATAATATATTTTATTTTAAGCAATGAACAGCTTTGTAATGGAAATAACGGATAATGGTATTATATGTATATATACAAACATAATATGTTTATATATTGTGTACTTGTTAGTAGCTAGAAAAATTTTGATAAAACCCGTTTGTGCTCAATAATTTGATTGGCGACATAGAAAAAATTGAGAATATAATCATTAAAATTTGTTAAATATTGTTCCATTGCAAAGATGCACAATGGGATGAGAAATTTTATTTAAAAGTTGTAAATGTTTTAGTAAATAAACTTTAAATCATAAAATTTGACTTACATGCGACAGCAGCAAAAATTAGAATTTTTGTTACACTTTTTTATGAACCATGTGACTTGTCAGACAAAGACGAGTAGTGACATAGTGGTTCGCTTGCCTAAATTTTTAATTTATAAATATTGCAAGATTGATTGTAAGTAAATAATGCCTGCCAATGTCATTTATGTCACAGTCAATATTGCTGGTTAGTTCATTCTGGTTAAAAATCTGTATGGAACCCAACATACAAGTTGTGTTTACTTCACTCATAGAAAATAGTGATCAATAAACAAATGGTGAAAGTGCAGTTAAGCGGCTAGTCCTTAAAAGTCCAAAGCTGCTTTAACTTCATTGTAGATGTATTGTTTTTACTTTTTTTTGTTATGTAATAATTTAACTAAAATTGTAACTAAACAAACCATAGGCAGCAATTAGCATCCAAAGTTTATAAATAAGGACGAAGGACCTGCCCTAATTTATTTATATTAACCTATGAAACGTAATGTTCGCGGTTTTCTTCTTATCCACAGCATTTCTGCTGGAACAACTTCGCACAGCACAAGAAATAATTCATATCTATTACACAGTAGAAATAATTTTACACAAAAATTGAAAAACTTCTCATAAAATCTGAAACTCTATTATCATAGATCTTGATTATCATAGATCGAACAGCTGACTTCACGATTAACATAAGTGTCATACCAATATGGCACAGGTAGGGACACTTTTAGTCACGTGATGTCGCCTTCTTGTTTATTCTATCTCGATGAATTAGAATGACTGGAGACGGGCCGACATAAATTGTGCTCGGATTGTAGTCTGGGGTCCGATGCTCGGAAAATTTTATTAGTTAGCTTAGATTAGTGCGAGTAAGATAAATGAGACATTTAAAAATGTTAAATCATAAAATTTATTAAGAGTTAGTGATATTGTGGGTAGTGCCAGGACATCGTGGTCGGCAACTGATACGTCGGTGTCAAAAGCGAGTTACGGCTTGTCAGAGGGAAATTTCAAAGTTTTTGTAGATCTGTATTTTTACAATGCATATTCGCAATAAAATTACCTACGTGTTGTATATTATGAGTCACACGATTAATTATTATTTTCGATAATACATTATGCCACAAAATGAGTAGCTTTTTTGATTTTTTACCCTTTATTAAATATATTTATCGCCAACCGACAGTAAAGCCGTACATTATCAGAGTGATTTCCGGCAGTAAACGAACACTTAATTTTATTGTAAAATAAAATACTTTAGGTAAAGTATTTTATCTGCCGCATACGCGGCAGATATAGTATTACCTGCCATTTCTCATAGTAGGTCAAATTTTTCGAGGGTGCTTTGGAATACGCACGTGGTCGGCCAAAATTTTCTGATGTGTCAAATTTAGGCCAAAATGGTTTTTTTTTGTCGTCGAATGGTAAAGCTATTTTAACCTTCCGAGCTTGAATATGGGATGGAATAGATAGTATGAAACTTCTACTTTATATTGTGACCAAATTATAAGGCAAGAACTATTAAATATTTTACGCAGACCCGATTCTAAAATAGGTCTACAGCTCGTCTTTTCTATTAATTTAACATAGGGAAAAAACATCTATTTTCTTAGAGCGGTCTGTCTTACATAAAACGGTGATGAACGGTTGGCGATAAAATTTTGTATGCACCACGTCAGTAAAGTGTCTTTTTATCGCTTCGCTCGCTCATCTCATAATTTCAGACTCGTCCGATAAAGAATCACTTTACTGCCTTGGTACATAAATAACTATTTTGGGGTTCTCAGTTAACAGAAAAAGAAATATGCTACATTTATTGAATTGGGCCTCCTTTTAAGTATTTTTTGCAGTTATAGCCTTTAGGGGTGTTTGTTTGGGTCTGCTGGGATCAGTTTTATTTACTTGTAGCGATTTTTCTAAAAACAGAAAATACTTCCATATTATATTTACTTCAATTTCTACATATTGAAAGACACAGAACTTAATGGTATTATAATGATTGATAGTCGGCGACAAAAAAAAATATAAGTAGGTATGTTGGTGTGTGTAAGCAGTCGAGTGTCTTTCCGCATGAGTTAGGATAAAAAAATTTTCTACAAGCGTTAGAAAAACTACCACAAAATATTTCTAAAAATATAATTTTACTAAAAAACAAACAGATTTAATTTCTACTTATTAATAATATTTATATTAAAAGTACAATTTGATGCACTATGCAAATTGATTGCCAGACAGGTTGAAGCAATCGAAGCTAACTGATCTTGATGAGCGGATGGTTGTGTGAAACTGTGGAGTTAGGTCGCGGTCTCTTGATGTAGGCAGTAACTTTATAGTATTTACTGATATCTAAATTTGTCTTAACCTTAAGTACACTTTTTAACATGGAATATCGACCATAAGGTATTTTGCGTCCAAAGTTTAGACATTTTCAAGAAATATGCCAAAAGTAGGTACTTCTTCTCTTGTTGTTCGTATTGTTTTTAATACCTGACTAATGACTTTTTTGATAGTAAATCCAAATTTACGACACTTGCAGCTTCTAGAATATCTTCTGGAAGCTCATCGTCCGACAAATTATCTATGGAAGATATTTGTATCAGAATCTGAACGAAATCAAAAATCAAAACCACGCTCCGGTAAACTGTTGTAAGGTGTCACTTAGATAATTAAATTTTATGTGTGTGTCGTGGTTACCATATCTATTATTATTATTATTACATAAACCGTTTTAAATCAGCTTTTTATAAATGTTTATAATAAACTGCAAAAACTAGTGTTCCTGTAATATACCTACATCATTTACTTTCACTAAAAATGAGTCTAAAAATTCATATTTTATTCATTATAGTTGTATTTTATTATAAAATTACAGAAAAAAAATAATTCCGGTACACCGTGCGGGAAAATTTTTCCCACACCGTGCGGGAAAATGGGTCTTTCAGAACCAAAACGAGTGCGAGAAAACGGTAAATCGCGCACGCTTGTAGAAAAATTATTTTTAAATTAAAAAATGTTTGCCGGCGTGCAGACAACATTAAAATTGAAAAAGTTTAATGACTCTGCTGAGAATCGAACCCAGAACCTTTCGATTAAACCTCAAGTGCGTTGCCAATTGCGCTACGAAAGACCTGATATTCTCTCACCAAATTCGGTCATATGACTTATTCAATTTTATGTTAGTTGTAACAGTCCCAACTAGCATTTTCAGGACCTATTACTAAATATAAACTAAATTTGACGTCAGAATTGGTGCAACTTTGAGTAATACGGTTACTTTAGATGTTAAGTTAGTATTTATCAGCTAAACTACGTCGTGTACACATCACTGAGTTTCTTTCGGATTGAGGTCGCAAATAGTCATTGACTCTTACGTCGTTTAAACGTAGTAATGTGACCTTTAATGTCAAGGTAATAACTGTGATGCTAAAAGTAGTCACACAGACGTCGCACTATGACTCCATTTCTGAAGGTCCTTAAAAGACTACATTTAGACGTCCTATGTTGACCTAAAGGCTGACGTTACGTATTGGTAGTTCAATAAACGTATAAAGGACGTCGACGACAGACTTGGTGGAAATTGAAAATGTTATTAAGATTATGTATACCTTTTATGTTGTCAACGTTCTTACATTCTCTTGATCCTTCGAAACATTCTCCTTCTGAGGCTCGGGTACTGCTTTCCGCTCTCGAATAAATGTTTCTACAGTAGTTTCATTGGATATTATTTTAGTTTTAAGAATTTGACAGAAAAAAATATTTAACAATTACCCACAGCAAAAAAAACCGGGAACTCGATCTTCTTTTGGATAGACAGTTGCCAACTGTCACTTGTCACTTGCCAAAAAGGACGTGTTTAATGGTCGGCCGGACGTACAAATATTACTAAGTGTACACGGAAAGTACATTTTTTGACTTGAAGTAATAATGAGTAAAGAGTTTTTCACTTTTTATGACCTATGCACGATATAAGTATACTTATTTTGACTAAATCTGTCTATACGTCATTTGTATTAGACTAATTTTTCCTTATAGCGTGGTTTACACCCTTTAAAGACGTGACTCCATGTTTTACTGACGGGAATAAATCTTAGGGTTCCGTTTTTTGCAAAATAGTTGTGGAAAACATGAAACCAAATACTGGAAACTCCCCTATTTGACCTATAATAACCTACTTTACGTATTTTGAGTATATAGATGCTAGTTTAATTTAAGTGAGTTTTTTTCTTAATCCAAGATATAGTATTACTTTTTCAATTTTTGATCAAATTAATGATCAATTAAGTGGAGCTTCGTTTTTAAGGCGCTGACTTGCCAACTTTTAACAGTAAAGTGTCTTGCGTTTCAATTTTAAGCAATCGAAACACTCCAAATAAATTTATTCTAGTAAAGGAGACTCTGTCTAAAGTAGCCATCACTTATATTTTATTAAAGAACCCACAAAATGTCAATTGGTCATATTTGTTAGTGATCTAGTATGTTAATCTGTGCAGAAGTCAAATATAGTATATTACGTAATAAGTGTTGTAAAAAGCAATTTACGCACAAATAGAAAAGTTACGCACGACGCCGCGTAGCGGCGAGTGCGTAATTCTATGAGTGCGTAATTGCATTACAACACGTATTACGTACCATACTTTACCTACGACCTACTTATTCACACAACATCATTTAGTTTTAGTTTTTCATCTTAACTGGTAACAATATTATTAATTTAAGAACGTGATAACATCAACGAGAAGGTATATATTGTAATAATTCTACAGTATGATTATTTAAATTTACAAATGTTATTTTTTATAATATTATTTATTCTCATTATAATAATTATTTATAGTTACAGAACAATTATTGAAGACAAAAGGTATATCGTTTCTTTTGCTTGTTGAAGCATAAGTAAGATTTACATTATTAGTTGCCTCAATGAAATTTTCATTAATACTATTAGTACTACTACCAGTACTTGCTATTGCAGATGATATTTTAGACGAATTGTTAGTTTGATTATTTAGGGAATTATCCACATACCCTTCAGCTACGGCTGAGGACTGCCATCCGCCGTGTCTTTTTAAATCTAATAAGTCACCACCCGCGTCAACAAGAATAGTCGCGGACGAGCGTCGAAAACAGTGTCCTGTATAATTCGCTGCTTCTGGTAGTCCCAGATATTTGGCTATTTCTTTTGGAACCTTTCCTAACTTGTTAATACCAACAGACTGTATAATTCGCTGCTTCTGGTAGTCCCAGATATTTGGCTATTTCTTTTGGAACCTTTCCTAACTTGTTAATACCAACAGACTGTTTGGTACATTTTCCGTTTATATAGTTTAGAAAAAAAGGTAAATTTGGAGCTGTACTTACTGCAGAGCGAATGTTTATATATTTTTTCACCTTTGGGTAAAAATATTCTGACACCACAAAAGAACGTTGCCGTTTAGTTTTTGAATCGGGAATATTAATAATTAGATTCTTCCCTGTGTCTTGGATATCTGACGGTTTTATATTACGCAACTCTTGTTTCCTGCATGCACCGCTTATACCAATTATAAGAGCAACCTAAAAGACGATTTGAAATAAATTTACACATTTAACATTATATTGAGCTCAATATATTACCTTCATAAACAAATGTTTATCATCTGGTGCGTTTTCTAGAAAATCGTTTATATTCTTGCTTGTCAAAATCTTGGATTTTTTGGATTTAAAGCCGTCCGATTTTCTCTTCAGAAGAGCTTGTAATTTGGAGTAGTTTGCAATATCGACATTGTGATTTATATTAATTGTGGCCTTTAACATTGAGTAAAATGACCAAAGTGAGGAAGGCTTCATCGTTTTTGATAGTTCTTGGAAATATGCCATCATTACATTCTCGGAAAATGATTTAACGTCGTTTTTTAATCTCCATTCCATAAATCTTTGGTAAGTAAATTTGTATCGATATTCAGATTTCGCCGGTAACAAGTTGTTTTTAGCAGCTTCTGCAATTTCGCTAATATTGGGTGGAGTTAAATTTTCTATTTCACTGTCACTCGACATTTTTTATGTACCTAATCAAACTAATTTCACTTTATAATATTACTCACATACAAATTTGATCTACGATTATGTCAGTTTTTGAATAAGTTTGTTTGTATTGACCGTTGCTAAGCGGTTGCTAGGAAAACTGTGCGATTTTTTTACCAAGCTGTGCGATTTTTTTACCGTGCGTAATGGGAATCTTACATTGATCGGAAACGGTGTGTTTTTAAGTATTTACAGTAGTGGTCGTAGGTAAAAGTTATTTTTAAAACTACCCGACATTTTAGGTGCATGATAACTGTTACAGATATATGTCAACAGCTGACTAAACTACGATGTCATATTTGTCTACCAATGCCACCTTTATAGTAAAAAACAGTAGACAACTGTAACCCAAAGATGACGTCAGTCTTTACTGCAATTCGTTACTTATAATGTGCAGAAGTCATATACTGACGTCCTTACAACCCTTATGTTGTCCACTAAACTGGTGCAAATTCGAGTCGTCGCGAGGTCAGATCGACGTAAGTTTCCAATGTCAGGTTGAAAAATATAACGTCGGCGCGACGTAAAACTGTTAGTTGGGGTCTCGAATCTCCTGCGATTTACAGACCGGGGGGGGGGGGGTTATAAGGGGAAAGGGAACTCATTCACTATCACTAAACATTAAGATTTAATTTTTATATTAGTGGTGAATAAGTTCCTTTTCCCCTTATAACCCCCCTCCCCCCTCCCCCCTCCCCCCTCCCCCCTCCCCCCTCCCCCCTCCCCCCCTTCACCGGTCTGTAAATCGCAGGAGATTCCAGACTGTTACTACTAACATAAAATTTAATAAGTTATATGACTGAAGTTGGTGAGAGAATATTAGGTCCTCCGTAGCGTACTTGAGGCTTAATCTAGAGCTTCTGTGTTCGATTCCCAGCGGAGGTATATAACTTTTTTAATTTTAATCTTGTGTTCACGCCGGCAAACATTTTTCAATTAAAAAGAAATATATATTAGAAAAAGAACAATTATATTTTCATATACAGGGTGTCACAAATTTGATGTTCACAATTGAGATTTTATAAACGGTACAGCGAAAATCTTCAATTTAATCAAATTGAGGCAAAGTCGCTCAATTTATAGCCGATTAATATGCCATGACAGTTAGGAAAATTCCGAGTTGTGCCGAAATTTGGACATATGACATTTTATACAAAATAAGCTTATAATTTAGTGGGGAATTATAAAATAATACAATATGTAGGGTCTTCCATTAAAAAAAAGTTATATTCGCACGTTTTTTTTTTGGTCACCCCGTATACTCCAATATATTTTTAAAATGTGTGCATCAATGATCTCTACAACTTTTTCATTTCGAAATTTTATCTGATTCTTAACACGTTCATTACCGTAAGCTTTTACTACGTTGTACGTTTTGAACCAAAGCTGTAACTTTTAGACAAATGGTTTTTATGAACTGAAAACAAACATTCAGAAGAAGCCAAAAATTAGTGCATTTCCGGAACCAACTACCACTATAATGGCATATAGGTGACTTATAATGTTCCCTAACACCCGCTGTATACAAACGATGCAATAGAAACGAACCGACTCAGGTTTAGACTCGCTTTAAATACATGATAAATTTTGCCACTAAAGTGGTAGTCGGTTTCACACATTAGACACCGATCGCCACTATAGTGGTAGTCGGTAACGAACGTGTTAAGATAAAGGAGAACATTAACTTTACGCTATCGTTGACTCAGCCTGTACAACTTAAACTAAATATTTCTATGTGGCTCACATAGTTTGAAGTAATAGGTCTGTTCACGCCGAGGTAGATCTACATTACGATGTATTTGTTCTCTGACTTTTCCCAGAGACAATAGACTTTATTTTATTAAAATGAAAAAATGTTCCTGGAAAAGTTCCTAATTTTGTCGAATCTAATTATTTTATACTTTTAAGTTCTTAAAATACTTTTGAAGTTCTCTAGGTTTTCTTTTTTCGCTTCACTACTATAGTACTTATATTAGAGGGCCCTGATGTAAAATAGCCACACATTTTCATCTCGAATATCTTGAAAATCTTGAATATCTACCTACAATAAACTTTTACAATATTTAAAATTATTATTCTTTCCAAATTATTTCCTTATTACGCTATTTAACTAATTCCAGATCACCTTTGCATGAACACAATATTTAATTTGATGCATGATGTCTTCCACAACCTTACATTTTTGGGCTTTGTCACTGCTCTATTCCATGCCTAAATAACTTTTGTGTGACCGGTTCAATGTCATTTATTGTTTTATGCACATCCGAGCTCTGTTTTGTGGATATTTCCGAGTTTATATGGCAGCAGCTTTCTTTTTAATAAAGCTGGTTTTTCTGTTTAACAAATTGTCTAGAAAGTTCTCATTAAATTTGTTGTTTTAAAAATTACTGCATAAAATGAAAATATAAATTTTTTTAATCTGAACGATGCTTTAATGAACTAAGTTAAAACAGTATTTTAATAAAGCGAATAATTATACAAGGTCCTACACCTCACCTCCCGTCTTCTATAGCTCACTTATTAATTAAGTTAGGATTTTGATATTTTGCATTCTGTACCTGCATCCTAGGGCGCATTTCTAGAAAATATATTTGTTTATACAGGGTGTTCCAAAAAAGTGTAAAGACATAAGGATCCATTTTTTTAGATTACATGCTATATATATTTTTACTTACTTTTCTAACCCCTAAAATTTTAATGAAATCGATTCAGTATTATAGTCGAAAAAAAATAAAAAAATCAATTTTGCACCACTGGTTTTAAAAATTAATAAAAAATAGAAATAATACCTTGTTAATAAAATTATAAATAAAGGTACTTAATAAATAGTTTATAGGTGTCCAAAGTTTAGTGTTAAACTTTGCAAACTTTAATTCAATTTATTTTGTTTATTTCAAACTGGAACCCCTGTATATTATTATGTTATACGATGCAGAATTAAAAATCAAACATTTGTCCTAATTACAACCACATCACAATTTCTAACGCATCAAGACTTATTTGCAGAAAACTCATTTTATCAACTATTCCAACAGTCATTATTATGAATAAATATCGAAAGTGGCTTTAAAAAACAATTTATTGGTATTAACGTTTACTATTGTAAGAAAAAAAGAATTCTTTTTGCATGCTCCTAATATGGAAATCATATCTACGACCGCTTCTTGGTTGTATGCCATCATAAAAAATAATATAGCTTAAATCATTAATAATAACCTAACAATATTTGAAACTATATAATAACTTAAGTTAAAATTGTCTTTTGTCACTTTAATAAACTTTAATACCAATAAATTGTTTTGCAAAGCTACCTTAGATATTTATTTATAATAATGACTGGTGGAATAGTTGATAAAATGAGTTATCTGCAAATAAGTCTTGATGCGTTAGAAATTGCGATAGGGTTGTAATTAGAACAAATGTTTGATTTTTAATTCTGCATCGAATGACATAATAATATACAAAGGTTCCAATTTGAAATAAGAAAAATAAATTGCTTTAAAATTTCCAAAGTTTGACACTAAACTGTACAATTCGTATTAATCAAACTTGGTTAACGAGACTATTCAACCTTATTTATTAAGTATCTTTGTATAATTTTATTAATGAGGCATTATTTTTATTCTTTATTAATTTTTAAAACCAGTGGTGCTAAATTAATTTTTCACAGTTTTTATTTTGTTTTACCTATAATACTGAACCGATTTCATTCAAATTTTAGGGGTATTAAGGCAACTAGGCATTCAAATAAGTAAGAGTATTTATGGCATGTAATCTAAAAAAATAGATCCTTAGGACGTCGCACTTTTTTGGAGGACCATGTATAAACTTAAATTTTTTTAAAACAATATATCGTAAATTAAGATTATGCTTTTTTAGAACCGCAATAAAGACTTAAGAAAAACTTCGTGAATATCTACAATCTTGCAACCGATTACCAGTTACTTTTAAAGTTACGCCATTTCATTTTCAAAATGTTAGTATAAAGTAACTTATACGTTACCTCAACATTACCAAAACTAGCTTCATAACGCTACAATGTTTATTGTAGCAAAGTTCCGAAAACAAGCGCGGACTTATAACGTTAGTTAATTTTGAAGTAATTTGTTAAACGTGTTTTGAACACGGGTTTCGCAGGTAGTTTAAAACTACATGTGGAGATGTACTTTGTTGTTTGTAGATAGCATATAATATACTACACGCTAGGGTATGATATGTTTAATTAGGAGAATGCAATATTACTAAGAATACATAATACAGAATTGTCGGATCATTCAGATTATACTCGACAACAAGAATAAGTTTAAAATATTAAACGAAAATTAATAGTACAAAATTAAAGTATAGATACGGATTGGCCTTCTTAACCAAAGAATTTATAACCGCAAATCAAATAGACCCATGATCTAAGAGCAGTTTTTGGCGGAAATGCTTATAGGTTTTGAAATACTCCTTCTTAAGTGCCGTTTTATATATTTATATTAAAGCATTCTCGTTTCTTCCCGCACTATATTTTTTATTATACATTATCACACTTCTTCCAAAAAAAATATTTCAATTAATATTTTTAATTTAATTTTTCTCTTTAAAAATAAATACCTAAGTGTTTTTTGTTTTTATTGTAAAAATATTTTATAGCATTGGGCTATATTTTTGTTGATTTAAAATAGCTCTAAAAAAGGGAAAACGGAACAGACAAGTATATAATAGACAAATACTATAAAATATTATTCGTTCTACTCATTTTCTTTTAAAATTACATCATAAATTAATAACTTAAACGATATGCGTCTGAAACCTTAATCTCTATATAAAACAGGACTTTTAGAAGGAAAAGTTTAAAAACTAAATTTCCTACAAGACCTTTGCATTCTAAGCCAAGAATACATTATTTAAAGATTTAAATTAAGAGTCCAAGCGTGAGACGAAAAATTAGGTTGCAATTAGACTTTTAGACCCGAGCTTCTAGGCTCGGGGGAGAGCTGCAGCCCGGCAGCCCCCTCCCCTAAATACGTCACTGCCCACATGGATATTTGCTGATTCCAGTACATTAAAATGATTGGATAGGTTGGTAGGCTATTCCGGTCAACTGAACGGATATAGTTACATATCCATCCTAATTAGGATATGAAATTGACCAATTACAGTGGTCAGTTACATAGAAACCAAACATATTGTAAATTTTACGCGTCTTTTTATGATACTTCAAAAAGTGAGGTTAAGAACATTTCAAAAAAATTTAAATCTGTAAGACAAAATTTGTAATTTTTTTATTTAAATCAAAAGATTTATCTCAGAGCCTATGCATACAACCAATTTTTCCTGAGAGTGCACGAAATGGTGCGAAAATTGAACAAACCCGAACTGAAGAATTCGTCTACAAATGCATTTTCTTATTTCCAAAATCTAAAGTTTTTCACTTATTTTTAGACAATTCTTTTAATGCATAGAATGTAGGTACTATATACCTACAAAATTAACGTGTTGTACTGACCTTGGTTGGTTTTTTGCCATGAAAATATTTTGTCCACCGCGATATATTCTATTATACCTACTTTGAACAGGGATCCAATCCCAATCAGAAACGCAACAGATATGGAAAAATACCTGGTAACTAAATATCCCTTAAATGGTGAAATATAATGGTTTTAAGATTACGTAATTTCTACAGTATTGCCACTTTTCTTTCCACGTTTACAGTGTTGCATAGTCTATTTTAGAAAGGTGTAGAGTAAGAAAAGCTCATTAGATATGCCAAGGAACTACAGAGTGACCCAACGACAATTTAAGCCACTTTTATAATTTGGCATTGATTTAATTGCAAAATTATTTATTTTCATCAAGTTCAGGTAGTACCACCCCAAGTTGCTGTGATTTTAAAAATTATGTATATTTTGTGTGTAATTTTACCAGTATGTCGTGAAAATAATCAGTAATTTTACTACTTTCTAAGTATTTTCACAGGGAAATTACATTTTACGCAAAAAATCCCTAAATTTTGCATCAAATCTATAATATTACAGACACCGTATAACCTTAAGTTTTGTCCACAGGGTCAATTTAATATAATTAACGCCACAAAACAGTTTTAAAATGGTTTAAATTAATTGACAGTCAAGCCGATCTGAATTTTATTAGTTTGACATTATAATGTCTCTGGCAATTATGATAAAAAGTCAGAGTGTTAAAATATGTTAATTAAATGCATTTTAGATTAACGATATTAACGTTGGGGATAAAATTTCTGATTGCAATAATACCTTAAATTATTAACATTTACAACAATTTACATTTATTAAAAGAAAATTCCCAATTTCTTTTTTTTTTCGATAAAATATAAAGTGTTTCACGAATTTTGCCGATAAGTGTCAGGCCAAATTTAAATTCCCACGCCATAAATATAATCTAAGCGTACACTTTAGTTGATACGGGTTGTTGTTATCTTAATTAACATCATCACTTTCTCTTGGGGTTTGTGCTGGGTATGGATATTAAATTATAAAAACATTATAAATAAGTTAACCCGCGTTTAGAAAGTATCAACCTGTTATTGTTTCCAAGTTTAATTTGATTTCCTTTTATTTATTTTATATGGGTTTCTTTTCAACAGACGTTTAAAGGATATCTGCTAAAACAGGTACAGCAAAAATTTTTCCGAGGCCAATTTGAATATTTTCATTGATGGAGACAGATTGGAAATAGTTAACTCATTTAAATAATTGTGTTATAGAATAGAAAATAAAACAACTTTTTTATTGCAACTGGTGTTTTTATTTGACAATACGACATGTTTCACTGCACGACAAAGCTGCAGTGAAACATAATTATAGGATTAAACGACTTATCCCAATTATATGAACCTTTGGTTTCCAATACATAACACAATGTAGTATATTCACGTCAGTGCGATGTCCACAACTTTAAAAGATTTTATTTTCTCCCTCTGTGTAGTCATCCAGACCCAGTCTAGGTTGCGTCACCTTTACTCATTATTCGTTGTGCTTAGAGCGTATAAAAGATGGGGTTGTTAAGGGCTGGGAGGGAGGTTATATATTGGAAATCAAAGGTTCATATAATTGGGATTGAACTTGCTTAAGGTAAGTCGTTTAATCCTATAATTATATTTCACCCTTGGTTTCCAATATATAACACAATGTAGATGTTTAAAGTAAATAACGATCTAATAGAAAAGTGTTCATACAAGATAATGTATTGTAGATGTAGAAAAAAGATGTGCTCGAAATATAAAGGGTGATTTTTTAAGAGTGTCCGAACTTTTATCCGAGAAGGCTGTGAAATGAACTGTCACTTTTCGCGCTTGTAGTGTCAGAATTATTCAGTATAGTCTGGCAAATCATTATGGAAAGAATGACACCAGAGCAACGCTTGCAAATTGTCCAAATTTATTATCAAAACCAGTGTTGTGTGCACCAAACTTATCGAGCCCTTCGTGAATTCTATGGTGCTCATAATCGCCCAACCGAACGAGGTATTCGCCGAGTTATAGACAAATTTCTAACGCAATTTACATTACTCGATATTAAACCAACAACCAGAAAAAAATCTGTGCGTTCCCAAGAAAATATTGACGCTGTAGCTGCCAGTGTTGATGAAGACCCAAATTTGTCAATTCGTAGACGTTCACAAGAAGTTGGGCTTTGTTATTCGACTACGTGGACAATTTTGACTAAAGATCTTGGTCTGGTGCCTTACAAGATTCAGCTTACCCAAGAACTTAAGCCGCAAGATCATCGTTTGCGTCGCACGTTCGCTGAATGGTCTCTTAGTCAATTGCAACTTGATCCACAATTTTACCGCAAAATTTTGTTCAGCGACGAATTTTGGTTAAACGGTTACGTCAATAAACAGAATTGCCGCATTTGGAGTGCAAATAATCCCAAAATGATTCAACAATTGCCGTTGCATCCAGAGAAATGCACGGTATGGTGTGGATTATACGCCGGTGGCATTATTGTGCCGTATTTTTTTAAAAATGAAGCTGGAAACCGCGTGACAGTTAATGGGGATCGTTACAGAGCGATGATTAATGAATATTTAATTCCAAATTTGAATGGTATTGATTTGGACGAGATGTGGTTTCAACAGGACGGAGCCACATGTCATACAGCCAATGCAACCCTGGATTTATTGAGGGAAGAATTCGGTGAGAAAATTATTTCGAGGAATGGACCTGTCAACTGGCCCCCAAGGTCGTGTGATTTAACGCCATTAGATTATTTTCTGTGGGGTTACGTTAAATCATTGGTCTATGCCAATAAACCGGCAAATATTGACGCATTAGAACACAACATAACGCGGACAATTGCAGGCATAAGTCCCGAATTGCTTGAAAAAGTGGTCGGAAATTGGATTGACAGAATGCGCTTTGTTAGAAGAAGCCGCGGCGGACATTTGACTGAAGTTATTTTCAAACATTAATGCCATTAAGTGTTATTTCACATGAAATAAATAGTTTAGAGATATCTAATATGGTTGTTGTTTAATTTAAATTTAAAGTTCAGACACTCTTAAAAAATCACCCTTTACTTTCGAACTGTCATGTAGAACACTGAAGAAACAAGATTATAAATATTTATGTAGCTACTGTGAAACAGTGAATGTCTGCTGATATGAAATATCAGGGGAAAATCATAAAAAGTATAGATCACAAAAATTAACAAAATATAAAAATTCCATTAAATATTTATGTGACCCTGGCTAGTAAGTTAGCTGCAAAGCTTGTTGTTGTTTTGATTGGTCTATTATAAAATTTAGTAAAAACCTGAGACTTAAAAGTCCACCCTGCGGCTTCTTTAATAGTGTCAATACTGAGGCCTGCTCGAAAGCCTCTAAACACGGCCGAAGTGGACGCATGTCTAGTCGAGTGGCTCTTGAAAATATTTGTGTCTATTCCACTCTTTTTATTACGGTTTTTGACCAACGGACTCCAGCGACTGATCGTTTGAGAGGAAGCAGGATGCAATGGTTTTTTAAAAGTTAGAAGTAGTTGCTGATGCTGATTAGCGGTTGTTCTGTTGAATGTAGTGACTTCGAGGTAGGGCAGCAATGTAGACGCCACACAAAGTTCTGGCTTGGCAGTAAAGAACGGCAATGGAGATTCGATTTCTGTCTGGAAAAACTCTAGTACGTTAGTGATGGAAGGTTGAAAATAATTAGCGTCTCGGTTGTTGCACCACCGCCACCCTTTTACATATGTTGTGTTATATTGTTTCCATGTGTTAGCACTAAGGGATGCAAGAAAGGGCAAAATTGCACATTCACTAGCATTTTTTTTTTTGCAGCGGTTCACAACAACGAGGGTAAGGGATGCGCTCAAAGGATGAGGTTCCCTAAAAGGAGATAATAATAGTTCTTGAGTGGTAACAAAATTATTTCTGAAAGGAAAAGCTTTGTAAAAAGAGGATCCCAGGCTTGTGAGGGCCAATATGGCGCCACAACCAACACTGTTGACTTATCAAGCATATTTAGTACTTTTGGTACTAAACAGAAAGGCGGAAAAGCATAAAAAACATGCTTTGCCATGCTACGGTAAATGCGTCTACAGCAAAAAAATCAGGGTCCTTTTGCCATGATATGTACTGAGACATTTTGCATGTGATTTTGATGCAAAAAAGAAAACTAGTTTGGGCATGCCAAATTTAGTAATGAGCATATTAAATGTCTTTACAAAATTCTGTTTCTCTGGCTGTAGACAGTGATTCTCTATCAGCTTAGACATTTTATTGGGTACTTATGATGCAATAATTATAATTATTAATCTCTCTTCGCACCATTCCCAAATTTGAGAAGTGATGGTATTTAAAGGTCTGTGTTTCACGCCTCCCATGTGATTTATATAAGAGATGGCTGTAGTACTATCCGATGGATGTAGTATACCGCATTAATTAATTAATTGATAAATTAATATTCGGCAGTTTGTTTTGGTACTCGCAAAACCCTTAAGACCTAATAGTTCTAAAAAATGTATATGAAGAGTTGCTTGGTGGGCAGTCCAAAACTCGAGAGTTCGCCATTAGTAAATGCTCCCCAACCTGTTTTGGAAGCATCGGTAAAGATTTCTAATACGAACTCACTAAGTTTAAAATTGAATTTTTAATTATGTGAAAGTGCATTAAGACACCAATTAAATTCAGACTGCAAAGATTCTGGAAGGGGCATAAAAATACAATAATCCCCCCGAATATTTTCGAGCATAAATATTTTTGCCTTTCGAATCGTTTAGTATGAAACCAACTGTATAGTAAGGCGGGACAAGCAGAGACTAATATCCCAATAAGTTTAGCAAACTCACGAATTTGACAAACTTTCCTAATTATTAACTGAAAAGGATTTTAAGCATATCTTGCCTTTTCTTCTGCGGTAGAGATAAAGTCATGTCTGCAGAATTGAATATGAATCCTAAATATTGGCATTCTTGTGACGGAATAGGCCTACTTTTTCAACATTAACAATAAATCCCAAGTTTTCGAAAAATAATTTTGTTGTGTTAATGTTTTCTAAACGATCATAAAATATTTTACTAAATACAAGAATATCTATTCTGATAGTATGGTTTATATCCTAATTTTGAGAACACAAGTTGGATAAAATATGTTTAAATAAAATATGCGTGCAACACAATAATATCTAAACCAACTCGTATCTTGGAAAATTTTTTAGAAGGTTTGCAAAACGATTACTGGACACGAACTTTTAAGCAAGACTATAGATGGACCTGAGTTAGAAATGAGATCACACCTCATAACTCCAAGGTTTCGGTATGATATACCATATCAGGTCGTAATTGATGAACGTATGAGAATCGTCCAGAACCCGGTCTGGTATTATCAGGTATAGATGAGTTACCGGAAAAAAAATTCCGACTCAGTCAGAGTTGAGGTGGACTCTGAATCACCTGAAATGTAGAAACACAATTTTCAGGATAGTGCAATAATAGGATAAAAGTTATACTATTATTGGCTCTCTCTATATATCAGCATTAAAAGATTTATGATATAAGAGAAATATAATACTCTACGATTGGGCGATGACGATTCGATTTTGTTTAAGAATCTGAATCAGCAAAGATAAACTGAAAAGTTAACATGGGTACGTAACATTCTGTGCCACATAAAGTCGCAGTAGGAATGTTGCCTTATGTAACCCACATAAAGTAGAGTTACGGCGTACCATGCACACACAACAAAAGCTTCATTGGGGATCCAGGCCCAAGAGTGTGTAATCAGAACTTCCCATTTTTACCTGGGATAAGACAAATCCTAAAATATTTTAGAAATTATAATATTTAGATATAGAACGTGAACAAAAAATGAAGGCAGGTACTTTAAATATATATTATAACTAAAAAGTTAACATGGGTAGTACGTAACATTCTGTGCCACATAAAGTCGCAGTAGGAACGTTGCCTTATGTAACCCACATAAAGTAGAGTTACTGCGTACCATGCCCTTTATACTTTCCATTTCTTTAAAAATCATTCCAGAATCTGGGTGTAAAAGATAAATAATATATATTATATATATTGGAATTTACTTACTTTCAGTAGAACTTGAAGGCATATTACGCACAAGCCGTTACACTAGCTTTTTATATTTATTTTTAGGCCTTTTTGGAAGACCTGGAATGGCGTCTTTCGCGTTTCCGTTTTGGCATTTTTAATAACTACTAACAAATAACGTGGGAACACTTTCGCACAACGATGTCGTGAGTAAAAGTGACGCAACCTAGACTGGGTCTGGATGACTATACAGAGGGAGAAAATAAAATCTTTTAACGTTGTGGACATCGCACTGACGTGAATATACTACATTGTGTTATATATTGGAAATCAAAGGTGAAATATAATTATATAGATCCATGCTTATTATAATAATTACCTACCTGCCCTTAAGGAATGGGAAAATTCGATTATTATATGAGAAATACCTGGATTTATTATACCAGGCATACTTTATAAAGGGTTTAAATATATATAACAAAATTCCTAAATTGTTAGTTATTTGTATTTCTACCACATAGTTTCTCTTTAATACCACAATACTGTTTTCTCTGTGTACCCAGATTACTGTTGCTTCTGGTAGGGTATAACAATTTATATTGACAATGCCAATAGAATAAATGGGTGGATCCATTAAGGATTGACTAAAATGAATAGTTATCTATTACCATTTTCCAGTGTAGCATCTAGTCCATCATTGCATTGACAAAATGATAAGCTACTAACACGGTACGGTTTAAAATAAAATCCATTTATCTCAACAGTGATGTTTACAAAAAGTTATAACAGAAGTTAACAAATTTAATTTACCCGAACAAACTTCATGTTCGAGTTTCGAAAGTATTAAAACGTCAAAAGTTGAAATTAATCATAATCCAGAGAAACCCGAGTTGTCAAAATTTAAAGTTTGTTAGTATACATTTTCGATGTTATAGGATAATATTGTATTAGTTATACAGGGTAATTCACGTTGAGTGGCCTATTAGAAGATCTCGGAAACGAGTTAACTTATCTTTCCAAAAATTTAAAAGCAGACATAATTGGCTTTGAGCTTTTAAAACATTATATTTTAACGCTTTTATTACTTCCGGTCATACCGGAAGTTAAGGCCAACTTTGCTATTTCAAATAGAACACCTTGTATATTTTAGAATTTTTAATTACCTTATTAAAATCTAAATAACTTTCGTTAATAATAAACTATTCCCATCTCTAACCGTTTTTGAGATATAAATTATAAAAGGATTTTTTTTTGTAAAAACGCTTCGAGAAGAAAGCTTAGTAACTCTGAAACTAATAAAGATAAACATTTAAAATATTGTCAGATTTCAAGTAATACATAGATCTTTAGTTTAAATTACTTAGGTTTCACGTTTTTTATACAGGGAGTTCTTAAAATTGTGCCAATGATTCCATTTAAATAAATGTACATAAGTCAGTTTTTGCAAACGGAACACCTTATTTTTTAGCTTACTAACGTGTAAAGAAGCAAATTTCCTATCTAAATGCCTAATATGTTACAATCCACATTTTTAGTCGTTTTGGAATTATGAGCAATTTAAAATAAAAAATCTTAAAATTTCTGTTTGTGGTAATGCGACATTATTTTTGAAAAGAAGGCTTTGACTGGGATTTTCGTTTGACTTTGATCTTTGTTACCATTTGTTATTAAGTGCCTATGTTCGTTACTTAGCTATTTCTGATTTTTTTAAATAAAATTATTTTATTATTATTCGCCATTCACAGATTACCAAAAATGAAAGTTAACTAGAATATGACAACAGGGCTAGGATAAGGGTCAACCTAAAATCATTTTGGTCAAAGCCTACTTTACAAATTGGCGACAAAGCTTATAGTCAAACAAAATCCCAGTCGAAGCCTTATTTTCAAAAATAATGTCGCATTAACACAAACAGAAATTTTAAGATTTTTTTATTTAAATTGCTCATAATTCCAAAACGACTAAAAATGTGGATTGTAACATAGTAAGCATTTAGATAGGAAATTTAGTTCTCTACACGTTGGTAAGCTAAAAAATAGGGTGTTCCATTTGCTACAATTTACTTATGCACATTTATTTAAATGGAAACATTGGCACAATTTTAAGAATTCTCTGTATAAAAAACATGAAACCTAAGTAATTTAAACTAAAGATCTATGAATTACTTACAACATTTTAAATGTTTACCTTTATTAGTTCAAGAGTTACTAAACTTTCTTCTCGGAGCGTTTTTACACAAAAAAATCCTTTTATAATTCATATCTCAAAAACGGTTAGAGATAGGAATAGATTATTATTAACAATAGTTATTCAGATTTTAATAAGGTAATCAAAAATGCTAAAATATACATTTAAAATAGCAAACTTCTAACTTCCTGTTTTAAAAGCTCAAAGGCCATTATGGTTGCTGTCAAATTTTTAGAAAGATCGTTTCCGAGATCTTCTAATAGGCCACTCAACGTGAATCACCCTGTATACAGATCTGGCAGACGATCATTAGGTAGGGTATTTTCGTCGCATTTGCCTATGCAAAGATAAATAAAAGCAATAATCTCAGTTTTTATTAATAAAGTTATAAAGCTATGCATACGTAAAGCTATAGTAGCCACTTGTTTTTAATAATTCTGCAATTTTAAATTATTTTATGACTTTTTGTCTAAATTCTATAATAATAGGCTTTTATTTAACTTGAAATGTATATATAGGTGGGTGTGTGTACGAATGGGTGTATCTATGGGTATTATACGGTCAAATCTTGCAAGCTGAATTAGAACCACTTCCTCTTATCCCACGAAGTTGAAACGTTACATAGTGATTCAGTTCTGATGAGAATGCATTATTATGATAAAAAAACGAACAAACCCGAACAATGACACATTAATTGAAATGAACATACTAAGAAAAATATCCAACTAAAACTAAACTAATGTTTAAAAAAAGCTTTGATTTGAATGCGCTCTAAAAAAGAAAGTGAATTTTGAATTAAATTAAATTCATCTTTTTGTCACATATAAATAAAATGGACATAAAGTGACGGTCTGATTAAATTTTGAATGAGACCGTAACTTTTTTTTTATTCAACAGCGACATTTGGAAACCTACTAATGAGGGCTTACTAAAACAATCTGGGTTGTGGTATATGAAAGCAGCTTTCTTGAACTTCCTTTTTCTCCAATGTTCTTTATGCAGGATTTAAGCTTTTGTCCACTTGATGTGATGACCGTGTGACTATATAGGCATGCACCTGATTTTTCGGTTTCTTCTTTAAGCGTGTTGTTTTTGTGTTCCTTGACCCTAGTTTCAGTGGCCTTAGAGTCTCACCAATATAAGATCGGCCACATTCGCAGGGGATCTGGTATAGACACAGTTTGTCCTGTCTTTTTGACTTGTTGGTTTTGTCTTCTTTAAGAAGCCACCTGACGAAGACGAAACCAACAAGTCAAAAATACAGAAAAACTGTGTCTACCAGATCCCCTGCGAATGTAGCCGATCTTACATTGGTGAGACTTTAAGGCCACTTGAAACTAAAGTCAAGGAACACAGAAACAACATCACGCTTAAAGGAGAAATCAAAAAATCAGGTGCAGCTGACCATGTTTTAATTAACCCTCATTAGATATAAGAAATATCGGAAAACCTTTGTTAAGTAGATGTTAACTTAAAATACCGCACACGAACTAAACGCATGACTGCACCCATCTCAGTTATGCTATACGCATCTAGCTAGTATAAATAGAGCTGTAGTTACTGTATTTATTTAGTATTCACCTGAGGACGACTGGAGATACTTACCAGTTGAAACGTTGTGATGTAAAACAAATAAAGATTAGTCCAAAACTATTTTATCATTCACACTGAGAAAAGCTTCAGCAAGAAATTCTTTGCTAAGATTATTTTAACTGTAATATTAAATTTTCAACCTACGATAGCAAAATGAATTTCTTATTGCAAAAGAAACAATTTACCTGAAAACTCTTTATACCCGTTACAAAAACCTTTTATATTTTTGAAAACTTACATTATGATAACAGCTAAGTAAGTCTTTATAAAAAATTATTTTCTAGGACTACTATTTGCTTTGCTAAGGAAGTAATGCAATTAGCTGCTTTTGAAAAAAATCTTTATAAAGAAATCTTTTCTAGCGCTCTAAAGAGTTTTTAAAGGGGTAGCAAAATTTTTTGTTGGAATTGGGAAATTCGTAACTGTTCGGTTCGAATCGGATTATTTCGTGGTGACGAATTCAGTCTGATTGGGTCAATTTTTATATTGCGCACCAGTCGTCTCGTTCCTGTCTCCAGGTCTTCATGTCTTTAGGTCTTCATTTTATTTCAGATATTTTTATGCTCGTTCCTTCATAAAGTAAAATTGTCGCATCGGTGGCTGTTGTTGGTGATCATTACGACTCGACATTTGTCTCATTTTTTCCAATAAAAATTGTCTTGGCTCAAAAATGTTTCCAGTGTGCAGTGCTTTATTGGATTGTGACATCAACGATAGTGTAGATTTTTAATATCAGTGTTAAAACACCAAAGTTATTTTAGTTTTATGTTAATTTTTTTATGTTATGTGTTTGTTTATTTAATAATAATTTTTGTGTGAGTCAAGTTTTAGAGAAAAGAAAATTAGTAATTCTTTAGCAAATGCCATTCATACTAAAAGTTCTCAAACTAAAAGACAACTTACCAAAGTTTTAAACACTGTATGGTTTTTAAAAGAAGATTTTAAGAAATATCGCAAAAGTAAAATACTTTTTTTTTCTAAATAAAATACAATGTAATTATTATTTTACCTAATATTCAGACTAGATGTAGAAACATGTTTTTTCGGCATTCCCTTTTGGATATTTGTTTAAATTTAAAGTGAACAGATATTTTTTAATAAGATATGTTTTAACCACTCAAAGAAAAGAGCAGTAAAATATTATTGTTTTTTTAAGCAGCTAAAACTGAAACTAATTTTAGGTTATAAAGTGTTGTTTTCTGTTGTATTAAATAATAAAGAGAAAAATAATTTATTTTTAGTTTCAAATCGTTGACAACCTATTCAGACGTGGGGAGTTGCATGATGTAAAATATGATGGAGTTACCTGAAAAATAAGCTTTATACTATGTTAAATTTTTGATATAGCATGGAACATATTATTTTTAATAACACAATTTTAAATGAATCAAAATTTTTTGAAACTTTCGTACCCAAAGTGAAAAAACTTGGTTTATATAAATGTGTTATTAGGCATAATAAGTTCTCTAGAGTATATTAAAAATTCAACAAAATATACGGCTTATTTTTTAGGCCACCCCACATATTATAGCAAATAAGTGGTGCTGTCATAATAAACCACTTTACTATTATAGCAATGTTTAGTTGCTACCTTAGCTAAAAAAGAGTTCCTGAAGTAAGTAGATAATTTCTGACCCAGCAAAGTAACTTTCTTGAAATAAATAAAAAAATCTTTCCAATATAGCAAAATGCTATGCGGATATTGAAAAAAAAATTCTTGTTTCGAGATCAATGTGGATGGCGTAGAAAATTATCTTTACTGTTCTAGCAAAGTCTCTTTATAGCCGATGGTCAGTCACTTTGCTAATACAACATTTTTGTTTACTTGAGCTAAGTGATCATTCTTTATAAAGTGACTTTATTACGACAGCAAAGAAATTACAGCCAAATGGATTTTACTGTCTCAGGTAGTTTTTCTTTTGTCCCCTATGTTAGCATTTTTCTTTATAAGCGGTATAAAGATTTTTATAAGGACAGCAAGAATCTTCTCTCAGTGCAGGTTATCTACTGATTTAAGCTCCAGTTAACATAACTGGAACATGTCCGCTAGGACATATTTATCTTTTTGTTAAAGTTACCAATATATTGACATTGTCTGCTTTTACTGCGTTAACGATAGGTTTAATTTATTTAACATATTACCAAGCGATTGATTTAGCGGCACTTAGCAAAGTTAATATACTAATAAAATTAATTTATTCTAGTAAACTCTATGTTCGAGTTTCTCCGTTAAAGTGTTAAAACATCAAAAGTTGCAATTAATCATGTTTCAGCGAAAACCGGGTCGGGATTGAAAGTTTTTACGCTGTTGTCGCTCCCATAACCCGGCAAATAACTAAAGTTTCTCCGAAAATTTGTCGGCACGCCAGCTCGACGCGCTTTTCTTTACTGCAGACATTATAAAGTTTTGAGGCACTTGCTATAAAACACTGACGATATTATGCATCTGCTTGAGCAAGCAAATCTTCAAAATTTCAAGATAATTGTTTCTTGCTTCATAACTGCGTTTCTGTCTGCTTTTTAACGTCCTTTTTCATTAAGAAAATTTTGTTGATTTAACTCCAAATAACTTGGGTTTATTTGTATTTCTTTGACAATGAAGTATAGTATAGAGCAAATACGCTCGGGGGGGGTGTCAGTGGGCGTAAGTAGGACATTTTTTTTCTGGAGAAAGGGACAGTCGGGACTACATGTATTTCATAATATTGTACCTAGTTATTAGTATTAAAAAAAACATTTTTTATATTTGTGAAAAATATGACTATTGGTGTCAATCCTAAATTTTAACATAAGACGTATGTATGACTCTAACCAGCGTTTTTCGGGCTCGGTTTTTCATGATTAAAAATAAAGTAAATATCTTTCGGCACGACAAAATTGATTATTTTTTCAGAAATCATGTATTTTAGGAGCATAGCTCTAAGAGCAGTTTTTGGTGCAAATGCTTAGGTTTTGAAATACTCCTTTCTAAGTGCCATTTTGTATACAGGGTGTCCCACCGGGGACCGAATCGATCTATATATAGAAAACTAAACATAGGAAAATTTTGAAAACTTGACAGTATGCTGATGCTGATGGGGGCGACCGGGCTAAAATATTTTTATAAAGGTTACCCCTCCGGTTATACCGGAAGTAAGTGTCAACTTGCCTATTTTAAATGGAACACCCTATATATTATTACATTTTTGCATTCTACACAAGATTCTAGGCAGATTTTGTATACCATGTCCTATACCTATGTCTAAACGTTTTTTACATTCATTCATGACAGAATTTTTATGTCAAAAATGACGTTTGCAAGCCTTAGAATAATTATCAATTTTTTCTATAAAGAAGCCTTATTTATTTAGTATAAGTGGGATTCCTTGTTATAAAGGACCTGCTTTAATAGATTTTTTATAATATTTTGATAACTATTAATACAGGGTGTTTAAAAAATAAGATTAAAAATGAAATTGAAAAAACTGCAAAAAGTCTAGATTTTCAAATGGAAACACCCAAATTTTATAATTATTTCTTATTTAGCATTAAAAATAAGGGTAAGTTTGTGTAAGGGTGCATATCCCAAAAATGTTTAGTTTTCGAAATATTGTCAATTTAGTATTTTTATAAGGCGATTGTAATAATTTGATGTTCTGATAGGTGGCAGCAAAGGGTTCAAAGAAAACGGTGTTTCATATTCAACATCAAACTATATTCTGATTCTTAATCTATGTCGCCACATACAGGTTGTTCCACTTACGGTAATGTTTATATTACATATTTGTTATATCGACAGTATTGTTATACTAGCTAATCATAATTAGAACACTAAATACAATATACTAATACAGAGTGTTTTACCCTCATATTACACCTCCCCGGGAAATTTAAGGAATTTACACTTTGTTTTCAAATGGAAATTCCTGCTAATTATAATATGAAAGTAATTAACTCATGTGAAATAATAACTATACTTATAACAAACATTTTCTTAGTCAATAAGAATTCAAGAAATGAAGAAAGAAAAGGAAGAAAATTAGAGTAGTCAGACCTAGAATAAATAGTAGATAGAGAAGAATACGAAAGTAGGGCCGGCCGATTCCTTACTACTAAATTATTACCTAGAAATTACTTAACTATGATATAACTTAGTTCTATTTTTGTGAATTACAATCTCCTTATTACCTTTCATCAGTTTTACATTTGGAGATTCATCCTCGATAACTAAATAAGGACCCAGAAAACAAGGACTTGCGATTTTGTTTCCCACTTCATTTTTTACAAGTACTAAATCGCCTTTTTTGTATTGAATGGGTTTTATTTTTTCATCATAACTTTGCTTTCTTTTAAATTTTGAATGTAATAAGTTAGCTCTTGCATCCTCATGAGCCTATTGCAACCGATACTTTAACTCGATAGGGTAATTCTCAAAGTTATAAATGGGTTCTAACATATTATTTAGATTATTAGGAATCTGACATTTCTTTCCAAAGACTAGTTCAAAAGGAGTATATTTAGTTTCAGTATGGACTGTAGTATTATAAGAGAAACAAAAAAATAAGGAATCCATGTACTCCACGCTGCATCATTATTTTCGGATTGAATTCTTAAGTAGGCACCCAATACTTTATATGAATTTTCCAAAGAACCAATACTTTCATGATGGTATGCCGTGGAATAAATTTGATTTATTTTTAAAAGCTTACAAACCTCACTCATAGTCGAAGAAATAAATTCAGAACCCCTATCCGTTGCAATTTCCTGTGGAATTCCATATCGTAAGATAAAGTTTTCCACAAATGATTTTGCCACAGATACGGTGTCTTTATTTTTTATAGGATATGCTTCCACAAATTGTGTTAACTCACACTGTAGAGTCAGGATGTATGCAAATTCGTTTACATCTGTTGGTAGTGGTCCTACAATATCTAAATATACTTTTTGAAAAGAATAATTGGCTGTCGACGTAATAACCATTGGCTGTCTAGTATAACGATTGCAATGCTTCTGTTTTTGACAAGTGTCACATTTTCTTACAAAGTCTGCAACATCGTTATCTAGACCTGGCCAAAAGTAATACTTTTTTATATTATTTGTCATTCTATTTATGCCTGCATGTCCACTTGTGGGAAGTAAATGAAAATCATTCAAAATAATTCGTTTCTCATCATTATCTATTATTTTGCTAGCTCCTTGTACAATAATTATACGGGGGCCCCCCAATTAGGATTACTATTTATTTCTTTATTATATTATTTAATAAATATTTTATTTTTCTCATTTTTTAAAATATATAATTCATTTATATTTGCTTTCTTAGTTATTTTGGCCAAATCTCTCAGCATTTCGTCTCGCGCCAATGCCGATCGAGTATTTTGACTAAAGTACAAACTAAGTTGCAATGGAACATAATAAAAACTCCCCAAGTGTTCAGTTATATCTTTTGACAATGTTTTTATTTTGGACGATGTCGTTAAAACTAACTCAGTGCAATTTTTAGGTTGTATAAGAACTTCCACAATATCTGGTTGATCAGGCCAAACATTAAGGTTATCCTTGTCCAACACACAATCTTGCTCTTTCATACTCTTACACTGTCCTCTGGTCATAACAGCAATCATGTCATTATTCATGCTTTTCAATTCCTCAGATGTCAAGATAATTCTTGATAATGCATCCGCGGTGACATTTTCACTTCCTTTCACATACTCAACGTAAAAATCATATTCCTCAAGGCCTAATCGAAATTTTGTTAACCGGCTGGATGGGTCAGTAAGGCTAAATAAGTATAATAAAGGTTTATGGTCAGTTACTATTTTAAATCTGCGTCCATATAAATAAGGCCGAAAATGCTTTACAGCCCAGTAGATAGCTAAAAGTTCTTTGTGAATAATAGGGTAATTTATTTCCGCTTTATTTAAACTTCTACTGGCGTACGCCACTGGTCTATTATTTTTATTTGAGAGTACTGCTCCAATAGCTGACTTTGACGCATCAGTTTGAAGTATAAATTCATTTTTCTCTGCAAAATCAGGATACTGTAAAACTGGATATTGACTTAGTGCGTTCTTTAGGATTTTAAATGAGTTGTTACATTCATCCGTCCATTCAAACCTTGCATACTTTCTGCACAATTTGTTTAGTGGTACAGATAGCTCCGCAAATTTTGGAATAAACTTTCTGTAATAATTGGCAAAAGCCACGAAACGTTTAACTTCGTCCGAATTTTTTGGAACGGGATATTCGTCTAAAGCTTTAATTTTTTCAGGATCAGGAGATATTCCTTTATCACTAATAATGTGACCTAAATAAAGAATTTCTTTCCTTAAAAATTCGCATTTTAAAGGATTTAGTTTTAAATTTACTTTACGAAGTCTAGTAAAAACGTCCATAAGGTTTTTGTTGTGTTCCTTAAGATTTCTCCCGAATACTATTAGGTCGTCAAGGTAAACAAAACATTTTTCGTAGTTTAGACCTGCCATTGCAATTGTCATTATTCTAGAAAAGGCACTGGGGCTAAGTTTTAGCCCCATGGGCAATCTTTTCATTTGCCATTGCCCCCGATCAGTGGTAAAGGCTGTCAATTTTCTACTTTGTTCATCTAGTTCCACTTGATAATACCCCTGACTTAGATCTAAATGCGAAAAATAAAGAGCTCCCGCAAGAGAATCCAAAATATCAACCACATTTGCAATAGGCCACTTGATATCTACTAAACTACGGTTTAAAAATCTGTAATCTAAAACCAATCTGCTACGTTTCTCTCCTGATGTCTCACTCTTTTTCGGTACCAGTAAAACAGGCGACGACCACTCACTCTGCGCACTCTCAATTATATCATTATCGCACATTTGGGAAATTTGCTTATTTATTTCCTCCCTCTGAGATTGAGGCAGTCTATAAGGTTTTATATAAACTGGTTGAGTGTTCGGTTTGACTTGAATTGACTGTTTATAAATATTTGTTACAGATAATTTATCCCCAGGCATATGAAATATGTCTGCAAATTTAGCACATAATTGATCTATTGAATCTTTCTCTTCTTTATTCAAGTAGGTAAGTTTAAGCATGTCAAATAACTGTTTTACTCGATTAACTGAAATATTTTGAGAAGTAAACTGACAACAATCATAATTGCTGAGCTTCTCAGTTTTAGGTAAGCAATTTCTCAAACGTACTTCACTTTCCCGTGTATTCAAAATTTTAACCGGAACTTTCCCATTCACTGGTTGTGCAATCACTCCTGCTACAAACACACCCTGGCATAACTCACTTGGCATAACAACACATTCCTCATTTAACCCTGTCTCAAGGTACTGAATACTTTCACACCTTGCAGGTAACACTAATATATGACTACAACAAGCATTTAAGTCTAAAATAACATTCTTTCCCTCATTGAAAAGATCTAAAGTATTTTCCTCATAGTTTAATTTAGCTTTATATTTCCCTAAAAAATTTCTTCCAATTATACCATCGGTATGACATTCCAACGAATCAAATACATACAACTTTTCCCTAAATTCTATGTTTCCTATAGCGAGATTTAAGTATACATAACCTACGGAACATACTCTACCACCTATGCCATTAATTTCAAGATTTTCCTTATGTAAAGGTATACTTGCGTCTAAATGCTCTAACTTAAGCGCACACAATGACGCTCCCGTATCTACTAAGAATCCTAAACTTTTGTTGTTTACTCTAAAAGAAACTGAATTTGAGCAATTTTCGGAGTAAGTAAAAATATTATTATGACTTTTTTCAACTTTCAACGTTTCCTGACCTGCATTAATGTTTTGATCAGCAAATTTTATTTGTCTCCGCGAATTTCCACGATAACCGCTAGTAAACGAACGTCCTCGGTGTCCCCCCTGAAAACGCTGACTTTGCGGATTGCTATTACCATTACCTAAGCGAGAATTATTTTGTTGATAATTAGAAACATAATTGTTATTTCTATTGAAATTGTTATTAAAATGTCTTCCAGAGTTTCTAGCTCTGTTAAAACCTGCAGAAAAATTTCTGTTGTTTCCTTTTCCTCTAAACATATTGAAAATTTGTTGATTACTGCTTTGAGAGGAAATTTCTTCATCTTGCGCCGCTCTAATGGCATCCTTTAAAAATTTAAAATTTCTAGCAGATATGATTGTGCTGAGTTTATGATTTCTAAGGCCACCTGTAAACCTTTTCACAGCGATTTTTTCGTTTATTGGTCTTAAAATATCAAAAGCTCTTGAATCACCGTCTGCTTGAGAAATTGTCAGATTTACTAAGATATCTTCAAGATTTTTACCAAACTCAGAAACAGTATTATCGCCTTGCTTGGCGGAAAACAATTTTGCCTGAAGGGCGGTATCGGACTGTTTCGTTAAAAGATGTTTTTTGATGTCTCCTAATAATGAATCCATAGAATCGTAACTAGACTTTAATCTTAACTTCGCATTATTTGAAATTCGTGTTTTTAAAATAAATTTAATTAAAATAGGCTTGCCATCATCGTTAAGCATAGAATGATAAAATTCTGCCGCGTCGATTAGTTTATGTGTAATAGCTTCCGAGTCATCCATTACAGGCAAGAGGCTCGTGGCCACTTTTAAGTCAAAAGCTGACATATTTGAATGTATATTTTTCGCGTGGTTATCCCGGTTTATACCTCATTTTGGTTATCACTACTTAAACCTTCCGCGATTTGTTTATTAAAATTTATAATTTCCTGATACATTTTTAAAAAGAAATTTCTATAGCACTCTTAGAATATTCTCTAATCTAATTATTTAATAGCAAAGTACTTGTTAAATAGGTCCCTATTTCAATACAATTTACTTCATTTCTATAACTTACTTAGTAAATGTTTCTTTTTAATCACTAATTTGGTAATTATAACCGAGTCTATTTTTTTTTCTTCTATTTTTTACAAATTTCCTTGTTTCTTATGTCCATTTTCCGTCTTCTTTTTCCATAAGTGTAATAACCCATAAGTATAATAAAACCATGTAACAATTATTTTAAGCTTCAAAACTCCATCTTTATAATCCCAAAAAGAACCTAAAAAAAATGGTATACTGCTTGCTTCGTCACCAATTCATCCCTCGATTTTCTTCAACTCGTTCTTGGTAATTCTAACTATATATGATAAAAAGGATAACGGCTATTACAAGTGTTATCAAAATGTACTCTGTCTCCATTCGAGGCCTGGTTATTTTCTCTTTAGACTTGGCACTACCCATTTTATTCCATATAAGTGCTTTTCTTCTTAAGGTTTTTTGGCTGGCAGGATCGCCATGTAATAATTTGATGTTCTGATAGGTGGCAGCAAAGGGTTCAAAGAAAACGGTGTTTCATATTCAACATCAAACTATATTCTGATTCTTAATCTATGTCGCCACATACAGGTTGTTCCACTTACGGTAATGTTTATATTACATATTTGTTATATCGACAGTATTGTTATACTAGCTAATCATAATTAGAACACTAAATACAATATACTAATACAGAGTGTTTTACCCTCATATTACACGATTTTGCTACAGATTTTAAGTTCAGTTACTCTTAGTTGGCTATGACGGCGTTGAAAAACAATCAAATGCTAAGTAAATCTATGAAGCTGTCACTTACCATTTGAACATAATTAATAATCATGCCTGGGCGTTTAAATTATACAAACGAAGATTATTTAAACTTATTTATTATTTATGGAGAATGTGATAAAGTTATATCAAGAACATGTGACACATTTGCCATTCGATATCCACAAAAACAGAAGCCATCACAATGTGCTGTTAATAAAATTATAGAAAATTTCAAGAACTTTCATGAATTATTTGCTCAATACTACCTACGCTGATGCCCAATTATTCAGCCATATCGCGTACAGTACTGCGTCGGTCTTCCAAAATGAATTTTTCTACAGCGCTGACGTTCTCATATGTAACACTTGTTCTGGGCGCCGCGCATGTGGCAAGTTTACACCACTTCTCGGCTTTTTCGGAAAGCGGAACACCATTCATACACTTGAGTCTTAGAGAGGCACTCATCTCCGAACTGCTCGAGTAACTTTCGATAAATTTCCGCGGATTTTACATTATCTTTGACCAAAAAACGAATGATGATAATGATGCGTTGCGCAACAGACACTGGTACATCCTTCTCGCTCATGGCTATAACTACACTAAAAGCGAGGTTACGCGGTCTTGGCTGTTCTCTACGCTTCGTAACAGACCAGTCTAACATCCAGTGCAGCCACTTTTACGACACTAAATTTTTCGCGCGTTTATTCAAAAATTCCGGTTTATATTTGAACCACCCTCGTATACACGTGGACACTCTAACTGGTCTCTAACTAAACAGGTTCGTTTTTAAAATTTTTTTATTGTGTCTTGTTTAAAATTGTTTTCGCCGTATAGTATTATAAACTTCTAAATACGAACCTGTTCAGGGAAGCCTGTATTTGTTTAAATTTTGTATTAGTTGGAAATAAATAGACTATAGGTTTACTGTTTTTAACTATAGTATATTCCACGTAAGCTTTTAACGGCCGTCGATGACACACGTCATTTCTAGTTATTACTTGTTCGGAATTTGGTTAGAGTCTGGTGTTCATGTAATAGTTAATTGCCAAATAAATAATAAAATATATTTACTTGCTTTTTCATAAATAGAACAGTTCACAGATACACACAGTCCAACGGTTTATAACCAGAAAGTTTACGCACAAAATAATAGCAAAATGATCTCTAAAAATACCAAATACAACAATAATATTGCACCTACTTATTAACACGTGAATGAGTGATTACCGGCTCTGTGGTGATAAAAAAAAAGGCAGAGAAGTCACGCGGATTGATGAAGTATGGAAAGAGATATATGAAGGCAAAAGCGTAAGAAAGACACTTACTAACGGCATGGATGTCAAGTTCTGTAACAATAATCTTAACTGGTTTAGCTGATTGAAGAGCAACAGATATGGTGTGTATGTGTGTGTGTATCTTTGTCATGTATCATTTTCGGAATTAAGGAATTTTTAAATAACATATTGGCCAACGCATTGGACAAGAGAAACGTTAAAGCATTAAAAACGTATACGTGAAATTTACTAAAAATTATATTGATGTGCAAAAAAAAAAATATACTCCATAGTTTTTAAAATATTTGGAATATTCTAGACAGCCTGTATTACTTTTATACTAATTTCCTAAATTTCGATAAAACATTTTGCATGCAGTGTTATAGATAATAGAACATATCCAAAATTCTATAAAAACTGACTTGTGCTTATGGAGATGAGTTTAGCGAAACAAACACTGCCTATCTATTAATTGGATATTACAGAATAACAATGACCATAATTAGCAGGCTGCATAGATATTCAAACGGCCTAACGTGCTCGATAGACCTAGTTGTTTGTGCAGGATTAAAGGCAGGCAATTATTTGCGTTTATTGTACGTGTGAAGCTCTATTTATCGGCGTGTTACACCCCAGAGAATAGCTGTAGCAGTGGGTGACCCAAAATATTGTAATCGCGTATCGTATCGTCAACAAATTCTTAGTTCTATATTATTTCAAAGAAGATAGTGTATCTTTACTTAAGCTTTAGGGTTTTTAAGAGCATACCGGTGTCCCGCTAAGGTCGGCTAGGGGCTGTATCTCGGAAAGTATTGGTCATACATTTTCAGGAAAAATAATTATTGGTAAACCGGCAGAAAGAAAATATTAAAAATATTTTTTAAAGTTGTATGATTACTGCTAGAGGGTGCAAATGATGGGACGAAATACAAAATTCAAGTTATTTTAAAAATAGCCTCATTAAGGTACTGTTTTGATATCAAGAATGGAAAGCCTATCTATTGTTGCCATAAGCTAGTAAATATGTCATTACTAAAAGTATTGCATCTTTCACGTCTTTAATGCAATTTTAATAAATTTGGGCTTGTTTGAAAGATAATTTTATGCTTAATAAGAAAGTAATTTTGTCAATGGTCGCTAATTCGTATTTTGTTTTACAGACGGCGCTATGTAATAATTATCAGATTTTCCCAATTTTCTTAAAAAAAAATAATGGAACGGTATACGTTTTGCACTGGGTCTCCCAAAAGTCCCGCATAAAATTAATATCACTTAAAGGAAAAAAACTAGGAAAAACGCTCGGACCCGTAAATTTTTATTTTTAATTGTGCATTTTTTGACATAAAAAATATTATACAGGGTGTCTCATAGAACTGTCGTCACGTCTTTGACAATTTTTTTTAATGGAACACCCTATATATTGTATTATTTTCTGATTCCCCAAAAAAATCTACGCCTATGTTGTAAATAGTTTTTGAGATATTGACGTTAAAAATGTCAGAGTAAAAAAATGCCATATTTTAAACGTCAATATCTCAAAAACTATTGAATTTAGACACATGACATTTACAACATAATCATCATCATCAATCATTTCAAATGATTGTTTGACTTGATTAAGGAGGCCTTGGAATTCACTTATTTAAGATAATAGTAGGCGGTGAAATCTCATAAAAAGAAAGTTTTAATATAATAGCGTCTCTTTTATTCATTGTAAGTGTAATAATTACATATCATTTCTACAACTACTTTCTGGCGTAATATACATTATTTTATTTATTAATACAAATAAATACGTAAATCACTATTGAACTACTAGCGACTGGCTAGGACATACCGACATGCATTGGGGCAACGCTCGAACGGGGTTGGTCTTAACCCTTGGTAGGCTGAAACTGACTTAAAATTCAGTGATTACGGACTGTTCCAGTAACCCATACACTGCCATGAAAAAGTATTGTTGTTAGCATAAGCTTGAAAATAATATATCAAGATACGATTGCTAATTTGTGATAAAATTTTGCTTTTTGGTGTTTGATGAAAAAACGTTTTGAAAAAACCATTATGAATTCAACGTAACTCTTAAGGTATTTTTCTCATACAGAGTGGTAAAGCAGTGAACATTTCCTCGTATTTCGTTACAGTGGTACCATGTGTTAATTTCTCTCTTGCTTGCACAATTAGTTTATTCGATGTTCCAGAGGATGGTCATTATATCTGTGCACATGAGATTTTGCGGGGGGCGGACGGAAGAAGTATTCCGATACTGTTGGCGCCTTTGTGTCTATAAATAACTTGCTTATTTAGCAGTATAATATAATACCGTGGGATATTTTAGAAGTAATAGTACTTAAATTAGTATTATTACACAAAATAAACGAAATTTAGCTGATTGAATGGATTTAAACTTAATAAACCTGAAGTTACATGAGAAGAGTGTTACCGATGGATGTCATTGATCAAATGACCTTACGGAAGAGCCGCCGCTGTTTATGCACAAGAATGAAGTTTACCCCTCTAAAATTTCTCGCTGGTTACGGCCTTGTTTATGCCAACGACGTGAAAACCAAGATTGACCCCCATTGCCTTCCCATCCATTTATCAAAATAAACCGACAAGAACCGAGACAAGAACTAAAATTCAAGCTACCACTTAGTTTCTGACGAGTTCCATAAATGAAATCATATGAAAACTTTTACGAGCTCATAATACGCTGTTGCCAAATGATTAAACGGTTCTCATATTGTGGGTTTTATTTGAGCCCAAATAGGTTTTTTTTCACCGGTGGATTCAACCAGTGGTGGAACTGATGAACTTATGATTGACAGCTAGAATGACGTCATCAACCGGTTGGTTAATTATTTTACGATCTCTCTAATTTCAGAACGCGCTGCGGCTCAACCGCTGCCAAGGGTGAAAAAAAGAATACACCTAATTAAACACATCAGTGGATTGCTTAAAACATATTCTAACCTCGAAAATAGTCAAACTACTAATCATCAAATTTCTCACTGAATGGCAGTTAGGAGAGCTTCTGTGACTACCAGAGGTGGTATATTCTCGTATTCCTAATAATTTACCACACTTTCATGAAGTACGTTTTTACATAAATTGACCTGAATCCACATAGTGAATTAAAAATTACACCAACACTGGTATTGAGTTCAATTATTATTCAAGGTCGTGTTGGCATATTTTGTAATTGTATCCGTATCGATATTTAAATGAAAACCGCAACTGAATCGAACTTGGAACGTGATTGTTAGTTTGACATAACTTAACCTAACTTTTGAGCTGAACTACTGTAGAAATTAATTATAAAATAGTTATCTTGTCAAAACGATTTGCGTAGTCAAAATAGTCACCTATTCTTCAAAAATTCAAGAAGTAAATATATATTTTAAAATACAGTGAATCAGAATTACGATGCCATTTTAAATATGCCTATACAGACCTATAGTCAACAAAGAGTCATAATAAAATTATTTTTCGGATTATTTCACACTAGCGCAAAACTTCACGTTTGCCTCCTAGCGGTAGTAAGTGAAAATACGGAAATGAAAAATGAAAAATTAAGAACAATAAATTATTTATTTCCAGCTTTATCAAATGAAAAGTGGTAAGAGTTTAGTGTTTGAAAGTTTTGAGGATTAATAAAAAAACAATATGATGAGACAGTGTAAGGTTTGCAAAATAACCGATTCAGTGCCTGGATTTCGTAGTCTAGCTATCGCCCTCTTATAAACAATGAGCTGTAGGCTCGGCGCAATAGTAATTTTATGAATGAGATGCGGGGTCTATCTTTGCTTTCTCGTCGTTGGTTCATGCACTGTATACTATACCTGACTTGCTGCTAACAATTATTAACCGCTTATATAACATACCACCTATTTTGATTTCTCATTTCTGGAAGAAGCGAAAAAAATCTTAACAACGCCCATCTCTTTACTTTCATTGTTGGCATGAAGCTCTATTAGGCAGCATGTTACACCCCAGATAATAACGTTTTGATTGCGTTATACACCGGGCTAAAAGGGGTTGGGCTTTATGATTAGAGGAAACGTCTGGCGGGCTTAGTGTGTAACAACGCGTGGCTGTCTGGTGCGCTTCATTCCACCTATCTGCACTTGATAATGCGATGTGGCCAAAAGGTATTTGAGGGGGAAGTCCTGTAATAGTTTGTCACTACAACCGGTGAAACACTTAAGTTTCAAAGGAAATTAATGATGTTTTGGCCCTTTGCATTTCCCTTAATTGGGTGTATGGACAACTCACGGGCGACGTTAGTTTTCACCACATTAATCGAGAGTACAAGTTGATATTCTTGTATTAAAAAAAACTATTACGTAATATTTTTTTAAAAGGAAATATTCGCCAAATAGCAAAATATGTAATAATACACTGAAAAAGGAGGGAAATTTGGCCCAAAATAGTCAGAGCTTTTGAACGTTAATTCTTTTAGGTATATTTGCATAAAAGAATTTTTCTTGTCACAAGAGAAAAACTCTTGGTTTGGGTCGTTCTTAAAAAAAGCTGAATTTTCAGTCGGTGCATTTTTTTTTTGAAAATATAATTAGTTGGTTAAAAATTATCACAAGTTATTAAAAATGTCTCACTTATTACGAAAGAGTAGCCTATGGTTATTATTATTATTATTAATATTATTATTATTATTATTATTATTATTATTATTATTATTATTATTATTATTATTATTATTATTATTATGTTTTCAGTGTTCTGTTTCTCAGCTTTTTGTTGGTAAGGCTGGTGTTATTTACAGTACAGAGAAGAAATTCATCTTAACCTGTACTGTTTAGAAACTTCCGTACTATATGGCAAGTTTGGAGGATGACGCTTTTCTGAATAAGTTGGTATAAATAACCTGAAAGGCCCAGTTTTTCCAAGTTGGGCTTGAAATTTTTCGTCATAGCTCCCTCCACCGATACTATAATCGGAATTATGTCGATTTTATCTAGCTTCCATATATTTTGTATCTCTATAGCCAAATTCGAGTACTTGGTCTTCTTCTCCGATTCGGTTTTAGAGAGGTTGTGTGTTAGTGGGCAACCTATATCGATTATGAAAGCTTTCTTGGTGGTTTTTTCGATGAGAAGAATATCCGGACGGTTGTGGTCTACTGTTCTATCCGTTATTATTGGCCTGTCCCAGTATAAGAGATATTCAGGGGATTCAAGGACTGGCTCGGGTGAGTATTGGTAGTATGGTGGGAGGTTTTCCCTTAGCCCTAGTTTATGGGCTAGTTCCTTGTGGATGATCTTTGCCACCTGATTATGTCTCCCCAGGTAAGCGTTGGGGGCCATAGCACCACATCCCGCCGTGATATGTTCTATCGTTTCTCCGGGGCAATTGCATTTTCTGCACACATCTTCCACATTTCTTTTCAAGATGACTTTTTCATAGTTTCGAGTTCGAATGACACGGTCTTGGATAGAGATTATAAAACCTTCTGTTTCAGCGTGAAGCTGCCTTTTCTCTAACCAATTCAGTGACATTTCTCTATCTATGAGTGGATTTTGGAGTGCAGTAGGGTATTTGCCGTGTAGAGCTTTCTCTTGCCAAGTTACAAGCTGTTGACTTGGCGGCGCGAGGATGATGTTAGGTAATCCGTTCTGCTTTAAGTTAAGGGCTGTATATCCAGTGTCTGCTGCTACCACTTTTTTAAGAATTTCCCCATTTGATTCTTGGAAGTATTTTCTCATAGAGGTCTCTTGTGACTTGCACAAGTTATATATATTAATGAGACCTCTTCCTCCTTCCTTTCGTTTTAGGTAGTAGTTTCAAGTGCAGAGCGTGGGTGGTGGAATCTGAATTTTGTTAGCAGCCTGCGCGTAAGCCTATCTAATTCGTGCAAATCCGTGTCTGAATACTTAAGGATTCCGAATGAGTAGGTAAGTATTGGTATTGCCCAGGAGTTGATGGCAGTAGTAAGGTTACCAGCATTCAGGTAAGTATTAAAAAGCTTTGTTAGTCTGCTTTTGTATTTGTTTTTAAACTGCCTTTTTAGGCTTGTGTGGTTTATTTGTTGGTTTTGGGAGATGCCTAAGTATTTATATGTTTTGTCCTCATCTAGTATATCTATGCCTTCAAGCAGTCCACGATTTTGTTCAGTCTTTCCGCGTACGACATTCAAGATTGCGCACTTGTCTAATCCAAACGACATTTTGATGTCATCGTTAAATGTCTTGGTTATTTGAATTAGGGACTGTAGGTGGGTTTTGCTTTCAGCGTAGAGTTTGATATCGTCCATAAATAGAAGGTGGTTTATTCTAAAATTCTCAGTTAAGTTGGGACGATATCCGTAGGATGTTGATTTTAGTAGTGAGGACAGTGGGTTCATGGCCAAAATGAACCAGAGGGGGCTTAAAGAGTCGCCTTGAAATATACCTTTTGATATATTAATATTGCCAAGCTTCTCTTGTCCAATATGGAGATTGGTATTCCATTGCTCCATTAGGGTGCCTAACATGTTGCGTATTAGGGGGTGTACTTTGTATATTTGCAATATCTTCTTTAGCCAGTCGTAAGGAACAGAATCGAATGCTTTACTATAATCAATGTAGCACATATTTAGATTTCGCCTTTTAACTTCAGCCTGTTTTATAATAACGGCATCGATTGTAAGCTGTTCCTTGCAACCAAAAGCTTTCCTAATACAGCCCTTTTGCTCATCAGCTACCAGGTTGTTATTTATGCAGTGTGTGTATATTTTTGAGTACATGACTGATGTTAAAAGTTTATACACCACTGACAGACAGGTGATCGGTCGGTAATTTTTTGGGTCGTTTACCTGCCCTTTTTTAAATAAAAGGAAGGTATTGCCACTGGCAAGATGAGCTGGGAAGTGTTCGGGGTTCAGGAGAGCCTTGCTAAAGCAGTTTGCGATTACAGGGTGTAGGCTGGTGAAAGTTTTGAGCCAAAAATTATGAATTTGGTCAGGTCCCGGGGATTTCCAGTTAGCCAAGTTCTTAGTGGCATCCCTTATGTCGATGGATGTTACTTGCGGCTCAGGCATTTCTTGCAAAGTTTCAGCCTCGGCTTCAACTTTTTCGAGCCAGCTTGGGACGCGTCAGACCAAATATTACTCCAAAATGCATTAAATTGGTCTTTATTCATGTCATTAGTTGGAGTAAGGTCATTTTCTTCTTGGTTCAGAGTCCTATAGAAGGTTTTTTGGTTCGTGGTGAACTGTTGGTTTTGTACCTTCCTCTTTGTGGCTTTATTGTATCGCCTTAGACGGGCACCTTTAGCCTTACATTTTTGTCTAATAGTGTCTCTTACGACAGTTAGCAACCGTTTTACATCGGGGCTATCTAAAGGAATATTCTCTGCTTTCAGTATATCTTTAACCTTTTTAGCAACCTTGCTGCTAGAGTTTCCATTTAGATGTTCTCCAATGATATAACTTTGTGCTCGTAACTGGCTTATTTGTTTTTCAAGTCTCATTTTCCAAGCGGGTGCCGCTTGTTTCTTGGTTGTTTTCTTATCAGTTCTGAGATATAATGCCTGACCATTGAGTTCAATTACAGTTACTGCTGCTGCATATAACCCACTGTGTAATGTCTCGAGGTCCTCAGTTGTATTTAAGGACGTCCCTGCTGCTAGGTTTACTCTCGCTAGTATTTCGTGGGTTCCTTTCTTGAATCTTAGCTTAGGGATACTCGGTCTCAAGGTCGGGTCACTATTTTCAAATAAGGACAAATTTTCCAAATATTTTTGGTTCGTATTGTCCGTATCAGCCTGTATAGTTTGATATTGTTCATGTATTACTTCCTGCTGTGCTGTTAGCTCTTCCACATGCTGAAGGTTGTGCAACGTTCTGCCAACTTCACGCCGTAGTTGATCTATTTCAGCTTGGGGTAGCAGGTGGTTAGCATAAATAGCTCTTTGACGGCACGCTACATTTTGTTCCGTGAGTTTTAATTCCGGATATATCTGGCTTATTTCTCGGTGGAGTTTTATTCTCCAGCCAGGGCGGGGGTTATCTTCACAGTCGTTAATCAAGAGGAATGCTTTGATAAATGTTCTATTCATGTCACGAGTCCACTTGATTCGACCGGTTTCTGTTCTTCTGGGTAGACCAGCGGCAGTTCTATCGACTCCAGGGTCAGGCTGCAAGCTAGTCTCCATTATGATGTGATCATCGCCGGTGTTCGGTTGAATAGTTCGGTTGTCGGCAGGGGCTTGTCTTAGCATCCTGCCGTTAGTATTATTAGTACTATTCGAATTTATGCCTCCCCCAGAATCCGTGAGGCTGCCTGCTTGCGCAGTGTGGGATTGCGAACCCACCTGGGGTACATATTCTTGTAAATTCGACATCATATTTGTTTAAATCCATATTTACACATTTCGTCAGAAATGGTTTGCATTTATACCTTCTGCCAGGTTATTGATACAGCCGCCCTTAACATAGGGAACAGACGCTGTTGAGAAACCGCCCCTAACATGGAGTCAGCCGTTCCTTCACTACATCAGTTCCTACGCCTACCTGCGGTAGCCGGTGACCAATGTAGGCCCCTTTAAGGCAAGGACCACCAACCTTTTAGCCGCCTTTTACGGCAGGCAGGTTCTACCCTGGGCCTAGATTCGCAAACCGGAACCCACACGGCTACCTAGCTGGTTATTAGTGGCTTCATCATTAAAGTATTTTCTGAGCGTCGTTATTTGTTTTTGGTTGTGTCTTGGTATGTGGATAATTCCTTGCCCTCCTTTTTCTCGTGAGAGATTATTATTATTATTATTATTATTATTATTATTATTATTATTATTATTATTATTATTATTATTATTATTATTATTATTATTATTATTATTATTATTATTATTATTATTATTATTATTATTATTATTATTATTACAGTTCTTTTCTTTTGTATTTTTCGGGATTATCATTCAGATCATCACCGTTATCATATATCGATAACGGTAATGATATAACGGAGTTGATGACCATGCATGTTTAAAATTTTATGTTATATTAAAAAAAAATATTTTTTTTTCTACGTTAAGGCATAATCTCTGGTAAATACAAAATTTCAAAGAAAAATATATTACTTACCTCAATAAACTGATCACGGTAACGACGATTTAAGATCGAACAAACTACTGAGCAGGTGTTTACATCGTATTTATCACGAAATACGCAGCAACCGTGCCCTTACGTTGTTAGCTTTGTACTGAACCATTGTTACGGAGAATCAACATGCATGCATGCGCCGAATTGCAGCGACTCTAGTGTTTAATACGAAGAATTATAATCTGATAATGGTAATGATGCCAGTAGGTGGTTATACGTAAAAAGATTTATATTTTTTTAGTTTCCATAACTTAAATTAATATTAATTGATCGGAAATAAACAATTTAACCTATATGCAACAATTAGAGAGTAGTAAACTTTAGGAATTTGCAGGATTATTTTTTCTTGCAAGTTATCTTCCAAAAATATGGTTTGTTACGATAACGGAGTATGACGTTTGGGAGAGTTTCATACAAAAACAGAAACAACAAATTATATTTAGGTAAAATTAATATAAGTGGAGTATAAACACCATTTGTATTAAATTTGTTATTAGGAAAAAAAAGTAATATATTTTAAATCAAGTAATATTTTACTGCTTACCGCAAATTGCAGCTTTTTTGAAGAATGACCCGTTTACGAGATACGACCCTCTTAAAAAATCTTTAAAGTTCTTTTTTGTAAAAGCGATTTACCGTGTTTCACAAGCCTTCGAATTATAGTAGTTATACTCGTAGTCTCTTCCGTCAGATATATTTCTCTTGGCGTAAGATCTTTTTCTCTTCGCATAAGATAATTTCTCTTCTCCTTAGAGAATATCTCTTCGCGTAAGAGAGTGCTAAGTGCGGTCGTAAATTTTAATGTTTAAAAATGTCCTTATTACTTTAAAAGATTGAATGTCAAGCTATATTTTTCACCGTAAGTGCTCAGTTGCAATATTATTTTACGAAATATTGTATTGTACGTATAAGACAGCGTTATCTGGTGTCCGTGGAAAAACGTTGATTAAGCTTCTTTAAATATTCCGGTGATGAAAAAGCTTTTAAATCTCTCGATGCTAGGAACATTGTAAATCTGTTTATAGTTCTAACAGGGGACCTAATGCTAGTAATTCTGCGAGTGAAACTAATAATTTGACTAAGATACCTCTGATTACAGTGAAAAAATCATGTCAAATCACGTCAAGTCTAAGAGGCCCATTGTATCCTCTGGGTAATATAGCGTGGGATCCAAACCACGTCCATGCACTAGTTATCCTTTTTACTTTTCCAGAGGTCCATGACGCCCTTTTCGATCTAGATAATAGGAATAATCAGTAACTTAATGTATTGTTTTATCCACTAAAGTTTCGAGCATACTTTTTTTAGAGCGTATGCCTTTTTCCAGGATCGAACTCGGACCGCCACTGTCGAACGCCAGTAAACTCAACCACTGAGCCACCAACTGCGGCCTATACACACACTGAGATCGATCCTTTAGTTCTATGGCTGTTACCAGGTCAAAACCATTTATTATGAAAAGAACTATGGGCGAAATAAATAATTATTTTGCTCTGCTTAATCGTAACGTCAAAATGTTTACTTGGCAAATCACTGGAAACTAACAATTCTCTCAAGTGCTATTCTAGAGGCTTATGGAGAATATCTTACTGAGTATATATAAAGTTTAAACCGTGCAGTACGGTTTATTTTTTATTAATAATTTTTGAAACTTTGCACAAGTATACAGTGGTGGCTCATCGATTGGAAAATAGACTAAACAGAACCACAATCGCCCTAAAGTAGGGAGATACGCAATAAAAAATTAAACATATAGTACCTAAAAGTATTTTAATGCACTCAGTACTATAACAGCTATACCTAGAGAACAGCATTCTGTCTGACTATCAGAATATTTAAATAATTAAAAATGTTTGTTTATTTAAATCAGTCTATAACTTAAAATATCTCACGTCCAGTTATATTCTTTCTATTATATTTTGATAACCCTTATTTAGTGTAAATACGGCTTAATAAAGCCACATCCAATAACAATAAATGCAGATCATTGTCAACTTGATATCTAGAACAAACAACTAGAAATACCAACTAAATTTTAACATACTCTACACTAATACAAAATTATTACAGTTCTTGTTATTCTAGGATCCAAACAAGCATTGATATGTGACTAGAAAACCAATTTGTTTAGGAATTATTTGAATAAATAATTAATTCGAGGATAGCAAAATAAATAGTGTGATAGTACAATGTATCGTCTTTTGTGTTTTGCAATGTCGTAAAAGTGTGATATTCTTTTCTTTAACACGTTTTCATGAAGACGACTGAAGATGCTTACCAGTTGAAACGTAGTGATTCAAAACAAATAAAGACAATGCAAGTTCAAAACTCTACTGCCATTCTATTTAATATATTGTATGCAGTGGCGTATTTAGGGGGGGGGGGCTGCCGGGCTGCAGCCTCCCTGAGCCTATGAGCTCGGGTCTTAAAGTCTAATTGCAACCTAATTTTTCATCTCTTGGACTCTTAATTTAAATTTTTAAATAATGTATTCTTGGCTTAGATTACAAAGATCTTGTAGGAAACTTCTAGTTGTTAAATTTTTCCTTCTTAAAGTCCTGTTTTATATGGAGATTAAGGTTTCGTACGCATGTCGTTTTAGTTACTAATTTATGATTTTATAGGAAAAGGAGTAAAAATAATATTTTATAGTATTTTTCTATTATGAAAATATGCTTGTCTGTTGCGTTTTTCCTTTTTTAGAGCTATTTTAAATCAACAAAATCATATTCCAATGCAATAAAATATTTTTACAACAAAACAAAGAACAATTAGGTATTTATATGTTTAATAAGAAAATTTAAAGTAAAAATTTTAATTGAAACATTTTTTATGGAAGAAGTGTGATAATTTATAATAAAAAAAATGGGGCGAGAAGAAACGAGAATGCTTTATTATGAATATAAAAAATGTCACTTAAGTAGGGGTATTTCAAAACCTAAGCATTTGCACCAAAAACTGCTCTCAGATCTACGCTCCTAAAATACATAATTTCTGAAAAAATCATCAGTTTTGGCGTTGTGAGCGATATTTACTTTTTTTTTAATCATGAAAAACCGAGCCCGAAAAACGCTGATTAGAGTCATATATACTCTTTAGGTTAAAATTTTGGATTGACACCAATATTCATATTATTCACAAATATAAAAAAAGTTTTTTTACTAAAGAGCCAGCTAGGAATATCAAAAAAAAAAACGTTTACGAAAACAAATTTAATCCAACCATGCAGAGGGGGAAAGGTAAAAATTTAGTTTTCGAAATTTCACAGTAGTTTTAAAGGAACTGGGCATGGCCCCGAAATTTTTTCGCCCGCGGCGCTTTTCCGCCTTCTTCACTAGGTACAATATCATGAAACACGTGTAGTCCCGACTGTTAATTTCTCCAGAAAAAAATATCCTACTTAAGCCCACTGAACCCCCCCCCCCCCCCCCCCCGAGCATATTTTTTGGCTGCGCCACTGCCTATATGTAAACTAAACACTATTCTTCAATATAGGTGCTTTTATTAAAGAAATATTTAATGAAAACTTCGAAATATGTTCTCAGTTTTAATTAAGGAATCACTTTTATCTAAATTGTTACAGAAGTTCAGCCATATCTTCTAAACTCGTTATATGCAAATGGAACAATCAACTTAAGAACTATTTCCGAATCCAGATGTGCAAAAACGGGCTTCCACGCGAGCTTACCCGTCTTGAGCTAATTGATGAACATTTAATAAAAAGCATTAGCATTAATTAGCATAATCGAAACTTCTAAATTTCAAATGTAATTTAGGGTTAAATTTCCATAAACATCTCGTTTGGAAATTCAGTCGGTGGATGCCGACTCTTGCCGACTTATTTGCATCTTACACCTGCAACTCGAAAGGTTTCCCGTGTCGACTGACTCGTATAGTTCCGCCGCGAGTTGTTTATTGTGACTAACTTCATGAAAGTTGGAGATATATGGTAATTGTAAGACTGTTAAGTGCAGATGTTACAACGGGATATGCGAAATAAACTTGATAAGAACGCGCGTAGCTATATATATATTTCGGTTGAGCACACCAATAAAGATATAAATGTGTTTTCTTATAAAATTATTTGTTAATGCCTTTTTACATTACGTGCAATTGCAAGTTTAATGCAAGTAAATTGTCGTTTTAAATGAAAAAGCTTGCATCAGCTGATTAAAAGATTGTCAAAGCGCATGCTTTCAGGCAATTTTTCGTGAAATTGCACCTACTGTAAAAAGGCCTTTGGAAGAAATTGAAGTGCAGTGGCAAGTTAAACAGGAAGAAATACTATATATATCACTAGTATGTTAACGAAATTATTAAGGAGAATATCTACATGGTTCGGACGTATGAAAGTATAACCGTAAAACAGCAAATTATGAGTGGCATCTTAATAGAGCCCAACTTATGTTAAAGACACCTCTCGTAGTGATGAGAGAAGAAAAAGAAGAAACGCCAAAGGTAAAATAATGGTTTGAATTAGAGGAGGATAGAAAACAGAACTTTATTACGGTGCTTCATTTTAAAATAAACAAACGTGCAAAGAAATCTATATTTACTTTTAAAAAAATTGATTTTCTTAATAATTGTCTTCCCATCAATTATAATTGAATCTGGTAGTGACCACAATACACACCACCGATTTCTGGTAAACAATGAAACTCATAGAATATTAAATTTGGGCTGTAATCTCAATATATTTACTGGGTGTGTAATATGAAGTCGGCACTATTGCTAACTTTCTTATTATAAGAGATACGACGTCGTTTATATACAGGGTGGCCCATTAGTGCGAGGAAGTCCAATATATCAGTTGTCAACAGAAATAGTGACAAATATTACACATAAAAGCTATATGATCCGTTGAGACGCATAATTTAAAAATGTTTTCAGATATACAGGGTGACCCAAAAAAGCAGAGGGGCAAAAAGGTAAGTTTTTTAAAAGGCTACCCCTATTTTTTATTAGGGAATTGAATTCCGCATGAAATTTAGCATAATATTAGAATATTTTAATTTGGTGTTCGTTGCGGTGTTGCCACGTTATTTATAATTTACTAAAAAATCCAAGAAAAACCACCTACGCTTTTGTTTGAGTCACGGCCTACCAAAAAAAAAATAATGCTTTTTTTGCATTTTCAAATAAAATCCAAAATTGTGACAAAGCGGTAGATTTTGGGACATGAGTTATAATTGCAAATATAGAGGGCATGAAATACGTAATAACATGACCCATTAATATACAGAGTGTCCCATTTAAAAAAATGAAGATTTGATACTTTAAATATAGCAATATTGGCACCACCGTAAAAATTACCCTGTATAAATTATGGCCAGATTTCTTTAATAAGATCATTCTACCCTCTCTCGGGTATCCAAAACAGTAACCATAATTTAGAAAATTTGAATCAGCAATTTTTATTAAAGGAGTTTTAGATAGGTGGTTTTTCTTGGATTTTTCAGTAAATTATAAATAACGTGGCAACACCGCCACGAACACCAAATTAAAATATTTTAATATATTATGCTGAATTTCATGCGGAATTCAATTCCCTAATAAAAAATAGGGGTAACCATTTAAAAAAACTTACCTTCTTGCCCCTCTGCTTTTTTGGGTCACCCTGTAGGTATATCTGAAAATATTTTTAAAATATGCGTCTTAACGGATCATATAGCTTTTATGTGTAATATTTGTCACTATTTCTGTTGACAACTGATATATTGGACTTCCTCGCACTAATGGGCCACCCTGTATATGAACATCACAATCACGTAATAAAAGTTTCTTCAATAGTCTCTTCCTCACAAGTTCATGGCCAACAAAGCTTACAAGTTTTAATGCGCAACGTTAAATAAACTTTTAGTATGAAGTTCGGACGTTGAGTCCTAGAAAAAATTAACTGTACAACTCAAGTGGATTGTCCATATTGAGCTCGGAAGTCCTCGTGCAATATAAACATTATATCAACTTTTATAGTAAACTACTACATATTTCACCCGTTCCTTGATATCCGATCGCACTGTATACATAATATATTATAAGGATTCAATAAATATATTTTCTTCGTTTGTGTTTTTTTACATTTACAATCATAATAAATTCAGGAAATATACAAGGAAAAGTTCGTTTCAGATTTTCTCAACCAGAAAGACCCCTTTTGTTTCCCTTGCTGAATATTTTTGTAAAGTGAACGAATTATAAAATATGCACGTAGGTTTATAAAATATACATTGTTTCTTACTTCTGGAATTTATTTTTCCAGATTTTACGTAAAGGCGGCTGTTTCGACCTTTATTTATACCGATAAGTTAAGGAAATATTTATGTCAGAAACAAGATAATTGATTGATAACATAAATTCCCCCCCCCCCCCCCCCATACGATTGGGTTGCACAAAGATTTTTTAACCTAAATTAACTAACCAGCAAGTTTGACTGTGACATAAATGACATTGACCAGGCATTATGCACTCACAATCAAAACCACCTGATTAGTAAATAAAAAATTACGTAACCGGGCCAATGTGATTGTGAGAAAAGTATGTCAGTCAATGTCATGTATGTCACCTACAAAGCTGCTGATTAGTTAATTATTATTAAAACTCTTTGTGCAACCCGACATTAAACAACGACATGGCTCGAATCAAAAATTACGTCAGAAGCTGTGATATGCATTCAGCCAGTAATTGTACGGACTTTACTTTCTGATGTCCAGCTAAATAGAAAATGATTTTTTTTAATGCCTAGAAAATAAAAAAAAAACAAAGGATTATGAATAGTATTAATTCAAATGAAGACCACTGGAGGCACTTACCAGTTGAAACGTTGTGATTTTTAACAACAAATAAAGACAATGCCAAGTCCACAACTCTACTATATTTAAATAAGTATTTAATATAGAGGTAAAGGTGCAAAAATGGAATATGCTTGTAATATGAAATACCTAGGTTTTGATAAACCAAATGCCGCCCTCGTCGAAAAACGGCAAACTTGTGACTGCTTACCATCTTTATTGGAGGCATCGAGATAGAATAAACAAGGAGGCGCTATTACCATTTAATTTCGTCTGCGAAAAACGGTATCGGTGTCGTACCAATATGTCTGATTCATAAGGGCCTGATTAAATTAATATTGAACAATTTTAAAAATGCTTGGGTCAACTAGTTAGTTCTAGTATTATAAAATATGCTTTAAGTTTTACTGGGTCTATTACCTTAAATAATTACATACTAAATGTTTAAATTAAATAATAGTTTATTTGAATAAATTAAATTGAACTTAAATAAATAAAAATTTGGCAAAAAATAAATAATTGTTTGTCTTGAATATCCTTTAGCTAAGACAAGTAAATATTTATTTTCATAAAATTTGCTGTAGGTAATGCAAATATGTTTATGTATAGTACTTTTTACATGTAAAAAGATACAATTTTATTAAATTGTAATTATATTTAAGTTTAATAATATCGTTTTGGCGCAATTTTACCCAAACTTTTTTCCTAAATTCACCTCTTATTTATTATTTTAACATTAAATATAATAAATATTATCTTATACCTTTAAATGAGGGTCGCAAGTGGCCAAAATTGTGGTTTAAAGGTCAATTTTGAACTTCCAATTCCAACACTAACACACATATAAACTATTGTACTTGAAGCTCGAACTGGTCAGGAAGGCGGGTATACTAACGACTGATATTGGTCAGACTGTTCATCTTGACGCCTTTGGCAAATCCTTCCCGGTTTAACTTATTTGCCACAAAAAAATATTTATTTGAAATAGCAAGCGACTATTAAGTTTTAAAATGGAGTGGCTAGCAAATAAATTTTATTTGACTTAAATAATTAAAAACCAAATAAATATGAAAGCAAATTCAAATAAGCCTATTTATTTAATACAAATAATATTTGTTGAAAAAAAATAATTATTTGGTCCCAATAAAAATAAACCAAATAAATCATTTATTTGATATTAAACGTACTTTTTTTTCAGTGTATAGCAAAGAAATATTAAATTTGTAAATCCAATTAAATAAATATACATTTTCCTGTTATGCTTGATCTCGTTCCAATGGTTTTTGTGGGATTATTTATATTTCCTTAATATTTTGCAGACGCCACGCCGCGCCGCTGGGGCCCCTAGTGCTCCGGTTTGCCCTACCATATCTATGCCACTGTCATCAGCCACTGGCGGCTCGCGTTCTTAAACAAACATTGACTAAAAACCCGTGTAACAAAACGTCTCTCTTATCCTTATCTGTCCAACGACTGAATGAAGTTTCAAACAAATTAAAAACTATGTCATTAATTGGGTTCATTTTTAAAACATGCAACTAAGTAGGTACGCACACTACTGAATTAACTGAAAAATAAAAACAAAACTTTTTAATCACACAGTAAATCACGTAAAAACGATATCTATAACCCTAAGTGTCGCAAAGCCTCAAAATAAATGCCTTAAGGTTTGGCGAACCAATGCTAAAACAATGGTGCATGGGACTGGTCTACTTTTAAATTGCCCTTCATCATAATGAAAATCGTTACATGCTGTTTGCGTGACTGACGTCTGACCTCACGTAACCATAGCGACGGTGAATATCAAAGCCACGTTGGACGTTGGGTCTTCACTTGCTTTGAGCTAACGGACCCGGTCGCTGGGGCGCGCCAAAATACACGAGTGTTTATAATTATTAATTCGGACATAATTATTTTTTAAGGGCTAAAATGGAAAAACTTTCCTCCTGGTTTTATTTTTTTTTTTGGTGAAGAGCCCCTTCATCTACTTCACCTGACGAGCCGCCACTGTCATCAGCAACTAATGTAAAAAACGTTAACAAAATGAAAAATGTATAATTTATCGTTCCCTAAAAATTATAATTCTCCAATTACCCGTTGACTCAGAGGAAAAGCATTCTGCGACAGTAAATGCAAATAAACCACGATAATTACATGCAGTTTAGAATCGCGTCCCGAATACATTCATTTCCACACGCGAAGGACATTAATTTCATTTAACCTTACCTTTGGGAAAGTAATCTCCGCAAGACCTTTCCGACCTACTATCGCCGGTTTTATTGGTGTCCTGATTTTAAGGAAGTGCAAAGGGCCGGGCCGTGTTGTTCCCTTAAGACTAATTTAACTAGTAAATAACTACAACTTCGTTTAAAAAGTGAAACATCTACATTATTAAAATAGATTTTGTTCAACGTTTCATGATGGAAAGTCGTCATGCATAATGTAAAGCACTACGTGCATTTTCCAAAACTTAATTTAAAAATTCACTAAAATATTCCCCCCAGGTCATGGAACGAGATTTTTCCTGGAATATTTTATTCTTGTATATAAAGAGTATTTTTTAAATTATTTTTTAATTTTGGTATCATATGCAGTAAAAACAAATGCATATAGAATATGGTCTGAATTTAACGAAGTCGAATCTACTCTCCAGAAGGGACATGATAAATTAGGGTTAGGAACAAAAAGCCCTATCTTCCTTCTTACAAAAATATATTAAAATTACCACCTACGCGTTTCGGCCTACAAGGCCATCATCAGGGCGTAAGGTAATAAGGTCACCACATAAAGATTACAAGTAGGACGCACCCTAGTCAACAAGTCAATTAAAAAAAAACATCAATTCACATTAAAAAAACATTTACACTTTTTAAAAAAAGGTGGAAAGACCACGACAATCGAAAAATTTTCTAGAATTAAAATTAAAACTTAATAATTAATTAATTAATTTTAAAATTAAATATTAATATATCTGACTCAGACATATGAACTGCTAGAATGCAGCGAAATTTTTCGATTGTCGTGGTCTTTCCACCTTTTTTTAAAAAGTGTAAATGTTTTTTTAATGTGAATTGATGTTTTTTTTAATTGACTTGTTGACTAGGGTGCGTCCTACTTGTAATCTTTATGTGGTGACCTTATTACCTTACGCCCTGATGATGGCCTTGTAGGCTGAAACGCGTAGGTGGTAATTTTAATATATTTTTGTAAGAAGGAAGATAGGGCTTTTTGTTCCTAACCCTAATTTGGTCTGAATTTAGTTTAATATTATAAAAAAATTACCGCTAAACATTTTTCTTGATATACTAAAATGACCACTTTGCGCCATCTCTTATGAGCATGCTTCACAGTAAAATGCTGTGGGCCATTTACTAAATTTATGTTCATAAAAATACTAAATTTGTACCTTAAGGTGTCTGTAATAATATAGATTTGATGTAAAATTAAAGGATTTCTTGCGTAAAATGTAATTTCCGTGTGAAAATTCTTTGCAATTAGTAAAATTACTAATTATTTACACGACATACTGGTAAAATTACACAAAAAATGTACCTAGTTCTTAAAGTCACGGCGAAAATAGACGACTCTTTGTAGCTTAACGCCTACCGCCTCTCTCGCTCGCTTCCACTCGTATAAAAGCAGTGCCTCTGCTTTCCCATAAGGAGCTAATACAGTGTAAAATCTCTGCTTTTAGGACGGTTATACGGAATGCTTCTACAGCGATCCAATTTAAGATTAATCGGCAACGAATGCGTTCGTGGAAATGATCTTCAATAATAGACGATTAACTTTTCGGTCCCGGTCCTCTACAAAACCCAGAAATATTGCCGGATATTACACGGAAAAAAAAATTTAAATATTATGAAATAATTTTGGTTGGCGTGGGACGGCACTGCCGTATATGGAAACATCGCCGAGAGAATATTGAAACAATGTCCAGCGCCAGCGCGTGGCAACCACCAAGAGAAAAGTTATTTTGGATTTTCATAACTTTGGACTAACTAAAAAGATGTGTACCAAAACTCAACACATTACTTTTGCCAAGAATATAACAGTAAATCCAACTAGCATTTTTACGTAGTACTGCATGATGTTATATTTTTCAACCTGACGTTGGAAACTTACGTCCATCTGACGAACGAATTTTAAGTATATTTGTTTCTTATCCTGCACCTAAAATGTCGGGAAGTTTTAAAAATATCTTTATTTGACTTCTGCATGGGTAAACATACCAGATCACTAACAAATATTCCCAACTGATATTTTGTGGGTTCTTTCATAAAATATAAGTAATGGCTGCTATAATATAAAGAGCCAACTCTTACTAGAATAAAACTTATTTAGACTGTCAATGTCGGTCGCTTAAAATTAAAACGCAAAGCACTGCGCTGTTAAAATTTAGCAATATAGAGCCCTAAGAACTAAACGCCACTTAATTTAATAAATTAATGAAGTAATAATATTATATTTTGAATAAAGGAGAAAACATACATAAATTAAACTAGCATCTAAATACTCAGAATATGTAAAGCAGGGTATTATAGATCATCATCAGGGACAATTTTCAGTATTTCGTTTTATGTTTTCCAAAATTATCTTGTGAAAATCGAAACCCTAAAATTGGCTCCCGTCAAAACATGGCGGAGTCACGTCGTTACCTATAAGAGTTTATAGTACGCTTTAGGGAAGAAATAGTCGAACACAAATGACGTATAGACACATTTAGGTAAAATAAGTATGTTTAAACGGTGCGTAGGTGATAAAAGTGCAAAACTTTCAACTCATTATTACTTCAAGTCAAAAAAATTACTTTCTGTATACTCTTAGTAATATTTTCACGTCCGGCCGACCATAAATGTAGTCCCTTAAGAACCTTCAGAAATAAATAATAGTGAGACGTCTTTATGACTACTTTTAGCATCACAGATACTACCTCTGCATTTCAGGTCAGTTTACTACGTTTAAATGACGTTAGTGTCAATGACTATTCGGGACCTCAATCCAAAAGAAACTTAGGGACATCTACACAACGTAGTTTAGTTGATAAATACTAACTTAACACCTTAAGTAACTGTATTACCCAAAGTTGCACTAACCCTGACGTCAGATTTAGTTCATATGTAGTCATAAGTCCCGAAAATGCTAGTTTGGAATATTTCTATTAATTAATAATGAGTTCGCTACAAAGTACTCCCAAGAGATGTTGGAACTTATATATCATTAGCACCCTTAACTTAAATTTTTAATTAGGCCATGGTTTGGAATATTTTCACAAAATTTTTATTTATAATAATTTATGAGAGATTTCTCCATGTCTCGTAATTTTGTATCTAGGAAAAATTCTAGTCCTATTTCGCAGGAGCAGAAGTAGGTACTCTTATCTCGCTCTCGTATCATATCGTCTGGCAAGAGTGAGACGAGACCGAGAAAAACAATACGATAGTGAAACAGCATTTGTCTGGAAAAAAAGGAATATTTGGTCACCCTATCAGCATACCTCTATAGGACGACATTTAATATTATGACCCAAACATCTTTCTACATGGCTTACGTGGGTAAAAATTTATTGATATTGAAAACGTTATCAAGCGAGAAACATGGGAGATCAACAGTGCGAAACAATGGTTCATAAATTATTTCGGTAAAATAAAAGGCACATCGCACCCTCTAAACCAGACGATTTATTATTAAATATCAGACTTTATAAATTCTAAGAGGAATGACCTAGAAATATATATAACCAGTTTTAAAAATAATTTCTGTTCCACTGCGACCTACGAACCTATGGGTTGAAAACATCGAGATAGAATAAACAAGGAGACAACGTGACGCGACTGAATGTGACCCTACCTGCTCCATATTAGTACGACACTTATGTCGTTCGTGTAGTCAGCTGTTTGATCTGTTATAATGGAGGTGGTTTTAGACTTTATGAGAGGTTTTTCAATTTTTGTATACAACTATTGCTACGTAATAGATATTAATTATTTCTTGTGCCGTGCCAAGTTGTTCCAACAGAAATGCTGTGAATAACAAGAAACGGCGAAAATTACGTTTCCTAGGTTACTATAAAAAAAATGCAGGCCTGTATTTATAAACTTTGGGGCTAATAATTGTTTCCGATGGTTTGTTTAGTTGCAATTTTATTTAAATTATTAAGTAACAAAAAAATGTAAAAACAATACATCTACAATTAAGTTAAAGCAGCTTTGGACTTTTTAGGACTAGCCGCTTAATTGAAATTTCACCATTTGTTTATTGATTCTATGTGACTATGGGCGAAATAAACACTACTTGTATGTTAGGTTCCACAAAGATTTTTAACCAGAATTAACTAACCAGCAATATTGACTGTGACATAAATGACATTGGTAGGCATTATTTAATTACAAATGAACTTGCAATATTTATAAATTAAAAATTTAGGCAACCGGGCCACTATGCCACTACTCGTCTTCGTCTGACAAGTCACATGGCTCATAGAAAAGAGTAACAAAAATTTTCATTTCTGCTGCTGTCGCATGTTAATGTTTATTTATTAAAACATTTACATCTTCTTAATAAAATCATTTCTCATCTCAATGTGCACCTTTGCAATGGAACAATATTTAATTACAATACTATATTCTCAATTTTTTGTCACCAACCAAATTAATGAGCACAAACGCGTTTCACCAAAATTCTTCTAGCTACCAACAAGTACACAATATACAAACATGTGTCAACCATTACCCGTTATTTTCATTTCATTGCAATTACATATTATTCTAGTTGACCCAAGCATTTTTAGAATTGTTCAAAATAAATTTAATCAGACCCTTAAGAATCGGCCATATTAGTATGACACTTAACCCCGCCCCCTGGTACCGTTTCTCGCAGATAAAATTAAATGGTAATAGCGCCTTCTTGTTTATTCTATCTCGATGGTTAAAAATAAAATAGAAACAAACTAGGTACTGTTCAATTATATCGATATACCGAAACTATCGACATATCGAGAATATCGGTATATCGGGTGGTGCATCGTAGTTGGAAACAGAAACCCCATGCAAGTTTTAGACTTTTTAAATATTGGCTCCCCTGTTGACTTCAGAGCGGGGTTGTAGGGACACTTTTTAGGGTCTCTGTGTGGTGTGTGCACATGCGGAATTTGAACAATTGTGGACAACTCGATCTTAACTTATTTGAATAGGATTGCGGTTGGTTCTTGATTGAAATTCAACAGGTGATGCTGCGAATATCAGCATTGGTTTGACTTGTCAACCTGTGATTTGTCAGTCTTAAATATTATTTATATAGTATCTAATCAAGATAATGAAAAATATTAAAATATAATTTAAATTCAATATATTTTTAAAATATTTAAAATTATTTTTTTTAATGAAAATAACTTTTGCACGCTTCTCAATGTCCGTAAAAGTTAAAAACAATCCTTTAAAAGGCATGGTCAGGATTTGGATCATTTCGTTACATCACACGAACGCTTGATAATTATCCCATCATTATTGGTTTAAGCATCATTAAATGGCCGTAACTTCTAAACGACTTAATCGATTTTAGTAAACTTAAGCCTGTTTGGAAGAGAATAGTAAGTACTTTTAATTGTAGTACATGATACGTCCTAATAAAGTTGTTAGAGGAGAGGACGCAATTTGTAATAACAACAGTTTTTTTTATTTGATCCAAAAAACTTAAATCACATATCTAACCAAAACTTGTCAATGCCAACGAAAAGGCCTTCGCCCAGGCACCAAGTTAATAATAAAAAGAAATTAATACACAACACATCTCTAGAATCGGACAGATCAAATGTATCATAAAGTCCCGGTGGCATTAGGGAAAGTAAATATAACTGAAATAAAACCTGTAATAGGTAAGTTAGAACGTAAAGGAAAGCTCCGAAAACATTTTTAAAGACACTTGCATTTGTAGTAAAATTCAACAAGGCTGAAAGAAAGAAATATAGCCAAAAATCCAAGTAGAACTGACAAAATCATCCACAAAAAGGTCCAGACCATTGTAAGAACGAGGATAAAAGAACTGCTTTATTCTAATGGCAACTTGGGAATAAAAGAGATCCTACTTGACATAAATATAACAAATAAAGATTGAATGTTGAATTCTACGAAGATCCAAGGTAATATACTAATATAGTATAGTCACTTCCAACTCCCTAACAGCCATACTTCATTTATTTAACAAATACCAATAAAAATCCTAACTAGCTAGTTATCAAAACAAACAATCAAATTTATTGTGACGAAATCGAACTGTTACATGGTGTAATTAGGACATCATAATCTGAAAATAGATTAAATTTGCAAGACGAAATGTAAAGACCACGTTCAATATCTTCTATCGTTTCAGAGTTTTTGCCAGAAGAATAACTTTTACCACTTTAATTTCGTGGTCAAGCATTTTACGACACAATAGTATTTTTAAACTTTATGATTGTTTAGGTTTGTTACTCATTTTTCCATGGCCTAAAAACTACTTTAGAATTAATAATATATAATCAAGGTGTTATTTTTTTTTATTTGTGCATTATTTTTAATATGGTTTTTTAATTCATTTCCGTGAAAACACTCACTTCTTCAATAATTATAATTAAAGTGTTAAAAATAATTTTTTTGGCAAAATCTCTGAAAAGGAAGAAGATTAAACTGTGGTGTTCACATTTTTTCTTGAAAATTTAATATACATTCCCATTATGATTTATAGTTAAACCGTACGATTTAAGTTTTTGGAATAACATAAAAAAAATGTTATTATTACAAATTGCGCCCTCTAGCACTTTTATTACGAACTATCGTGAAGTAGTGAATATACGACAAATAAAAGTACTTACCTTTCTCTTCAAAATAAGCTTAAGTTGTCTAAAATCTGATAGGTGTCTTAGAAGTTCCATTTAATTGAATGATTACACATTTAAAAGCTTCTTCCCCCACTTTTATCAAGATCGGTACGCCAATGAGCCTTAGACCAAAATGATTATCTAAGCTTTCTAGTGGCGTTACCACCGGAATGTGGAAATTTGCCTAGAAATTTGTAATTTTATTATTTAATTTTACATTGTGCCCCCTTCCGGCGAAATGCGATGCTTTAAAATTATTTCCAGGATTTTCTCATAGTCACTTTAATAACGTTTCTTTTCCTGAGTTTTTATGCCGGTGGTCATTCTAATGAAACACACTGTATGTAGATATAATTTCACTGACCTGAAAATTTAGAATTGCAAATGCTCTTAAAAACCATTTTTTTTTATTTTCACAAATGAAGCAATAGATGCCACAAAGATTAACCGAAGCCAGATTGCAAGTTATTGTTTTAGTGCAAGAACATAGAATTCTTGTGCTCCGAGAGCACATACAACTTTAATATATTCATTCCCCCTTTTATACGCCCTGACATATTTTATTGTTATTATAAATATCACTCTCGCCTCTCTTTTAATAAAATCGAAGAGCCCTTTTAATAAATATCACTTTTTTAGGCCACTAAGGCGGCTCTAGAGCTTTACCTCTCAAGCTTCTAATAGCGCCCCTCAAGGGCGCTTTAAACTTGTATGGATTTTTGCCTGTCCACCCCTCCGGATAAGAAGGTCGACAGGATCTAAGGATGATTTATTACGGGTCGCTCCGGTAGCAATTAAAAAACTGAATATGTAATTTGTGGTTAATAACTTTAAATCCATATTAATAGACTACATAGTAAAAAAAGTCCATTGGTTAACAACGCAGGATGTCTTATTTAATTTATTTCAGTAATGTAAATTTTCGTTTCATCTAAGGACTTGGACCAATTCGTTACTTTGGGTATTAGGACTCGTTACTTTATGTAAATCGGCACTTTTATTTTAAATGTGTTATTATTGTTATAGATTTGATCGATTGCCAAATACTTGTGTTTTGCAGTATAAATATATTAAATCTAGGTATGTCAATTATCAAATATGTGATTAAAAACCATAATAATATTACTCAAAATAGAACAACGCGCCGTCCGTCGATCACCAACAATGTGGCAACAATATCAGCACGAAAAATAATTATGATACGTTTCGTCCGTCATTTACTATCAAGTCCACGAATCAAGCGGTCTGTTGAAAATTCTGGGCAGAATAGTTAGTTAGATTTAAATTTAGTTTAAGTAACGAAAAGTCAAACGCAGGGGTATGAAACATGGATCCGGAAAGTCAGTTATGTCAATGTCACTTGCCTGCCACTTCAAAAGATTTCTGCCGTTTTAGGATATGAAAGAGATTGGCTCAAATCATATTTGAATAGTAACCAATCACGTTGCTCCACCTTTTTCCTTGTGTTTGGTTTTGGTATTTTTCATGACATGGCTTGTTAAGAAATTATTTTGGGTTTTTATTAAAAATATCTCAAGATCGTGCTTTGAAAATGCAAAAGATAGTCTTATTGCATGTCTGGGTAAGAAGTTATATTATTATATTTGAGAAAAAGAATCTGAAAACAGTTTCAATTATTTTCTATCGCTAAAGGTCAACGACCCTAAATTTTAAAACAATTTGTTCAAATTTTTACTTTACTTTTACTACTTTCTCTGCAAGAAATAATTCAAGTATGATGATATGTATCTATTTGTTCACTAGCCGATTTAAAAAACATCTATTTTTATAATATATCATATTTTTTATTGAAAACTTCAGTCAGCTTCTTATCGAGGTTAAAAAAAAAGGCTCGATGTTATTAAACATATTACGGGTAGGTAGTACATTACCCAATTTTTGCCAGCAACATGATATAACTATTGATATTATCAAGTTGACTGTCTATTTAAGGATTCACAAGAATTTAAGTGAACAGAATAACCAAGGTAGTCTATATAAGTTCGTCACTTAAATATACAAAAGTTTTTGTAAAAGCAAAATAAACAATAAAATCTTAAAAGTTACATAAATTGTTCTTTCTTTGCCCCTTTTTTGACTTTGTACCTGATATGTGTGTTAACTAGTGGTAAGAGCAATAATTTGCCAATATTAGACTCTGTCGCTATTCTCTTGTTTCATGATAAATCCTTCAGAATGTTGATGAACGTGATGTTAACCAACCGCCACTGGATTTATTAGACCTGAACTTGAAGATGCCCCTCACTGATACTGACCTCCACCTGATTTATTGATCTTCACTGGTACTGGATCTCGACCTATCATTCTTTAAATTCTGAACTTTAATAATTATTATAACCCTAAACTTATTTGTGTACCATAGATGTGTGATCTCAGTTATTTATTTTGTTAATATATTTTTTTATGCTGTGGGTGTTTGTCGAGGGTGGTATATATATATAGTAGCTTGAGAATACTTTGACGGAGGGTTCCTTGGCCTCTGCTTTTGTAGGGATTAAGGAATCCTTCAAAGGCGTTTTTAAAAGACTATTTTATATAAATTTAATGATTTTGTGCAATAAAAACGTTGTATTATTGATTGTTTTACTAAAAATAAGGTATATAATATTTATTATCGAGGTTAATTAATATTTTGACATTTAAAATTTGTTTTAAATAATTTTTTATAAAAATACGTTGTTATTACGAATCGTGCAGTGCAAATTGTATTTATTAGTAATAAAAACGTAAGTAATTAATAAAAAAAAATGTATTACAAATTTTAAATTTCAAAATATTAATTTGACCTTCAGAAAATAAAAACATATGGTGGCTTCCCCTACCCCCCTTCCGCCATAATTAGTTCATCCCACTCCGCTTCTCGGTGTTAGCATCGCCCCAAAAGTCACAGCGGCATCTATCATTTAACACGTTAATAACTTTTCTCTTTGTTCGAGTTCTGTGGTGAAACGTAACGAGTCTTATAAAATTATGACTCATTACTTTTAATGGTATATTGATCACATAGTAACGCTTACTTTGTAACGAGTCTTTAATTATTTTACATCACTAATGTATTTAATTCTTTGTTTTTATTTAATTTTTAATCAATTTGTATATCTTGTATAATCTGTAATATTATTTCCACAAAATAATAATTTTGAATTACTTTAAATCTGTATAAGTCAATGGTATAAAATATACCATCCGTTTAAATCATATCTGATTTTGAGGAATATTAAAAGAACTTAATTAATTAAGTCTGGAGTACCTCCCCTTAAATTTGTGCTTGCAGATGGCAGGTGGCCGTTGGCTTTGAACGTCAGTCTCACTGTTCCAGTTTACGTTCATGGACATCGTGGTCGTTAGTACAGAATATCGTAGCTATATATTCTGTGTCGTTAGTGTTGGTGAAACTTATATTTGCAGATACAAAAAATACTATGGTAGACCACAGTGAGGCTGGACTCTTTCGGATTATCTTAATTTATAATGATTATGTATTGCCTTTACCCTTTAATGTGTAGCATCAACTAAAACTGACATCCTAATCGGACATTTTGAGAAGAAGAGCAATCTAGGATGGTATGCTGATTTGGTTTAAAATTTGACAGATCCTTTTAAACTTGTTTATGCTACAATAACAGAGAAGTTTTGGGCTTGCATGTTTTAACTGGTAAGTATCTCCAGTTGTCTTAAGATAAATACTGTACCTCCTCAGTTGATTGCTTTAATATTGACATCGGCATGTTACTTATTCTTATTACAAGAGCTGGCTTTATTCAAATACATCGTAATATTATTGTTTTTCGTACTTATTTTCAACTCGGTTTTAAACTAACCAACAAAATGAGATAATATGCTGATTATATCCCACAGACAAGCCTTTTCCATGTTGTAATACAACGGATAACCAGCAAAGGCTCGTCACTTTAAACGATTCCAACTCGATCGAGACGAAAGATGCCTCCATAAATATGTAACACGATATCATCCTTAAAAGGCGCGGTTCGAAGTTGTGCCCCATTGTAAAACATAATCGTATGGAAGGTATGACAAGGAATTCAGGTAGCAGTGAACGACGTAACAAAGTTGCTCTTTTACGAGACCATAGTTAAATAGCCACCGTGATTTATGCATATTCGTATTATTTTCGACAATAAACATTCTGGGAACTACGCAACTGGGCCTTAGATCTGTGGCGAAACTGTAAATTTTCCTCCGTCACTAAATAAATGTATTTCTATTAACCAGGAAACTCTCCCAATCAGTTGTACTTAACTGATTTAGGCCCGCTATATCAATCTCTGGGTAACTTTACTAACCAGATAATTTCCATGGAAACACTTAAATACATACTTCTTAAAATTTAATTTTCCCCACCTGTAAAAAAACTTACTAGCCACGCCTGGATAAAATGTCCTCTATAAACAGTGAGTTGTCGGCAAGGCAAAAAAGTAAGTTTATATAAATGAAATCCTTAGTCTAAATTAGTTGGTCGTCGTTGTAAATTATAGCGCAAAAGTTGCAATTATAATTACATTCATAGAAATACCCGTAAAGCATAATTATTAAGAAATAAAGTCCTGCAAACTTGTTAGAGTTTTCCTTTTTTCAAAATAAAAAGTTTAAGTTGCTTCAATAAGTCCCGTTGTTTCTTTGTTTATCGCGAAATACAATGCTCCATCCTAATTCTACGGACGTCTTCCTCAACTCCAACAAGTAACTTACATTTTAAGTTGCTGAAGTTCTCGGAAAATTAAGCTCTTAATTGTGGGAAAAGTTTAATACTGATGTTAAAAGGTCGGGAGTTATTTTCATTAGTATGGACTTAATTATAAAGTATTTATTTGAATACAAATTTTTTAGTTTATTGAATTTTAAAATAGAATATTATTATAAAAATCACATAAGTCAACCGTGTGCTGAAAATGTCAATGAGAAGAATAATGTAGATGTAATCTATCAAATATGAGAATAGTGAAAGAGCCCATGGATTGCGCAGACTATACTTACTGCGACGCGGGAGATGCTTGCAAGATAAACTGACAACCACACAAATCTAAAAACCGTTATATAGGCCGCTTTACAATTTGCAATTTTTCTTTCATGCAAGAAAAGATTGCCCGGGAGTATGCGCAGAACGAGGCTAGTGATCAGCTGGCGCAATTTGTATTGCTTGCAAGAACTATAACTCCGACCCTATTTTTATTGCAATTGCAAGGGCAGTTCTGGGGATTGTTTGGTGATTTATGATACACCCACTTTAATATAATAATCCCTGACATTTGTTTATGTTCTTTCTAACCTATAGTGGGTACGTTTTGTTTTTGTTGGTTTGCTTTTGTGTCCGGTAATGATGTTATGTTAAAATGAATTCAGAAAAAAGCGCCGGTATAAGTCCTAACCTAATGTCTTTTTATATTAAAGGTTGGCAAGTGGTATATCACCTTGGCAAGTCATTGCACGCTGTAAAACGACTTGAAGTTTTTATTGCCGCAATATTAATTGCTGCAAGAAAACTTGCGTGATAGAAAAATTGCAAACTGTAAAGCGGCCTTATGCAATGCGCGAGACGCCATATTTGGCTTTTATTTATTGATTTTTTAATATTTAGTGTATTTTTTGTATAACTCACTACCTATAGGTTTTTTTAAAAATATGTATCTATTTTTTTTTATTTTGAAATTTTTTTTGATGGTCCAAAAAAAGAATTTTTTGGGCGTAGCAACCAAAATAACTTGCTGTGCCGCTAGTTAATCGCTTTTCCGATTCTTTTGCCACCCGAACTAAAATTCTGGCTACGTCACTGCCTGTACATTATCTAAATTTTGATATGACCCCCTTGGAAATTGGGTACCGACCTTTTCCTTTCAGAATAAACCATGAGTAATAGTATATTACATAACAAGCGGTACTTTTTAAACGAGGAGATATTCAGCACGAGGCTTCAGCCGAGTGCGGAAATTCTACTAGTTTTAGAATAATCACTTTCACACGAGTAATGTACACTATTTTTCCTACGACCACAAAGATTTATTAAAAAAGCCTTTGATATGTGAAAAAAATATTTCAAAACTAGTGTTGAAAAAAAATATCAACACTAACGTTGAAATAAGCATACTTAGGATTATGTTCCACCTAATATCTGGTTTCATAGTTTGTCAATAGGCTTTTCCTTTATTTGTAGTTTAACTTTTTCATTTTTTCATATTTTATATATCATAAGAAGAACTAATCCTGGATTGACTTTTAGATTACCTGAATGAAAATTTTTAAATTTAATCAAGGAGAGACGCATTAAACATACATTTAAAAAATCCACTCAACAAGGAAGATTTCAATTCAAAATAATTCTATAAATTATTAAATTTATAAAAAAAAGTCAAATAAACCTGATGGGATTTGAACCTGTGACCTTGCGATCTGTAGGCTAGAGCTTTATTCTATACGCTATCGCTACCGATAAACATTTGTTGTTTAATACATGATACTTTCCTCAGTGCGATTTGCTTTTTCTGGTAATAGATTTTCCAATATATTATTAACATTTTTTATAATTTCAGATGCCGTATTTTCACAATCTAATTCTGAATCACTTGACAAATACATGATAAATAAGTTAAACACTTTACAATTACTGCTTTCTAAAATGTGTTCTTTTCAATAAATAGGGGTGGTCTGTCCAATTGGCACCATAAGTTTAAATTAAATAGTGTGCCTTGTATTTCAACACTAGTGTTAAATAATTTTTTTTTCAACACGCGCTTTCTAGCAAAATTAACCGTGCTTTTTTTCTCATTTTCATAGGTGGTCGTAGGAAAAATAATATTTCTCTATAAAATGTCTGTAAAAATGTGTAATATGATGTAAGTTCTATTTTAAAGCAGTTGGGATGTGTTCATATGCCCATGCAGAAACAACGTTAATAATATGCAAAATTTCTGTTTTATGAGAAACATTTACAAACATACAGGCTTCTTGTTTTTACTTTTCTCTTTTATGTTTGTATATACGGCGTAAATGTGGGATATCTCCAGGCATATAGTGGGAAGCACTCGGCGGCAATAACTATAAACTTTGGCTGCTTTTGTGAAGGTGTTATTTTTACGTCTGGAGTAAATTTCAATTGTATATTATAAATACATACTTCGACGAGTTAACTGGGAAAAACATGCTTGACCTTATAGGTGGAAACTTATTGCCATCATAATTCTTAATCAAAGATACTTATATACATATACTACAAGTTGTAGGATACAATCACATAACGAAAGCGGAAAATCAAATTTGTCTTTAGATCCTATATAGGGTGTGCTAAAGAACCGCTCCATACTTTTTTTTAATCGATTGTATAAAAACTTGGAGGACCACTAAATTCAAGATTGAAGTCAGTGGTACAACTACGGAATAGAGGTTGTTTTCTATACTCTTTTTTTCCGAGGGCCCGTCCATACGCCGAATGCACTTAGGCCAGGTTTGGCCCATTGTGCTTAATCTGTTTAATTTTTCACACCCACTCGATGATTCCAGTCCCTTGCACCAGTTTGTACACTGGGGAGAGGGTCAGGATGTCCTCTGGTTCCAGTTTTGGTTGCCCGAGTATTCGTTGCGTCTTCCGATCTAGTGCCTCGCAATGGCAGACTGTGTGCTGTATTGTTTCCCTAGCTTGTCCGCACAATCTACAGTTAAGTTACCCATTGTACAGTTGCATTCTGTGCAGATGATTCTTGACAGCCATGTGTCCTGTCAGAATTCCTGTGCTAGTTCTCAGCTGATTCCTGTTCATTTGAAACAGCTGTTTCGTTAGTCTCGGGTCTGGATTTCCAATGAAGCATTTACTAGGATGTCATTACTGTCTGTTGTTCCAGTAGATTCCAGTTCACTCCTGATCCATCGCTTTATGGCATCTCGTACCGTGCACCTTGGTACGCCGAGTGCCGGTTCTTTACCAATAAATGTATTTTCTGAGCCGCTTTTCATCGGCTCTTTCGTTTCATGTAATACCTTCGTGTCCTAGTACCCACTGAAGTATTACTTTGTTTACTTTTGCCAGGGCCTCCAATTCCTCTTGACATTCCCATACCAGTTGTAAGTTTTTTATACTCTTTATACCAAAAACGACCGATCCAATGATTATAGATAATTCACATAATTCGCCGGTAATATTTAAAATTAGCACCGCCCGTATCAAAATTATAATTTTTAAATTTTATATTATTTTTTCCGTTGACAACACTAACAATAATTTATTTCTCCCAGGAAGCATCTTGCCACCATTTTTTTTTATATATCTCTTTAATTTCTGCATTTTCGATGAAAGAATAATAATGTATTTTTTTGTTAAATTAAAAACTTAAGGATCCTTTTAACTGCATGAAGTCAGATAACAATATAAAACCGGATAAAGATGAATTTAATATACATTTTTTTCTACTTCGACATGGATATTTGCTGTTTCCTTTACATTTAAGTGACAGACAAATTTCATGATCATTAGTATCAATGCTGCACGTGTTGCAACCTTAAAAAATAAAATTTCCCATTTTTAATTTGTTCAATATAACAAAATATGTATGCATCTATAATAGTTTTATCAATAAATAATTCAACCTGCTGAATTCGCATAAAAAATTAATTTTATGTAGCATTATTATAAGTAGGTTTTATCATAATTTCTAACATGATCACTTGGCCGAACTCGTCCATATCACACTCGGAAGATTTACTTCATCGTAAGATATAAACATCATATTCACTCTTGTTGTACAAACTATTATTTCTACACTAAAAAATATCTGAATTAAAACAATTAGGTAAGGCTTGTTAGTCTCGTATCGGGTTGTATAAAGATTTTTAACAATAACTAACAGTCAAGTTTTACTGTGCCATAAATGATATTGAAAGGTATTTCACTCACAATCATAGTGGTCCGATTACGGTAAATTTTAATGTACTAATCAGGCACCTTTGACTGTAAGTAAATAATATTAGCCAATGTCGTTTATGTCACAGTCAAACTTGCTGGTTAGTTAATTATGGTTAAAAAATCTTTATGGAACCAAACATCAGTTTTTAAATCTTTGATATCTCAAACTGATAGTGCCATTAGAACCTTTACTATTAAGTCCGCAGCTTAAGCTCATTTAATCAATTCGAATCGTATGTGATGATAAATTAATAATATAAGACGAAGCGGGGATGAACAGGCAGTCATCACCAATATTTTTTAAAACTTCTTCAACCATATGATAATCAATAAACTTTTAGATGTCATTCAGTCACGCATCCGGCCAGATCAATATCACGGCATAAGATTGATTAATATGAATATTAAGTAGTTAAGTATGCAATAAAACCAATCAATCCACAATAAAAATGGCTCTCTTACACGCATACTAATAAATTACGGTCAAAAGTGTCTAGGGAAAAGATGTACAGCTGTCGACAGATCATTAAGGTAATCATTGATTAGGTAGGACTAGGTTGTTCAAATTTTTTTAACAACCATGCCTAAAACGGCTTTGATTGGTAACACTTTGGCAATGTTGGTAGGTTCAGTGTTTCATCTTTAAATGAGTGAAACTTAAGTGGTTGGTAAAAGCCGCCCAGTTGCCCAAATATTTTTAATTTTGATCGAGTTTCATTGTAAATTTACTAGGTAAAGGGTAAAGTTTGTTGTCTTTACTAATATAAGATATATAGAGCTAAAATATCACTTGATAGGGTGCCACTATCAGTCAAAGTAGTATTTAGTTATGCTGTGAAATTTGGTAAGTAGACCCAGGTTATCCTTTTTGGCTAACCCTAAATCTTTCTGACTTAAACTATGACGTTCACTGAACTTTCCTGATATAAGTCATTTAAAACAATGATGATAATTTTATTTCTTACTGAGGAAGTAAACCAATGAACCTTTAATAACACCTTCTTCAACCGATAATAGTCCCTACCGTTCAATCTAGATTTTGATCTAGTTTTGATCTCTCCTGCATTCTGAAATTTGCTCAAGTTTCCTCAACTATAAGATGCGTAGTACTTTTTTAATGCAGATTCTACCTGTTGTTTTGAAGTTCCTATTACAGGTTTACATCCTAGCAGGATTTCCATCATTCTGCTCTGAGAGGATGTAAATACCGATCTCTTGGTTTTCTGACCACAGTAATAATATTAATAATAATAATAATAATAATAATAATAATAATAATAATAATAATAATAATAATAATAATATCTCTTATACTGGGACAGGCCAATAATAACGGATAGAACAGTAGACCACAACCGTCCGGATATTCTTCTCATCGAAAAAACCACCAAGAAAGCTTTCATAATCGATATAGGTTGCCCACTAACACACAACCTCTCTAAAACCGAATCGGAGAAGAAGACCAAGTACTCGAATTTGGCTATAGAGATAAAAAATATATGGAAGCTAGATAAAATCGACATAATTCCGATCATAATATCGGTGGAGGGAGCTATGACGAAAAATTTCAAGCCCAACTTGGAAAAACTGGGCCTATCAGGTTATTTATATCAACTAATCCAGAAAAGCGTCATCCTCCAAACATGCCATATAGTACGGAAGTTTCTAAACAGTACAGGTTAAGATGAATTTCTTCTCTGTACTGTAAATAATACCAGCAATACCAACAAAAAGCTGTGAAAACTAACATTGAGAAAAATATTAATAATAATAATAATAATAATAATAATAATAATAATAATAATAATAATAATAATAATAATAATAATAATAATAATAATAATAAATGCATATATTCTTACATAAAGCACAAAAAAAAAATATAAATAAAAAATAAACACCAAAACAAAGTCAGGTATTTCTAGAAAGAAATTCCTCCAAACTGTAATTAGTCTTGCTGACTAGAAATTTTTTTTAGGACGTTTTTAAAATTCACTAAATTATTAGTGTTTTTTTAATCAGGACGAAGAGTGTTAAATAATTTAGGCCCCAAAATATTTGGAGAGTCCTTGGTAAAGCTAAGATTACAGTGCGGAACACAAAAGTTCGATTTATGTCTGGTGTTAAAATTATGAATCATATAATGCTTCTTAAACTTCGTTTGGTTTGTAAACACATAAACACACATTTCAAAGATGTATACAGATACCACAGTCAAGATATTATATACCTTAAAAAGGTTTCTACATGAGTACGTAGAAGGTACATTATTAATAATTCTTAAAATTTTCTTTTGGCATAAAAGAATATCAGAAGCTATAGATGACCCACCCCAGAAACAGACGCCATAGGAAATTCTGCTACCTATGATAAAGTGTCAATAGCTGTTGGGTAGTTAATACAGGGTGTAATATTTTGAACTGGTAGGAAATAGAGTTTAGCCTAGCGCAAATAGACTGACAATGTGGTTTCCAAGAAAGAAATCTATCAATATTAATGCCCAAGAAATTGGCATTTTCTGTAAATGAGATAGGATTGCCGTTAATATTTAGAATTGGCGGAATTTGGATAGGTCTTTGACGCAACTGAAAAAGGAGTACCTGTATTTTATCGGCATTTACGTAAAGGTCATTACTACTGAACCATTCATGCAAAGCTTCCAAATCACCGTCACACTCTTCCTGCAAAGCATCCAGAGATTTGTTAGATGCCACCATAGAAGTATCGTTCGCATATATGGTCAAATCGATGTTTGGATTAACTGTGACTAGGTCATTGACGTACAATATAAAAAGTATTGGACCCAATATGGAACCCTGTGGTATGCCAGTTTCCACATTACATGTGTCTGACTCAAACTTAGTACTTCCACCGTTGATCATTTGCTCAATACTAACATACTTCTTACGGTTTCTTAAAAATGTCTCGATCCAGCTTAAAGTGGTGCCTCTGATGCCGTATTTAAGGAGTTTGTCACATACCTTCGTGTATCGAACGCCCTGCTTAGATCAAGAAAGATACCTACAGGACACTCTCCCACGTCAATTCTATCCAGTACCCTTTCATAAAAAGAGTGTATTGCAGAATTCGTAGACCTTCCCCTTAGAAAGCCATGCTGCTTGTCCGTAATAATTTTATTGGTTGCCAAAAATGGTAAAAGGCTCTCCAGAAAGGCGTACTCAAAAATTTTTAAAAATGAGGAGGACATACACACTGGCCTATAATTCTCGATTAATTGAGGGTCGCCCTTTTTAAAGATAGGAACAACTTTACCAGTCAGGGCGCTAGGAAATCTACCAGATAAAAAACTTAAATTAATTAAATAAACAACTGGCTTCGTTATCGCCAAACCGGCCTTCTTCAATAAACAAACATTGCCCGCAGACCACATGTTTTTTAATTTAGAGTTAATAATGTTAAGCACATCGTTGTGGCTCAAAGGTTTAAGAAAAAGCGAAAATTTATTATCGACAATCTTACCCTGCGAACTGTTGGTACGATTTATTTCATTCAGAACATTCTTCGGGGCGTCGACAACAAATGTATTAAATAAATTGACAAGTTTTTGAGGATCCTCAATAAGATCATGTTTTATATTAAAATTAGATTTATTTATATTTCTTGCTTTACCCGAGAGATCTGTAATAACCTTCCAAGCCATTTTGCCCGGATTATCCGAGTGGAATATTTTTGACTGATAATATTCTCGCTTTGTAGTTTTTCCTAGATTATTGTGTTTTTTTTTAGATAATTTATAAAATTCTTTCAAATTAGTATTGTTTCTTGATAGAATATAAAGATCCTTTAAAGCCGCGCTTGAATTTCTCACCTCAGGGGTTACCCATTTTTTATTATCGCCAGACTCCCTTCGACGACACAGCGTCACAGGAAAATATGTGTTAAAACTCTCATTAAAATATTGAAAGAAATGTAACCCATTAGAATGGTATAGCTACTTTTCCCGAAACATTACTTGAAGTTTCCCAGTGGATACATTTTTCAAGGTTGATAGTTATCTAAATAGTACTTTCATCCGAATCAAGCAATATATACGGATTTATTTTTTAAAATGATATAGGATAACCAAATTTTACTTACCAAGAACACACTGTATAAAATATGATACGCTCTGTATTTATATAATTTATTATACACTCATCGAAAACGAAACAGAGACATTTACTGGCAGCGCAGTTCTATTTTGGAAAAACACTCAGACCCGTCGATTTTGTTTTCGAGGGGGGCACAAAATTGGCAAAAAAACACGTTAACACGTGCAGCCCTCTGGGCGGGGGCACCCCTAAAATTTTAAATGAAAAGGGAGGACGAGTGATACCTGATTTTAGAGGTCTTTCAATTCTCTTCATAATGATGTAAAATTCATATACTTCAGTTCAGTAGTAAAGGGAATTGAAAGACCCTTAAAATAAAATATCACTCGACCCCTCTTTCCATTTAAGATTTTAGGGGTGGTGCAACCCCCGCCCAGGGGGCTGCACGTGTTAACGTGATTTTTTGACAATTTTGTGTCCACTTCGAAAACAAAATCGACGGGTCAGGCGTTTTTTCAAAAAATAACTGAGCTGCCAGTAAATGTCTCTGTTTCGTTTTCGATGCGCCACCCTGTATAATATATTCCTTTAACATGTTAAACGGTAAAACCAATTTTTGTACAGCATTTTGGCCGTACAGTTAACTGGAATAGTCTACTTTTCTCGTCAATAAGTGTAAATGAAACAGCTATGTTCCATGTAGGAGTAGAAAAAATCAGTTTTGTTTTAAAAATCTGAGTTAAAAAATGTTATTTAAATAACATTTTTCTTTTTATTTGAATGACTTTGCCATTCTTTTAATAAAGAAAAGTTGAGAAAAGGCGGAGTATTATAAATTCAGTCCACAAATTCCCTTTGAGTTTTCGATGAGACATCCAATATCCGTCTGAAATAAAAATATAGGAAACAATTTAGTCAATTTTGATCGGAAGAATATCCTTTATAAAAATTGCTTTTTGCAAGCCTGTCTGTGCCCATGCGATCGATTCGAGGGTCCCCGGGGACGATTCACTTTTAATCTGATTGATTAGTCCACTTTGTTTGCCTGTCGTTCGCGATTATCCTCAAAGCTTTTGTTTTTATTGTGATTTGTTGGCGGTTTTTTACACTCAGGGCTGGAGTGTGTTGGTAAAATATTTGAAATTGATGTGTAAATATGTAAGTAACGATTTTAACACCTGTAGTCGTAGCCACTTGGTAAAATTTCCTTGAAACTAAACTATTTTAATGACAATCATAATAGTACGTTATTTTTTCCTTGTATAAATTGTAGTTTTTATTATATTAATTAAACCAACTTACTCGCTCTCTTTCAATTAACTTGTTCATTTTTTCAATCAACTTCACCGTCTTACTCCCCTTAGGTATTGTCCCAACCAACATTATTTAATAACGTAATTTTAAATGTATATTCATTTATTTTCTATATACCTATATACGGGGTGTTTTACGGTGAATGGACTGTTAGACGTTAATGGAAAACGGGTGATACGATTTTGTCCAAAATTTAGTTGCTTAGATAAGCAACCATAGTCTATCGTCTTCGAAAAAAAAAGCAATGCAGCGTTGCCGCTTCTGCCCGAAACAAGTGGCAACATCGTTATTTTAAATAAAACACCTCAATTGTTTTTAACATAATGCCGTTTGTCTGTTTGAAGGTCGGAGACAATGATGTTTCTTGACTGATAGAAGAGTTTTGGACTTGCATTGTCTTTATTTGTTTTATATCACAACGTTTCAACTGGTAAGTATCTCCAGCTGTCTTCAGGTGAATACTAAATAAGTAAAGTAACTACAGCTCTATTTATACTAGCTAGATGCACTGAAGCATGACTGAGATGGGTGCAGTCATGCGTTTAGTTCGTGTGCGATATTTTAAGTTTACATCTACCTAACAAAGGTTTCCAGATATTTCTTTTTTTTATTACTTAGATAAAAAAAAAACTGAGATGGGTGGTAAAAACCATTTTTCTCTAAGATGAGCGTACAGCCTATCAAAGTCTGAAAATGACATATTTTAAACGTCTTGTAATAATAAAATGAACTAGAAATGAGTGCAAAAGTGCAGATTTTCGAAATAAGAAAGTGCATCTGTGCACAAATCTTTAGTTCGGTCAGAAAATAACAATACTTCGGTACAAATATATTTTGGTAATATACCCTCAATTTTCACACCATTTCGTGCAGTCTTTAGAAAAAAAATGTTTATACATAGAATATAGACTCTGGGATAAATTTTTTTATTTAAATTAAAAAAGAATAAATTTCATTTGACAGATTTTCATATTTTTTAAGTATATTCTTTACCTCACTTCTATCAAGTGTCAGAAAACGACTCGTCAAAATTACAACATGTAAATTTGGTTTTCCTACGACCACCTATGAAAATGAGAAAAAAAGCACGGTTAACTTGGCTCGAAAGCGCCGAATATCACACGCGTGTTGAAAGAAAATATTTCAACTCTAGAGTGGAAATACAAGGCATACTATTTAAGTTAAGCATATGATGCCAATTTGACAGACCACACCTATTTATTAAAAAGAACAAATTTTAGAAAGCAGTTTAGTTTATTTATCACGTATTTGTTGAGTGATTCAGAATTAGAGTGTGAAAATACGCCATCTGAAATTATAAAAAAGTTAAGAATATACTGGAAAATTTATTACCAGTCAAAACAAGACCCGCTGAAGAAAATGTCATATATTAAACTTAAGCAGAAAATGTTTATGGGTCGCTATAGCCTAGAGACTAGAGCCATGACCTACGAATCGAAAGATCCCAGGTTCAAATCCCATCAGGACCACTTGACTTTTTTTTATGAAAACATTAAATAATTTATAGAATTATTTTGAATTGAAGTCTTCCTTGTTGGGTGAATTTTTTAAATTTATTTTTAATGCATCTTTCCTTGATTAAATAAAAAAAATCATTCAAGAAGGAAGATATCAATTCAAAATAATTTTATAATTTATTTAATGTTTTTATAAAAAAAAGCCAAGTACTCCTGATGGAATTTGAACCTGTGACCTTTCGATCTATTAAACTGGCATCATATGTTTAAATTAAATAGTGTGCCTTGTATTTCCACTCTAGAGTTGAAATATTTTTTTTCAGCTCTAGAGTTGAAATATTTTTTTCACAAATCAAAGGTTTTTTTAATAATTCTGTGTGGTCGTAGGAAAAATAGTGTACATTACTCGTGTGAAAGTGATTATTCTAAAACTCGGAGAATTTCCGCACTCGGCTGACGCCTCGTGCTAAATATCTCCTCGTTTGAAAAGTCTCACTTTCATCACTTGTTATGTAATATACTATTCTTTGTAATTGACCATATTGGGATTGGTCAGTTTCATATCCTAACTAGGATGAATATGAAATCATATCCATTGAGTTAACCGGAATAGTCCACTTTTACCATCATTTTAGTGTAAAGTAAACAGCAAATTTTTATGTTGGAGTAAAAAAATATATTTATTATACCTACAATAAATATTAAAAATAAAGAAATACATTTTCTATGTAGAAAAACTTAATTTATCACTAAAGCTTAGGCAAAACATATTCCAACATCTTTTTTTTATCAGCCACCTCACATCAGCCTGGCAGTTTTTTCTACCAGACTAATTTTTCCCACAAATATAAAAAAAAACTTTAGTGCTTTTTTAACAGGTTATTTAATATAAGAATAGCACATTTAGAATATAGGTTGGTTATAGCTATGTAGATAAAATGTATCATCTCAGAGGAAACATCTGCTGTTACTAGATATGAATATAAAAATTATAAGTTTCTGCTTCTTACTTCATTTTTCGGTTACATTCTTGGTAAAACCGATGATGACCAGATACTTACTTACTTTAAAAACTTCTTTATTTGTTTGTTATATATGTACATGTCATTTCACGTTACTATACTTACTTATACAGGGTACTCCACAGGCACGCCGTTCTTAATTAAAATATTTAAATTAAATTAGCTCTACTATTTATTATTATAAACATTGATAATGAAAAATTTTGTTTTATAAAAATTGTTGGAAATCACCACATTCATTTAATACGCATGCTTCCCCGTCTAATTTAATTTAATTATTTTAATTAAGAACGGTGTGCCTGAGGAGAAAAACGGAAGAGACCATTTTTATGCAGAATTGACCAGGCTAATCCGAAATAGTATCCACATGGAAAATATCAGTGGCGTCCCACTTTTTTTCTAAAAAATATATAACCGCTTCTTCATTTAAAGTTTTAAAAATTATTCTTTTGGCGATAACGCTGAAACGAACGGAGATATCGAGCTGCGGTTTAAATATTCTTTCTAGAAAATTTCATCTACCTTTGGATTATGGTATCATAATTATACCGTATGATTTATTTTTTTGCAGTAAAATCAAAAAATGTGTTATCATTACAAATCGCGCCCCCTAACATTTTTTTTTTGAGAACTATTATGGACAACTAAATACGATTTGTGAAAGTGCATACATTTCTCTTCCAACCAGTCTTTAGTTTGCTAAAATCGGATTAGTCGTTTATAATTTACAGTGATTTAAATTATTATACTTTCAGTTCAGTTCAACAGCTTCCCTCCCTATTATTAAAGTCGGTACGCCAATGATGCATAATTGTCCAAGCTATTTAATGGTGTTATCAAAGATATACCTTAATGTGGAATTTTCGGAGAGAAAATTTTAAAATTTACTTTTCAATTACGCCCTCTTGCGGCAAAATGCGGAACTTTCTAATTATTTCCAGAATTTTCTCATGGCCACTTTAGTTATCATTTTTTTTTTCCTGAATTTCTATGCCCAGTAGTTTCCGAGATATGGCCGCTCGTCGACCTTAATAAATCACCCTGTATAATACCATGTTTATATATATATATTTTATTAGTTCTACCAGCGGCTGACTAAGATAGGCATCAAAGTCAAGGCACACCTTAATGGGGCTGATGTTGGCCCAGTGGTTACGTAACAATGATTTTAAGTACATCATCGACGTATGGCGACATCGGCCAGAATCAGAAAGAGATCTCTGAACAATGACATCTAGCTTGCCGATGATGTACGGGTAATAGAAAAATTATATCTTAATATTCAGTTATAGCTCCCCCAACCCGGTCCTGTCTGTCCCGGTCTGTGAATTGCGGAGATTCCAGGACTGTTACAACTAACATAAAATTGAAGAAGTTATATGACCGAAGTTGATGAGGGAATATCAGGTCCTCCGTAACGCAATTGGCAGCGCACTTGAGGCTTAATCGAGAGGTTTTGGGCTTGATTCCCAGCGCAGGTATACAACTTTTTTAATTTTAATCTTGTCTGCACACCGGCAAATATTTTTCAATACTCTACCAATGGCTTTGATATCGAGAACAGCGGGTAGTACGAAGTCAGAGGAAAAAAAGTCAACGAAAATAAATATTCTGCTCTATTAGTATTACAAAAATACACTGGAATTGTTTCCTCTAACTTCGTACAATCCGCAACATTCTATATAAAAGCGATGAATTACTGATAGTAATTTTAAACTTAGGGTAGGGGAGATCGGGGTAAGATGACGAACGGGGTAAGATGATAAACTTCTATATTTAAATAACATAATTACATTTTGAAGTGCTCCTACTGGCGTCATCTAGGTACCAATGCCCCGCATTAAAATAGTTGCGCAGTTGTCCGGCCCGCTCACTACGGTAGCAGTAATACTTACACAGCTATTTCGATAGTATCGCTTGTAATATTTGCTCAAGTTTAATAACGATTTGTGCCTTTTTGAAGTAAGTGAAAAAATCCAAGTTGTTACCAGCAATTATTTAATACTAATAGTTATTGCCAGTGGTAAAATTATTAATATTTAGTTTCTGTTTAAATTTTAGCATCAAAATTTGATAAATTTACACACTGGGGGTAAGTTGACGGAGGTAATCTTACCCCATTCAGACACTATATTAAGCCACTAATTTTTATGTCTATTGATGATTTCTTATTGTTACTAGTTGATAATCACAGTTCCCATATCCCTTTCTGGAATCAACTTTTGTCGAGAAAATGGAATTCTACTGGTAGGGTTTCCTCCCCTCACAACCCACCGACTCCAGCCATTATAGGTTTCGTTTCTCGGACCTTTTAAAGCATTGCAATAACCGACAAAAATATAGGACCTTTATTTGGTGAGGCTTACTGATGTTTTATGTAAATAATGCTGTAAGCGGCTTCAGAACTTGTGGTATTGAGCCTTTTAACCCTCTGGTTTTTTGACGACAGTGATTTCGTACCTTCAAGAACAACTGAACGTATTGAACAACCTGAAGTGAACGGTGCCCTTTTGATAAATAATAATGATGATGATGATGATGATGATGATGATGATGACGAAGCTAGGTCGTCAATAGAAAACGCGGAATCGTCGTCGCCTGATGAAGAGGATCAAATACCTCATAGTGTTGTCGAAAAAAATTAAATCTGTTTCTACACCTGAACAGACCACATTAATAGAAACATTTAATACTTTAACCAAAGGTTAAATAAAGATACCTAAACGTCAAATATTTTCAGACAAAGACACTTCAAATGAGTCCTTTCCTACTATTTTGAAAGTTAGGCCAATTGCCATCTGAAAATTGGTTGCAATGGCACGAAGCATGCAGCCGCTATGACGGTTTTGGCAATTTTCATTGTGATTTTTGTGCATATTCATATAGGTTCGTCAACTAACATAGTTCAATAGGTTCGTCAACTAACCTTAGTATGGGTAAGTTGACGAAAATTACATTTTTTTGTTTTTTGGTTATTTGCAAAAAACTCATTTATATTTTCAAACTTTTGGTAAGATCAACATTACCCAAAGGTATTAACATGTTTTTATATTTTATATTATTATTATATATATTATATATTATTTTATTTATATTTATATTTAACTTTCAAATTAATTCATTTTCTTTATATTTTCATTTATTCTTAGTATTGCCATCTTACCCGGATCTCCCTTATAACTATTCTAATCAGGTAATACATTTCTCCTTACTTTGTTTAAATTATGTACATTTTAAATAGCAACGGAAAAACGAAATAAAAATCAGCATTTGTAAGATTTTAAGCTAAAATAAACTAAGCGCCCGATAAGAATTTGCGTCTTTTTCTCTTAATTGCATTTGGAAAGCGTCCAAGACAATCCCCGAAACATATTACTTCAGGATTGGTTCAAGCGCCCCAACGTTGCCAATTTCCTTAACACGTTTTCAGATATTTATGTTAAATAATTTAGTTTCATTATTTTTTTTTAATCATATTAGGTATGTGTCAGAATTTATGATTAAGGGGGAATGGTGCGCACCTAAGCCAAAATTTAATTTGTGGTAAGACTACAACAGATAAATTAACTTAAAGAACACTATGAGAAGTACGAGTCCTACTACTTTCTAAATATATAATAATATTTGAAGAAAATGTTACTAGCCACGCATGAAACTACAACAATAAAAAAATTTAATTGCGCACAGTTACCCACCCCGGCGGGCAATGATGCGCACGGGTTAGGTAATGGTGCGCAGTAAGTTTCAGTTCAAAAATATATATTTAAATAAACCATGAAAAGGATTACAAATAAAAGAAAATTTAACGTAAGCAGAAGTCACATTTATAATTTTCAGGTGTGTCGACACCTGTGCATTCAGCGTGGTTCCAAGAAGAATACAAAACACAGCGGTACCATAGCTCTCCACTTTTGCCAATTTCTCCACATATAAATGCGTCATGCATCTCGTTTGTTTGGACTGCATTCCTAGAGAAGGTGCTATGAAGTTGTAGTCTATGTCATCTAACTCGTCGTCATCGCATATGTCAGACAAATCATCCTCCAATGAATCGTCCTCGGATGTTTCAGGTGTTGATTCTCGCTTCTTTTTTTCTTTGCCTTTAAATTTTTTCTGCCTTGTATATAGGTCTTCCTCTTCATTCTTATCAAAGCATTTTCTTACAGTCTTTTTAAACGATTTTTGTTTTTTCTTAAGGTTTTCTTCTCTTAACTTTATCTTTTCTTAAGCTTCCCTACTATTTAATTACATGGTGGGTTTGTTCGCGCATTAATGCGCACGATTGCCCTTTTGTGTACTTGTTTTTTAAAATCTTAATATGACAAAAAATTATATATTTTTTATCATGCAAATATACTAAAACATTCACAAAACCCTAGATTTTATGATGTTAACTCATATTAAGTGATTGGAAAAAAATTGTGTACTTACTGCCATATTTTCTCACGCAACAAAACTTCATTCATTCATTCATCAGCAAAACAGATATGTTGATCTTACGGCGGATGAATGCAAGATAAAGTGACCAACTGTATAGCAAGTAAGTTAACAGTTGCCTAGAAGCGGGCAGCACGTGTTGAACAAACTGTACGACCCGCGAAATTTGAAATATTGAGGTGCGCACGATTACCCGATGCGCACCATTCCCCAACTCTCCCTTAGAGCTCCCCAAATTTTTCTATATGCTCGAGCGCAGCATAAAGGGCGACAGATGGCGAAATATATCTGTAAAATTTCAAATATCTGCTAGAAGCTAGGTTTTTTTTTAAATTTTCTCTTATAGTATTTCTTTTCTTTTTCTCTTCTTTGTCAGCCTTATCAGGTCTACTCCTGGACATAGGCCTCTCCGAGTCTTTTCCATTCTTGTCGATTCTGAGCTAGTTGTGCCCAGTTTCTACCAGCGACCTCTCTGATATCATCCAGCCAACGCTACTGCGGTCTTCCTTTACTTCTTTTTGTTTTTTTAGGGCACCAGTGAATTACTTTATCTACTCTCGTCCTGTCTTGCAACATGTCCTGCCCACCTCCATTTCATCTCGGCCATGTATTTATTTATAATCTAATATCGCTTTTTAAAATATTTCGATTCTGTTTAGAGAAGAACAATATCAGAGCTGGGTAGTAACTGCCTCAAAAGTGCTTGAAAATGTGTTTCGATACAGTGCTTGCAAGCACTTTTAAAATACAGTGCTGAGTAATTGGTAATTAAAGCCCTCTATGAATTTCGTCATCCAAGCCATTTAAAGTGCTTGCAATCACTCAAAATTACTTATCTCGGTAATTTATAAATGATAATAATTGCAAGAATTTCCAAAGTGCTTGATGCTGGCAATTATTTTTCCAAAGGGTTTGGTGCTTGAAGCACTTTTTTCCAGTACTTTCCCAGCTCTGGTAGGTAGACAATGGCAGCTGTGTCGTCTTTATTAGGACTCATTAAAATCCGTAAGCAACTTCAGAAACAGTGAAAAAGTGTTTGCAAGACTTACTTAAGAAATACCTGAAGGGTGAAAACATAGTATCGCCAACTGTAGGAATCAACTCCAATGCAGAAAATTAAGTCACCGGACATGAAAACATAGAAGTAAAAAATAACCACGGTATGCCACATATCTAGATGGGGAACAAAATTTTGGGGTTCATTGCAACTCTCTGCAATTTGCAGGTTTAATATAGATCACATCGAAATACTCACTAGGATGCGACGCTATCCATTTGCAAGCCGTGTAATAAATAAAGTAGAAGTTTAGTGTCCGTATGATTTCACGTCCGGTGGCTTTGTCTTCTGATGTTGATTCCCGCAGATGGCGATACTGTGTTTTCACCACTTATTTATTTCTTAAGTAAGTCTTGAAAACACATTAATTGTCACTGTTTCTGGAGATGCTTACGGGGTTCGGCTTTCTGATGTGTCCTAATAAGGATAAAACAGCTGTCATTTTCTACCTGGGACCCAGGGAACCCATTATTTTGGCGTCCCTGTATACTTTAATACAAAAGACAACCACTTTTTTATTAGTCGTGTTGAAAAATCGTCCCCCTGAGTAAAAATCGAATAAAATATTTTCCTTGGAGAGAAAAGAATCGGCAACATGAAGGAAATTTCGCATTTTCTTGGTAACATAATGAATTACCCAGCCTACTGGAATTGTCAACATATTTGTTATTCTTAAAATTAAATTTATTGCCGCGTAAATATTCAGCATGTTTGATTTAGGGAGGTCGGAGTAACATGGGATAACGGGACAAAACGGGATATCAACGATTACAATAAAACTATATTTTTACCATATTTTAAAAAATTTTGCGTTAAGTTGTGCTAGTAGAATAATGTATTTAAAAACAAATAAATATTTTCCTTTCATTTCGTCAGATCCATCCCTAGACGCGTTTCGCCATATCAGGATATTTAATTTTGGTTTCATTGGCCTGTGATTAGTACAGTGTTGTGGGACGCATAAAAAATATTATTTTATTAAATTAGTAGAACAGCAACAAACACGTCGATATATAGTAAATCCGACCGCGCTATAGTTTGCCTTGTTATATTGTGGTTCTTCTTGGCCAAAAAAAAAACAAAAAAAAAACAAGCAATTTATTAAGTTTTTATTCACCAAAGGAAAGGTAATATCTATGTCGTTGTGCAAAAGTTGTTTCAATAAAAAAAAAATCGAAAAAGAAGATATAAGCCAATGAAAGCTCTAAAAATAAAATTACTTATAATTTTCTGACACTCTCAAAAATTAAAAAGTTTATTAAAATCCATTAATAAACATGGCCAGGATTCGGGACAAGAGAATGCAATGTTTTTGGTCTAATTCAATATACCTACAAATTCGTGTGCGTACAAGAAAATCTCGAAAATGGTAGAAGATACGAAGATGGATAAATCAAGGCAAATTTATGTATTTTGGGATTTAATAATTTGGTGAAAGAAAATTGTAGACATTCCAAATAATTTCGGATACAAATCCGAAATTTTCAGTTTTGCTGCCTATTTTATTTTAGTAGCTGTTGGTCACTTGTTCATGTTTGCCGTTACCAACTACTACTAAAATAAAATAAGCAGTGATAGGCACGTAATATTCCATGCCCAGCATGTACTTATTGAATTTTTTATCATGGAGGATCTAGATTTATAGTCCTGAGAATGACCCAATATAGGTCGAAACGTCGACTAAATAAATATTTTATAATCATCTAAGGTTTATCATTGACCATTATCCAACAAACTCTACAACGGTAAACTTAACTGTGGTCACAAAACGCAAGTAAAAGTAAAATTGTTTATTAGTTTTACACTTGATTATGAAAAATAATTTTAAATTTTTATTTTAGAACCGAAATTATGTCAAAGAACCGAATCTTTATGCCCCGAGAGAGGTGACAAAACACCTGGAACAGCCACCGAATTGTCAATTTGGTAAATAAATAAGGCGATCAGATTTAAAAACATTTTTAATAATTTGAAAATTTTTGTTGCAGGTTTACTTAATTTTCCGATTAGAGTATTTTTTGCTGCTAGGCAGTAAAAAACGCCACTTATTTAATTAATTTGTTTGGGCAAAGGAAAGCTATCAATCTTCCTGACTACAAAAAGATTGAGATAGCAAGACTGGTTAATTACTCAAAACTTGAGAAGAGATGTAAAGGAATTTTTCAGAACCTAGTGGGCGGAAAAACATGTCTAATGAACGCCTTTACAAAACGCACGATTGCTGAAAACATGTAGAAATTCAAGATGTCTTCAATCAAGGTTAGCTTAATGATCTGTCAACGGATTTACATCTTCTTTTAAAGACAATTTGGTTTTATTATTGGCGTAATTTCCTTATTAAAGATTAATGAGCTTTATTAAATTCGTATTATAAATCAATATTATCAGATATTGACCTTAAGTCTTGGATATGTGTGACTTTTAGTGATAATAAGACGAGTAATTTAATAAGTGCCCAAAATAAAACTACTTTCATTTGAATACGAGGAGAAATTTGTCTTGATCTTAGAGTAAAGAGGTTTTTGACTTTATAATATACTGATGCAAGTTTTCCCATTTAAAATGACCATTTACTTGCAATTGTACGTAACGTAAAAAGACCTTAAAACTTTGCTTTTTCGTACATACCAAACAAAATGTGCTAGTGTGTAGTAAATGTCAACGCAGAAAATAACAGAGATGGCGCACCGAAGTTATTATGTATGTATTTGAACTAACATGTAATTCTCTAGCGTAAAAAACGATGAAACTCATTCTGGTCACAGGATAAAAGGCTTTTAGCCAAAGGCACGTACTGATTATCGAAAATTGACGTGTTCTGTAAATGGATTGAGAAGAAATTCAGAAAGAGGGTAGGTATAAAGTATCCTTTCTCTTTTTATTCCCAGGTTCTTTTAAAAAACAGTGATAATATTATTTCCCAAATAAGGTCGTAAAAATGGGTAACGGTTGGAAGTAATACTATAGATGACCTAAATTTTTTTGCCTAAATAGGTTTTTGTAGAAGAAATATAAATGTTTCCTTTTAAAATTAAATTAAAAATAACTCCTTTGTGGTGAAAAGGCAGACTTCCTGTATTAATAAAAAATTCTTATTACATGTGTAACTGTTAAAAATACATAGTGACTCAAAATTAAAATTTTTTAAATTACTGAAAGGTATCTTACTACCTTTCTTGACATGCTAACATTGAAAATTGTAACAAGTTGTAGTTTTCAAACTATGTATCTTATGCAGACCCTACACTATCAGTCAGACTGACAGTATTACTGACAGTCAATAATTAAATCAATCCCATACATTTTCATACTTTTTATAATTTTGCTCTTGCCCTATCAATATGAATGTCACCCCCTTATCAAGACTATTTGTCTTAATTGTCATTAAGACTAATCTCTAACCATCTCCATTACAAAATAACTACATTATTGTTGGAACTTATCTAGAAGCAAATGTTTTTACTTCAGTCATTTTATGATTGATAATACTTAGGACTGATGAGAGTAATACCGACTGTGTGGGGTCGCCTTATGAAAGAAAACGATGTCAACATTTCCAATGTTTTATCTAGAAATATCAACAACATGTTTTATTAATCATATCCTTACAGCTTACCTGGCTTATCTAATTAAAAATTTACCACAAAAATGTTACTAATGGGTTTACAAGAACTTCTAGTTTGGGGGATAATACTTACCTTATTTTTTTTCACAAAAAAAAAATTGAAAAACTATTTTAAAAGTTCTAATATAGGTTCAAATTATATTATCCGCTATGTATAAAATAGAAATAGTGCAGTTATTCATGTTAATTTCTTATTTTGTATCAAAATTACAAACGATACCCAGATATTATCTTCAAAATCTCTACTGACTGATTCTCGTGAATCGGTTTTATAATATGTTGTATAAAAAATTTGTTTTATTGCCATCACCGTACAACACAGGTACAACATGCGCGATGTTGTGGAAACGCACGGTTTGTTTCGACCATATCGCGCGTGTCGTGGCAATAAAATTTCTATTTTTTTATACAAAATATTGGTGACATTTTGCCAACCAACAAAATCTTGCCAATAGATTTTTAGGCGCTTAAATCTTCGCACTGGCTGATACCTGAAACCGGATTCTCGATTCGCTGGAAAAAATTATTTTTGCAGCTAAATATGAAAGAGGTTTTTACAAAATTGTTAGTGAGGATTCCGAGAAAATCACGTTTGAAATAGCGTTTAGAGGGATTTTGTTGGTTGGCAAAATGTCACTATTATAAAAACGAATTTTACGAGAATTTAGTGCCTCGGCGTCAGTTAAAATTTTAAAAATGCATTTTTTGTAATTTTAATGGAAGATAAGAAATTAACATAAATAGCCGCAATATTTATATTTGTATATTCTGTATGGCGGGTTATATAATTTGAACCAATCTAATTGACACTTTAAAGTAAATTTTTAATTTTTTTTTTACAAAAAATAAGGCATTATTTGCGAAACTAGAAGTGCTTGTGAACCCCTTAGTAAATTTTTGGGTTAAATTTTCAATTAGACAACCAATGGAACGAAGCCCCCTTTCACTCTGATATGGAAGACTCTTAAACTCTTTGCAGAACTATATTAAAAGAAGTATTCTAAAAATAACAATGTTAATAGTTTTTCTTCGCGATGATAAAACTAACTTTTTAATGTACAAAGAAATTTAATATTATAATGAAACTCTTTTAACCTTTAGTTCAGATTACTTTAAAAGGCATTTAAAGAGAAAATTGGCGAAAAATGTACAATCTTTAAAACAATTCAGCTTTTTAAGCAAAAATTAATAGATTTCTTAAAATAAATAATAAAGTCATATTCAACATATAAATACAGAAATACAGGGTGTCCCATAACTTATCGGCCGTAAAGTAACTGGAGATACTATATAGACAACAAACTAAGCCGATTAAGTCATATAAGTTTTTTCGAATTGTTACTCGTTCCAGAGATACAGGGTGTTGAAAGTAAAAGTTTATTCTCGAAAATAAGCCTTAATTTTAAAACGCTTTAATGAATCGAAGTGAAAGTTGGCAATATCATGTTTTTATGAGCAAGAAATAAGAATTTGTAGAAATTTTTATGTTTCAAACTAGAGGGCGCTAGTTGCATACACTGGACTTCATAAATTTATGATTTTTTTTCTTACCTGTGATATTAGTTGTTTTTTAATTATAGTTCCTTAAAGACAGGCATTTTCTGAGTCAAAAAGGTGTACTTGATTGATCCTAATATCTTTAACGGTTTTCGAGATATTTCCCTTTGAACATCCCAAAGCATAAAAAAACATAGTACCTACATAATTAAATTAATATTTTAATTATCAAAAAAAAAACTTATATGACATATTCGGCTTAGTTTGATGTCTAGTATCTCCAGTTACTCTACGGCCCATAAGTTATGGGACACCCTGTATAGAAAACAATATAACAAAAAGCCTTTTTATTTGAATTTTTAGTAAGTAGGTAGTAGGTAGGTATTTAGAATATACAATGTGTCCCAGGATCTACGCATAAATAGGAGATAGAAACTGATATTTTTTGGGTTGAACTTTATCTTTTGGATCATAAATTTAGTTACGAAAAATTTAAGTAGATATTGGAAATTTACTAAAAACTTATATTTTTCCAATAGTAAAGTGCTTTTTCTTTGGGAGATGTCAAAAAATGTTAATATCATTAAGAAAACGTAAAAAATTGAGTAAGATTACAAAACTTTAAAATGCTACTAAGAGTATTTCACATGAAAAACGATTAGCAGTTATCTTAAAGCAAAGTGGCTGATTTTCGTCTTTTTACAGTATGTTACAATTAAGAAGATTATTTGTTTTTAAATTAGTAGTATTATATTGGGTATAAAAAAATTATATGTTGGAGGACCATTGCCACATTCCCGGACTCCGTATTGTCAGTCTCGGCTTGCGCCTCGACATACAATCTTTACGGTCGTCCGAGAATGTTCAGCTTTTCCTACTAGGTAAACAATGTACTATTATTTTGATTTTATTTTAGCGTTTACTGCAATTTTTCGGAGACGGTTGTTAAAAAGTATTGGTATTGCTATAGTCAGATCTGGTCTTAATGTGCGGGTCCAAAGGTCACTGATCCATATGCGTCAAATCAGACAACACAGAGGCTATCAAAATGTTGTGAGATTATTTACAAATATACCGAAGGAAAGAAAAATAGTTTTATTATTTTAGCTATCGCGAAGATAGCCACATATACCTAATATTATTAGTTTTGGAAAAATTATGTACAGGGGAGTTGAAAAAGTTACTAAAAAATTATATAATCGTTAATTATATACCTACTGTACCCTTTAATTAAAAACGGCAATAATAAACAGTGCAATTTATTTTAACAATTTTACTACTAAAACCTAAAAATACAATGGCATTTAGTCTGATAAACTATTTCGATAATGAAAGAAAAAGTGGAAATTCGCAAACCAATATGCAGGAAACCGTAATGAAAACACTGGGAATTAGTTTAAGGACTATGCAGAATAATGTGCATGAAAAAAAAGCATAATATAATACCCAAAAATACTAAAAAATGTAAACGAAAAACACCGTTTATAATTATAGCCTAAAAACTCTCATCGTCACTTATAAAATCTGAAAAGTTCTCGTCGTCTTCGAATGGAGCAATTATCATTGGCGCTACTTCGACATCTAGTACTTGTTCTCGATCCCACCAATCCCTTATTAATATTTCTGTATGTTCCACCGATTTCTTCCAGTACTCTTGTGTAATATGATCTAACGAATCTTGCCAAACCCTTTGTACTTGGTCGGATTTAAGACCATCACCTACATGTTTTTCATAATAATACTTTGCACCAGCCCATATTAATTCTATTGCGTTAAACTGGCAATGATATGGTGGCAGTCGTAGAACCTCATGACCATATTCACGCAGTATTTCATCTACCGCGTATATTTTGCATTTTTTAAGAGACTGTGCTATTGATAGGAGTTCCGATTTAAGCATATTTGGTAAAGGATTTTGGTTGTGTTTTTCCAGCCACTCATAAATATCACTTTTCCTCCAAGATGAAGTAGGATGTTTATTTAAAATTCTTGAATGATATGATGCATTATCTAATACAATTAAAGACGGAGCATCCAAATTTGGTATCAATTGAACTTTTAACCATTTTTCAAACATTTCGCAATTCATATTATCATGATAGTCAGCACTTTTTGATGTTGAAGAAAAAATTAAACTTGCACCTGCAACATATCCTGTTGAAGAACCGGCATGCAAAATAATAAAATGCTTTCCTGTACCGCACCCCTTTTTCCTTTTAACACTTTTTACAGACTCATCTTGCCAAGATTTTGAACCACTTCCATTCGAAAATATCCACGTTTCGTCTAAAAATACCACTTTTCTAAATTTCGAATTGTAATTGTCCGTATATTTTTTTAAAAACTGAACACGCTGACTCGCTATCTGTGGCTGCTCACATAAAAATCTTCGGTTACAGTCTTTTTTATAGCGAAAACCTAAATTTTTTAATAATTTTGATAACGCTTCAAGTCCAATTTCCAAAACACCCCGAGTTTTTTATGTTTTTTGTAAAACTGGAAGAGTTACATTGGTTTTTGATTTGTATAAATCGTAAATCACATTTCGAACTCCAATTTTAATATTTTCGCTTACATCCTCAGTCTTTGGCTTTCATCGTTTACACTTTTTAGTATTCTTGGGTATTATGTTGTTTTGTTTCATGCACAATTTTCTGCACAGTCCTTAAACTAATTCCCAGTGCTTTGGCTACTGTTTCCTGAATATTGGTTTGCGAATTTCCACTTTTTCTTTCATTTTCGAAATAGTTTATCAGATTAAGTACCTTTTTTTTAATTAGGGATGCAAAAACCCAGAAAATTGTTTCATTTTGTCACAAACTGTCAAAGTCACAAAACTGGCATATTTAAAATAAAACGTAGCTGGTGCTATTATAAGCTTTTTTAGAATCGCTGGGAAGTAAATACATATTATATATCCTTTTTTTTTTCATGTCAAAATGGAATAAGTCTGTCTCATTTATCTTACGTATTTTATTTAGAGGGTAAAATTAAACGCATGTAAAGAAAACAAAAACTGAGAGCTTGTCTTTCTTGAATCGTATGACCCGCATGATTAGACCAGATCCGACTATATTAAGAGAATTGTTCCCATTGTTTCCTCTTTTAGGATTTGTCACTGTAGTGAAGCTGCAAATAGTTAAACAAATATTTAGTATAATCTTTTTTACTAAAATTTAATAATATATGAGGCCGGTTCTGTCTATTGCATCGATTCGTTGGTTTATATTTTTTAAATAAAAGTGTTAAAACAAAGCCACTCTAAACAATGCTAAATTCAAATTTTGTTCAAACACCAATTGTTTTTGATAAGCCCTATTTTAATTGCCTAACAGGAGCGTATAATACAATGTAACAAAGTATCAATAGGATAAAAAGTCTATTCAGTTATATAAAAAAAAATTGAATTTAAATATTTTTTTGTTCTACTCATGGCACTCTGTCTAACATTTTTTGATATGTAAACTTTCATACACTGTTCATAATTTTTAATAGAAAACACATTTTTTTGTACACTGCACCGCAAAATTAACCGGAAGGAAAAAAATTCGCTCCAATTCAATCTTAAATAACTTTTAAGTGTTGATTAAATTCGATAATTTTTTGACACGTTGCAGATGCAGTCGTCTTTATCATGTTCTGATATCGCTTTTACGAACAGTGAAAATGGATATGTTCACATACGGGGTAGCCAAAAAAATTGCATTTTACGCTTAATTTCTAAACACCCTGTGTGTGAAAAAATTGAAGAACTGATTGATATTTTTTTGTACGGCATTTTTAAGTCCCATCTTTTCTGAACAACTTGTTTTTTGATTCATACCGATATCTAAATTATTAAAGGAAAAACACAGGTTTAAAGGAAAAAATGCGATAATCCTTTATTAGCAACAAAAAATTTAAAAATTTGTAGTTGGCTTTGTCTTTTTTTGTCTTTCTGAATCTCGTTTCCATGGTACCATGGCTTGTCAAGAAGATTTTTGTCAACAAATGTACAGATTTATTAATTGCTGGACTTCAAGCGTTTCTTAAGAAAATTGTTGTTTTTTTTTAAAGTAAGTTGTTGGTTGTTTTGTGTTTTGAAGCTGGTTCCGTAAACGGTAACGTTAAAGTGTATTAATTTAAATTAAATATGAGACCAGAAGAAGTGGCACAAGCCGTCGCTTTACAGGATGATGGTCGTCCGATTCTGTATATCGCAGAAAGGCTTGGCTATCCACGCAGTACCATATCCGATGCGATCCAAAGATTTAGAGAAACTGGTTCTTACTCGAGAAGACCCGGGCAGGGAAGACCAAGAGTCACAAATGCAGTTGAAGATCGATTTCTTCGTCTTCAGGCTTTTCGAGAGCGAACAGCCTCTGCTCCGGTTTTAGCTGTAAGATTGGCAGATGTTCATGGTACCTTGGTGTCATCTAACACTGTACTTAGAAGGTTAAGACAACAGAATCTAACATCTCATGTACCTGCCACAGGACCTCTATGAGACGCAGGTCATCGAAGGCAGCACCTTGAATTTGCTCGAGCTCATGCAGATTGGAACATGAACAACTGGAAAAACGTTATATTTACAGACGAGTCTCGTTTTACGCGATATTTACCTGACGGACGTCAAAGAGTGTGGAGGAGGCCTGGAGAACGATACTCTCAATGTTGTTTCTCTCCTAGAGTGCAATTTGGTGGCGGAGGAGTGATGATATGGGGCGGCATATCTTTGGAGGCCCGTACAGACCTCATTACACTCAGGGGGGTATTAACGCTGATACATACATCAGACAGTGCTTAGAAGAACATGTGATAACATATTCGCATTTTATAGGAGAACATTTTAAATTAATGCAAGATAATGCTCCACCACACAGAGCACGAATAACGAGGCAGTATTTGAACGATGTTGGCGTTCAGGTATTGGACTGGCCCTCAAGAAGTCCGGATCTGAACCCTATTGAGCACATGTGGGATACACTGGGAAGGAGAGTTAGGCAAAAATACGGCGAGTTTCAAACTTTGGAGGCGCTAGCACAGGCACTGACAAACGAGTGGCAGCAGATACCCCAAGACGCCGTTGCTATTTTAATTCAATCTATGCCTGAAAGGATGAGAGCTGTTATTCAGGCTCGTGGAGGAAATACTCGCTTTTAATCTTACCACTATTATTGCCCATGTTAATTTTTAAATTTTTTGTTGCTAATAAAGGATTATTGCATTATTTCCTTTAAACCTGTGTTTTTCCTTTAATAATTTAGATATCGGTATGAATCAAAAAACAAGTGGTTCAGAAAAGATGGGACTTAAAAATGCTGTACAAAAAAACATCAATCAGTTCTTCAATTTTGTCCACAGGGTGTTTAGAAATTAAGCGTAAAATGCAATTTTTTTGGCTACCCTGTATGTGAACATATCCATTTTCACTGTTCGTAAAAGCGATATCACAACATGATAAAGACGACTGCATCTACAACGTGTCAAAAAATTATCGAATTTAATCAAAACACTCAAAAGTTATTTAAGATTGAATTGAAGCGAATTTTTTTCCATCCGGTTAATTTTGCGGTGCAGTGTATTATCATCGGTTTTTGAAACCGTCGAATTTATCTCAAAATATGGTTGCTTATTGGGAGATACTTTTGTATCTCTAGTAACGGACTATCGAGAAAAATATTTCAAGATTAGCTGCAGAGATTCGATTGTCACCAAATATCACCTCTAATATTTGATCATACAAGTACAAAGTTAGTAGCTATCAATGGATAGCTAGAGATTCAAATGTTGTTTGTCTTGTAATATATTTTATATTCCGACGTGTCATAATGACATTATTATGGATTTCATTTTCAGTGGCAAAATGACAAACTTTATAGGACTGAGTACTATAATGAAAAATAGATGCAAAAATGAAAAAATGTATTTAAAACAAAATGGAACAAAATTTAATGATTAAAATTAAAAGTAACTTTATTACAATTAGTTAAATTGATGTTGGACATAGGAGTTCAAATTGTTGCATTGTTGTGATTTTTAATTTTTATGGTTTCTGTTTCTTCTGAGGGAACGACAGTCGATAATAATTTCTTCCCGAGAATGGCTGATGAAATTATTTTCTTGTTTTCGCAAGAGTTCTCTATATATCCTTCAGCAACTGTGTCACTTTTCCAGCCACCATGGCATTTAATAGTATGAAGATCGACTCCTGAATCAGCCAGCAGTAAAGCTGAAGACCTCCGGAAACAGTGACCTGTGTATTCGGCGGAATAGGGATAACTTTAAAAAAGCAGCTATCGTTTTGCACATATTTCCGAAAGTATGTATACTATACCCACTGGTTGCTTTGTACATTTGTTATTTCTAAATGATAGAAAAAAACGAGAAACATCGGCATCGGGGGGTCTCATTGCTACATAGGTCCGCAAGCTGCACCATGTTTATTCCTTCGACATCGCCAAGCGTTACGTAAAATTTTCAGGGAACGTTGGTTTTGTACTAGGTATGAAAATTCGAAAAACAACCCCCTCTTAGTGTACATCTTCTATCCTTAAGTTTTTAAACTCAACTCTTCGACATGCTCCACTTATACCTATTATCATTGACACTTTTAATAGCAAGTATTCTTCGTTGTCTGTCTCTTGTAAAAACTTTGCAATATTTTCTAAAGTCAAAATCCTGGATTTTTTGGGTGTGTAAGAATCCGATTTTCGTTTTAAAAAAGCTATCAATTGATTGAACTTACCTATGTCGACGTTTTTCTTAAGTAATAGTGTACTCCTTAACATAGAGTAATAACTCCATAAACTCGAAGACTTTTTCTTCATTCATTCTTTCTTGAAATATGCCAAAAGTACCTTTTCGTGTACGATATTGACAACCTTTTTCTGGGAACACCAAGTTTTGTAATTGCATAAGTATTTTCATAAATAATAATAATAATAATAATAATAATAATAATAATAATAATAATAATAATAATAATAATAATAATAATAATAATAATAATAATAATAATAATAAGGCGGTATCCAACACTGCTGTTCATACAACCACCTTACTTGGAATTAAATATAAAAAATATTATTTTACAATAAATAGTGCTGGAAATAATAATAAATTAGAAAGAAATAAACAGTTATTAATAATAAATAAATTACATTTTATAAATTCTATAAATAAATAGGTAAGTAGGTAATATAATAATTTTAACAAAAGTAAATTTTCAAAAATTCTTTTTGTGCTGAGACTTTAAATAGAGAATATATATTATTAAATACCAAGAGAAATAATTATATTTAGTTTCGATTAGTAATAATATATTTTTTTAATTCTTTACGAAATTTATTTGAGCTAGTCGCTGTTTTGATATCATTGGGAAGAGAATTAAAAATATTGACGGAGTTGTAAGAAAATGAACGCTGAAAAAGGGCAGAACTGTGCTTTGGAACGCTATACAGGTCTCGAAAACGGGTTTGCCTATCATGGATATCTGAACCTCTGATTAGTTTTTCGTATAAATATTTAGGAGATCTGGTCGTTTCAATAGAGAACACTAAATTTGCAATGTGTAGCATGTATCTTTCTTGCATATTTAGCCAGCCAGATTCCTGGAGAGCAGGAGTTATATGGTCGTATTTACGTATCCCATAGCTAAATCTTAAACATGCTTTCTTCAAGTTTTTGAAGACTGTTTTTATCTACTTGTAGAAGCGCCGGCCAGTAAACTACGTCGCAATAACTTAATTGAGATAAAATTAGAGAATTACATAGCCTAAGTTTTGTCGCAGAGTCGAATACATCTTTGTGCATATAGAGAAGTTTAATTTTGGCATAGGTTCTTTGCAGTAATTTTGAAACATGAACAGAAAACCTCAGCTCGTGATCTAACAATAACCCAAGGTTTTGACAGTCGGTAGAAGGCCTTAGGTCAACGTTGTTTATAGAAATTTTAAATAACGGATCATGTATAACAGTTTCTTTACCCCTGCCAAATACCATAAGCTGAGTTTTAACTGCGTTTAAAACCAATTTATGCGCTTTAGACACCTGGGAAACCAACTCCAACTGTTAATTTTGTATACCGATATAATTGCGTATCATCTGCATACTGGTGTAATAAACAAAACTTTAAAAATTTGGAAAAATCAGCAGTATAAGTAGAAAAGATTAAAGGTCCCAGGATGCTTCCCTGCGCAACGCCTTTATTAACTGGTACAAACTCAGAAGCCTCGCGATTTGTTAGGACCCTCTGTTGCCTATTTCTAAAATAGTCCTGGAAAAACTGTAGCGCCATATCTCTCAATCCAAAATATTTTAGTTTAGTATGCAGTATTTCATGATCTATAGTATTAAAAGCCTTACTATAGTCCAGCAAAACAGACAACTGCACTGATTTTTGTCATTGGCTGTAAAAATGTCATCAGTAACTTTAAGTAAAGCTGTTGTTGTGCTATGATTACTTCGAAACCCCGATTGAGTGGAGGGTAGAATGTTATTTGAGTCCAAAAAGAGTTTAAGTTGCTCGGCCACGATTTTTTCCAGAATTTTGGAAACAGTGGGCAATATACTTATAGGTCGAAAATCGGCTAGTTCTGTTGGATTGCGTTTTTTGGGGATAGGACTAATATTAGCATATTTCCAAAGATTTGGATATTTTCCCAGGGATAAACATTTATTAATAATGAAAGCTAAATAATTGTTTAAATGGGGAAGTGTGTATAGTAACATTTTAAGTCCTATGCCATCATAACCAACCGCGTTGGTTTTTATTTTATTTGCAAGTTTTTCAACTACCTCACCAGTGACCTGAGAAAAAACAAATTTGTCATAGTTGCCAAAGAACTTGCCCACATAATTTTGGTTTATAAATTCACTATTATTAGCTGTAACATTTTGAACTGAATTTTGAAAATACTCCACAAAATCATTTGCGCATCCTATCTCAGCTGAAGATTTGGTTTTATCAGTAGTACGTCCCAGATTGAGATATTTTATAGTACGCCAAAAGTTTTTTGGATCTTTTTAAAAAGTATATTGCAAGAAGGCCTCTTTCTCCGCCTTAACAGTTATATTAACTTGGTTGCGTATGCGCTTATAATCATTCCATGTTATATCCGTTTTATTACGTTTATACTTTGAAAGTGCCTTATCCCTAAGTTTCATCATGTATTTCAAATTGGGCGTAAGCCAAGGGGCAGGTGGTTTAGTTATTCTTGATGTTTTAAAAGGTGCATGTATGTCGAATAAACACAAAACATTTTTATTAAAATAGTCAACCATGGCATCCACATCATCCAATGTATATAAAAAGTTCCAATTAATAAGACTAAGATCATAAACAAAAGAATTATAATCAAAATTAGAAAAATCCCGATAAGTGCGAAACATTGGTGTAGGTTTGTTTTTTGTTATTTTTATTTGAAAGTTTACCAGTTTGTGATCAGAGATATCATCCATATTAAGAGTTTTAGCATTATCGACAAATTCTTGTTCCGAACAAATCAATAAATCAATAAGAGTACTAGAGTTATTCGAAATCCGAGTCGGTTCAGTAATGCACTGATGTAAACCATATTTATTTAACAAATTACTTAGATGTTGGTAGTTCATATTGTTAGTTTTTAAAAAATCAATATTAAAATCACCGCCAAAGGCAATAAAGTCATATTCAGGTGTAATACCAAAGAGTTTTCTAGATCATCCAAGCATTGATCTACATTTGAGTTAGGGGGCCTATAGAGCGTTCCCAAACACAGCTTCTTACCTCCAAGCTTAAAGGTAATCCAGAGTTGTTCTGAAGGGCTAATAACGTTATTATCGATATTCAAAACGGAATATTTTAGCTCATTTTTTATATAAAAAGCAACACCGCCACCGCGACCAGTGCGATCATTTCGTACCAAATTAAAATTTTGAATGGCTGAGCCATCACTATTAATATTAGAGTTAAGCCAGGTTTCTGAGAGACCAATGACATCAAAAGATCCTTCAGTTGGAACGTCACTAAATAAATCAAAATCAGCACATAAAGATCGAACATTAAAATGTGAAAAGTCTATCCAGGTATTTTGCATATTACAGTTTAGACTGCTTAATTCAAATTTAGAACAATTTATTATATGGAATAAAAGTAATAAATGTGCTTAGTGCTTTGGTTTAGTTACTATAAGAAGTAATAAATACTTATAAGTTTTAGAAATTAATTTTTTTTAAATAATAATAAAAATAAAAATATTATACTTGTGTAAGACAAATGAACTAATATCCAGTCATGTAATCCTACTTTAAAAATAGTAAACAGCTAAAATATCTAAGAAGTAGGAAATATAACAGTAGGATAGTTAACTACAACTTTGACTACAACCTTCAAGACCGGGCCTAAATGACCCAAGAACATAAACTTTAAAATTGCAGGACGGCATACATTTTAATAAATAATATGCCTGCTTCATATTTTAGTTAAAATGCCTTCAATTTATTTCCTACTTTTTATTCGTAGAGAAATAAAGGTTTATAGCAAATATGATAATATATTTAGCAAAAAAGGGTCAGATTAACGGTTAATGTAAATATAGATTTTATCAAGAGAACCAACATGTACAATCTCATACTATCACTACCGTCTCGATTAAGTCGTAGTCAGTAATTTTAGAATAATTTTCATACAAAACACTTTCTTATTGCGAAATAATAACTTTTTTATTTTCTGCCTTGAGACTTTTCGGGCAACAAACCAAAAACTGCTTTATTGGCCAATTCTTCGATTTCTGATGGCAAATTATTCATATTATATTATATAAACGTTAAAATTAAAAATTAAATTCTGACAATGACAATACAAACAAATATTTCTATAGTTACCTCGTTTTATTAAAATTAAGCTATTAATTTACTGACGAAAACTTAAAATTCATTAAAATAAACACAAAAATCGTCGGAATATAAAATATTTTATGAAATTCGGATCATAATAACTCTCGCTCGGCTGCCGCCTCGTCCAATAATACTCACGGCTAGTACCATTATGATCGTTATTATGATCCTTATAACATAAATATCTAATACTTAAATTTAGGGCCTGCTTTGGGAGAAAATACATCTTAAAATTGTTCCAATTATACCAACACAAATTATGGTATATTTTGAAAATAAAAGGTTAACCGGCTGTCTGAGAGATAGAATCAATTCAATTAATTATTACCGAGTCGACGTTAATCGGTAAAGTTAAAAAAAAATTGTTAAATATTTACAAACTAAATTTGCTTTTTAGAATAAATGTTTTTTATCAATAATAATTGTGTTATTAGTGTTACGTTTATTCCAGAAACCAAAAATAGTTTGTAAATACGTATATATTATTTAACTATTTACGTCGCGTCGACTCTGTGATAATTAATATTTTAATTATTTGTCGATTTTAGATGTCGCTAAACGTCGCGAAGGAATGGATAACAGAAAAATTAGATCTTCGTAGTGAATAAATTCCCTTTCCTCTTATAACACGGAAATTCCAAACTATATGAAAATTAAAAGGTGTAGTTTGAAAGTAGGAGCAACATAATTTTGTCGCGTATCAAAAATGGTAGGCGACTGGAACGTGTAGCTTAGATGATTTGAAATTGCGTTGTGCGTTATTTATTTACTGAAAAACCAAATATTTTTACCAGTTTTATTAAAGCGAATTAAATATTTAGGCACAGTTGTTAACAACCAATGCGACACTAAGAAGGAAATTAGGTCCCAGATTGAACAGGCTAGAATAGTGCTTGAACTCCTAGTTACCATCAAAGAAAGAAAAACAAGATATATCGGACATGTAATGAGGGGAGAAAAGTATGAGCTCCTCAGACTAATAATTGAGGGCAAAATTCAGGGTAGAAGATTAGTTGGAAGACGACAACATTCTTGGATAAAGGATTTGAGAAGATGGTTCGGTTGTACTTCCACAGACATATTCAGAGCAGCGGCTTCTAGAATTATGATTGCCGGATAGATCGCCAACCTTCGACAGGAGACGGCGAATTAAGAAGATTAAAGCGAAGCAAAGTAAAGCAATTGACGATTACATTATGATAAATAACATACAAGAATAAAAATAAGTTTTTAAATTGGTAAATTTAGTGACTTTCCTCTAAAGAAGAGTTGTCCACTTAAAAGTCACATACGATGCTATTTCAAGTAAGTTCAAGGGAAACGCTTTAAAGTCAACTCAAGCAAAAAGAGAAATAACCAATTAGATAAATATTATCAAGCTCACTTACTCACTGGCTGGAAACTGCTCTAATTCTGACATTTAGTTTTTACATTATTTTGAAAGACTTGCTATCAAACGGACAGAGTTTACCCTTTGAATTTTTTTTGAGACTCCACTTAGTAAGTGCTTCTTTAAATTTTTATAATTTTTTGTAACCCCTACCAAAATAGATAAGGGCTTCCTTTTTGCTGTGTCAGAAATTATTAACATTAAGAGAAAAGCTTTCTAAATGTAATATACAAATTGGAACCCTATCTTCAACCAATTACGAACAGTTATTTTTATAAACATTAGTGACTGACTCCTCCTACGAAACTAGAAATTTTCTTGTCCTTGTTCTATGCACTATGTTTCCACTACACCTATTTATCACCTATAAGGAGTCTTAACTTCACAGCAAAGTATTAGATGAGTAATCCATCCTTAAGGATACCAATCCATATCCGACAATATAGAGTAAAAATCATTTTCGATACTTTAAAACTTTATTTTCACAAATAAAAGTTGAAAGTGGTGTCGGTTCATGTTATTAGTTCAAGTGCTCAATAACGACAATTTTTTATGCTGTATACCGGGTGACAATAAAATTACTACCCAGCTTGTCATGTGCTTACAAAATAATACATTATTATGAAATTTTGGTAGGTTATTTGGTTGGACTGTGCACACATAGTATTCAAACGTCTGACTGTCACTTTCGGTTAAACCGAAAGTGCACACAACTTTGTTATTTTAAATGGAACACCCTATACATCTTCATAGATATGCATTCTCCAAAGAATTCAAAGCATAAAAAATATATCATATCCGGATGTTCTGCAAAAAAATACAAATTTACACAGTATAACCGAGGTCGCTGTTATTTCATCTGGAGAGGGCGTGTCCAAAAACGCAAAATGCAAGTATGCAGACTTCTCAAAATATTCGATTGGACTGTCATCATGAGACACCCTGTAGATTTACTTTTAGGTTGGGTCCGATTTCACGAAAACAAATGGTTTTCAGAACCAAATTCTAGTAATTTGTACTATGTTATTTTTACGACTCATTTTTGCTGGATAATTAAATTTTGTTTTACTAGTTTGTTAACTTTTCTACCTCATTAGTTCTAGGTTTTGTCCATTTTACGTAACAATTACCAACAATGTCTTAGATCTATCTTTAAACCCGGATGGCGTGCAAATAACCTTACTCCTGACTTCTAGCTTCTGGGCAAAACATTTAAATTTGGCAAACAGGAATCTTCTAATGAGTTTACTCGGGGTCCTTTGAAAATGCAATTTTTACGATAAACTCGCTGCTGGAAACGCTTAAGAGAATGTTGTTTTTATACGAAGGTTGAGTTTGACGATCTAATCAGACGAAGGCAAACGTAATTTACAGAAAAAGAGTAATAGTAAATCATTTAATACTTAAGTTAATGGTTAATTTACAAAATCAGTTAAATTTCAATTTGATAACTGAGGGGCCTCGAATCAAAGCATGCCTTAATAACTTTATTACTTTTGATGAGGAAGTTAGCGCCCTTGGCAAGTTTGGTGATTGGTGAACATTATCGTTAATTTTAAATTTACCATAATCCAGTGGTAAGAAAGCTATTGAACTACCGTAATCCATATTAAAAAAAAAAAAATTTGAAAGTATTTTTAGAATATGTGTTCAAAAGGAAGTCGGGACTTTTGCTATATAACTTTCTTATTATAAAAGATACGGTGTCCGTTAAATTGGTAAAGAGTTGTAGTTTCACATCCTGATGATTATGGCGATGTCAAAAAAGCAATTGAAACGTGATATTTACAAAAAAAATAGTGCGATTTTCAATGAAAATGCGTTTAAATGTAAATATCTTTGTTATTGTTAATGTTTTAACCAGGGTAGGCAAAAAATTCATTTAAGACAAAAAGGTACTTTCCGTAGCATTCAAGCATCTAAATTTCTAATTTTGTCACAAAATGTCTAGTTTTTAAGTTTGTGGAAAGAACACTGACAGAAGAAGAATAAAACGACATTATTTGTAAATTAGTTCAACACGGCGCCGGCGATCTTTAAGTAAAAATTCTTTTAAAATATCGTCATAAAAATTGGTTTTGCGTTTTAAATCCTTCAAATGGTCGCTCTCCAGAGAGACTATTGTTAATTTACTTAAGCATATCTCTCCCTGTGTGTTTCCTAAATAGATATGAATTATTTTTAATCCAGAAAAGGATAGTTCTGTAGACGAATAGTAACAATTAACGCATCCATATTTCTTTTTTTTTCGAAAACCGACGGCGCGAAGTATAACCAAAGGGCGAACACACTAATTATAAATTAAAAATCCATCATCCACCTGATTGAAACAATGTTACCATAATCAATTATTATGTGAAATATGATGATAAGCTTACTGATTATTAAATATTATGTCCCTATTAGCAAAAATTATTTGCATTGTCACAAAAATGCTTCTTATTTTATGACACCTTATACTTTATCCCTTTAAAAATATCATAACTAAACTATTTAATAATAAAACTTATAAAGGCGTGTTTTATATTTTATATTGAGAAGGCGAAGAATTACGGTAAAACTTGAAGATTGGCACCAATGCATTTACCAAAGGCGTGCTTTCTTGGCGCGGTTGATAGATGAAGGAAGGTCGAAGGTTGCGACGGATTTATTTGTTACATCTCTTTCTGCTTTTGCTTTTGCATAAGTTGCTAATGTAAAGCGAGATCTTTGCTTTTAGAACGGTTTTACGGAATGCTTATACAGGGATATAGTTTACGAAATAATAAGCAAAGAATGCGTTCGGTCCTATATAATTATTTATTATATTAATATAGAGATAAATTGCAAAAGTTGTAATACACGGATAAAAACTAAAATACAAAAAAAATCCGTTTGTTTTATTGTTCCCAGGGTAGGCAATGCTTTTTTGCCTATATTGTATAAACGCCACTAGCGATATTTGGTAAAAACAAATTTTGCTTAGAAAATCACTCTCTATCAAACAGTTATAACAGAAATAGCACATTTAGCAATTTAAAAAAAATTGTTTTGTTAATATCATGTTATTCTGATTTTTAATTGTTTTTTTGACATAACCATAATCATCAGCACATGAAACTACAACTGTTTACTAACTTAACAGACGTCGTATCTCTTATAGTAAAAAAACCATAGCGATAGTGCCAACTTTATTTTGAACACACGGTATTTTAAAGCAGTATTTTTATTCAATTGAACTAAAATAAACTTAATCTACTAAAAAGTATTTGCTACAAGCAATGTTAATTGGCAATATTAAATTGATTCTATCATCATGTGTTCTGCATACTAAACAGCCACCGAATATTTTAGATTAACCTGTCTTTGGATCCCACTGGAATATGAATAAATTTAACTTATAACTTTTTGGAATATAGTATATATTATTATGTCGTAGGCTAATTACAAATTCAGTTGTTTTATAAAACGCCTAGTTATTTTACAAATGACTAGGTATATTGTAATATGAAGAATAAATACTGAATTTTTATAATTCCACTAAACTTTTTAGGATTTTCATAAAACGCCGAATTACATTCAGGCTGATTGTAAAATGATGGTGTGGACGCTTATTTTTACAATGCGCCTGGAATAAAACTAGACATATTTAGGCGTATTATAATAAGACTGCTATCAAGTCAGGCGAGTTGTTAGTTTAACTTCTTTATGTTGAAGTTTGACAGTATAAATAAGAGAAATTTGTGGCCCTAGCAACAGGAACGATAAGGAAACTAAACCTTCGTGTTACCAATACCATACCATACTAATGATAATATAAATCGGTGTTTTATAAAATGCCTTAGTACTTTCCAATCTTTTGCAAAACGACTAGTTATATTCAGTCATATGCCAAAACAAACGAGATTAAAGAACCGTTTACAATGAGCCTGAGAGCAATTCGGCGTTTTATGAAACGCCTAAAAAGTTCAGGCGAATCGTAAAAATTCATTATTTATTCTTCATATTACAATATGCCTAGTCATTTATAAAACGACTGAATTTGTAATTAGCCTACGACATATACACAAGATTTTAATAGAGATGTAAAGTCAATGTTATGCGACTGGTGGTATTTAATTTAGGTTCTAACTGATAAAGAAACTTTCCATTTATTACACACTTATGTTGGGTTGCACAAAGATTTTTAACCGGAATTAACTAACCAGCTAGTTTACTGTGACATAAATGACTTTGACAGGCATTATGTACTCACAACCAAATGTTCCTGATTAGAAAACTATTAGGTAACCGGGCCAGTAAGATTGTGAGAAAACTATTTCTGTTAATGTCATATATGTCACAGTCAAACTTGCTGGTTAGTTAATTGTTATTAAAAGTCTTTGTGCAACCCGACATAAATCAACAAAAGTCTAATCCAAATTTAAAATTTTTATATAAAAATTTCTCAGTTTTAATAAAATTCTAAAACAATTCCTTTTTTATGTAAAGAAACAAAATTTTCCATAATATGTATTTTTTGTTACTTTTCATTGTAGCTTTTCGTTTAAGCTTTCCAAATTATTCTTCGAGAAAATACCTCTGGCTCTTGTATCAAATAATTAATTGCCATTGTCACCAAGACAAATAGTAGTAATATAATAAAGCCTAATAAGTATCAAATACCATTTTATACAAACATGCGGCAAAGTAGGGGGATAAATTTGTCTAATTAACAGATCTGTGTAATAAATAATGTTATTTAGGCACCGATTATAAATAAATGTTTCATTTAAATGGAAGAAGCACTATACGCGATAAATTAATAAAAATGATTTGTTTTAGGGAACATTTTATTATTTCAAAATACGGAATAAGTCAAGTTACTGAATCTATTTAACAAAAGGCTTTCTCCAATTGAGTAGTTTTGGCATTTAAATTTTTAAATCGGTGATATAATAAGCAGCTTTTGGTAAACTTAAAGACGTTTTCAAGAGTGACATTCCCGTCAATCTAAAAATAAGGGTTTTCGATCAGTGCGTGCTGCCAGTGATGACATATGGCTCAGAAACCCTAACACTAATAACAGCAACAGCTAAGAAACTTCACAGAGGAAGATGGAGAGATCCATGCTTGTGTGACTTTAAAAGACCACATAAGAAACGAGGATTTGCGCAGAAGAACCGGTGTCAGCGATGTCGTTGGAGCTATTGCGAAGCTTAAGTGAAACTTGGCTGGCCACGTTGCACGGATGCGAGATGACCGATGGGAAAAGAGAATTCTTGAGTGGAGACCTAGAATGGACAGGCGAAGTACAGGAAGACCGCCTACGCGTTTGTCGGACGATATCAAGAGGACCCGCAACAACTGGATACAAGCAGCACAAAATCGATTGGAATGGAAAATGATTAGGGAGGCCTATGTTCAACAGTGGACACAGAGGGCTGATTGATGATGATGAGGATGATGATATAATAAGCGGTTTTCATCCATAAACCTATTGCTAAGTCATACACAGTAAAAAATGTATAACCTTCAGTGATAATAAAAGGCTATGGATTTCCAAAAACAGGAGACATAACTAAACTTTGAACATCTACGATCACGTATTTTTTAAAAAGTCATATAACTATTCACACAATCTTCCATGTTATGTAACGGGAAATTTATTGAGAAAAGCTATGAGGAATTTCTTAAATTAATCTCTGATATCTCTAGATTCCACAATTTAATTTTAAATTTAAAAAATAAACTCAGCCCGTTGTATTTGGTAAGTTCAAATCCTCTATAGTTAAAGATCCTTTGTTTCAAATTCTTGTTAACGATACCATTATAAAACCTATAAATACATGTAAAAATCTAGGACTGTACACTGATTCTGAGATATACAGGGTAGAATTTTTAACTGGAATAAATTCAGTATTAGAAAGCTTCTTTATTTGCGGAAAAAATATAGAAATACGGATGCCTTTACTATTAGTTTGGTACAGTTTTTTCATCCTGTCAAAAAATTTACCCCTCTTTTGGGGGTAGAAACCGCCCCAACTTTTTTTTCTAAAATATGAAGGTATGTATTGCGATAGCTCGTTGGAAAGGGCATAAAAAAAGGGATACGACCCACTATTTACGTCTGCATTTCGGTAATCTAGACGCCATTTGTTTTATTATAAAAATTGTTGGATATGTTGCCCATTTTTTTCTAGACAAAACTCTAATCTAAAGTAAACTTCATTCTTGACATTATGTATCATTTCCGGGGTTATTTGGCGAATTTCGTGTATAAGTCGTTGCTGACGTTTTTTTACATTTTCTGGTTTTGTTAAGTAAACTTTGCTTTTTAGGTGACCCCAAAGGAAATATTCCAGAGGATTAAGGTCCGCCGATCGTGACGGCCATTCAATAAAATAAAGTGACCACTGGAATGCGGCATTAACTAAACAAACAACCTTATCAATAACATGTTTTCTTTTTGTTAGCCAGCCTGCGCTGCCAAAATCAAAATTTTAGTATAAATTGTGGCTAAAATGGCCAGTTCAAAATGAAAAAGTAAATAGTGGGTCATATTCCTTTTTTTATGCCCTTTCCAACGAGCTATCGCAATACATACCTTTACATTTAGGAAGTTGAGGGAGGGCGGTTTCTACGCCCAAAAGAGGGGTAGATTTCAGGACGGGACGAAAAAAGTATACCAAACTAAAAATAAAGGCACCCGTATTTCCGTATTTTCTCCGCAAATAAAGAGGCTTTCTAATACTGAATTTATTCCAGTTAAAAATCCCACCCTGTATATTCATTCAACAAGCAAACCATAGTCGATGAGTTATCACGAACAAATAAATACTGCATTTCCACCACATCTCACGTCTTGCGATGGCAATAAAATTTCATTTTTATTTTATATACATCATATTATATAAACGAATTTCAGGAGAATGAAGTGGCGCCGCACCGCGTCAGTAGAGATTTTGAAAATAATATCGGGTCATCATTTGTAATTTTAATGGAAAATAATAAATTACCATGATTAGCCGTAATATTTCTATGTTCTGCATAACGGGTGATATTTTTGAAAAAAAATCGAATTTTTTTTAAGTGTCACTTTATGTTCAACTTATATCGTCCATGCAGAACATAAAAATAAAAATATTACGGCTACTTATGGTTATTTCTTATTTTCCATTAAAATTACAAACGATGCCCCGATGTATTTTCAAAAAAACGCCGCGCTTCTAAATTCTCGTGAAATTTGATTAAATAATATTTTATAAATGTGTGTTTGCAGTGGAAATGCAGTATTTGTTTGTGATGACCGATGACCCATCGACTACTGTGTGCTCTTAACCATAAGAGATTTTTTATCGTAAAGGTACTTACCTTTATAAATAAAACTTTACTTGTCGGGTTGCATGCGTTCTTACCTGGAACAAAATTATAGAATTAATTTAATATTTAAAAAATAGTATGAAATTATTACCCAATTTGTCACGTCCTTATAAAATAAACCATTATTATGAAATTTAGGTAGGTTATATATGGTTCCACTGTGTACACATTTTCAGTATTCCAACGTCTGATATTCGCTTCCGGTTGAACCGGAAGTGCGCATAACTTTGTTATCGAAATACTGCTCTGCCATAGTGTCTTCGTTCAGGGTATCTGGCAGCATATTCGCGTTCCGCTATAGGCGCATTTTGAAAACATTTAAAATATACGGCTAGCATATCGTAAACCTCGGCATTAGTATAAGCTATGTCAATGTAGCACAATTTTCTACCAAGAAATTCATGACGAATTACGGATAAATTTTTGTCAACACCTTTCAAAATAAAATTAGTTGACAACTATTTGCATTTGTTTTATCTCCATGAAAACTTTTCGATTTTATTTCACAGCTATCTAGATTTAATTTTTAAAATGTCATATTAATAGAGTTACGCCTAAATTACACGTTTTCCATGATTATGCCATTAATTCTAGGTTGTTTTGGGGCCAATTAGAATAATGAGACCCAAACCTATAAAGCCATAACGTTTAAAAATGTTTTTTGTCATGGAATGCTTGACCACAAAACTATGAAAACAATCGCTTCTTCATTTAAAGTTTTAAAAATTTTATAAACAATATTGACATTGAAACATTTTCTTATAAAACAGAAAGACGAATAGAGTTTTCCTATAGGAAAATATAAGGGTTTAGTGAACATTTTCTTTTTATTGTTTCTTTAGAACTACTGAAATATCGAAAAAAACACTGTTTAATATGCTGTGATTTTAGACAATGTTGTTATTATATGCTTCATTTAATTACTATTCGGTAAGTTTTTTTTATCCTATTTTCCTTAACGATTATTATTGATTTGGATATTTTGGCCCCACCTGTTTCAACTATCGCTAGCCGCCACTGGTTCTTATAGGTAGGCTACCAGATTATAATTGACAATAAATACCAGATTCTCAGAAATGGTCGCTATTGTAAAGTGTCGCTATTATAAATCACAAGTATAGGCAATGAGAAAAAATGTTGTGCCATATTCGTTAGGAGAATAGTGATGGGGTCGAAATAATACTTAAACTTAGTAATGCCACAATAAGGTAAACAGAAACGGACTTTATTACTTTATCAATAAAATAAAAAGATATTTACAAAGCCACCTGAGAAGATAAAAACAAATTATCCTGCCAATTCAAAAGCACGGGTAATTTGATTTAAAAAGTTATAGAAGCAACCGTTTCAATATATTAATTTTTATAATTAATAATACTGAGAAAATAAGTAACTTGTAAATATATTAATAGTCGAAAAATATATACAGGGTGTCCCACCGGGAACCCCTTCGCTCTATATATGGAAAATCATGCATTGAAAAAATTCGACACTATGTTAATGCTAATGGGGGCGACCGAGCTAAAATATTTTCATAATGATGGCACTTCCGGATATACCGGAAGTAAGTGTCAACTTGCTTACTTTAAACAGAACACCCTATATATTATTACATTCTTGCATTATACGCAAGATTCTAGACAGATTTTGTATATCATGTCCTATATCTATATCGAAGCGTTTTTGGCATATTTGAATTTTTATGTCAAAAATGACATTTGCAAGCCCTAAAATAATTATCAATTTTTTCTATAAAGAAGCTTCATTTATTTAATTTAAGTGGGACTCCTTGTTTTAAAAGACCTGCTTTAATAGATTGTCTATAATATTTTGATAACTATTAATACAGGGTGTTTAAACAATAAGATTAAAAATGAAATTGAAAAAACTGCAAAAAGTCTAGATTTTCAAATGGAAACACCCAAATTTTATAATTACTTCTTATTTAGCATTAAAAGTAAGGGTAAGTTTGTAAAAGGTTGTATATCCCAAAAGTTTTAGGTTTTTGAAATATTGCCAATTTAATATGGCGATTTTGCTGCAGATTTTAATTTCAGTTACTCCTAGTTGGCTATGACGGCATTGAAAAATCGTCAAATGCTAAAGAAATCTGCCATTTGACAATTATAAATAATCATGCCGGGGCGCTTAAATTGTACAAAAACGCTTCGACATAGGTATAGTACATGGTATACAAAATCTGTCAGGAATCTTGCGTAGAATGCAAAAATGTAATAATATATAGGGTGTTCTATTTAAAATAAGCAAGTTGACACTTACTTCCGGTATAACCGGAAGTGCCATCATTATGAAAATATTTTAGCCTGGTTGCGTCCATTAAGCATGGTTTAAGCTATACTAGTATAGCCCTTGCGTCTTAAATCCCTCGTCGCTTTGCTCCTCGTGTTTTAAACTCGGCACTCGGGCAATAATTATTATTATAATTATATCTACTATTAATATTTCTTTATTATTTAACTACATGATTTAAGAAATAAGAATTTACATAGGAAGAGGTATAATCACTAAAATGCCATAATACCTATGTAGAAAAATTGTTAATTTCAAATAAAATGGTTATTATTACTATTAAGTTATTTGATGATGCAAAATTTCAATGGCACCAAAAAGTTTAAGTTAAGTCCTTTAAAATTAGTTTTAAATTTTTCCGGAGACTAGTCGGATTTTTTAATTAAAACTTCCTGATTAGTATTTGCACTTTTTGGCTAATCTGAATATATAAGTTATTCAATAAAAGAATGAATAATGAATTTTTAAGCTATATTTTTGTATATAAATAAGGAAGGGTTGACAGTATCATTTTCATTTAAAAATTAAATTTTAAAATTTAAATTTATTATAATGTTGTATTGTACAGGGTGTCCATTTTTGGGCACTTTTGTAGGGTATCTCTCTTATATTTAAAGATAGAAGGTTGCGGTTCTCGCAGCACTGTACTACTTTTTTGTGAAACTAAACATGCCGTAAACAAAATTTTCATAGCCGTCTTGGTTTAAAAATAATCTATTAATGGCGATAAGTTAGATCGCTTGTCAAATTAATATTCAATATTGACTTAAAAGTTGTAAGTTGAAAATGTGTGTTATCTTTTAAAAATGGCTGAACTGGAAATATATCAGAACTTTGAAAAGTATGATATGTTAGTTTGCTACATACAATACAATGAAAATTCGCATCAGGCCTCTGAAATATACATATCTTAAAAGGTATAATTTTTCCTAAACTAAAATTATTTTTTATTCTTATTATAGATATCTGGAAAGAAGACAACCTTTCTTTGATAGGTTCTCTAGACTTAAAGATAATTTAATTAATCATGTGTGTATTAGAGAAAATGGTAATCATTTTCAGCAATTTCGATAGGTATTAAAAAATGTTTTTATAATGTTGTTGTTAATGTATGTTATATAAAAACCTATAATTATTATTTTCACTGTTAAATATTTAGGTAATTTTTTAAATAATAAAAGTTAATCAAAAATATTTTCAGAATAAATAATATGCGTATATTTTAAAGTAAAAAGAAATCTTAATTTTTTTTTCGATATTAGTGGGCTTAAAATTCCGCAACTTTGTAACCATTTACCTGATGCTGTATCTATTATGATTTCCAAAATACCCATGATGAGGCATGAATTTGGGACACCCTGTACGTAAACTTGTTTTTTTTTGAATATTTAAAGATGTCACACACAAAATATCTTGCAGTTTATACCACTAATATGGAATTCGGAAAAATAAAAACCCCATTAAAAGTTTTTTCTCCGTTTGTTGGCATGTTCGTGCTTCTTACTGCAAGATAAAACTTCAAACCAATAAACCAATTTGTACGAAGGTCGTACAAGGGCCACGAAACTCGGAATTTCGACTGTAAAGTCAGGATTCTGATTTTAAACTCGGAATTAATAAAGGCAATGGGAGAAAAGAGGAAATTTACGATAATATTCCTCTGAATGTTGATATTATAGTTCGCCAGACCAGTTCTAAAGCAAAATAAAATCTTTATGGTTTGTTAAGAAAGCAATTTTTAAATATCGATAGTTTTATGTTGGGTTGCACACGGATTTTTAACAATAACCGAGGGTAAACCGCTGGGGCATTTTGGTGTACAAGCTCTTGGCATTAGGTTGGCATTAATGGCATTATGTTGGCAGTAATTGGCATTATTTGGCATTATTTTGGCAGTATTAGCATTTGTTAAAAATAATTAGTTAACAATTTGGCAACATCCTTACGACTCGGCAACACTGCTTATCAAAAGTCGAAGCCGTTTTCTTCAAATAAGGTGGAGTGGAGGTGAAACCTGATTATTGCTTAATGTATAAAACCATCCATTTCTACTAATAACATTTTTATTATACATAATATGTACATACAATGGATTGTAACACTTAAACCAACACGCTTGCAATGTTTATTAGTAGTATTAGGTTTCCGTGTTTATTTTAATAATTGAGCCGGCAAGAGTGTTTTAACAACAGTAATGCTATGCCTAGTGTTTACTAAACAAATGTACTACATAATATAACGACTGTAATAAATTACCAACCACCGTTTTCAAGTGTCAAAATTGTTTATTTTCTACTTCTGACGGTGTTTTATATCCGTAGTTCAAAATAAACATTAGTTAAACTGTTAACAGATAATACAGCTCATATTATATTTTTCTCTTTTAAGGTGGACAACTATTTTTTTATAAAAAGACGCACAAATACAAAGGCAATCGATGTCGATGCAAGGCCAAAACTCTACTGCCGTTCAAGAAACGTCATTGTCTCCAACCTTTAAACAGACACAAAAAAGAATGTATGTTATGAAATTTCCAGTATCCTCCCAATACCCTTTTAGATTCGCTAGAAAATTATGTTCAACAAATTAATTATTATCAGGAGGTAAATGGTGGATAGTTTATATAAAATAGGATTCTAAATTGTTGTATACAAAAACTTTATTTCCTTCTTTTTTTTATTTATTATCAAATGATATTCAATACTCGATATCTGAAATACGTTTAAGTTAGACTGTGCTGTACAATTTTTTTTTATTTCGCAAATAATTAAAATATAGAATAATATACCGGGCGGTGTATCGTGGTTGGAAACATAGGAAATTCCTTGCAAGTTTTAGATTGTCCAAATAATTTCCCCCTGTTAACTTTAAAGCGGGGTTTTAGGGAGATATAGAAAAGAGAGATAGAAGGATAGAGGTTGTTTAAGTCGCGCGCGCACCTCAAACAACCCCCAAATAACCGAAGTAAATCCCACAAACCCGAAAAACCCGGATGCGACTTAAACAAACCCGCAAAACCGAAGTGATCCAAGTGTGCTTAATGAATGAATTGTTATTATTAATGTGAAACTCAAGTGCCTCATACCGTATGTAGTTAAAATCACTCTATTTAACAACAACTGCTTACTCTGTTTAAACAACTTTGTATAAAAAACCATCCTACATGTATTTTTATTAAGTACCTATCGAGTAGCACATCTTGCAGTTATTGATTGTTCGCCACAAAGCGAAGACATTTGAAAAAGTGATGCTGTTCTCATTCGTATAAAATTTGAAACTAATGTAACAGTATCTGTAAATACTATGACTACTGTAAAAAATATTTTAAAAAAGTATAAATAACAATAAAAATATGTTTATAATAGACGTCCAAGGATTTCAATATAAAAACAGTGACTTTTTATGTAGAGAGATAGCTATAATAAATATAAACTATCCTAAAAATATGTTCAGCTACCAATCGATCTGGGTTGTTTAGGCGAGTCTTTTTGTAAACACATTGAATGGACGACAAAGAATATCCATGGACTATTATGGGATGATGAGTTCTCGTCTTGGGGTGATGAAGACTCAGCCTCTATACCATCCAATTATATACCATTAGAACGTATTGCTCTGTTTATAAGAAAAATAATTAAACCCCATGATAAAATTTTTGTTAAGGGTTATGAGAAAAAGAGATGGTTGAGTAAACTAATTTGTAATAAAATCGTTGACTTATTAGAATTGGACTGTGATGATTTAGCTAGTCTTAAGACATCAAACAATGTTACCTGTAAAAATCATAATTTACATTGTAATAGAGATCATAATTATTTACTGTGTGCAAGAGAAAATGTTTTTTTATTAAATAATTGGTACAAAAAACTGTAATGTTTCTACTAAAATTGACGTCTATCATTTACTTTCCTCTTCCCCTCTCCTTCCTTTCCGTAAAAAGATGATGCAATCTTAACAACATATTAGCAATACACACAGGACATGTCATTGAATATTAACTAGTTCCTGCATTCTCGGATATAATAATTACATTATTTTCATATATGCCTTGATCTTTAATAAAACCCAGTTACTGTATCCGTAAGCATATTGAATATTAAATTACAAGTTGTCATTGCCTTGCCTGTTATATAATTATCATGTATTAAATATATTTAGAAATAGATACGAGATATAGGAAAAAATTCGCTCTAATGTGCTGTTGATCCGTTGATCTGCTGTTCAATTAGCTGATCCACTGTTCATTTAGCTAATCTGCCTTTCATTTAACCGATTTGTAGTTCATTTAGCCAATCTACAGTTCATTTAGCCGATCTGCAGTTCATTTAGCTGATCTGCAGTTCATTTAGTCGATCTGTAGTTCATTTAGCCGATCTGCAGTTCATTTAGCCGATCTGCAGTTCATTTAGTCGATCTGCAGTTCATCTAGCTGATCCGCAGTTCATTTAGCTGATCTGCTGCTCATTTGGCTGATCCACGGTTCATTTGGTTTATCCAAGGTTTATTTAGTGGATCCATGGTTTATTTTACTGATCCACGGTTCCTTTAGTGGATTCATGGTTTATTTTACTGATCCACGGTTCATTTAGTGGATCCACGGTTCATTTAGTGGTTCCACGGTTCATTTAGTGGTTCTACAGTTCATTAAGTGGTTCATTTGGTGGTTCCACAGTTCATTTAATGGTTCCACGGTTCATTTAGTGGTTCATTTAGTGGATCTACGGTTCATTTAGTGATTCATTTAGAGGTTCTACGGTTCATTTAGTGGTTCATTTAGTGGTTCTACGGTTCATTTAGTGGTTCATTTAGTGGTTCATTTAGTGGTTCTACGGTTCATTTAGTAGTTCATTTAGTTGTTCTACGGTTCATTTAGTGGTTCTACGGTTCATTTAGCTGTTCCACTGTTCATTTAGCTGTTCCACTGTTTATTTAGCTGTTAATTTAGGTGTTCCACTGTTCATTTAGCTGTTTCACTGTTCATTTAGCTGTTAATTTAGCTGATCTGCAGTTGACCTTGGTCTCATATAGGAAATAAAGATGACGCAATCTTAACAGCGTATTAACAATACCGTATTATACGAGGTATGTAAATATAATTAATATAAGAAGTATATTTATACTAAGAAATAAACAGTGACAGTGCTTTGCACGACTTTATCGTGTTAAGGCCCTAATGGTTTAATACATTTAGCTCTGTTATTAGTTGAGATATTTGAAAAATTCTTTCACTGGTGGATATGATACATATAACCCTACTTATAACCAGAATTTACTCTCTTCGATACTAGTCATAAGGACACTAATCGCAAAAAACTATATCTCTCGAACCAGATGTCCGATTGACTTCGGGTTTTCTCGAAACGACTTATTACGACGTCCTAAACACGATCCACGTGTTAGATTTTAATTTTGACATTTGACAAGTGGTAGGTGACCTTGACATATCCTAATTGACAGCCGCCATCTTTTCCTAAACATAATATGACGTCATCCTGAATAGGATCCACGTGTTAGATTTTAATTTTGACATTTGACAAGTGACAGATGACCTTGACATATTTTCATTGACAGGTGACAGACGCCATCTTTTTCTAGACGTAATATGACGTCATTCTAAACACGTGGCCTATAATGAATATTATTGCCCAAGTAGCTAACGCCCAAGTAGCTAACGCCCAAGGGTGTGACGTTTGACAGTTGACAGATGACGGATGACAGATGACAGATGACAGATGACAGATGACAGATGACAGATGACAGATGACAGATGACAGATGACGTATGACAGATGACGCACGCCTGGGCATGCGCAGAAGGGTGTGTGGGAATTGATGGTGAACCCCTCTTCTCCCTCTACTGTGGCATAGTTTAATCGATTAAATTTATAGGTCTTGTGATATAATATATGAATATATCTTAGTGAAGGTTGAGTATTATTCTGCCGTGCTAAGCTGAAGCGTCCTAACTGACAAAATTTAAGATTTTGTCCTAAATTCATTTTTGGGTACCTACAGTTTTGTTTTAACTAATTTACAAAACTAAATCGTCCTATTTCATTTTATAGACCGTAAATTTTGTTAAAGAAATATTTTGAATAGGTAAGTGTTGCACATTCTGGCATGTATTTCTGGATAGGGCTCATTTGACACGCCTAATGGATTGGCTTTGTCTGTCGGTAATGAAATGTGGCCATGTGTTTTTTTTGGGTCTTTTGCAAGGGCCAATGTAGGTACTAAAATTTAGACAGGATTTAGTAAAATTGTATCGTTCGACGCAACAACTGCTTTACTCGTTTTAACATTAATTCACTTCTTTATTTCAATAAATTCATTTTGACTCTGGGTGTTGGTACATTTATTTATTCCTACGGGTTATGGGCCCAGCACGCTTCCACTGCGCGAGATGGTGATTTATTGAATAAAGAGTAAGTTTTTGTTAGATAAAACTTAAATCGTGTGCGGTTTTTTTTACTCAAGCTAGAGTTCACTGTCGTGTATTGTGTAGTTAAGCTTTGGAATTGACGAAACTTGACGGATCAAATTATTCGATGTGGAAATTCGGTTTATGTTTTCTTTTACAAGCAAAAGACCTAACAGGTTTGATAGATGGCACGGAAGTTGAACCGGACAAAGAAACTAAGCCGAAAGATCATAAAGAATTTGTGAAAAGATCGTCGCAAGCTGCGGTCATTTTGCTGAGTTCCGTTGAAAGATCGTTACATCCAAATTTGATTAACTGCAGTAATCCAAAAGAAATTTGGGACAAGATTAAAGCGTTATACGGTGACACCAGCGTCGATGCAAAGCAGAATGCATGGGAGCAGTTTTACTCATTTCGGATGAATGAAGGCGAGTCTGTTGCTGTTCAAATTGAAAGACTCGAAAGCATATGTAAAAAGCTTGAGGATGCGGGAGAAAAGCCTTCCGAAGCAGCGATAATCTCCAAGCTGTTAAGTAGCCTACCCAGCAGATTTTCTATATTTCGCATAGCATGGGATTGCACGCCTGAAGCAGAACGTAAGAAAAATAATTTAATTACTAGGTTACTTAAAGAGGATAAGCGACTCACTGAAAATGATGAGAATATGTCAGTTCTTGCTCTTCAAGTACAGCAGACTTCTTTGGGAGGAACCTCAAAGAAATTTCTTAAGCCGAGCAAGAAACAAAAAATTCAAGATTTGAAAAATCGTACCAAGTGCGCGTATTGCAAGGAAAAAGGACATTGGGTTCGTGAGTGTCCTAAGAAAAAGCGCGGAAATAGAGTCATTGCAAGTGCGTCAGCATAAGTAGGTGATGTCGTGGCAAATGTGACAAACAGTTTCTTGGATGGCAGTGATGTGTGGATAGCAGATTCCGATGCCAGCATGCATATGACCTACAAAAGGGAATATTTCACACATTATGGAAACCTGCCCGAACCTTATTGTGTTCAGGTGGCCGACAATAAGGAATTGACAGCTATAGGTAAGGGTACGATAATTATTGAAGAGACTGTAAATGGTAGAGTTATAGAGCGCGAGCTAAGAAACGTTCTTTTCGTTCCAGACTTAAAAAAACATTTGTTTTCAATTGGTACTATCAGCAGCATGAATTTTTCATTTCATGTTTACAAAGAGAAATGTGAAATTCGCGATTACGCTGAAAAACTATTGTCAGTAGGTGTCCGATATAAGAACCTATTTTGTATGTGTTTTAAAGTGAAAATACCTCCCCAATGCAATGCAGCTCAAGTAACTACAACAGCGGTAAAGCGCTGGCATGAAAGAATGGCTCATGTAAATGTTTGCGCAGTTCAAAATACATGTAAGCAGCTTAATCTATTAGAAATGGATGCGCCTTGTGAAAAAATTGACTTTTTCTGTGAAGCGTGTATCGCGGGTAAGCAATCGCGAAAGCCACATGCAAGCTTAAGTCATCCGTGTGCTTATGAACCAGGTGAAAAGATTCACACTGATGTGTGTGGACCTGTAAACATTGAGTCACCACGCGAAACAAAATATTTCGTGTTGTTTAAGGATGAGTGCACGTCTTTTCGAAAAGTATACTTTTTGCGACATAAATCAGAGGTCTTCGGAAAATTTCGAGAATTTGAAGCATTTGTGTCAAATCAACTTAACACGAATATAAGGGTATTGCGGTCAGATAATGGAACAGAATATACATCTGAAGAGTTTAGTAGCTACCTTCAAGAAAAAGGCATTGTACATGAATTTTCATCCCCTTATGTTCACGAACAAATTGGAAGATCAGAGCGTGAAATTCGAACAATAACAGAATCAGCCAGATCCATGTTATTAGCCAAAAATGTGGATCATAAATTGTGGCCAGAGGACATTCGTCGCCTGAGAACCAGGTTATTATATGTCCTTTTTTTTTTAATTGAGATTTTATCATCAAAGTATTCTATATCCGAAGCTCTATCGACCAAGCTATTCCATGTCACTCTGTGTCAATCGGTTCACTACTTACAAAGATTCGAACTTATACTATGTCCATATAAAGTTTTTCATATTCGGACCATTTTGGTCTATGTCCTCGCCAACCAATAGGATTTAGTCAACATTTTTAGTATATTTTTGCATTACCCACTTTTTATAAACCCTTAAACCTAACTAAATTACACTTTTAGAAAAAAAAATAATTAAGATGTACCCAATAAAAGCTGGTGAATTTTAAAATTGCTCTACTGTAAAATTTAAAAAAATGGACATAGAATCACCTGGTTCTCGGGCGACGAAATACCGCCTGTTATGTGTTAAACAGGGTTATTTTACAATCATCAGAAAAAAGAACCCCCTACGAGAAATGGTTCGGCCGCGAACCTCAGGTCAAGCATTTAAAAGTTTTTGGGTCACTAGCATACCTGAACGTACCGAAAGAAAAACGTCATAAATTTGACCCAAAAAGCCGGAAGGTTATCTTTGTTGGTTATGAAGGCGAATCAACTAATTATCGATTGTGGGACAATAAAACAGGTAAAATTTATATCATGATAAAGATGTTAAAGAGGACTTTGGTGTCATTTCACAAAGTGCTGATAACCATTTAATTAACTTCAATTGTATTTTTTCCAACAACGAGGAGCCGCTTCGTATTTCTGTCGAAAGTGTAAATAATCCCATTATACAGCCAGATGTGCCACCCGTGGTGCAACCCCAGTTGGAAATGTCAAGCGGAGAAGAGAGAGAGGCAGAACCGAGAAGTTTGCGTAACAGGGAATCGATTAAAGTACCTGATCGATATGGCGTACCTGTAGCATATTATACAGAAGTAATACCATTGAGTTATCTTGAAGCGATTACTAGTGAAAATGGGAATAAATGGAAAAAAGCCATGGATGAGGAAATGGAGGCACTTAAAGAAAATCATACATGGAGTTTGTCTACGTTACCCGAGGGTAAGCGTGTTATTGGGTGCAGGTGGATTTTTGCCATTAAATCTGATTCATCTGGAAAGCGGTCAAAGTATAAAGCCAGATTGGTTGCGAAAGGATTTTCTCAACGAGAAGGTATCGATTATTTTGAAACCTACGCACCGGTTGTGAGCTATGAATCCGTAAGATTGTTGTTAGCGCTTGCGGCGGAACGTGATTATGAACTTATGAAGTTTGATGTAAAGACAGCTTTTCTTTATGGTAATTTTCAGGAGGAGATATATCTGGAGCAGCCCCCCGGTTATTGCCAGGATGAAAATTCTATATGCAAGTTACATCGTAGTCTTTACGAATTAAAGCAGTCCCCCCGGTGCTGGAATGAGAAATTTGTAGGATTTCTAAAGACTTTCAGCTTCGCCAGTTGTGAAAGTGACCAGTGCGTGTTTGTTGGGACCATCAGAGGTGTTTCGGTATATTTAGCTTTGTATGTCGATGACGGGCTGCTAATGTGAGAGAATCGTAGCGCGACAGCTGAAGTGCTAGAATACCTGCAAAGTAATTTTAAGATAACTGTAGATATACCATGTGAATTTTTGGGTTTTCAAATAATACGAAATCGGGAGCTGCGCTCCTTAAAAATGTGTCAACCTATATATGTAAACAAGCTTTTAGATAAATTTAACATGCAAGACGCAAAATTTTCTAGCATACCTGCTGAGCCCGGTGTTTATCTTACAAAGGAAAAGTCGTGTCGTAACATTCTAAAAATTGGGATAAAAGTAAGATACCATATCGTGAAGCAATAGGCTCTCTACTTTTTGCAGCGCGAATAAGTAGACCAGATATAGAGTTTGCGGTGAATTATGCCAGTCAATTTTTAGAATTTTTTGATCAAGAACGCTGGAAATTTGTGCAGAAAATTTTGCGTTATTTAAAAGTTACGGTGGATTTTGGAATTACATTTGGGAACGCTGGGAGTTTGTGTAATTTGTTGGGTTTTACTGATGCCGATTATGCCGGCTGTTTAGATACTCGAAAATCTAGGAGCAGTTTTGTTTGTGTGTTTAACGCCCGCGCCCATATCCTGGTCAAGTCAGCGTCAAAGTGTGGTTTCATTATCAACTGCTGAGTCAGAGTATATAGCATTATCTCAAGGTGCAAAAGAGGCCATATGGTTGCGTCAGTTCTTAATTGAGCTTAATATTGATTGTAATTTTTGTTGACAATCAAGCTGCTATTAAATTAGCCTCAAATTCAAAGTACCATAAGCGATTCAAACATATTGATGTTAGATTTCATTTTATTAGGGACATTGTACATAAAAATCAAATAGCATTAGAATATGTTAGTAGTAAGGATCAGTTAGCAGATATTCTTACCAAACCATTAGTGAAAGCACAGTTCTGTCAGTTGAGAAAAAAGTTATGCATTTTTTAGGGCATTCAAAATAAGTGGGAGTGTTAGAGAAATATTTAAAATAGGTAATTGCTGCACATTCTGGCATGCATTTCTGGTTAGGGCTCATTTGACACGCCTAATGGATTGGCTTTGTCTGTCGGCAATGAAATGTGGTCATGTGTTTTTTTGGGTCTTTTGCAAGGGCCAATGTAGGTACTAAAATTTAGACAGGATTTAGTAAAACTGTATCGCTCGACGCAATAACTGCTTTACTCGTTTTAACATTAATTCACTTCTTTATTTCAATAAATTCATTTTTACTCTGGGTGTCGGTACATTTATTTATTCCTTTAAGTAAATACCCAACAAATTTATATATTTAATATTGTCCTATCTACAAAATCATATTAAATACTAAGATATTTTGTCCTAACCAACATTCCACACCTATCTTTGTCGTAACTGTACACTTAGGACAATCTCGTTTTGTACCTCCATTATTCTTAAAATGCGATTACATAGTAAAAAGTCTTATCTGGCCGATTCAAGGCATTACATTTTCTTAATAATAAGGTAGTTAGGACCGGAGTTCCAATGGCAAATGCTAGAGAGAGAAAACACGGGGTAAATTTAACTCGAAGAAACACCCTTGTATCTGCCCTAGCTCCAATAATTCTAAAAACTCGACTAAAATTTACACAATATACACTATTGGCAAACTTGAATCTAGGGTGCCGATATAAACGCATCAGACGGAGATTATTAGTAGCGTTTAACACGTTAAACAGAGAACACGCTATCCCCTACCTCCCACCTTCCATTCTTTAGACCACGCTGTCGAAGCAGGCACGGGAGCGATCGATACGTCGACTCGGCCACACCACACACATATCCTCCCTTTCAGTTGGAATGTAGGAGTGGTTATGTGTCTCTTTTTAACTGAAGGTTTTGCCCATATGTGCCTTTTCTCTCTTGGTTGCATTAGAGATTTCGCACCCTAGATTCGAGTTTGCCAATAGTATATAATATAAACATATATTAGCAAGTCTTTGTCCTATCTGTAGCTCCAATAAATTTATTTAAATACTAAAGAAAAGTGTCCTATCTTACAAAAGTCAAATATCTGATTAGGTTAGGTTAGGTTAGGTAAGAGTGGCAGACCCTTGGTTCTGACCAAACAGTCTCACGTAGTCCTGATTAGGTTCGTTGTGATACCAAACGTGTTCCGTAGAACCCACCTTCATCAGATCACTGATGGTTTATGCGACGTAACCGCGGAATATCTGATTAAGTTAACTTACTAATTAAAAGGACATTATAAGCGTTTACCTATTAACAACCTTCAGCTTAAGTATTGATTAATTTTAACACAATCTAAGGGGTGGCACATAAAAAAAAATTAAAATATAAATATCTCAAAACTTTATTTTATTCAGTTAGGACGCTTCAGCTTAGCACCTCAGTATTTCTCCCCATTTAAGTATTTTTGTTTAATAAGGCCTTCGTCATGGTTACATTTACAGTTTGATGTCCTTTAGTTTAGACCTTTTTTTGGAAAAATTATGTTTCTAATTAACCAAGAATGTGTCAAATTGTAGTTCTTAAAAAACTAAACTGAAAAAGTTACGACCATTTTGGCTATTGGATAAAAAAAGCCATATGAAAGTTAAAAATGTCAGTTATGAACAATAATTGAATGAGTCTAGAATAAGTGTAAAGGTGTTTCCTTATGGCTAGAAAAGGCGATGTTGATTTATTTCTTTTGGCTCGTTCTCGTTTGCTGATTTAACTGATTTTGTATCTTTAATAATATCGAAATTACCAATGAATTTTTGAACTCCGATTTTAAGTTAAGAACAAAATATTTTGGGTCAAGAACAAATACTTTTAGCTTAAGAACAAATGCTCTTGGGCTAAGAGCAACTAACTGCTTTGGGATCACAATATAATGACTTTTAACGAAGAGAAATAGTAGTTTGTACAACAAGAGTGGATATGATTATCTCCCGAGGAAGTATATGGAGCATAACGCCGTAGGCGGAGTGCTCAAACTTCCGATTGCGATATGGACAATCTACTTGAGTTGAACAGTATATTTTTTCTACGACCAAACTTACGCACCTTTGGTTAAAAAAGTTTGCAGGTTGCCGGGCTGAAACCCACGACTCACGATCATTGGATCTAAAGTTCGACGCTTTACCGTCTGGGCCACGGGATCATTATTAAAAATTATGATAAACCAACTCAATAATAATGCTACATGAAATTAATTTTTTATAAACATTCAGCCGGTTGCATTATTGATAAATCCATTACAGATGCATACATATTTTGTTATGTAGGTATTTGTGGGTTTAGGACAATAAAAAACAATTCCTCTAAATTAAAAAATTGCCGACGTTTCGACCTTTATTAGGTCTTTCTCAAGGCTACAACAAAACATCAATATTAGGGAATACAATGATAAAAGACCTTTTCTTTTCACTCTGTATGTATGTATATAGGAAAAATTAAATTTATGAAATTATTTTAAATTATTTTAAAATAAATCTTACACACAACTCTTTTTTAATTACATAATTTTTTTTTATATAACTTTTTGTAAATTTTTTTCCCTATCTAAAATCAGAACAATGCTTAAAAATACATTGAGTGTTCTATAAACTAAGAAAAGGGTTTTAAAAAATATATATTTATATAAATCAATATATTATGAAAAAATAAGTTATTTAATTATTTGTGGGAATAAAGAAAGCCAAACAAGACACACACGAGAAGCCCAATGATAATGTAACATGTACAAATGTGTAGTTAATCATAGAATATTTACCTATTTCACAAAGTCGAGGAACATAAGTCGAAAACAATTGTTAAAATCATCTCCAGACGGGAACACACATTACAAACTGACATGGAACAAATATTCTGTAAAAATAACGAACCACACCACAACGAGTACTGTTAATATCTGAATAAAGGAATGTGCATTACGCTCTAGCAAACTCGTATATCTTTTTTTTTAACCTTATTTTTTTACCGTTCGTCTTTTTTTTCCCTTTGAGAGAAAACATTATACACATTCGATTTCAATCAATCATGATTATCCACTATACTAAGACAAAGAATTTTTATATAAATTCAGTAAATAATTATATTGTATATTAAGTCCTTGGGTGTCCGTTCTACAATTAACTGTGTTATTAAGAGTTATGTAAATCATTTCACTCAAAACCCTTTTATGGTAGTTACTCTCTCTGTCCAGGATAGAGACACCATTAAAATCAAAATTGTGGTCCAGATTAAAGTGGTGTTGTGATAATGCTGTTTTTTCTGGTTTATTACGATTTAACTCTCTACAGTCATATTTATGTTGATAGGTCCTACTTTTTAAATATTGTTTCGTCATGCCTACGTAACACTTTACGCAACCAGAGCAAGGGATTTTATAAACAATATTAGAACATAGATTTAATGGTGTAGGATCTTTTAATTTTGTAAAAATGGAGCCCACAAGCTTAGTGTTATAATAGGCAAGTTTACACTTAGGATTTTTTTTTGTTATGTGCGCTTCTATCCTTTCAGAGAGGCCCTTTATGTAAGGAAACTTATAATATCTTATATTATCTCTATTCTTGTTTGATTTGTTTTGATTCATTCTATGCATATATTGATTAAATACTCTATTGATTAAAGATATAGGGTAGTTATTATTTTTTAAAATATTTTTAATTATATTCTCATTTTGAGTATGATATTTTGGACTACTCAATTGATGGGAACGATATAACAAATTCTTCACTATACCAATTTTTTGATTAGTAGAGTGTGACGATAAATAATTTATTACTCGTCCAGACGATGTAGGCTTAACATACCAGTTAGTTGACAAAGTACCATCTGTATTTCGAATTATTACGGTATCCAAAAAAGGGATTTTACCGTCCATCTCACCTTCCATAGTAAATTTAATTTTCGGGTGAAAATTATTAAAGTATTTAATGGTGTCTCTATCCTGGACAGAGAGAGTAACTACCATAAAAGGGTTTTGAGTGAAATGATTTACATAACTCTTAATAACACAGTTAATTGTAGAACGGACACCCAAGGACTTAATATACAATATAATTATTTACTGAATTTATATAAAAATTCTTTGTCTTAGTATAGTGGATAATCATGATTGATTGAAATCGAATGTGTATAATGTTTTCTCTCAAAGGGAAAAAAAAGACGAACGGTAAAAAAATAAGGTTAAAAAAAAAGATATACGAGTTTGCTAGAGCGTAATGCACATTCCTTTATTCAGATATTAACAGTACTCGTTGTGGTGTGGTTCGTTATTTTTACAGAATATTTGTTCCATGTCAGTTTGTAATGTGTGTTCCCGTCTGGAGATGATTTTAACAATTGTTTTCGACTTATGTTCCTCGACTTTGTGAAATAGGTAAATATTCTATGATTAACTACACATTTGTACATGTTACATTATCATTGGGCTTCTCGTGTGTGTCTTGTTTGGCTTTCTTTATTCCCACAAATAATTAAATAACTTATTTTTTCATAATATATTGATTTATATAAATATATATTTTTTAAAACCCTTTTCTTAGTTTATAGAACACTCAATGTATTTTTAAGCATTGTTCTGATTTTAGATAGGGAAAAAATTTACAAAAAGTTATATAAAAAAAAATTATGTAATTAAAAAAGAGTTGTGTGTAAGATTTATTTTAAAATAATTTAAAATAATTTCATAAATTTAATTTTTCCTATATACATACATACAGAGTGAAAAGAAAAGGTCTTTTATCATTGTATTCCCTAATATTGATGTTTTGTTGTAGCCTTGAGAAAGACCTAATAAAGGTCGAAACGTCGGCAATTTTTTAATTTAGAGGAATTGTTTTTTATTGTCCTAAACCCACAAATACCTACCTACCTGGAGTTTGAAATAGGACGCTAATTTCATAACATGTATAACAATGGGGGATTTTTTCAACACATCCAGAACATTTACGGGGAAGACACGGTGAAATTGCTTAAAAATTGGATTAACACAGATAAGAAATTAGCTTCATTAAGAAATAGAAGAATATTTTTGCTGCAATGTAGAACAAAATATATTATACCTAATCACATAGTTAATAATGTTAAATGTTTATATTCTCTAAAGTCAGAACAACACCCATACGTTAACGAATTAGATAACATTTTAAATAAGTTTCAAAAATCTGTGTTGAATATCGAAATTAAAATCACTTTATGGAAACTTAAAAAGACTGAAAATGATCTCATTACTATAAAAAACACAACGAGAAACTTAATATCTTTAGAACTTTTTAATAATTTTAATAACACATGTATAATAAGCTATGACAGATTATTTAAATCCATTAAACAAAATAATCTCAAAAAAATAAACCTGTTGATAAACAAACAGGACAGCTTTGAGCTGGTGCCACATGAGAAGTTTCTATATAATTTTACAAATGTAGAACTTCCCACAGAAGTTAAAAAAATTCTTTGTGCGGGCCCTAAATTTTCTCTACCATTATGTAATCGTGACCTACCAATCCCAAACATAATTAAAGATCTCGAGTATTGTATCCATCTGCAAACAATTAATGACGAGGAAAAAAATAACCTTAGAGCCTCTTGTGTAAACACGTTAACCAATTATGTAATACGTAATAAACAGATAAATAAAAATAACTCCAATGTCATGAACAAGGAATTTGCAATATGTAAATCGTTTCTTAAATCACACCCTGAACTGGTGGTTATGCGCTCTGATAAAGGTAACTCGACTGTTTTGATGCTGAAAGATGAATATATTGAGGGAATGACTGCCATGTTGAACGACGTGACAACATATGCATGTCTGAATGCGGATCCGACAGCAAAATTCCAATCACAAGCTAATGATATTGTTAAAAAACTTTGTCTCGAAAAATACATTGATGATGACCGATCAAAAAAGATGAAAACTAATAACAGTATCGCCCCAAAATTATATGGACTCCGGAAAACACATAAACAGAATCTTAGTTTGAGACCTGTTGTCAGCTGTATCAACTCACCTTCTTATAACTTGGCGGTTTTCGTCCACGAAATACTAATTCAAACTACTACCACCTTTGAATATAATGTAAAAAACTCATTTGAATTTGTTGAATTCACTAAGAGTGTCACATTACCTAAAGATTATGTCCTTGTCTCCCTTGACGTCATATCACTTTTTACTAACATTCCTAAACTTTTGGTTATTAATATCGTAAAGAGGAGGTGGCGTTTTATCTCAGCATACACTGAGATGCCCTGCGATTTCTTCTGTCGAATTATAGAACATCTTTTTAATACTAGTTATTTCGCCTTTAATGGTAAATTTTTTCAACAGCTGGATGGCTCAGCAATGGGTAACCCAGCGAGTCCTGCAATAGCTAATTTAATTATGAATGAACTCATAACAAAGGTTATCAATACACTCCCTTTCAAGCTGTCATTCCTTAAACTTTATGTGGATGATACAATCTTGGCGTGTCCACAGAATAAAGTAGTTGACCTTTTGGATTACTTTAATAATTTTCACCCGAAAATTAAATTTACTATGGAAGGTGAGATGGACGGTAAAATCCCTTTTTTGGATACCGTAATAATTCGAAATACAGATGGTACTTTGTCAACTAACTGGTATGTTAAGCCTACATCGTCTGGACGAGTAATAAATTATTTATCGTCACACTCTACTAATCAAAAAATTGGTATAGTGAAGAATTTGTTATATCGTTCCCATCAATTGAGTAGTCCAAAATATCATACTCAAAATGAGAATATAATTAAAAATATTTTAAAAAATAATAACTACCCTATATCTTTAATCAATAGAGTATTTAATCAATATATGCATAGAATGAATCAAAACAAATCAAACAAGAATAGAGATAATATAAGATATTATAAGTTTCCTTACATAAAGGGCCTCTCTGAAAGGATAGAAGCGCACATAACAAAAAAAAATCCTAAGTGTAAACTTGCCTTTTATAACACTAAGCTTGTGGGCTCCATTTTTACAAAATTAAAAGATCCTACACCATTAAATCTATGTTCTAATATTGTTTATAAAATCCCTTGCTCTGGTTGCGTAAAGTGTTACGTAGGCATGACGAAACAATATTTAAAAAGTAGGACCTATCAACATAAATATGACTGTAGAGAGTTAAATCGTAATAAACCAGAAAAAACAGCATTATCACAACACCACTTTAATCTGGACCACAATTTTGATTTTAATGGTGTCTCTATCCTGGACAGAGAGAGTAACTACCATAAAAGGGTTTTGAGTGAAATGATTTACATAACTCTTAATAACACAGTTAATTGTAGAACGGACACCCAAGGACTTAATATACAATATAATTATTTACTGAATTTATATAAAAATTCTTTGTCTTAGTATAGTGGATAATCATGATTGATTGAAATCGAATGTGTATAATGTTTTCTCTCAAAGGGAAAAAAAAGACGAACGGTAAAAAAATAAGGTTAAAAAAAAAGATATACGAGTTTGCTAGAGCGTAATGCACATTCCTTTATTCAGATATTAACAGTACTCGTTGTGGTGTGGTTCGTTATTTTTACAGAATATTTGTTCCATGTCAGTTTGTAATGTGTGTTCCCGTCTGGAGATGATTTTAACAATTGTTTTCGACTTATGTTCCTCGACTTTGTGAAATAGGTAAATATTCTATGATTAACTACACATTTGTACATGTTACATTATCATTGGGCTTCTCGTGTGTGTCTTGTTTGGCTTTCTTTATTCCCACAAATAATTAAATAACTTATTTTTTCATAATATATTGATTTATATAAATATATATTTTTTAAAACCCTTTTCTTAGTTTATAGAACACTCAATGTATTTTTAAGCATTGTTCTGATTTTAGATAGGGAAAAAATTTACAAAAAGTTATATAAAAAAAAATTATGTAATTAAAAAAGAGTTGTGTGTAAGATTTATTTTAAAATAATTTAAAATAATTTCATAAATTTAATTTTTCCTATATACATACATACAGAGTGAAAAGAAAAGGTCTTTTATCATTGTATTCCCTAATATTGATGTTTTGTTGTAGCCTTGAGAAAGACCTAATAAAGGTCGAAACGTCGGCAATTTTTTAATTTAGAGGAATTGTTTTTTATTGTCCTAAACCCACAAATACCTACCTACCTGGAGTTTGAAATAGGACGCTAATTTCATAACATATTTTGTTATATTGAAAAAATTAATAACATATTGTACCATATAATTATAAATTATATAATTTAGTGTGTTGAAAAAGAAGGCGGAGCCTCAGTAAATACAATAAACTGTGATTGGTCAGTGAATACTTTATAAGAACGCTACAGGGAAATATAATTTGTCTAAAAATGTTGTTAACTAATGGGAAATTTCCGGATTTATGAAAACAAAGCACAGAAGAATAATTGGTCGGCGCTGTGTCCAACGGAAAAAAAAAAATTTTACGCACAGTGTTATACTCGTAGGATATTGTTTAGGATCACTTGTGGTTATGATCTGCTAAAAAAAGAATCTCTCCGTATTGTGTGCATTCGTGGAACTTTTCTTAACAAACGGAAAATTTTATTTTAAAGGTCGCAACATGAAATTTTTCCGTACTTTTACTTAGAATAGCATTATTTTCTCGTCACTTAAGTGTAAAGGAAACAGCAAATTTCCATGTGGTAGTAGAAAAAAGTATTTTTTCAGACTCTTATAAGAAATTTATGGCAAGTGAATTACAGTTTTGTACCAGGAACGATCGCATTTGGACTTACTTAAAAGCGTGAAGCTTTTGGATTAACGGCGAATGCATTTCTCCAAAGAGTTTAGTTATTTCAGTGTAATCGAAAATCATGTAGTATCTTTACTTTAAACCAAGAGTCGCTTGTTTCTTCAATCCTCATTGAGTAATTAGTTGTTAAAGGCAACACGAAACGGCGATAAATCTTGTGAAGGTATTAATTCTGAGTAGTAATACTGGTTAGTAGTTAACTGATTTATTATCTACAGGAAAGTATTCTATCGTACATACCTTCAATTATTGCTTTATGACAATATTGTGGGATCAGCTAGTATGACTGATATCGCACATGAAAGATCGGGGTGAAATTGTATGACAAGGATAAATGACTGCAAGGCGACGGTAATTTGTTTCATCAATTGATCTTATTTTATTAATATCATATCTTTGTAAAGTAAATGCTGCGCTGTCTGTGAATTAATAATGGCTGTAGCCCGACAAGATCTTTTAAACGAAAAAGTGCTCTTTCAATTTTACGATCATATTGCTGTTATTAGCCAGTTTTTGTCAACCAACAAAATCCCGCTAAACGATATTTCATAGGCAAATTTCTCTAAAACTACAAAAACAATTTGGTAAAAACCTGTTTTATGTTGAGCAGGAAATCTAATTCGTTCTAACGAGGCAAAATTCGGGTTTCAGGAGTCAGTGGTTGCCGAGATTTTGGCGTCTGAAAAATCAAATAGCGGCATTTTGTTGGTAGGCAAAAACTGGCTAATGGTGACATTTTGCCAACCAACAAAACCCGCCAATCAGGCGCTAAAATCTCCGCACCGGCTGACCAGTGACGTAGCCAGGGAGGGGCTGTTGTTTTTATAGTTAATGGTTAATTTTTGTTTTTTCAATAAATAAAAAATATGCCTTATTTTTAATATTTTTTGGCTCAATTATGCTTATTTTATGAAGAAGTTTATTATCTGTTTTATATTAGTGAATTTGTATAGCTCACTACAAGTTTCTTTAAATATATTATGTATTTTTTTATTTTGAATTTTTTTTGTTTTTTGGGCTTGGCACCAAAAAAAAATTTGCCTGCGGCGAACTAAAAGAAAGAATTATAATTGCCGGTGAATATGAAACAGGTTTTTACAAACTTGTGTATGTGGATTGTGGATTCCGAGAAAATCACGTTTCAAATATCGTTTAGCGGGATTTTGTTGATTGGCAAAATGTCGCTAATATTACGAAGAATGTTCCCGAATTACAAAAAACTAAACAAGATTTTGAGTTTCTGATTTCACCAGTGGAAAGGTGATATCTTTAAATTTGGACTCTTCAGATATTGGAGAATGTAAGAAAGTTATTTTTATGCAGAAAAAATCAAGGAAAAAAATATAATCCAATGAAAATCCTAGAAAAAATTACTAAAGTTCATTGTATTGTAAAAACTACCGGGAATTATTTTTTTTTAATAAAAATAACTTTCTCATATTCTCCAATATCTGAAGAGTCCAAATTTAAAAAGTTTTAAAAATCCAGACTTCAACAGGGTGCCATAAACGACAAGTGACTTGCTTGGCGAGATGTCGAGAAATTTTACACTATTTTACATGGCAAATTTTAATGCGGTCGGATTCATTTAACGTAAATATGGATAGAAGAAAAAATACGAGTCCATTTTTTTTTTTTGCTTGTATTTCTAAACTTCATAAAAATCAAGGGGCACACGTTCTATCGGGTTTCTTGTCGATTAATTAAGCATTTTTATGAACAGGCATCATTTTTATAATAGACTGAGGCGCCATTTATTTTTAGAACTTCTGTGTGGGATGTAAATCTATACCTTATCAAACCAACCGGGATATTATCTGTTAACTATGGCATTTTGCAATTGAACTTGCTATTTTATTATTTAATTATCTTAATAAATCAATATGTTTAAATTTTAATCGGTTCCTTTAAGAGATTTTGTACGCTCTAAAGTACCTCACTACTACTAAATCATAGACTCATATTATTTTTCTTTCACTATCCAGGGTGTTATGGAATTGACGCGTTATATTTAAAAAGGTGACACCTTGGGTAACCTAGAGATATACTCAATACTTTTGGACCGTCTAAAATATTGGGTAAGAACCCCTAAAATCAGACCAATTTTGCCGGACGCCCATGGGAAACTCAAAAACTTCTCAACGTTGATTCTGTTCTTTTTTAGGTTGCATACTTTACTTGTTAGATTACGTTACTGGCAAAATATCATAGCAACGGCCTGTTTTTTAGTGGAAAAACTCTTAATACCTGGACAGAATCAACAAGATGTTTTTTCAGCGGCAAAATTTTGATAGATGTCAGGTAAAAACTATTGTTAGTCTGACAAATGACATCCTGGTTTGAAAAAGACAAAATTAGCAATTTAAATGAAATTGCAAAGTTTGGATGCCAATCTACCCAAGAAATTAAAAAATTAATAACTGAAAATATTCCACCTAATACCAAGTCCAAGAACTCAATTTGGACACAGTTCTCAGAGCTTTTAATGGTAAGAAATTATAAACTGAAAAATGTACTGTAATGGAACTGGCGAAAGTCCTCCAAGATTACGCCTTCCTCAAAGATTACGTCATTAATATGAAGAATGGCGAACACTACCGTGCGAGCAAAAATTATTTGCATCTAATGATGTAATGCTTAACCGCAGAGCATAATAATACCTGTTGGGTGTCAGTAACCATAGTCCCCATATCATTGTGATCTAAACCAAGCCCTACGTTTTTTAATCCAAACCCTCTTTGATGCAAATAATTGTTGCCCGCATGGTATAAAGAATCTTCTCTAAAGGCTACTACTACTACAGCAAACATTATTTAAGAAATGTATTTTACAAAATACGAAATAAAGATTGACCCTTTTACGGATATTTCCTTTCAAAATGCGTTAATAGCAAGAGTCACAAAGAGAGAGCAGCTCCAAAGTTGTCAGGAAAAGAGGAAAGTAAGTTCAAAAGCATTATCTACCAAAGATGTATTAACAATAATGCAAAGCTACAATGAAGAAAACTCCGATGAAGCACAAAAAAAGTTTTTTCATCTCTGCTCAACTAGCTTGGAGAGGGAATGAGGCAGTAAATTGCCACATTCAATATTTTGAAAAGGAGTTTGATACCATGAGAGAATTTACCGGACGAATTTAATATAACAGTATATTTTCCAAGACAGCCCAAGGTGGATCAAAGGGATTGGCAAACAGCAAATACAACAAAGACTTATGCTCAGTAAGATTATTTTTAAAATTATTGGATAAAAGACGACCAAACATTTCTACACAGACTATTTCTCTCCGTTCATCCGAACTGACAGAAAGGATGTTGGTTCAAAAATACTCCACCAGAAGTAAATACAGTATCTAGATGGACCAAAGCTTCAGCGGAAAGAAATGGGATTGATACGATTATAAAATAACAAATCATTCTCATCGATCTTCCACTGTGTCCGACCTATTTAAACAAGCTGTTGGGGCACAAGAGTTGATTAAGTTAACAGACTAACGCAAATTCCCTAAAATATATAAAAATTTCTCGTTTACTACGTTAATAACGTAGGTCGTTACCTGCTGCACTTCGGGAAGTAAAGAAACAAATCCAATGTAGACGAGATGCAAACCCAAATGGTATAGTTCATTAAATTACTGGATGGATGCACGTCACAACTTGCAAGTACATAATCACAACAAAAACAAAAATAATGTAGGTCTGTTATTAATTAACTGGCCCTGTCAGTCGTTTTAACAACTTTTGTCATTTTGAAAAACTTTAATTTTACGTGTTAAAAGTAATTTGAAAGCGAAAAATAATAAATTGGAACATATTTTAAAAATATGTTTCATTATTCAGCAAAAGGATAAATGCTAGTTTTAAAGTTAAATTAAATTCTGACATTATTGAAAAAATATACGATTTAATCAACGACACGACTCGAATCAAAAATTACGTCAGAAGCTGTGACGTAGGGGAGAAGGAGGAAAGAGTGAACACTTAAGCTTTGATATTTTTTTTATTATAAGGCAGAACTTGAAATAAACTTGCTTAGCACAGAACAATCTTTGGTAAACCAGTAACACAAAAATATATATATAAATTCTTTAAACTATAAAATAATAATACAAAAATATTTTGAAAACTCCAAAAGTTTACTCTTGCCCCTCTGGTATGAAGCAAGAGCAAATAACCAGAAAGGTCCTAGGTAGGACGACAAAAATCACAAGTAAAAACGTCTGTACAGTCTTCATGTGACCATAAACCACAGGTGACACATCAAATCCATTTCTCATTTGACTGACTATATTTATCCCTATAATAAATACATTCGCAATAATCCTCTTTATCAGTTATTTTTATTTTCTTCACTCCTTTCTTTTTTGTTTTTATACCAGATACGCCAGCTGCTTCTTTATAACATACATTTATTTCATCCTTTGTCCCACTTATTATTTGTTGGTTAACCATTTTATTTTTTGTTTTTATACACAATACACCTCCTGCTTCATCTCATATTTGTCAAACAATTTTTTTTAATTAGTCAGCCTTTTTAACAACGCGCCACTGGCGACGTTATATGCCAACATGAATTTATATGTTATATTTTAAAGATTTGGTAAAAAATAGTAAGAAATAAAAATGAACTACTAGAAGCGATTAAACGATCTAAATTATCTCTTTATTGTTACATCGTATATTATTAAAAATAGATTTACCTTATTTTTGGCTTAGTTTTTTAGGAAATTCAAACCAAAGTTGTACAGAGAACTAAAAGCACATGGTTTGCACTACTGTGACCATTCGCAGCGAAAAAATTATTAATTAGAAATGTTATTGCATTGTCTACTCTTGCCCACCTGTTAACTCTTGCCTCCCTATCCCCTACATCCAGCCAATAATGGTACGAACTTTCGCTAAGTTTTTGTCATTTCTGCCAAGTCTTGACGTCGTGATCACATATATACATACACTATATTGCCAATACAAGCAGCCGCACGAAGCAAGAATACCCCCATCGTGCGATTTAAAATAACCTGAGTTGGGGGCTGTGGCGCTTGCGCAGTAGGAAAAAATCTAGGCAATCCACACGATATCTAACAGAACCGGACGCCGTTGTTTCGTTGTTTGTGTTATTCGTCGCCATCTTTTATTTCGTTGTATTCGTTCGTGTGTGGTTATAGTTTCGTTTCGTAGTTTTGGGTGTTAATATTTATAAAATTTTACTTTAGACATTTATTTTGTTATAGTTTGTAAGTTGTTGTTAGTCGTTTCAATCCTTTTTACGTTGTATTCGTTCAGATGTCTCGTGTGTGGATATTATTTTTAAGTTTTGGGTGCGAATTTAGGTATAAAACTTTGGCCGGCCTAAAACTTTACCAGACATTTGGTTTTTGGTTAGCGACTTATGTCTCAAGATGGGTGGAAACAAGTGCATGGTCCTTTTTTGCACGAGCCGCGGTTCAATACCAGGAATAATGTATTTCAGGTATGTAAAATATTGGTTACTTAGTTTTATTTGACCATAAACAGTACACACCCTAACTAACGGGTGAAATTAAATTAAAGCTTGTAAAAATATTTTGAAAGTCGGCCCTGTCAAATGTTTACATCAAGAAGCAAATTTCCGATCTGCGCAAACTCAACGGCCCCATCATCTGCTTATATTGAATTATGGTATTAGCAATATAGTATATGTATATATGTGGTCGTGATTTGACATAAAAAACTAACATTAAAATATACCGATGTCCAGTGGCATAGCCAGAAAATATGCTTTCATGATGTTGTACCTAGTAAAGAAGGCGGAAAGCGCCGCAGGCGAAAAATTCGTTTAAAATTCACCTAAATACTAACAAATTTCATCAAAATTATTAAAATTTGTTTTTGTAAATGTTTTTTTTTATTTTCCTAGCTGGCTTTTTATTAAAAAAACACATTTTTTATATTTGCGAAGGTTGGTGTTAATCCAAAATTTTAACATAAGACGTATGTATGACTCTAACACGCGTTTTTCGGGCTCGGTTTTTCATAATTTAAAATAAAGTAAATATCGCTCTTCACGCTAAAATTGATGATTTTTTCAGAAATTAGTTATTTTAGGAGCGTAGATCTAGGAGCAGTTTTTGGTGCAAATTCTTAGATTTTAAAATACTCCTTCTTAAGTGCCGTTTTGTATATTTATAATAAAGCATTCTCGTTTCTTCCTCCACTATTTTCTTTATTATAAATAATCACACTTCTTCCATAAGAAATGTTTCAATTAACATTTTTACTTTAATTTTTCTCTTTAAAAATAAATACCTAATTGTTTTTTGTTTTTTTGTAAATATATTTTATTGCATTGGGATATATATTTTTGTTGATTTAAAATAGCTCTAAAAAAGGGAAAACGAAACAGACAAGTATATAGAAAAATACTATAAAATATTATTCTTTTTACTCGTTTTCCTATAAAATTGCATCTTAAATCAATAACAAACCCGAACAAACTCGAAACCATAATCTCTATATAAAATAAGACTTTTAGAAGGAAAAGTTTAAAAACTAAACGTTTTCCACAAACCTTTGTAATCTAAGCCAAGAATACATTATTTAAAGATTTAAATTCCAAGCGTGAGACGAATTAGGTTGCAATTAGACTTTTAGATCGCGAGCTCCTAGGCCCAACCTAGGCCACTGCCGATGTCAATGCCTTGTCATGATTGAACAATCAAAATTAACCTCAAATTATTTAGTTAAACCTCTGGCCGCTAACATGGAGCTCACCACTGTTCGTTAGACCCCTTCAAAGAAGTCCTTGTACCTGAATCCGTCAAAGTTCCGAAAAGAAAGGTCTTATCATTCTGTCTAACTCACTCCTTTCAAATGGAAAAGGATATGAAATTATTTTTATTTTAATAAAAAAAATATTTATTTAGTTGTTATTTTTCCATGTGCTATTAAGTATCCTTAATAGTGGATACAAAATATCCGATACATGTAACAAGTATCTGTTAGCATTCGATACTTAAAAGTCTCCAAGTCGCACATCACTACTAGGCACTGATTCTGACTCCAAAAAATAAAGGTCCATCAGGCGGGTCTTTTTATGTCTGCAGGTGTTCCGACAGCACGCATCTTAAATCTATGATGTAATTCGGGGCGTTTTAACAAAAATTGAAGGATGCATTTTTTCTTTTATTATTTTCAAGTGAAAGTTATGAATTTATCATTGTCATCTCCCAGAAAAGATTTAAATTGTTATATTTATTTGAGACATTCACATGCAAAACATTTTGATAAAAAAATATATCTATATAACTTCATTCACTTAAAATAACTTTCATAAAAATGATCATAATCATAGGAATACAGATTCCATTCCTGGATTGTAAAATTGAGATTCGGTCTCTAGTACTAATTCTATAATTCTACTTTTAAAAGAAATCTAAAAAAAATTTAATCTGTCGATGTTTTGGAATACTACTCTGATGGTGAGTCACCCTGTAGGTACGACTATTCAAGTGTATAAAAGCTCTTAATAATTATGGATTTTAAGACCAACAACCAATAAATAGGTTTATCATTATAATTATTGTGATGCAATATATCCCGCATTCTTAACCGATCGATTGACGATTTAATTGCTGTAATAATAATTATTTTAATTGACTTGAGTATTTAATAACAATATAAAATAATATAAGTTGATGTAATTATTGTAATTATTTACGTATTAAAGTACAGAAATTAAAGGGAGATACAGTTTTAATTGCGAGAAAGTTTAGATTATGTTTATTTAACGAAAAAAAGCGGTATTTGATATCTAGAATATAAACCTTTTTGCATATTAAGTTGCCTACTGATAATCGACTTTTTTAATAAAGTTTAAATTTGACACTACCGCATAGAGCACGAAAAAAAAAATTCTACGATTTTAGTTTTTAAATTCTTGAATTATTTACTAAGAAACTAAACAAACAGCTTACGTTGGGACATTTCCCTGACGGGGGTCTGTCCCCTGCGGCATCTGGCTGGGGGGCGGTGGGGTGTGGGATGGAATTTCGGGTCCCGGTGGTGATTCATGTCGGGTCGGGTGGGGTCGTCGTCGGGTCGGTCTATTGTCCTTCGGGCGGCTGTTGCCCGTTGGCCTGGGGGATATTCTTTAAACATACCCTGATCGAGCTTTATTGATTCTTATTCCACATTAAAAATTTAACCTAAAATACTACCAGCTTAATACTGCATTCTCTAATTATTCTGCTAATACTTAGATTTTCTCTGTGACAAAAACCTCTGACGTCTATCATCTGTCACGTCTCCCTTACCACATTTTTCTTTTAAACAATAATTTTCACCGAGTGAACAATTTCATCGTTATGATAAAGAAAACTAAAAATATGAACTTTTTCTATACATATTCTTAATTAAATATATATCAATCCGATATTTCAATACTACCTAACTACATAAGTCAACAAAATTTTTTTAACTTTTTATATTTTATTAACAAGGTTTTTCCACCAGGTGAAAAACGACTAAAAATTTTATCACAATATAATAACTAAAAAACCCGTTTTTTTCCAGACATTCCACTACTTTTCTTCAAACTAAATTTCACAATTAAATCACTATAAAACCTTCACTTCCCCAAAATATGTTAGAGGTCTTCGAACATCACAGTTCATACTATTACGGCAACAATGGTGCATATGTCTTGCCATCCCACATAGTTTTTCATCTTCCCTTTTAACTACAATTGGTTTTAACAATATACTCCACCGCTTAAGTTACAGTTATCTTTCTATATCATTCTCACATAACGTTTCTCATTTTTTCACCCTAAAATACCATTTAACTCCCATATTCTGTGTAAGCATTATTTTTCCAATTATCTAACTTCCTCAAAAGCTCTATGAGAGTGTCACTTACAATTTCCTATACTATATAACTATACTGAACGTTTATACGTTCGAAACATGTAGATCTAACTAAAAATTTCTTACTAAATACATATATCTTAGTAAAGGTTGGCTTTAAGTATTATTTCTCCCCATTAAACAAACAAAGTTCGCTCTTCAAATATCAAACTACTTACCTACGTCACAATAATTTAAAACAATTGACAGCCGGTAACCACTTTTAAACTGACGCGTTCCTATCGGAATTGTGAATCGACTAAAAAAAAATTGAAAAGAATAGACCGGAATAAGTACTTTTTTTATTAATAAATAATAATAAATTTACTCCAATGTGTGTGCTGGGCCGCACTTATCTTGAGCTACCTAAACGCTGTTGCACGATCGATACCACCATGTTTGAACTATGCCAAAAAACCTGAACAAAATACGCCGTTGATAATTTTTTTTTAGAGAGTGGTAATATATTTCGCAACAGCGTCCTCTACATTCTTTAAGGAAGCTTTATTTTAATCGTCGTACAATGCCTACTTACTGATATAATAACATGTACAGTTAAATAAACTTAATAACAATGACGTATAGTTAAATTAATTTTTTTATTCATAAAAATGGATCCCTTAATAAGATTTACCCAAAAACGTAAAAAAATCATATTCCTTTGATGGACTTAATAAAATGGGATCAATCTCCTTTCTGTTACGTTAAATTCGTGAAATAGGATTTCTTTGCTGCTATCGTCCATTGTAATCCTGAAGTCCTCTCCATTTTATTCTATTGGATTTTCCTAAAGGTTGTGTGCCGGGGTGCATAGTTTATTTTCCTTTCACCCTTTATTACCAAAAGTAGGTTTGTTCAAATTTGTATATGTGTTTACTAGTGTATGATTTTATTTTTTCTAAAGTATTATCTAAATATACAAGATTCAGAATATTCTGAATTTATCCATTAAGATTTTCGGTTAATTTCATTTTTTGTCACAATGGCCAGAAAATGAAGAACCCAGAATGCAGGGGCGTGCGGTACGGAAAAGCATTGCTTTTCCCAAAAGTCTTGTTTTAATTTCTCTATTTTATAATAATACACTAAATAAATTATAGGTCGAGCAATCATGTAAAAAATACCTTACCTTATTACCTAGAAAGTTGAATGGGTATGAGGCAGAAAAGATAATAAGGCATGACTGTTACTCTGTTATAACAGTGCAGCCAGTGAGCCTTCTTTCAGCTCATCTGCCGCCATCGACGGCGAAATGACGATTGTACACTGCTCCTTGATGGGTGATCGCGAACCCTCTATAGTTAATATGTGCCTTTTAAATTGCTACTGCTTAGTGTTAAATATCGTGGTTAACGGCAAAAGTCGAGAGATCTAGTTACGAGCCCTTTGCTACCATATAAGCAGTTATTTGTATTAACTATACGGGGTGATTAAAAAATCTAAGTGCGGGCCTGGTCACCAAAACGTAGTCTGCTATACTTTATATGTTCTTTGTCTTATCTTTAATAAGTCATGCAATTAGGTGGTGAGTTATTTAGAAATCCGCTGCGGTGTGTTTTTCTGTTGTGATACCGTACATCTATGAAATCTATGAAAATATCTAATATATTTACCGAACTTCCTATTAAGAAAAAAAGGTTGCAGGAGGTAAATTTCCTGACAATGTGGTTAAATTAATAAAAAATGAGCATTCCTTCGCCTAACAAACTGACACAAAGGATGTCTTGATCAATGATGAATATTATTATATAATTAATAATTGATAAGGTTGCCTTAAAAAGCGCAAAAAGAATTAAATATAAAAAATTATTTTTCCCTTATAAGCTTGATTAAATGGGAACAATTTATTTTCTATGTCATTACGTTCGTAAGACGGGATCTCTTGTCCATTGTTATCCTCAAGTCTTCGCTATTTTATCTATTTTATAGGATTTTCTTAAAAGATGCATGCTGGGTGCATCATTTATTTCCTTTTCACTAAACCTTTATTACTAAAGTAGGTTTACGTCGTATCGATTTCACTATAGAGCTTAGGGTAGCATGTACGATAAATTTCCTATGAGGATTCTATATCTACTACTAAAAAGAAGTAGAATTATTATCTAAAAATACGGGATTGTGTTTTTAATTCGAGAGACAGTTTGCACTTGCTATCAGGAAACAATAACATAATTCGTTATCGTAAACTACAGTTTTAATAAAATTTTAATTATAAATACATTTTTTGGACTATGGCAATTGCACCTCGCACCACTCGAAAAGTTCTTTTACCGTATTAAGTACGAATATATCTTAAATTTAAAGAAGACTATTTATTGTTTTTGTTTTCTTTAAACAAGAAGTAATTAAAAATATATTACTTATTTTTTAAAGCCCTTTTTTTCTATCTTAAAATTAAAGAGCTAGGGCGAGCTAGAAATATCAATAAAAAAGTGAATATATATTCAAAGAACTAAATTTGATTCAAATGTAGGTTAGTTAGAGAGGGCAGGGATAGGTGTACTAGGTTTAATAATAGTTAGATGAAATATTGACGATCCCCCCCCTGAATTAGATACTCCAATAGGTTTTTTTTTAGTTATGAGTAATCAACCCCCGGGAAATTCATTTTTTTTTAAATTCCTGTCTCTGTTCTAAAATAAAAATTTGCCTACCATCAATCTCCGTAATTAGTCAAGGGCGGATAAACAACGGAAAGGTGGTAATTTCTTTAATAATGGATTAAATACATTTACTCCCACCCTCCCTGGAACCATATTAACATAACTTCATCCCCACATGATAAAAAGCTAAATCGTCCCTTGCTACTAGTTCTTCATCTTTAAAATTTAACAAATATTTTAGACCCCCTAGAAAAATTATGGGTTCATAGAAAACTTAGGAACTCAGCTTATTTTTCTGGGGTATTGTTTTTTATTTCCAAGGATGGGCAGCTAGTAACCTTAAAGAATCATTGTAGCTAAATTTTAAATTTTTCTTGTAGAACAGAAACATCCTTAATAAACTAAGTTTTTATGCACTGAAGGTATGCAAATGATCAAAAACCCGTAATTAATGTGTTAAAAGAAATTAGTGTGCCTACAGTGTACCTACTAATTCAAAAATAACATTTGACAGACATTAGAAATCATAAATTTGGTAAACAAACATTAAAATATTAAACAACAAAAAGATTAAGAGCAAACAGTTAGTAGTCGAGCCATCACAAACAAATAGTGCATTTCCACCACATAGTGTATATTGTACCTGTGTTTGGCGATGACAATAAAATATATTTTCTGCAATCGCCCCCAAACTGACATCTTTCCGGCGTGATTTGTTAACGGTAGCTAAGTAATGAGACATAAATAACGATACGAATAACGGCCTAGGCCGGGAATAATATTTTTCCATACAGAGTTTCGTTTATTCACATCATACATACCTTAACATACAATCTTGCAAATAGAATTTCTTTTTCTTAACGCTCGTAAAAAATAGTAAATTATATACCTAGTAGGAGAAGCTGAACATTCCCGGACGACCGTAAATATTGTATGCCGAGGCGCAAGCCGAGACTGACAACACGGAGTCCGGGAATGTGGCTTTTTCTACGAGGTATACATACTATTTTTCCGTAAATCGAAAATTATTACAAGGACATAACTTATTACAAGCAACTTGTTAAAATTTTGAAATAAATATTATTAACTTTGTTCACAAATAAAGGATGCCATTAAATATTTGTGTTGTATCTATGGAAACGCAGTAAAATTGATTTGTCAAGCTTAACATATTTTAGTTTACAAGTAGCCGTACAGAAATAATATTTTCTTACAGTACAATACTAAATATTTCCCAATAGTTATGTACCGTTGCCTAGCAACGACTAAGTGTAAGGAAATATTGACTTTTTCTTTCAGGAATGCTATCAAAAATGTCAATATTTCCGGGCGATTTTCGGAAAATATTACGAAAGAGGCATTAATTTTCGCACTTAAAATAACAAAGAAATATATTTTCTTACCTTTGGTAATTTAAAACTATTATAAATGTAAGACGCGAGTAAAAAATACCTAAAAACGATTTAAAAGTGTTTAAATACATGTTGATGCTTTTTTATATCTTTACCTACGACCACTACTGTAAATACTTAAAAACACACCGTTTCCGATCAATGTAAGATTCCCATTACGCACGGTAAAAAAATCGCACAGCTTGGTAAAAAAATCGCACAGTTTTCCTAGCAACCGCTTAGCAACGGTCAATACAAACAAACTTATTCAAAAACTGACATAATCGTAGATCAAATTTGTATGTAAGTAATATTATAAAGTGAAATTAGTTTGATTAGGTACATAAAAAATGTCGAGTGACAGTGAAATAGAAAATTTAACTCCACCCAATATTAGCGAAATTGCAGAAGCTGCTAAAAACAACTTGTTACCGGCGAAATCTGAATATCGATACAAATTTACTTACCAAAGATTTATGGAATGGAGATTAAAAAACGACGTTAAATCATTTTCCGAGAATGTAATGATGGCATATTTCCAAGAACTATCAAAAACGATGAAGCCTTCCTCACTTTGGTCATTTTACTCAATGTTAAAGGCCACAATTAATATAAATCACAATGTCGATATTGCAAACTACTCCAAATTACAAGCTCTTCTGAAGAGAAAATCGGACGGCTTTAAATCCAAAAAATCCAAGATTTTGACAAGCAAGAATATAAACGATTTTCTAAAAAACGCACCAGATGATAAACATTTGTTTATGAAGGTAATATATTGAGCTCAATATAATGTTAAATGTGTAAATTTATTTCAAATCGTCTTTTAGGTTGCTCTTATAATTGGTATAAGCGGTGCATGCAGGAAACAAGAGTTGCGTAATATAAAACCGTCAGATATCCAAGACACAGGGAAGAATCAAATTATTAATATTCCCGATTCAAAAACTAAACGGCAACGTTGTTTTGTGGTGTCAGAATATTTTTACCCAAAGGTTAAAAAATATATAAACATTCGCTCTGCAGTAAGTACAGCTCCAAATTTACCTTTTTTTCTAAACTATATAAACGGAAAATGTACCAAACAGTCTGTTGGTATTAACAAGTTAGGAAAGGTTCCAAAAGAAATAGCCAAATATCTGGGACTACCAGAAGCAGCGAATTATACAGGACACTGTTTTCGACGCTCGTCCGCGACTATTCTTGTTGACGCGGGTGGTGACTTATTAGATTTAAAAAGACACGGCGGATGGCAGTCCTCAGCCGTAGCTGAAGGGTATGTGGATAATTCCCTAAATAATCAAACTAACAATTCGTCTAAAATATCATCTGCAATAGCAAGTACTAGTAGTAGTACTAATAGTATTAATGAAAATTTCATTGAGGCAACTAATAATGTAAATCTTACTTATGCTTCAACAAGCAAAAAAAACGATATACCTTTTGTCTTCAATAATTGTTCTGTAACTATAAATAATTATTGTAATGAGAATAAATAATATTATAAAAAATAACATTTGTAAATTTAAATAATCATACTGTAGAATTATTACAATATATACCTTCTCGTTGATGTTATCACGTTCTTAAATTAATAATATTGTTACCAGTTAAGATTAAAAACTAAAACTAAATGATGTTGTGTGAATAAGTAGGTCGTAGGTAAAGTATGGTACGTAATACGTGTTGTAATGCAATTACGCACTCATAGAATTACGCACTCGCCGCTACGCGGCGTCGTGCGTAACTTTTCTATTTGTGCGTAAATTGCTTTTTACAACACTTATTACGTAATATACTATTAAAATACTAGAAACTTGATTTGTAGATTACAGTCACGTGATAAAAAATAAATAATTAAAAAACTCACTTGTCTCCCTTTAGAATTTAAGTTAATAGGACACTATACTATAACGATAATGATATATTCCTACACTTGGTGTAGCATCCTCTGTAATAAACATTAAATTCATGGTTGTATTGTTCAGTTAGTTTTATCTGGGATCTTATTTACATGTCTTTCTTTGTTATCTTCCCTTTTAAGTAGACTTCTTAACAAAGAAGCTGCCGGGATGTTTGAAATGTTGTGACCACCCAGTTGCATTTGCACTCAGTAAATAAGCGAAGAAGCTGTACGTAATAAGTATTTTAATAAAAAAGGAACAGTAGAGCCGTATACAGGATTATTATATTTCAGGTAAGTGGCATTTTTCGGGGGGTCATGGTAACTTAATACAGAAAAACATAAATTTATTTGTATATTAGAATAAATAGTACATTGTATACCTAGTAGGAAAAGCTGAACATTCCCGGACGACCGTAAAGATTGTATGTCGAGGCGCACGTTGAGACTGACAATACGGAGTCCGTGAATGTGGCTTTTTCTACGAGGTATACATACTATTTTTCCGAAAATCGAAAATTATTAAAAGGACATAACTTATTACAATCAACTTGTTAAAATTTTGAAACAAATATTTGTTCACAAATAAAGGATGCCATTAAATATTTGTGTTTTAACTATGGTAACACAGTAATATTGAATTGTCAAGTTTAACACATTTTGGTTTTCAAGTAGCCGCACAAAATAGTAGTTTGTACAACAAGAGTGGATATGATGTCCATATCGCACAAGGAAGTAAATTGAGCAGGACGCCGTAGGCGGAGTGCTCAAACTTCCGAGTGCAATATGGACAATCCACTTGAGTTGTACAGTATATTTTTTCTACGACCTAACTTCCGAGCTTCATGCTAAGAATTTTTTTAAATTATTTAAAGTAGGCATCATAACTTGTCTTTTAAGTTGGCCATGAACTTGTTAGAACGATAATAAGAAACAATTGAACAAAAATCATTTTGATGGCAAACCCATTGACCAAATTACACTGTAACATATTGATCGATTTGGGTAAGTTCTTATATTTATACAAACTCACTTTTGAATATATCTATCTTTCTCACATTCGGCTTTTTGCAGAATAACAGACAAAAAGCGATATATGTATTAATAAAAACGAACAATTAATTTTCTCAACCAGGTAATTTGATCAATAATTGATTTACTGCAATGCACAGAAGAAAAATAGGTTTTTCGGATTCATTTCTACTTGCGTAAAGAATTATAACTCCGAAAGTACAACAAAATAGCTGTAGAATTCGTTTCAAACAGTTAAAAATGGATTTTGTGCATTAATATGAATTTTTAACGTTCGCTTTGGTCAAATTTTTCATAATAATCGCCAATTTACAAACTAGCAATACTGTTAACGTGGAAAGAGAAGACGAGAAGTGGCAATAGTGTAAGTAGCATAGACATAAAAGAAACAGAGACAGAATTGTTTACATATTATCGCAATCAGACCGATTTTTAACACAAAGCGATGATGACAAATTTCTGCGGGGTGCCCTAGATCTAACTCCTGTGTTTGAAAATAAAGGGTATACTTAATCATAGTATAATGATAATGAGTAAATATTTATGTGTACTTAAGTAATAATAATACAATAAATTATTAGTGTGCTTTTTTCCATCAAAATACGCAATTTCTACTTTTAAAATTATTTAGTTTCCTAGCTACATAAAACTAAAGTGTATATGGGAAAAACCTTTGGCACCGCTGTACAAGCGTTTAATATTACTGGTGAAGAGAATTTCGCCGAATTTTACGAGTTCATTCATTTATGTGAAAATACCACACATACAGTGTTTCACTGCGGGGCCTATTACGTTTTGCAATTTTCGATTGATTTTGAGTGTTTTTTTGGCAAAAGAGTTGTTAAAGCTTTTTTATTACCAATTCTAAATGGTTCGCCAGTGCGTGGTTTGCAAAAAAGTTGACTTTTTTAGCCTCGGATTTATATTTCGGCGGTAAGTGAGGTTACGTTTTTTTAGCTTAACCAGTGGTGTGGTTTATTGTATATTTAAAGTAAAGAACTGCAAAAACAATTGCATTTTATCTGAACTTCTTTAAAAAAACGTAGATGACGGATTAAATAAGGAATATAGATATTATTGTAAAATTCTAATCTAGATTTCCCAGTTTAAAGCTTTTCTTTACCCTCTACACATTTTTTAATGCACGTAGTTATTTGCTAATATATTGCAGTACACACATAGACATTCTATGTCTATACTATGTCTCATTACTTTACATTAAATGCAGGATTTGATTAAATGTTATCATACATCTAGAATATTATGTATATCTATTTATTTTTTTGAAAAAAATTACAATTTTCGTGAATTTTAAATACCTACTTTATAATATTGTTGTGGCATTAACTGTAAAATTATCTTAATGTTAGAGAGGTTTCCTGTCTGAAAGAAAATATATTATGAAAGGGTTTTGCTAAACTTCGTATAGTATTTTTATTCCGAATTGAAGCGCTGTGCCGGTATACATTGAATAAATATTGACCATGGTTAGTTGATGTATACTGGCAATATGTTTATCAGTGCTTCAATTTGGAATAAAAGTAATACACTTATTACTATAGATTAGTACTAATTTTATGATAGGGTTTAAACCAGTGCCAATAATTTACCTACACACACAAAAGTATATTAAAATAGTGTGTTATATTCCTACGTTGAAAAGTGGAGTATGTATGTATATAACAGCCTGTATATTTTAATCTAAAAAGATAGGATTTTATATTCTCTTTCTAAATATATAACACTATGGATGATATTGGTTTCCTAGGCGATTTTTTAAAACTTCATTAGATAAATCACAGTAGGCCATGAAACAAAAGCTAATATCCTAGAAACAACTATGTTAACAGTCTAGTTGTTAATAACATTTAACGTCAATTTTATTTTTACCTATTCGTTTGTGAAAATGGTTTATCAACATTATGAAAAGTTTGATATTATATCATATTATATTGAAAATGAAAAAACCGAAGAAATAAAAAAGAGATTTTAAAATGTTATATTTTTAGATTAAAATATACAGGGTGTTCCATTTAAAAAAATGAGGTTACGTCCTATAACTTTTTTACCTGACCCCGTATACTTATACTGAAACCGGCTGATTATTCAGCAATCATTATAAAGAAACTTTTGTATAAAATATTTTTCTGTATCTCTTTTAACTCCGAAAATATAGGGTAATTTTGAAATTGTCAATTTTTCGATTTTCCCTCGTATCTCTTAAGCAAGCGAAAATTTTCAAATTTTGATTTTACCATTTTAAGTTTGACCCAAAAAGAGCACATGACGCCTATATTACTTTTTCGATAGCACTAACAATAACGGAGATACCCTATAAAAGTGTCGAAAATGGGACACCCTGTACAGAAATTTTTGTTCTTATTCAAGAAATGGCATAAATTATGGCTAATAGTTCCCAGGTTAGTGGTAGAAAAAATATTTTACAGTACATTATAAATATTTTTTAATTAATGGACTTTTATTTTTCACTAATCTCTAAACAAGGCTTACGCCACTGGTAAAGGTATTCGGCTAAGGGGACAGCCAAGTTACAGCGTTGCCATTTTTTATGCCATCCTTTTTCAACTTCCTTAAAACTAAAAAAACATAAATGATTGTAAACAAATTGTATTTATGAATGAAATGTTTTGTCTCCTCTTTATATGTCTACGGTAAGTAGAAATAACATAACCTTAAAAATGTTAGTAAACATTTTTTTTTTCTAAAAATCTTATAATTTCGTCTGTTTAAGGAAGAATTATCAGTTAATTTTCTATGTTTGTTGCGTATAATAAAAGTTTTAAGATTAATTGGGGTTCGATCCCCGTTCAAAATATATCGGAAAATATCCCCGTGCACAAATATTTATAATAATATATATTATTATACGGAAAGAAATAACCAAGGTTAGTAAGAAAACGTTCATTTGGTAGGTATATAGTACATTTTATGCAAAGCTTTGTTGTGGAAATAAAGATATGTTTGAAATAAGAAAGTGCGTCTGTGTGCAAATCTTTAGTTCGGCAGAAAATAACAATAATTTGGTAGAAATATATTTTAGTATTAATTTTGTTATTATACCTTCAATTTTTGTACCATTTCGTGTACTCTTTAGGAAAATATTGTGTATATACATACATAGATTCTGGGATAAATGTTTTGATTTAAATTTAAAAAGAACAAATTTCATCTGACAGATTTGCATATTTTTGAAGCATATTGTTAACCTAACTTCTCTCAACTGTCAGAAAACGAATTTACATCATGTAAATTTGGCTTCTCTGTAATTGACTACTGTGATTGGTCAGTTTCATAACCTAACTAGGATGGATATGAAATTTTGCCGCACAGTTAACTGGAATAGCCTATTTCACCCGCCACTTAAGTGTAAAGGAAACAGCAAATTTCCATGTGAAAGTAGAAAAATAATATTTCCTTACCTACAATAATAAATACTTCCTAACAGTTATTTTCCGTTGCCTAGCAACGACTAAGTGTGAGGAAATATTGACTTTTTCTTTCAGAAATGTTATCAAAAATGTCAATATTTCCGATTGATTTTCAGAAAAGATTATTTATTTAGGTAAAGAATCACCCTTTGAGAAATTTTGGGTGGGAGGAGTATTAACCACGAGACCTCATCCACCGTGGTGAGTGCGTTACTAATCAAGCTTGAATAATACTATTTTTTCTACATCCACATGGAATTTAGCTGTTTCCTTTACACTAAAAAAATTGAAAAAGTGGGCTATTTCGGTTAAATGAACGAATATAATTTCATATTCATCCTAGTTATTATAGGAAACTGATCAATCACACTAAGGCCCGGTTGTACAATTACGACTTCAGTTCAGCGTTGAACCAAGTTCAAACTTCATTTTGATGTAAAAATGTTGTCAAAATGAAGTTTAAACTTGGTTCAACGCTGAACTAAGTTCAAGTCGTAATTGTACAACCGGGCCTTACTATGGTCGATTGCGAACGATGACAGAAACCCGTTTTACAACGAGAAAATGCAAGAATTTTCATTTTTGACAAGGTAAAAAAGTAAGGTAACCTTAAGAAATTACGTCATAACTGACATTTTGTTATTTACGGTTTACAGCGGTTAGAATTTTAAATTAAAACTTGTTATTACGGCACAAGAATAAATATTAAATATTTATTCTTGTGGTTAGAGTGTTTAAAAAGCTTAAATTTATTTCCCTTATCATGCCATGCTTCCAGATTATGATCATTGGAACTAAACTCAAACTTCTTTGCAACCTGCTCTGTCCCTATGAGAAATATTTAGTGAAAAAAAAAGAACAAATCATTTGTATAACTCTTATTGCATTCTCTTTAAATAAAAATAGCTTTTGAAAGAGTTAAGAATCAATAATGTGCAGGTACGTTTAATATAAATAGAAAATATTACAAAAACTAATAGTCATTTCTCATTCGTTTTCAAAAAGAAACAAGTTTAAGATTAGCGGGAGCTGCTCTTAAAGAGTGTAGTTCTTTCTGTTCTAATTCTGTAAAGAATAAATAGCTGTTATCGATTTTAAACTTAAGTATTTGCGTTGGGCTTATCTGCATACTTAGCGACAGCAGAACTGGGCAGTAGTTGCTTTAAGAACAATAGTGCTTCAAGCACAGCGCTAGCAAGCACTTCTATAATAGAGTGCTTGGTAATTCAAGCCCTTTATAAAAAGTGCTTGGTAATTGAATTATATGCTATTTAACGTACTTGCAAGCAACTGCAAGCACACAGAATTTCCAAAGCGCTTGATGCTGGCAATTACTTTACAAAGAGCTTGGTGCTCAAAGAACTTTTTCAAGTGCTTTTCCCCAGCTCTACAGCAGAGGATAATCCGTACAATATTTTTTTAAAAGTAAATCACATTGAAAAGTATTTCAATAATTGATTGGTTTCTCGAACCTTAAATCACATGCTTTAAAATTCAATTTTTTTTATTTAATAATTTAATCGAATTTAGTTAGTTCAGAGTTGCTAAATCTATCGAGGCGGTTTGCCTTTACATTGATAACCTAATCCAAACATTTGAAAAATGATAATAAAACTGGCATTTCACCTTACCGTAACCTTTCAGACCAAACTTTCTAATTTAAAAGTAAATCCTATTATTTTACACCTAATATACATACTATGTATCTATGTACAGCAGGGGAACTTGGTAAGCGATTTATGTAGTTCTTGATTTCAGATAATTTTCTTCCTAGCAAAACTTTCATAAATAAATAAATAATTTCTTGTTTTCTCTAATTAGCTTTATCTCGTCAGATTACTAAGCCCCCACACTATTTTATTACAAGATATTTTTTGTCTTATTCAGTATTCAGCACTTTCTAAATCATTTTTTAAAAATAAAACAACTGTAAGTATTTATTAATATAGGTACAATATAAACACATTATGGCCATTTAGATTGTATTTTGTATTGAAGTACAGTTTAATAAAGAACAAGTAAGTAGGTACAATATAAAATTGGAAATTTTCTTAAAAAAATAAACATCTTTAATTCCTAATATTATAGTAAGTACTCGGGTAATAATTAAAAAAAAAGTTGTAAATAAGTTTTAATCCTTATAACAGAAATACATTTTAATAATATATTTACCAGATATGTAGTAGGTCCCTACATTTAGCTAAAACTTAGGGTAAACTCAAGGGATGTAATAAAAAGATCAAAATTGCTAGCTGTATAGATAAATTTTGACATAATACTTAATAGTAAGTAAAGACAGTCCGTTATCTTAAGTCAAACATTGTAGCTTACTTTTCCATGTTTCTATCCAAGAATAAAATACCTAAAATAAAACAAAATTATTGTATGAATGTATAGAACATGATACAAGATAATATGGTATTCACAGTTTGTGACATCTTCTGAGTAAAATTTATATTCGTTACCACAATGAATATGACAATCTGTTTTTTGGGTTGGGGACTTTAAAAAATTACACAAAGTTGTAAAGAAATATACAATCATTTTAGGTTATATGTCATGCTTTTGCGGTTTGGCATGGCCTTCTAAATTTTGTCGACAAATCGGGCGTCCTTTTTTGCTTCAACACAAAGTAGGCGTAGGTTTACTATTTATGTCGCAGAAAAACGTGAAATTAACCGATTTTATGTTTAGAAAGTTAATAGATTGTTGATTTCGTAATATAACTAGAGCTAAAAGTTATTTTTAATTGCTAAAGGGCTTATAATTACCATGTATTTGCTAGAAATCAATCGGACGGAGATTTCCTATCCTTCTTCTGTGATTTCAAAACAGGAGAACTTTAACAAGTGGGCTATTCATTTATGTAGTGTAAATTATTGGTCCACGATTTAACCAATGAGGAGAATTTTTGTTCCATTTTTTTTTCTGTCATCGTTCGCAATCGAAAAGAAATAGACCATAGTCGTTTTCTGATACTTGACAGAAGAAAGGTTAAGGATAAAGTTCAAAAATATGCAAATCTGTCAGATAAAATGTGTTCTTTTTTAATTTAAATTAAAACATTTATCCCATAGTCAATGCATACACAATTTTTTTCTAAAGAATACACGAAATAGTGCGAGAATTCAAGGTATAATATCAAAATTATAACTAAAATATATTTCTACCGAACTATTATTATTTTCTTACCGAACTAAAATTGGGTGCGATGTACTCTTTCTCATTTCAAAAATCTTTAGTTTTAAACTTATTTCTACACAATTACTACAAGACTTAAGGCATAAAATATACTGTATAGGTACCTACAAAATGAACAATTTTTACTAACTTTGGTTGGTTCTTTGCAATGCAAATATTTGTTCACCGTGATATTTTCTAATATATTTTGAACGGGGATCCAACCCGAATCGATCTTAAATCGTTTAATATATCACAGAAAATATAGGTTATCTGTGATTATACGCAACAGGTATAGAAAATTAGCTGATAATTCTTAAATGATGGAACGTGAAGATGAGTACATAGAAGTAGATAAAACAAAAGAAATTAGAAAATAGAAAAAATGTATTTCATTTTTTACTAAAGGTTTTGGTATTTCTGCAGGATTAACACTTCTCTTTCTACGTGAACGGTGTTGCTAATTTATAAACTAACGATTATTTTGAAAAAATTTACAATAGATAACGTTAAAAGTCTATATTAATGAACAAAAGTCGTTTTAACTGTTTAAAACGAATTCTACAACTATTTTGTCGTGCTTTCGGAGTTATAATAATTATTCTTACGAAGACAGAAAAAAAAACCAACGAACCCTTTTTCTTCTGTACATTTCAGCAGAACAATTTAATCGAACTAGCTATGGTTGAAAAAAATAAATTGTTCTTGCGCCACTGACCTTTTACCGCAACTAAATATTTTTTGTTTTAAAAATAAAAAACTTTAACTTTATCGTAACGGTGGGTACCCTTAAATTCGATAATAATAATTAATAAATAAAAATGTAAATAAAATAATATTACACTAACTGCAGAAGCTAAACTACACTACTAACTTCCCCGAAAATAAATTAAGAACTACTACTCCCGCAACGTAAATCTTAACGTCTTCTTTCCACAAGTTTATACAATAAATTTTAATGTGCACGTAAATCGAACCTCAAAACTTACTGGGGAGTAAAAATTTAACTAAGTTTTTGAAATAATTGTTTCCGTTTAAAATGACTTCATAATAAACGAGATCGTCCTTACTTGTAAACCATAGTTAATGCCCAGTAAAACTCAAAAACTACGTTCCTTCTTCCTGAGACAATCTTAAAACCACGTCAATCATGTTGATCCCAACAGAAAAACAAAACTTGCGTTATCAAATAGACCAACATGTAAAAAACCAACAGATCTACAACCGCGAGGGTGCGTTCAATTGACGTGATTGAAGGGAGAGACGACGGTGATTGATGTGTGGATTTCAGCGAGTTTTCAGGGGCGCTCTTCGGCCCCTTTTTTGGTTTGTCGAAAAAGACGCACTGCAAGTTAAATGCCTTAAGATTAATTTATATGGTGGCTTATAGCGAGAGCTTAGATAGGAAGAGAAAAATTGTTAAAAATATTCACCAACCTAAACTTTTTTTTAAAATCTAATAAATTTCAAGATTTTACTTCAACAGAGGTAGCTCCTTATAACAAGATTTAAGGTATGCTCAGCAAATAATGCTTTTTAACCACAGGAGGAAGATGGAAACATTGAAGTATAGCTAAAGGAGGTTTTTACTATTCCCTATGATATATTTTACAGAATATGAACTTAAACGATAAATAAATCAGTTGTGTTTCATATTGCATTGCATGCAACAAAAGAAGTTAATGCACTAAACTACTAAACGAAATTAAGTTTATGAAAAATTAAAATCAAGGATGTCTAGGATGATGGTTATTTGCAATCACTAGAAGAATACAGCTATTTGTACCTACATACTAATTTCTTTTGTGTTTTTAGAAATAAACTTGTATGAACGAGAAAATCTAAAATTTCTCTTTTATTTCGATATTTTTTCGTCAACTCAGTATATAATACTAGCAGTAAACCGCGGCAGTGGCTCAGAGAAAAAACAAACCCGACCGTGGCCACCCGGGTTCGATTCCCGGAGTGGGCATAAGTACAATAAAAAAAGTATGTCCGAAATTCAGAGGATTTAAGAATGCAGTATGTCACTAGTAATTCCTAATAACGGACCCCAGAAGAGAGTCATGGACTGGACTTCTTGGGGGTGGGGGGGGGGGGGGGGGGGTGTAAAAAGGATAAGTAAAAAGAACAACTAGTGCATACACGTGTTTCGGATTCCACGTTAATCTGTAGGTCCTGTCTGGCTGACATTACCCAGACGATAGGGGATACGATGGGCCTAAGTATACTGGCTCTTCCGCCAACCCCAGCAAAAAAAATACTAGCAGTAAATAGTAGGAGCAATTAAGGAATAAACCTACCTAATCAGTAAGGAACAAGTGATCAAATCCAGCCACGTAGAAATACCCTAATACCCTAATGTCGCGAATAAAAAAAACCGAAGAGATATCTCAAAGCCCCTCTTGTTCCATGCTGGCAACTACTAGACGAAGAATAAGAAGAAAATGAATGAGAAAAAGACATCAACACCAAAACTTATTTTAGTGAACTTTAAAATGATATTGCTCTGTAAAAGAGATAAAATATCGTTCTGCACATACATAATTTTTTATAGCAGTTCTGATGAAGAACATTATTATGTTTGAAACCGGTTAACCATAGAACAAATTGGTGAAAAAGAACACTGTTTTTTTAAAACTTTTTATACAAAATGTTCAGTTTTAGTTTACCTTAACTATATATATGCAAGAAGGTAACCTCAAAACTGGTATGGGAATGTCAAGAGGAACTAGAGGCCCTAGCAAAAGTAAACAAAGTACCTAATACTGCAGAACACGAAGGTGTTACAGCAAATGAAAAACCCGATAAACTTGCAAGGAAAGGCTCAGAAAATACATTCATTGGTCCAGAACTGGTACTCGGTGTACAAGGTGTACAGTACGAGATGTCATAAAGTGATGGATCAGGAGTGAACACAAAATCCACTGGAGCAGCAGATATGAATCATACCACAGCAAAAGCTTCATTGGGAATCCAGACCCAAGACTTACGAAATAGTTGCATCAAATGAATCAGCTGAGAACCATTACTAGAATTCTGACAGGACACATGACTGTAAAGAACCATCTGCACACAATGCAACTGTACAATGGAGATCTTGACTGCAGATTATGCGGACAAGACAGGGAAACTGTACAGCACATAGTTTGTCATTGCAAGTCACTAGATTGTAAGAGGCAAAAAAATACTCGGGCAACCAAAACTGGAACCAGAGGACATCCTTACCCTCTCCCCAGTTGACATAAACAAACTATTGCAAGGAACTGGGATCATGAAGTGGGTGTAACAACAAAACAAGGTGATCACAATGGGCGAAACCTGGCCTAAGTGCATCCGGCGCACGGACGGGACCTCGGAAAAAAAAAGTATATTTTACATAAGCTTTTTATGACCAATATTTATTTTACAGAACTTCAGGTTTGGTTAGGGGCGGACTGGTGTTCCTGTATTAGTTAATAACCTTTATCAATGTCCTTTATGTCACAGTTAAAACGCATGGTATGTTAATTATTTTTTTAAATCTTGAGGCTTGTAAAATGAGTGATTTGTTTACTTTGATTTCTAAAAATTGTGGTGTGAAGGGCGTTTCTCTCCCATCTGAGGTATGAAAGATTTGCAGAGTCAGTCTCTATAGGAAAATGTACCTTTGGTGTTAGAAAGAACAGAGCGATTTGCTTTTCTATCAAAGTCACAAAGGTTTTTAGTGTCGAGGAATGTTTTTTTTAGAATGAACTTATAAAAGAAGGAAGAGTTTTAGATCGAGCACATTTATCCCCTCCCCCCCAGTAAATTTCTGGGCCGCTACTGAATCCAACTTAAAGCTTTTTAGAGAATTATCTATATGATCTTGACTTTTTAAGAGGGTTTTATTACTTCGGCTATTTTTACAAAATAATCTCAATTTTACAAATAAAATAACAAGAGGAAATGAATGCACCAAGTTTTATTTAGTTTTTATTCTTCGCGTCGTTTCAGTTTTATGTTTGAAACGTTACAAGAATATTTCAACCTAGCTCTAAAACTTGATGATGGGTATGAACACATTGACTAATTATTTCAGGTTTAAAAGGAAATTCTGTCCATATTATAGTGGTTTTTATTACATTAAGATTAATATTCTTCTTAGTGCCTATGAGTAGGGGAAGTCTTCCTAATGCTGGACGTTTAAAAGCATATGCTTTGTCTTTGAATAGTTAGTAAGACAAAAGAATTACGAGGCCTAATTTTATTTATTGAAAAAACAGTGCGCCGAAATAATGAAATTTTAAAGAAATCGATACCGATCATTCTAATTTTGCATTAAGCAATAATATATTTTATTATTATTGAATGATTGAAGAGTTTTTGACTTTTTGTCTTTATTTATTTTTAAATCAAAACGTTTTAAAAACCAGTAAGTATCTTCTAGTCGTCTTCAGTTGAATACTATTTTATAGTGAAATATAGTAACTACAGCTTATACTAGCTAGGTGTACCGGGGGGTCAACTAAAAATGACCGCCGGCCATATCTCAGAAACTAGTAATCGTACAGCATCTGGGTAAATTTTTTTATGACAAAAGTGCCCAAGAGAAAATGCTGGAAATTATTTTTAAGTTCCGCATTTTGCTGCAAGAGGGCGTAATTGAAAAGTAAATTTTAAAATTTTACATATCTCCGAAAATTCCACATTAAGGTATTTTCGGAGATATGTAAAATTTTAAAATTTACTTTTCAATTACGCCCTCTTGCGGCAAAATGCGGAACTTAAAAATACATATTTTTATTTTACTCCGAAAAAATAAACCATACGGTACAATTATGATACCATATTCGAAAAGTAGATGAAATTTGCTAGCAGCTCGATATCTCCGTTCATTTCAGCGTTATCGCCTATAGAATAATTTTTAAAACTTTAAATGAAGAAGCGGTTATATATTTTTAAGAAAAAATGTAGGACGCTACTGATATTTTTCTATGTGGATATTATTTATTATTATTATTATTATTATTATTATTATTATTATTATTATTATTATTATTATTATTATTATTATTATTATTATTATTATTATTATTATTATTATTATTATTATTATTATTATTAATATTATTATTATTATTATTAACATTGATAATGAAAAATTTTGTTTATAAAAATTGTTGGAAATTACCACCTTCACGTAACATGCATGCTTCCGCCCATCTAATTTAATTTAATTAATGCGCTCATGGTCGGGCAGTGTGTTCACGAACTCTATAATAATAGTACAATCGGCGTTAAACTGATACAAGTAAAAATGTATAGCCAATATCCTAAAATCCCGCTTTTATCGCCAAAGTACCTGTGGTTAATACCTATATTTCGATATGATCCCCTCGTTAAATTGACCGGTGCATCGACACGGGTTTCTCGGATATCACAAATAAATTTTCAATAGCAGCACGAATTTAAAACTATAAAAAGGAAGGTACATGAGAATAACAGGCGATGGAAAAGAAGCGATGCCGATACGACAATAAGTAGATAAAGTTAAACGTGTTCGGTCAATTGATGCATGAGACCGTTTGACTCCTTTAGTAAATTGTTTTTCTGTTAATTGACGTGTTCCCCTTTTCTTATAGGGCATGTTCAGCTGTAGGTAGTCCTCCCCTACTACGTCACTGGGTTTATTGGATTTACTAATTAAGAAACTATCTTATATCTCTAGAGTCTAGAGGTTTGTTAACTGCTGCATCAATCACGTGTAAGGGCTTTGTTTGGAAAAGTAAATTGCTTCTGGGATATAAAAACTTAAATAAACGGCGTCACCAGAACTATTACAGAATGTCGTAAAACATGATATATCAGTTTTAGTATTTTGAAAATGTATATATGGTTATATTTCTTGCAAGACAGAATTAAAGTGGTCTTAATAGCCAGACAGGAATTCTGTTATTTTGTTTGTAATTGAATTTATTTTTGAACAAGAATTAAATAAGCGAAAACGATATATTAAGTAACAGACAGAAAGTGGCTCCATTTAAAATAAGTAGGATGGTTATAATAAGATTAAAATTTTTTATTTAATAAATTACAGGCGCAGCTTGTCCATAAGGTCATTTGGTCAATGATTCACCTATAAATTTGACCCACTCCCCAATACAGATCGAACTAAAACACTTCGCTCGGTCGTGCCCCTGGCCGTTCTTGCCTGAGCTTACGATTGACCTTATGGGTTTAAATGGAATTAAAATATTATATAAACGAATTGGAAACTAAGAACGAAACAGACATACGCGCTCTCGAAAGTTAAAAAGAGACGGAAAAACGCCAAATCGGGTTGTCGACTTCGTTACACTTCGCGTTCAGTCGGTCACGTTCAATATCGAATCGTACGTAGTATGCCCTTAACCCTTATTTACTTCGTTTCTTTGTTAGTTTATGTGCGTTTTTGACGTGTTTATGTGTATTGTGACTTTAAAAAATAACATTGTGTATTAAAAAACAATGACTTTAACAGTTCAAGAAATACAACAGTTTAAAGCAAGCGGTGCGACCGTAGAAAAACTCATTTTTCCCTCTGGAAAAGTCTCCCACAGTTTTTCAAGCAGAAATCTACGCCATATTATAGTGTACTTATGAAAACAATAGGAGCGCGTACCTCAATAATCGGATCTATATATACTCTGACAGTCAAGAAACCCTTAGATTACTAATATACAACAGGGTAACCTCAAGACTTGGATGGGAATGTCAAGGAGAATTGAAAGCCCTGACAAAAGTAAACAAAGTAGTATCAGGACACGAAGATATTACAGGGAAGAAAAAAGTCGATGAACTTGCGTGGAAAGGCTCAGAAAATACATTCATTGGTCTAAAACCGGTCCTCGGGGTACCAAGGTGCACGGTACAAGATGCCATAAAGCGATGGATCAAATATGAACACAAATTCTACTGAACCATTGGAGATCCAGACCCGCGACTAAAAAAACAGCTGCTTCAAATGAACAGGAATCAGTTCAGAACTATAACAGGGATTCTGACAGGACACATGGCTGTCAAGAATCATCTGCACAGAATACAACTGCACAATGGTGACCTTAACTGCAGATTATGCGGACAAGCTAGGGAAACTGAACAGCACATAGTTTGCTATTGCGAGTCACTAGATCTGAAGAGGCAGCGAATACTCGGGCAACCAAAACTGGAACCAGAGGACAACCTGACCCTCTCCGAAATTGACCTACACAAACTAGTATAAGGAACTGGCATCACCGAGCGAGCGTGAAGAATCAATCAGAGTAAGTACAATGGGCCAAACCTGGAAAAAAAGCGGGGAGTTAACATTTTAAAAACTTTTAATAATTATTTATCTATGGAAAGTGTAAACTTATTAGAAATGTTATGTGCTATTCCAATGCCGACAGTTGAAAGTGAGTGGTGCTTTTTAACACTAAAAAGAATTAGGACTTTTTTAAGAAACTTAATGAGAGAGTCAAGGTTGAGTTTTTTGGATATGTTAAGCATTAAAAACCCTTTTATTAAGAGTATTTATAATTTTAATGACCTAGTGATTGCATATGTTTCCAAACAAAACGATAGAAGGATCGATGTGTTATACAAACACATAACTACATAAAGGTAAGAGAAGAATGATATAAAAAAAATAATAATAAAGTAAACTGTTGGATGTAAAAAAAATGTCACAGCAAAAATGAAATTTTAGCATTTTATGTTTTTGACATGTTTATTAGTAGGTAAATAGATATTTCTTGGCAAAACTAAACTGAATTTTGCTTGTTAGGTTACTGCCAACAAAATTTGCCCTATCTTTAAAAAAAATTCATGAACCGCGCCTGATAAATTGATAGCACAAAAATTCTCAGATATTCCTTCGACTTATAGTGTAACGCTGCAACTGCTTGGGTTACGGTTTTGATGTCTCTTGACTAACCGATCAAACTACGGGTATAATTTATTTCAGAAACAATGTGGCATTGTTCCGATAAAGCTAGATACAAAACTGTTTTACTTGACCACAATCTGTACCTATTCATAGGCCAAGATATTCCGAAAGGACAGCCAATGCGGGTGTTCCTAAACTCCGCCGGACTAATGTACCAGCCATATTTACCATACATAAACTCCGCCGGCAGCTTCAAGAATCTTATACATAAACTCCGCCGCATAATTATGCATAATATTGTAAATAAAACCATAAACCTTCATTTCAAAAGGTCCACCGTAGCCATTCACCAACTTTGGATGATTTATTTTTATAGTCACTCACTAATCCCAACTTTTGAATTCTTCTCCAGAAACTTTGGCACAAATGGAATCGGCATCCTGTAATCCTAACATGTGGTAAAACGTTCCTTGCTGCATCATGGATGGCTTTTTCAAAGTCGGCAACGATTTCCTTGGGTTGGAAAATTAAGTTTAAACTCTGACACCTTGTGGCAATTGCTTTGAATGCTTGCATATACGCAGTTTTTTAAGCCGTGTAATGTGAAGAACTGAATAAAAAGTTTTGGGCACTAATCAAAAGTTCCATCTACAAAGATTTTTTCTGACTTACTCAAAAACTGGAGATTAGTTGCACATGAGAATATCAGAATCTTGTTAACTTCGTCGTTCTCCATTAAAAATGGTGCGTTTTTTATCGTTGTTATATTAGCATTTTTCAAATATTCTTGGATTTTTTCAACATATTTTGGCAGAGCAGGGAACACAGATTTTCGAGCATTATATATGTTATTTCTTATATATGTAAAATCCCTTGTTGTCAATTCATCAATGTTATCCGACGTTATTTCCATTCTAATTAGTTTGAGTGGCCTCTCGCTTATGTTTTCCACAGCTTTTCTTTTAATGCTGTTGGATATATGTTGCCTTCCTACATGTTTAGGTGGTTATGAGACCCATCCTTTTTGAATATGGTTGTGAGCTTCTCATCGACATAAATTTTAGAATTGCACTTCCATTTCACTTCAAACGAAGTCTCTTCGGCTCTATGAAACTTGTATCCATCTTCTACTATTAACTTGCTTCCACGTTGACCGGTGATCACTTCCATTCTTTTCACTTTTTCAAAAATAGACCTTCTTACTGGCTAAAACTAACTGATAATTCTCTTTCAATGTGACGGACTTAAAGAATTAGGCTTTTTTACCTGTTTGGGAATATAATTACCCAATACCAATATAAATAAATCTATAAAATCTAATCTAATTATTACCTACATCAACAAACCTAATTGATTTGTACAATTACCTGAAACAACCCCTAATTACCCCTGCGGCGGAGTTTATGGGTACTCCGTACAGGCCAATTTTCGAAATATACCTGTGACTGCTTTAATCCGGCGGAGTTCGTGAGCAGCCGCTGATGCAGACCCCCGAGTGGCATACCCGAACATAAAATAATAAATTGTATTCATAAAATATGATAGGCAAAGGCAGGCCATATAACATGACATTGCTGTATTATCTGCAGTAAATATTAAATAAAAAAGATAGACCCACTTCTCTGTCCGCTTGCCACTAAGTTTCTTTCTATATATTTTAACCGACACTAAATTCCACAAATCGTGGAAATCGTCCATAATTCTCAAAGAGACCAGATATAGATTCAAAGGGAAAAGTAAGATAACCAAGTCACGGTCTCAACAAATATATTTAATTGTGTATGGTTACACGTGTTTCACCCTTTTGGGACGGTCACCATTCACTAATTTTAATGACTGGCTAAGCTCCCATCTTCTTTCACATTTTCAGGCAGTTGAGCATGTGATCCCGTCGCATTCGTTTCACTGAATTTGTTGATCCGAGTGGCCCGACTACTCTCTGACATTTTGTTATTGTTGTTTACACATTTTTAAGGTTTGAATATGTAGTGCCTGTTTTTTCGTAATTTTTAAAATTCTAGGTAATTAGTGTTTTTAATTATTCGTGTATCTGGTAGTTAGGTCTCTTGTTTCAGGTCTGATGATGCCCGAAAGGGTGAAACACGTGTAACCATACACAATTAAATATATTTGTTGAGACCGTGACTTGGTTATCTCACTTTTCCCTTTGAAACTATATTCCACTATTTTATTTATGTAAATTTTTATTTTATTTATTAATTAGGATGTTATATATCATAAAATATAACTTTTAGAGACAAATTAAATTGCAACTTGCATCTAATGTAAAAAGGCTTTTATGTCTAATTCAAAATTTTTAAAGGTGATAAATGACAATTCTGAAAATTTGCCAGGGTTATTTCCAAAAATTTTCACATATTAATTTTCGAAAATTTTCAACAGTAATATACCGATAATCTGATAAGATCCCGAGAGCTTTAGCTCGGGTCTTATCTTTGATTATAAGTAAAAATTATATTGAGTAATTTTCTTAGAAAATCTAGTTTCGAGTGAAAACAACGGTATGAAGATAAGACGCCGTGTATTTTATTGGATAATTTACTGAACCCGAAATAAAAGCTGTTTGTGATAAAGGAAAATATGCAAACACATCATTATAATTTACTTTTTCTAATTTTGACATATAAAGTGACACTTTTTAAAACTGATTGACATTATGAAACGTCTTACTTTTTGTAACTAGTTGCATAAAGTAAAATTTTATGCAATTGGTGACGAAAAAGGTATTTCAAAATTAGTGACAAAAAGAATTATTCTATTTATTAAACTGTTATAATACAAGTTAAAACATAAATTATAAATTAATTAATTATTATAAATATTGATAACACAATTATTGCAATTATTCAAATTAATTCCCGACGACATATTTTTTTCATTGCTCGAACTTGCTGTTATTTGGGAAGCGACGCACATTGCATTAGATGTTTCACCAAATATTTATTGCGCTATAAGTTTTTTATTATTCATGGAATTTTCAACATATCCCTCCGCAACAGAGCTAGATTTCCAACCTCCGTGCCTCTTTAATTTTAAAAGATCAGCGCCACTGTCTGCTAGGAAAGTGGCAGAGCTTCTTCTGAAGCAGTGGCCAGTATATAGAACAGGATTTGAAAGACCAAGAAATTGTGCAATAACTTTTGGCAGACTGCTAAATGTGTTAATTCCCACAGGATTTCTGGTACATTTTCCATTCGCATATTTACAAAAAATCTGTTGTGTTTAAGAATCTGGGGACGCAACTTTATATATTTTCTTAATATTTCAACAAGATTCGTATTTTCAATGTCTCCAATGGTAATTGCACAATGCCGTATAACTTTTGTTTTTGAAGGTGGGATATCAACACGAAAATGGCTTCCTTCGTCTATAACATTTTCAACTGGAAGAAAAGTTAATTCTGCTTTTCTGCATGCTTCTGCCATTCCAATTATCATTGCAACCTTAGCCATTAAGTATTCTTTGTCATCAGCTTCCAATAAAAATTTGGCAAAATCTTTTTTAATAAAAACTACCACGTAACAAATTTTTCGTATGCCAAATCATAGACTGCCTTTGACTTTTTGGGAATTACTGATAATAGAGCATTACCTGCTGCCTCTTCAATATCGCTTGGTAGCTCTTCAGAACTTGAATGACTCATTTTTTAAAAATAAAACTAAAAATATATCAATCTCGCTAAAAACCTTCCGTTTAGACTTTTTTAGAAAATGTCAAACTGACAACTAACATGAAGTAACAGCAACAATAGCTATTTATGCCATCAGTTATATGTCAAAATTAGAAAAACTAAATTTATGTTTTCCAAATTTTTATCAATTATATTAAATTTTATTTTTTTATTACTTTCTTCAAAATTAGAAAAAATCTTGTATGCAATATGTTACGAAATGAAATTTTGTGTAACTTGTGAACGAACGAAGTGAGTTTCGCAAAAACTCACAAGTTGCACAAAATTTCATTTCGTAACTCATGGCATAAATAGCTATTTAAGTTTATAAAGGTATCACAACTAACAATTAATTAAAAATCCAAGACTAAATCAGACGCGTGGAACGTCAAAAATCAAATTCGTTCATCAATTGTCATCACGCTTGCCATGAAAACGCCAAAGCAAAGCCCACTGGGTTTAATATTGCAGACATTTTGTCAAAACATTTCTTTGAAAATCTCAATAATTAAGTTAAGTTTATGCCCTACAATCACCTCAAATACGTTGTGTGTCACTTTTATTTTGTAGGGGTAATATTTATTTATTAAACTTGATTTCTTAAAATAAATTACTATTTGTTTGACAAAAAGCTTGACAAATAATTAAATTCATTTCGCGTCATTATTTTGACGAAAGTGACAGGGAAATTTCCAGTGTAATTTGGCCGCCGGAAGTTCAAAAAGCATGAGTATTTCCGGAAATTTTTTTGTTGTCATGGTAGTGATTCAAAATGAAATCTACGACTGATTAGAAAAAGTAGGTGCAAAATTTTCACTTAAATTTTCACAAGGAAAATTTTCACAAGAAATATAGTAGTGCATAAAATATTTCCGGAAATTGGTGAAAATTTTGTCGAAAGCCAGTTTTTTAACAAAAACATGTATGCATAGCACCGGAAAAAATTCCAAACCCGTAGGGTGAGGGATTTCTTCTTCGGTGTTATGCAAGAATGCTTTTCTTTAAAAAAATTGACTGAAGACTAAATTTTTCAAAAATTGCCATTAGGAAATATTTTATGCACATGTTATGCTTGATAGGAAAATTCCCGAGTTTAATGAGTTATGAATTTTGGATAAACTGAATCATGTACGAAATATTCATAACAAAAAATTAAAAGGCGCCGGCGCGTTGGCGGTAGTCTTTAAATTCATTTTAGTAAATATAACAATAATATTGTCACGATAGGGAATCATAAGATCATAACATTTCATAAATCAATATATTTTTCATTTTAATATTCTAATCATTATTCGCGTTTATCGCCGGCCGTTCAACGCAACATGAAACCGACGCCGAGTTTATTAAATAAATCAAAACAGTTGCAATTATGAAATGTTATATTATTGTGGCGTCATCAAGTCGGTATAGAAACAAGGTACATGACCTAAGTCCATTGTCTCCCTAAAGTGGGAAAAATCGCTGACTTGATGAAACTACACATCGCGCTAGAAAAATATCGGACGGCACTAGTGTTCCGGTCGGTGAGAGATCCACGTCGAAATTAGTGAAATTTGGTTGGTCCCCCAGACGTCAGAGATGAGCATAAAATTTATGTAAGTATCATTTTATTGTCAACTGTGTAAAGGTCTAAATCCAAGTTTATTATTTGATTTTCTTGTAAGCCCTTCAGGAATTTATTATTTTATATTTTCAATAAATTTGTTTTCAAAACCGCTTTGTTTTTCTGATAGTCGCCAAGGTCCCGTGCTACCTTACGTCCCTCGTCACACCCCTAAAATCTGGGCGTGACATATGGTGGAGGCGCCGCTTTTTTCTCGGTATTTCTTTTTTAACCATTGACATATGGTGGAGGCGCCGCTTTTCTTTTTTTAACGAAATTTTATTTTCTTTTTTAACCATTGACATACGGTAATCGCGCCGGTCTTCCTTTTTTTACGAAATTTTACTTCTTTTTTAATCATCGACATATAGTGGAGGTGTTACGAAATTTTATCTGCCTTTTTAACCATTGAAAGATAGAGGCGCAGCACTCCTTATCTTTAAAAAATAAATTCATTTTTCTTTTGTTAAAATTCTGCGACAAACACAATTTTTTTTCTATACGTTAACGTCAATTTTTTTTTCAAAATTCTAGTAAATGTACTTTTATACAATAAGCAAGGACCTTACACTATTATTAAACATAATATAAGAGCATAACAAGGATTTAGGCCTTTCAAATATTTATTTGTGGTGAAGATTTAGGTTTTTTTTTCAGGGAAATATTTATTTACTTATTGTTTACTTATTGTTTTGCATATTTATCCACTGATTTATACTTTGAATTTTGTTGCGTAATAACATAAATATATATGATAACCTTTAAAACAATTTTCTACTATAAATGAGCGGTGACGATAGGGTAACAAGAAGCAAGGCCAAAGATTTAAAATTAAATACAGCGGCTGCAAAATTGGTTTCAAACTTTCGGCCAACGCACAGAAGTACCGAAATCAATCCGTTTAGAGCGAATACAAGCTTAAGCAGAAGTCCTTCGCGTTCGGCCTCACCCTCAGTAGGGAACGTATTCACATTTGAATTACCGTATAATAAATCTAAGACAGAAGTAGACCTAGACATCGAGAAGTTACAATTACCAACAACAAGACAAGACAAAAACCCCGACCACCCATTATCCGTTATCCATCAAACCGACCTAACCCCACTTCTTCTACCATCACCCCTTAACGGCCCAGACGACAAAACTCCAGTACAGACGGACACCGTCAAAACTAAAAACAAACAAATACAGGCTCAGACAGGGACAGTAACGAGTGTAACTGACGTACATACAAATATATATAACCCACGACAAGGTAATTCAAATCTAAATACAATGGCCAATACGACAATTGAGAACGCATTCGCAGAAGCAAAAAATCCCGCCACCCCAAAATTTATATCGCCACCCACATTTGACCCTAGCCTGGACTCCCCAGTAACTTTCCTATCAAAATATGAAAAGATCGCAAATTGCAATGGCTGGAGCGACTCATTTAAAATCGCATATTTAGGAAACTTCCTGGAGGGCCCCGCAAGCTATTGGTACGCGGAATATACGGGAAAACGGCAAAACAAAGATAACGATTGGCTCAAAATAAAAAAGGACCTAATTAATGAATTTAGCGGCGAACAACCCATGCGTAAATTAAAATTTAGATTTAACACGCGAAAACAGAACGACAACGAGGATATTAAAAAATATTATTATGATTTGCTAACCCTAGCACGGGAAATTGATCCCACAATAAATTTCGAAACGTTTAGAGATCATTTTGAAAACGGCTTACATTCGTCTTATTATGAAACGTATTATTTAATGAGCACAGCGAACATGGGATTCGAAGAACTAAAAACCTTGATTTTAAAATTGAGTGAAATTAGAGAAAGAGCACTAGTCGAAAGAATGACAGCGCAAACATCATTGCTGTCAATCACGGACTCACCACCATCACAACAAAGAGGACCTAATTTCAGCTCAAGTCATCCACGTGGTAGAGGGGGATATAGATATACCAATAATCCTCCGCCACAAAATTATAACAATCCAAGATTCGACCAAGCCCAAGGAAGAGGACAAGGTTTAGAAAGGAGCCTCACAAATTACAGAGGAGCACCAAGGGGATACAGGGGTTCCCAACGGGGAAACCACCAACGAAACCAATATGGCAGGCAAAGAGATAACTATTATAGCCCTCAAAGAAACTACTATGACAGAGAAAGAAACTATAGCCGAGATAGAAACTATAATAGAGAGAGAAATAATAGTAGAGAGAGAAACAATAGCAGAGAAAGAAATACGAGCTATGGTAACAGCTATAATAGAAACAGAGGCAACAGACAGCAAAGGGATGAAAATTACCTGCCAAATACAAGGTGCCACGATGGAAGGCCACGATGCAATGATTGCAATAGATGTGGGCACTACGCATGTGATCGAGATGAGAATAGACAAGAGAGAAGAGTCTCATTCTCACGATCAAACTCCCCAAACGCCAGCGGACGACTCAATTAGAGGGCCCAAAAGAAGTCGTCCTGCACTCAATGGGCAACAGTCAAAATATTTTATTAGTATTAGGATGTGTAAATAACAATTTAAATATAAACATAGTTTTAGACACGGGTTCAAGTCAATGTGTGGTAAATAAGAATTTAGCGGGAGATATAGAGCCCTTAGAAACAAATTTAAATTTAGTCACAGCAGGAGGTAATAAAATTGTACCTTTAGGTACAACCAATGTAAAAATAAACTTAGGTAAATTATCAGGGTATGTTACAGCATTAGTAGTAGAAAAATTGTCAAAACCACTAATACTGGGTACGGACTTCCTAATAAAAAATAAAGCAAAAATCGATTTCGATCAAAAAACCGTACGACTTCAAAATGGAAATGTACAGACCACTTTATTTTTTCAAAAGTCAACCGAAACAAATTGTGGAAAAAACGAAAAACCCTCGGAAGGATTCGAGATATACGAGCAGCTCTCAACAATAGAAGAAGAAGACAGCGAAGAAAAAATGTATAAAGTAACAGTTGATGAGGACTATATTCTCAAACCAAATGTAAATGTGAAAATTAAATTGGACACCAAAATGAATCCATTAAACATTGAGACGATAAAAAATATGATATTTGAAGAAAACGAAAAATTTTTAAGGCCACGGGGTATGATTCTAGAAACTTCCCCATATTTTTCAGAGAATAAATTGATAATAAATATAATAACTAAGAGTCATCAACCCACAAAAATTTTCAAAGGAACAACACTTGGATATCTAAGAAATACCACCCTATATAACCTCCAAGAAGCACCTTTATTATATGTTGAAGAAACCGATGACGACGAGAAGGTTACCATGAGTGACCATAAAATAGACCATATCGAAAACAAAAACATAAAAATGGACCTGAAAAAACTACTTGTAAAATATAATGACGTTTTTTCCAAAACGCCAAAATACATGGGAAAAACAGACCTAGTGGAACACAGCATAGATGTAGGAGATGCCCAGCCAATAAAAACTAGAGCCTACAGAGTGTCCCAAAAAGAAAGGGAACTAATAGACCAACAAATAAAGGAGATGGCAAAATACAACATTATAAGGCCTAGTAATTCTCCATGGGCAAGTCCAGTCGTGCTAGTGAAAAAGAAATCAGGCGAAACAAGATTTTGCGTGGACTATAGGCGACTTAATGACGTCACTAGAAAATCGGCCTATAATATCCCAAACATAGATGACATTTTAACCTATTTGGGCAACGCAAAATACTTTTCTTCCCTAGACATGTTTTCTGGATTTTGGCAAGTTAAAATTAAAGAAGAATCAAAACCATATACTGCTTTCCAGGCACAAGGTCATGGACTTTGGGAATTTAATTATATGAGTTTCGGACTATGCAACGCGCCTGCGTCGTTCCAATTATTGGCAGATTTGGTATTTAGAGATTTAAAATGGAAAGAAGTACTTATTTACATGGACGACATAATATTATTTTCAGAAACAATGGAAGAACACATAGAAAAACTCGAAAAAGTCTTCGCACGTCTTCGTGATGCGGGTCTCACACTAAAACCCAGTAAATGCGAATATCTTAAAGAAAAAATCAACATTTTGGGATATACAATCTCAAAAGATGGCATTCTCCCGGATGACAGAAAACTAGTCGCAATAAAAAATTTTCCAACACCAAAATCAATTAAAGACATTCAAAGTTTTGTGGGTTTGTGCAATTATTACAGGAAGTTTATAAAAAATTTCTCAATTATTGCTCACCCGTTACATCATGCAACAAAGAAAGACACTGGTTTCATATGGGAAGAAGATCAAGAGAAAGCATTTGAAACGCTTAAACAAAAGCTATGTACCGCACCAGTCCTAGCTCACTACAACCCAACAAAAAGTTGCGAGCTACGAGTGGATGGAAGCCTAGTCGGAATTGGAGCAATACTTCTACAGGAAGGAGAAGACCAACAACTACACCCAATAGCATATGCAAGCAGAAGTCTCTCAAAGTCAGAGAAAAACTATACAATAACAGAAATAGAAGGCCTAGCAGCCATATGGGGATTGACATATTTAAGACACCTGATATACGGAAAACCAGTACGGATAGTGACTGACCATCACGCGCTCTGTTGGCTGAAAACGTTGAAAGATCCAACGGGTAGACTAGCTAGATGGTCTATAAAACTATCAGAATTCGACTACACAGTTGTGCATAAAAGTGGCATAGCTCACCGAGATGCTGACTGCATAAGCCGATATCCTGTACTAGGACCCGAAGAAGACCAAGAGATAAATGAAGTACCTACGTTTCTCATGGAGTCAGAGGACATAGCTAAACTGCAGCTCGAGGACTCAGATTTAAAAGAATTAATACAAGCCCTCGATGACCCAGACAGTGCACCAATAGGTACCCGAAGAAGAACAAAAAACTTCAGACTAATAGATGGCGTACTATATAAAATAAACCCAAGTAATGAGGGTAAGGAGAACTTACTTGCTATCCCAAAAAGTCTGATAGGAGAAATAATTTTTAGTCATCATTCAGAACCATTAAGCGGACACCTAGGAACAGCTAAAACCCTATACAAAATTAAAAACAGATATTATTGGGAAGGATTACAGAAAGATGTAGAAAAATTTATCAAGGGATGCCCAGATTGTCAGGCGAGAAAAGGACAACAAAATCGAAAGCCAATTGGACTCTTGCAACCTATTCCTGTAGGAACACCTTTTGAAAGGATAGGCATCGACCTTTTAGGCCCATTTAGAAAAAGTAATGCCAACAACACAGTTATTGTAGTAGCCACAGACTACGCTACACGTTGGGCAGAAACAAAGGCGTTACCAAATGGAAAAGCCGGCCCAATGGCAAAATTTATTGTTGAAAATATAATAACTAGACACGGAGCACCAAAATATCTACTTAGTGACAAAGGAAAAGTTTTTCAATCGGAACTAGTAAATGAACTCTTGAAACAAATGGGAACAATAAAACAATTCACAACAGCATATCACCCTAGCACGAATGGTTTGACTGAACGGTTCAATAAAACATTAGCTGACATGCTGTCAATGTACACCAATTCAAACCAAACCAATTGGGACGAATTTTTAAATCATGTCACATTCGCTTACAATACTAGCAGGCAAGACACAACGCATTTTTCGCCATTCATGCTTGTTTATGGCAGAGAAGCAATCTTACCGACAGAGGCCAACATGATCAGTTCAACAGAACCATCAAGCAGCCACAATATGCGAGAGAAAGCCTTGGCAGTTAGAAATATGGCTGTAGAAAACATTGAAAGAAAACAAAAAATAGATAAACTAAGGTACGACACCAGACACAGACATGTGGAATACCAAGAAGGTGATCAAGTAAAAGTTTTCACACCCATAAGAAAAGTGGGTAGAAGTGAAAAACTTCTATTAAGATGGTTCGGCCCATATTACATTGTGAGAAAGCTTTCAGATGTGGACTACGAAATCCAAAAAGGTATATCAAAAAATTCGAAAAAGGACATAGTTCACATTAGTCGCATTCTACCTTATTATGACCCTTGGACACCTGTTCCTACCCCTGAAGTTTAATAACTGTAAATACAAATAATGTACAGAATAACCCCACCCCTCAGAAAAGTGTAACATAATTCTTCATCAGAATAATGAAAAGTTACCAACCCCAATTCATACCCACCTCGACTTGTAAATAATACTTGTACAGTGTAATCAATAATTTAACCCTGATACTACTACTAATGAAAATACCCTGGTACAAATTTCAATGAAATTACCTCACTACGATAGAAAAGTAATAAAAATATATTATATCGATGAATATAGATCAATATTATGATCATACAAAATAAAATAGATAATAGATATGGGCTATAGATATATTAAATATAAAAATAAAAACAAAAAACAAAAAAAAAATCATATAAGTATAAATAAAATGTACAGTATGTAAATATACAAGCGCTCTAAAGTTACAAGAGTTATTTCAATTACTCAAAATGGGTTTACTTAAATAGATAATTTAAAACAACAATTTTTCAATTAAATGTTAAAACAATTTTATTTCAATAAGTTTTAAATAAAATAATAATGACATACGTATCGTTAGGCTATCATTAAACTAAAAAGATATAAAAAATACTTTTATTATAGTCATAGCAGCATCGTAAACAATACCATTATAATTAAGTATAGAATACAGAGAAAAACATAAAAATAATCTAAATATTATCCCAATATAAAAATATTTTCTTCAACAGATGTGTGTTACTAATAATTTCAAGCGGACAATTAAGAATACAAGAGGGTGCACCTGAGACATATAGTGTAGAAATAAGTGCTGGAGCGTTCTGGAAACCCCTTCCAGAAACGATTACATATGAAGCTACAATTCCAATAACATATAAAACTGAGTGGACAGTCGACAACATAACAGAAACACCATCCTTACAAACAATATGCAAAGACCAAACAACAAAAAGTGAAGAGTGCATCGTTATACACCACCTTAATGAACTCTCCGGGTCATTCTCCAGAGAACTCGAACTTCTAGAAGAAGGATGGAGCATATCGTCAATGCATATTGAAAAGTCCAATAGAAAGAAAAGATCCTTAGATTTTATTGGACAAGGATTTTCATGGTGTTGTGGTCTAGCCACTCAGGAAAAACTTAATTTGGTAGCCGAGAGCGAAGAGAAGTTAAAGCAAAGATTAAATTCAATTGGACAAGGACTCTCTCAAACAATAAAAGAAATAAGTGAAAACTCGAAACACTTTAAAGAATATGAAAAATTATTAACAAACACTTTCAAACAAACAGAGTTTAGAATGAAAGCAATTGAGCAGCAGACAGAGGACATTCAGAATAGGATAATAAAGACAATTAACCATCAGGAAACAATGTCCTTAATATCCCTTTACAACGAATATCTTAATCTAAAGAGGACCATCTTATTAACCAGGACAATACGTAGACATACCATCGTAGATTCATGCAAACATCACAAAATACCAGCATCAATTGTAAACCCAGCAGTCCTCCAAAAGGACCTGCAAAAACTGGAGGAAGAAATAAGAAATTCTGGTCAGGAGTTAGCTATCCCTGTCACAGAAATTTTCAAATATTTTAAACTTCCATTTGCAGATTGTTCTTTCACACATTCCAAACTCTTTATTCACATAAAAATTCCTATAATTCAGAGCAGACAGCAATGGGAACTCTACGAACTAGTAACCACTCCATTTGCATGGTATAACCAGACCTGTACCATACCCCATCAAACGTTATTCCTAGCAGTATCAACTGACCCCTATACTGAAAAACATCATATTAGACAAATTTCCGGTACAGGGCTCCATCAGTGTAAACCTTACCATGACAAACTATGTTTCATCCCAAGATTTTCAGCAGATTCAATTCAGGGTCCAGAATGTGCTAAAAAGCTGTATGAAGGCAGCACTGTCCATGAACTTAGCCACCATTGTCCCATGAATTGTCACTCTGCAACTTCTATGATCATATCTGAAATTTATGATGAACATTACACCTTAACCCACCCAAAAGGAGATACTCACATCACCTGTGGCTCAGTTACTAACAGAATACCCATGAGTCACAAACATCAAGGCTCAATTAAAATCCATCTACCCTGTAACTGTAAACTTCACTCCGAAAATGAAACTATAATTCCAAAGAGATTCCCTTGCCCTGATAAAATTACAACTACAGCAAAAGTCATTCATATAATCCCTGCAACTTGGTCAAATTTAAAAACTTTCATACTAAACCCAAAAATACAAAATAGTTTACCCACATATAAAGATATTCACGAATGTTTAAATACAAATTGGACACTAAAAATTCCCCACCTAAATTTAACCTCAACTGACACTTCGATTAAAAATATTTTAGACTCCATAAATAAAATATATCCCCAAATCAGTTCATATAGTGAAACTTACGGTATACACAGTGATTCACTATTCTTAATTTGGAATATAGTTCTTTCCGTTGCAGTAGCATATCTCTTCTTTAGTCGGAACAGGTTACTCCTAGCAGCAACAATACCCACTGCACGCGCAGAATCGCCAAGTTCCTCTGTGAGTCATGACGCCTTTTTCGGTATCTTGTGCACATGTCTAATAATCTTCTTGTCATATTTAATCTATCGAACCTTCCTCTGCTATTGCAGAAAACCTGCAATTAATGGAAAAATCAACCTCGACAATCAAACCGAAAATGTAGAAGAAATTGAACTTTCAACAATGTCTTCTACTCATTCCTCAAAACCAAATTGTAATAAAAAATATACACTGGAAATACTTGAGCATAAAAACCTTCTACTACTGTCTCCTGGTAATAAAGTTATGGCACAGATTCAGTGCATCGAAATATAAAATATTTCAATTAAATTTTTCCAATAAGGGTTAGTATGCCCGACCCATATTGCAAATATTTAATACATTAGTCAGTGTTTCACCTTGTTATTTACGCCAACACTAAGGCCAAAGTGTTTTAGATAAATATCATCGTAATTCACAAGACTTAGCCCCGGGGACATTAAGATTTCACAATAAAAAAGTCTGACACATGATGATGAAAAGTTGACAATCAATAAAAATAATGAGTTTAAATATAGCAAGTAAATAAAGCAAGCAACTATGAAATATGTTAAAAGCTAAAATAAGCTACTTTTATAAGTACTTTTATTATGTATGTTTATATTATATAAAGAAAATATGAATCCTGCAAAAGGCAGAAGTAAGATTAAAAAAAAAAAAAAAAATATTATAGCGTAGGTAGGAGATGGGGGTATATAATCGGTAGAAGGCTTTTTCAAGTATTATCCAAAATCCTACGCAAGGAAAAATATCAATGCAAAAAATAAATGCATTTATAAATAGTAATTTCAGAAAATGACACAATCGAGGATACAATTTTTATAGGTAGATCAACCTAACCTCAAATCTTTAGGTACCAAACCTTTGACATTTCAATTTTACAGCAACTCAAAATGCAATGCTAATAAATAATATTATTTCTACAAAAATTCAGTAGCAGACGAGATAGAATACAAAAGAATTTATCAAACAAAGATTTAATTAGCAAATTATCAATTTAAGTACTTGATTTAATAATCTAAATACAATAAATAAACCTCAAACTCTGCATTGCCTGCTATTTCTTTATTTTTCTATTGATAGTTGTTAAATATGAATATGAATAATATGAATTAAGATAGTCTAATGTAAATTTTCAAGTAATCAAGTCATTTAACTAACGCTATAAGTTTTAATTCTGAATTTTCTTTTAACAAAAGTATAGGATATTCAAAATATCAAAAACCCAAATGCAAATGTAAATAAGATTTTAATTATCTAAGCATTTTAGCGCTAGAAAGTGCAATATTCTGGCATTAATAAATAAAAAATATATAAAAAATAATTGAAAACATTCAGAGATTTTAGATAAAATATTAAGCAAAAAATAGGAGCATATACTTACTCTTTGTTTCCTTCTTTTCATGTAAACACTGCTGCACTACCACGAAGCCACCTGGTCGGACACCTGTTCCATCCTCAATCAGTATTGCTGTCGGCCCCAACACTAGAGACAGAACAGCCATTGTACAGCAAGCACGACTCAGTATTGTTGGTATCCAGCCTTTACTGCCAAGACACATCGATGCCTGCTGACTAAGCTACACTATCACAATCCAATCATAGAAGTCTTCATCAATTCATGCCCAAGTAGATGAAACACTAAAACCGCCATTCATCGACACTAACTATGCACCACGACCGAAAAAAGAAAGCAAGGCTGCTAATAACGAAACAATTGGCAAATCAAGAAGATGTACACTGCATCACTTGAACTATCACTATAACACTTCACAAACACTAGTGATTGCCAATATAGACGATTTTCTTCAAGAAAAGCCATTAATCGCGCCGTTTCCCGAAGCCTTGCATCGCAACACTGGAATTTGCAACATTTGCAAATTTCAAATCATCCAGCAAGCATCCAATTTGAGGTTAGCTTACAAAACGACTCTTGTAGCAACAAAACAGATGTCCAGCACAGAGGAATGATAGGTGATCGCTGTCGCGTCTAGCAACAACTAAGGATCACAGAAGAAAAAAGGGCTTTATAGGGCAACAACCACAGAGGAAGGACCCAGTATGGCATCGGCTGTCTACGCAATAGGCCTTGGCACCAACATCGACGATGCATTCCGTCGATAGAGCACCCACAGCTACGGCGTGCTTCAACCACTCGGCCAATGGACCCAACCGCGCGTTGGCCCACCATCTAACCATTGACGACACGACAGGACCGTACCCAGGCACGGACTTCATTTTGGTGTAGTGACCAAGTGCAAGCGAAAAGTGTTTAGGGACAATTAAGATGTTTCATTTTATATAAAGTTTGTTTGTTTTGTTGTTGTTTGATATTCAATGATATTTTTTTCTTTATAAATATAATACATTTACTCATAAAAGAAGGGAAGTGGAGCCAACTTTTGAGTCAATATTAAAATTTTTTTTTCATACACTTCAATTTTTTAAATAATGTAACCTCTACTTCCTTTCGGCCATCGCTGGGGGCCAGCTCTTTTAAGACCGGGGGATGTGTCACGATAGGGAATCATAAGATCATAACATTTCATAAATCAATATATTTTCCATTTTAATATTCTAATCATTATTCGCGTTTATCGCCGGCCGTTCAACGCAACATGAAACCGACGCCGAGTTTATTAAATAAATCAAAACAGTTGCAATTATGAAATGTTATATTATTGTGGCGTCATCAAGTCGGTATAGAAACAAGGTACATGACCTAAGTCCATTGTCTCCCTAAAGTGGGAAAAATCGCTGACTTGATGAAACTACACATCGCGCTAGAAAAATATCGGACGGCACTAGTGTTCCGGTCGGTGAGAGATCCACGTCGAAATTAGTGAAATTTGGTTGGTCCCCCAGACGTCAGAGATGAGCATAAAATTTATGTAAGTATCATTTTATTGTCAACTGTGTAAAGGTCTAAATCCAAGTTTATTATTTGATTTTCTTGTAAGCCCTTCAGGAATTTATTATTTTATATTTTCAATAAATTTGTTTTCAAAACCGCTTTGTTTTTCTGATAGTCGCCAAGGTCCCGTGCTACCTTACGTCCCTCGTCACACCCCTAAAATCTGGGCGTGACAATATACGAAAAAATATAATGAAATAATACGGCTAATAATATCATAAAATATACATTAATTAAATTAATAACTCACTCTCTAAGGTTTTCTAGTATCTAAAAACCGGTCATAAATTTTCCGTCATAACTTGGAGAAAAGATATTCACTATACAAAGTCATATTTCTCTGTCAGATCCCGTCCTACCACTGACTGCCGAAACCGGATTTGTCAATTTGCAAGCTGGCTTGCAAGTTCCGCGTTCCGCGCTAAAAATGCCTTTGATTGTCACATCCGGGATGTTTCCTCCCTACGGTCCCCTCTTTTTAAAAAGAGGATTTATCGCGATCGTTTTTTAGATCAGGAAAATTATATAATTTAGGGAAATTTGGAGGAAATATGAATTATTAAACTTTTTATTTATTGTACTAAATAGAGGACCATTTAAGTATTACGCAAATCTCGGGGTTAGGGAGAGATCAGATTTTCGTTATTTTTGCTGGCAAGAATAAGAACATGAGAACGATTTAATATAAATGAAATAATTTTAAATAAATAAACCAATATTTTAATTTGTCATTAAATTCTTTAGGCACAATTCAAAAAATCACATTAGTCACAAGTGCGGAGAAAATGGAGAGGGGTCCAACGATATTTTTTCTTAGAAGTCACTTTTGATCATAGCCAATGGTTTTGGCAGGGACAACGTTTGTTTTAAGACATCTTGGTTCGAAACAGGCGATTTTGATAAGGACAACGTTTTTTTTTGTAGAGTAGTCCCTTTTGCTTGGAGCACAAGATTTTAACAGGAAAAAAGTTTTTTAGAAGTCACTTTTTTTCGGAGCAGAAAGTTGTAACAGGGACAATGTTTTATTTCGAAGTCACTCTTGATCAAGGCAGAAGGTTTCGACAGGGACAATATATTTGTTTTAGGAGTCACTTTTTATTGAAGCAGAAAGTTGTGAGAGGGCCAATGTTTTATTTAGAAGTCACTCTTGATCAAGGCAGAAGGTTTCGACAGGGACAATATATTTGTTTTAGAAGTCACTTTTTATTGAAGCAGAAAGTTGTGAGAGGGCCAATGTTTTATTTAGAAGTCACTCTTGATCAAGGCAGAAGGTTTCGACAGGGACAATATATTTTTTTTAAGTCACTTTTTATCGGAGCAGAACGTTTGGACAAGGACCACATTTTTTCTTTTAAGACGCCACTTTTGATCGGAGCCGAAGATTTTGACGGGAAAAACGTTTTTTAAAAGTCACTTTTCATCGGAGCAGAAATTTATGACAGGGACAATGTTTCTTTTAGGCGTCACTTTTGATTGAAACAAAAGGTTTTGACATGGAAAATGGTTTGTCTATAAGTCACTTTCAAGCGAAATAAAAGATTTTGATAGGGAAGACAATGTTTTTTTAGGTCAATGTTAATCTTAGCAGAAGGGTTTCACATCGACAGCATTTCGACGGACAACTTTTTTTAAAAGTCACTTGTGATCGGAGCGGAAGGTTTTGACAGAGATAACGTTTCTTTTAGAAGACACCCTTGATTGCAGCAGAATGTTTTGACAGAGACAACATTTTTTTAGAAAACACTTTTGATCGGAGCTGAATGGTAATAACATGGACAACGTTTTTTTAGAAATCAGTTTTGATCGAAGCAGAAGGGTTTGACAGAGCCGAAGATCTTTTTTCATAAGTCACTTTTGATAGGAGTAGAATCCTTTGCGAGGAACTTTTTTAACCCCTACTGCCTCCCCCTCTTTGATTACTCGTCTAATTACTATGACAGTGACAAATAATCGTCGGTCGGTCAGAACACCGTCGACTGGTTAACGCATAATGTACGTGAGTTAGTTAGAAAGCGTATTTTTTAATTATTGTCTTAGTAAACACTTCAATACTTTAAAAACTGAAACTGTAAATAAATTCTATTTTTCCTTCTAGGGGGTTGGGTCAAAATCAAAACTTTCGATATGTAAAAAATATAATCTTAATGCTCAATTTTATAAAGTGCTCTTAAACCAAGGTTCAAACCGAAGGATAATTCTAAAATCGTAGATTAATAATGAGGGGTTGACAGCAAAGTTTAATTTAAGTCATAACTTGTTCTACTGTTACATTCTATTAAGTTATGACCCTATTATTTAACTCAAACGTTGCTATCAATTCCATATTATAAAATGACTATTATTGATATTTCTTTAATTTAAACTCGACCTTGTTGTTTAAAGAAAAATCGAGTTAAAAGTAATTTTTCTGATCATAACTTAATATAATGTAACATAACATAATAGGTTGTTGAACAGCAGTAGAGTTTTGGACTCGCATTGTCTTTATTTGTTTTGATTCACTACGTTCCAACTGGTAAGCATCTCCAGTCGTCTTTAGGTGAATACTGTTAGGCCGTTCGCACACAGAGCGACTAGAAAGAAACAAATTACAAACTTAAATCACCAACCAGTTACCACAACCAGTTGTTGTCCATATATTTCAATGAACATCCGCACACAACGCAACTAGTTGGTAACGTTACCAACTAGTTGCGTTGTGTGTTCATTCATAGTGATTCAAAACAAATAAAGAGAATACAAGTCCAAAACTCTACTGCCGTTCAAGAAACGTCATTGTATACAACCTTTAGGGAGACAATAACAAGTTATGATGTTGATTACTCCTAAATTGAACTTTGCTGTCAATCCCCCATTATAAATAGACCATAGGTTTAAAAGGACTTCATAAAATTGGGCCTAAGGGATAGAAATTTTCCAAAAGAAAAATCGGGCCTTCTATTTCCTGGACTATTGCAACATGTCATGTTACAGAACTGAACAATAAGGGTTCATTTTCTTGTCAGCCCTTTCAAGAACCAATCCGCTTTTCTCGCATAATTTAAAATCGCTTGGCTGACACTTTTTCTGATATAATTTTTCGTTGCACTTGCTCTGGTTCGTTATAGAATACTTACTCGTTTTGAAATGCGAGATAAAATTTTCCCTGGAAAATGACATTTGACTCTTTATTGTAAGAGATATTTTCCTTCGGAGATTTTTAGTTTTATTAAAAAGTTACTATCGTTGAATCTAAAAAATAGGTAAGTTTTGAAGGTATAATTTTTAAGAATTTAGGATTCTGTCAAATGAGGAATACTTTTTTTCCTACGACTGCCTATAAAAATAAGAAAAAAGCATAGTTAATTTGGCTAGAAAGCGCCATATATCACACGCGTGCTGAAAATTCAACACTAGTGTTGAAATACAAGGCACACACTATTTAATTTAAACATATGGTCCCAATTTGACAGACCACCCATATTTATAAAAAAGAAAAATTTTTAGAAAGCAGTAATTGTAAAGTGTTTAACTTATTTATCATGTATCTCTTGTCTACAGATCGCCAGGTCACAGGTTCAAATTTCAGAATATTTTACTTTTTTTTATAAAAACATTAAATAATTTATAGAATTATTTTGAATTGAAATCTTCCTTGTTGGGTGGATTTTTTAAATTTATGTTTAATATATCTTTTCTTGATTAAATTTAAAATTTTTCATTCTGATTAATCTAGAAGTCAATCCAGGATTAGTTCTTCCTATGATATATAAAATATGAAAAAATGAAAAAGTTAAACTACAAATAAAGGAAAAGCCTATTGACAAACTATAAAACCAGATATTAAGTGGAACATAATCCTAAGTATGTTAATTTAAACACTAGTGTTGATAACTTTTCAACACTAGTGTTGAAATATTTTTTTCATAAATCAAAGACTTTTTTAATAATTCTTTGTGGTCGTAGGAAAAATAGTATATATTATTCGTGTGAAAGTAGTTATTCTAAAACTCGGAGAATTTCCCCACTCGGCTGACGCCTCGTGCTAAATATCTCCTTTTTTTAAAAGAATCACTTTCATAACTCGTTATGTAATATACTATTTTATCACTCTCAACTGAAATACTAAGGAGAATAATGGATTTTAAATAGAAAAATAATGCATTTTTAAAATTGAATTATGGTAATTATTTTCATTTACTTCGTTTAAGTGTTAACAGCACATTACGATCAGGTCAAAAGGGTAATCCTACCTTATTATTTGACAATTATTTTTAAAAATACATACCCGTAATTATTTTTTGAAATTGCATGAATTTTGGCTTGACTTTCAATTTTTTTAATATGCCTCTTATTGATTTTCAAAAAATTCAAAAGAGTATTTAAGGTTTCAGTTATTTATAAAATATAAATATATTTCAATAACTTCAGATAACTAGATCAAACACAATTCCTGGTTAAAAAACCTTCAAACTTTTACCCGTGTATTTTTAAAAGTAAGAATCCTCTTAATTTTTACCTTTTACTCAAAGTTAGTAAGTCTTTAACCGGACAAGCCCCATTAAAAGGCAATTTTCTTGCTGGATTAATTACAGGCGCCGATGTAATCTTTTCTATAAAAATAACCTAACATGAACCACCCACATGTTTATTGTCCCATTTAATAATGGTAGAGTTGAGGTAGAGACAAAGTGCCTTTTCTATATTGGTTGGCGTATTTCTTACAGTAATTTTAATTAAGAGTTAAATTTCTATCTTCAGAACATCACATTTTTAGTTGAATATTTTAAGAGTTCATTACTCACACTCATTTATCACTGAATATCTCCAATTTGAGACATGGAATTTACTTCCATTTGAAATAAATCACGCATCCTGAAACTGTATTTCTTACAGTAGCGGATTCAGAATTTTGATGAGGGGAAGAAGAGGTGATGCGGACGACTAAAAAAAAGTGACTTCGCAGAAACAATGGGTAAACATCTATTATACGCTCACCACGTCAAAATTAATGATTTTTTCAGGAATGATGTATTTTGGGGTGTAAATTTCGAACCTAAATACGATTTTAGTGGAAATGTTTAGTGTTTGAGATATTCCTTCTTAAAGTGTTTATTTTTTTATGGTTTCATGTATTTTGGGGCGTAAATTACGAATCTAAATACGATTTTCGTGGAAATGTTTAGTGTTTGAGATATTCCTTCTTAAAGTGTTTATTTTTTTATGGGTTCATGTATTTTGAGGCGTAAATTACGAATCTAAAAATGATTTTCGTCGGTTTTTGAGTTACTCCTTCTTAAAATGTGGCATTTTTATGGGTTATGCAGATTGTTCAAGGGACTATTTGAAACATCCTAAAAAAAGATCAAGCTTGAGGTAGTTTTGAAAATGTAATTAAACGACCTTTTACTTCCCATTTAAGATTTTGGGAGTTGTTTTCGCTAGATTGTTGATATAGTTGAAATGATAACCAACTTAAAAGCCCCGTTGGAAACAAAGTTGACGTGGTATCAGTTTGAAGATTGAAGAGATAACGGTGTTTCTTGAATGGTAAGAAAGATTTTGAACTTGCATGGTCTTTATTTTTGATATAAATCACAATGTTTTAACTGGTAAATATCTCCAGTTAAAACGTTATGATTTTAAACAACTAATGGTAATAATATTAGTCCAAAACCCTTCTATCAAAGTTGATTTTTTTTTGCGGATCTCCATATTTCGTAGAAGGGCTCAATAATTACCTACGTTATCAAAATGTTTATACCGGTAATAAAGAAATTTACTTAAATAGGGGACAAAAGAAAAAATACCTGGGACAATAAAGTCCATTTGGCTGTCATTTACTTGCTATCGTCATAAAGTCACCACTTTATAAAGAATGGTTACTTAGCTCAAGTAAACAAAAATGTTGTATTAGCAAAATCACTAATCATCGGCTATAAAGAGACTTTGCTAAAACAATAAAGATACTTTTTTCTACTCCCACATGGAAATTTACTGTTTTCGTTACATTTAAGTGGGCTATTCCAGTGAACTGTGCGGCAAAATTTCATAACAATCCCAGATAGGCAATGAATCTGACCAATCACAGTAGTCAATTACAGAAAAGCCATTGTTGTTCTTAAAAGTACTGACCAATCACAGTATATTATTTTTACTGAGGCTCCGCCTTCTTTTTCAAGACACTAAATTATATAATTTCAATGCATATGGTACAATTTGTTATTAATTTGTTCAATATAATAAAGTCTAGACGCATTTATAATAGATTTATCAATAATGCAACCTGCTGAATGTGCATAGAAAATTAATTCCATGTAGCATCATTTACCGGTTGGTTTTCCAATAATTAGTTTAACGATTCGATAGTCGAGAGGTAGAGCGTTTTACTATGGATCCAATGGTAGTGAGTTAGAGCCCGACAACCTGAAAACTTTTTTTTACATTTTTTAGCATAAGGTTTGTAAGTTTCGTCGTAGAAAAATATACTGTTCAACTCGAGTGGATTGTCCATATTGCCCTCGGAAGTTTGAGCACTCCGCCTACGGCGTCGTGCTCAGTTTACTTCCTCGTGCGATATGGACATCATATCCACTCTTGTTGTACAAACTACTATTCTACGCCCTCTGAATCGATTATAACATTTTGCCTCATTAGAAAGATTTTTTATTTATTTCAAAAAAGTTATTTGCTGTGTCAGAATGTATCTACTTACATCAGGACATCTTTTTTAGCTAAGATAACAAATAAGCATTGCTATAATAGTAAAGTGGTTTATTATGAGAGCGCCACTTATTGGCTACAATATTTGGGGTGGCCCGATGGGTGGCCCAAAAAAAAAGCCGTATATCTTGTTGAATTTTTAATATACTGTAGAGAACACATTTATATAAACCAACCTTTTTTTACTCTGAAACTTAGTAAGTTTCAAAAAATTATGAATCATTTAAAATAGTGCTATTAAATATAGTGGCGTATTTAGGGGGGGGGGGGGGGGGGTACCGGGCTGCGAAAGCGAACTTTGGGCGTGGCCTCGATAATTTTTCGCCTGCGGCGCTTTTCCACCTTCTTCCCTAGGTGCGATATCATCAAATACATGTGGTCCCGACTGTCCCTTTCTCCAGAAAAAAATATATTCTACTTACGCCCACTGCCCCCCCCCCGAGCATATTTTCTGGCTACGCCCCTGGTTGAAGTGGTGTCTGTTTGAAGGTTGGAGACAATAATGTTTTTTGAATGATAAAAGGGTATTGAACTTGCATTGTCTTCATTTGTTTTAAACCATTAATAGTTTAAAACAAATAAAGAAAATACCAGTCCGAAACCCTTCTATCAAAGTTGACCTGTTTTTGCAGATTTCCATATTTCGTAGAAGGGCTCAATAATTACGTTGTCAAATTGATACCCTGTGGAAAAATGTAGAAATCACATAACATTTGTGCAGCAGCAGTGAGATAATAGTTAAATAGGACCATTTCGTATTATCAGATACTTTTCAAAGTAGTATATGACCTGCGTAAATATTTCTTAACTCTTGTATCAAAACAAACCAAAGAAATATTTTTCAATAACCTAAAACCTTGAAAATTCTTACTGCCGTTAAATAAAGTCTTTTTTTACTTTAAAACACCAATTTATCATGCGAGAAAATACTTGAAATATCCAGATCTTTCCCACATTCGTGTCGTCTGTCAAAGGATGATAAATATCGCCATATATTCCAACCAGTCTCTGAATTCTTTATCCAAATTACATTTATCAGGCAAGTGTTTGAATAAAATTCGCCTGCGGAAACCCGATTTAACCAATCTCTATGTGCGATTGGCCCAGGATTTGGCCCGTCAATATTTTTAACTGAAAATTTAAATCCTATTGAAATGTCAATCTAAATTTATATAGGTTAAAATAAGAGGTTATTTATTATTCGTAAAATGGTAGAAACTGAAATTTTCTTAGATATTTAATGATAGCTGTGCATTTGATTCGAATTTCTAATTTTTGATTATAGTCTATTTCAGAAAGGTATAGAGTAGAGTAATAAAAGCTCATTAGGTGTGCAAAGAGACTGCAGAGTGATCCACCGAATATTTATAGTTCGGTCAAATTAGACCAAAAAATGAGAGTGAAGGTACATAAATTTACAACAAGCTGAAAATCTGTAAAAATGTTCAAAATACAATTATAAATAAAATTTGTAAGTTCAACATCATTCCCGTGTGTGGAAAAAATTTGACTCGAGGTCAAAAGTCAAAAAAATGAGTTCGCGCATTTTAGCAAACCAGTAAGTTTTATCATAAAAATACAAAAATTGTAGATCATAAAATTATCTATAAAATATGTATTAATACTTTTTTTCCTACGAGCCACCGTTTCTGAGATATAACGCTTCAAAAAGTTGTAAAAGTTGTAATCGTCATAATATGTACAATGTACAGTATGTACACGTTTCTACGCCACCTATGAGTGTACTTAGCGCATTTTTTTAAATGTGGTTTCCCCAGTGGCTTACTCCACAAGTCAGTTGTGATCCTGTTTAATTTGTAACTATTGCAAAATAACGGAGATTAGCAAAGATTGGAAAAGATAAAAGCGATATTGATTAATAATTGATTGATTTGATTAAAAAAAAAGTAGTGAAGTTTATTCGTCTGACTCATAACTTTTAAATTATTCTTCTTGATTTTCTCCTTGTTCTTCTTCTTGTTCTTCAACTTCATTCTGGGTGCAAGTAAATTGCGTCAATAGCGATGTATCGCAAGTCACCTCGTTGAAATCAAACGAATCCTCAATTATTGGTGATTCAACATTAGAGCACGACCGGCCTTGACAATTTTGTACATGCCAGGGAACAAAACGGTCCCACTTTTTTACAACCACATTTAGCACTGCATCCCTTTTTGCAGTTGCAAAAAATTGTGTTTAACAATTTTTCCGGCGCAGGAGGGAGTAAAGTTTGAACTGGTTCTAATGTATTGTTGACCAACTTCCAAGCCCAGTCTGTAGGGTCTTGTTGATAACCAAGCCACACTTGAACTTGGTAATATACCCGAAGAAGATGTTGATGAGCACCAGCTGAGGTTGGAGGAAGACAAGCTAATTGTACCTGTTTTTTATTTTTAGTATTTTTTACGAAACATGCATATCGATGCTTATCTAAGCAGATAATGTTTTTAAGGAGCTCCGTACATTGAAAGAAGAAAGCGAATGCCATTAGTGATAACTTCTTGTTGAGTTGAATTACTGTTTTTAAAAACTTTAGCACAATGAACTAAATCTTGTTTTTCAAACATTTTTAAAACTGTCGTTTCACTCCTCCTGTAAAATGCAGCTGCCGTATCACAGCCAGTTATTGCGTGTAAAAATAGTACATGATTTTGACACTTTGCAAAAGTAGATAAACTTTTTGATGAATATATTTTCCGATTGATGTTGAGCTTTTCCTGGTTTTAAGAAGAAAATAGTTTTTTTAGTTGGAGTTCGAACAGTGAGTAATACGAGTAACTCTACATCTTCACCAACAACAATAGTTGTATTTTTCGAATTGAATTGCTCTATTGCTATTTCATAATCAATACATCAGCATCATTATTAGCTTATTTTACCAATATATTTTCAGCAGTAAACTTTTCTATCAACATTGAAATGAACCGAGACTTGTGAGTATTTGTTATACGGGGTGTGTCAGTAAGGTGTCTGTCTTAGAGAGCACCTAAACTATCAAAGATAGGAAAAAATGTGTCATACAAAAGTTAAAGGGTTTTTTAGGATGCATAATCTAAAAATATTTTCTAATCTCCAGGGTGGTCCTAAAAACACCTATTGAATAATAAAATAGAAAATTAAATGGGACACCCAGTATAATTTTCTAGAATATGATTCAATGGAATAAGGACTTTGCAACCCTATTAAAATTTTTGAAGTGAAATGCAACGTTGCCAAGTAATTAATTTTTTTCCGAAAAAATAAAGCGACCTGTGGATTAACCCTAGGCAAATATAATTTACGTTGTAAGTACTTTAAGGTACGGTATATTGATCTATAATAATGTTTTTTAAATCTCTTACACAGAGCGTTTATTACAAGTTGGACAACTCGATAGTTTTAAAAATGCTTTATTTCAGTTTTTTAAATGGGACACCCCTAATTTTTTTAGGCAAAAGAATTTATCTTTCGAAAACCTAACTTTTTTGTTAAACATGTCATATATCTAAATATCATAGTTTTTGAAATATTTTAGGATTTGTCTTAAATCAGGGTAAAAAAGGATAGTTCTAATTATACAATTTAGTCAAGATTGCTTTGGAACAAAAAATAAATAATTTTCTTTTTCACAGATGTCATTGCAAAATTATTTCGCCAACATTTTGTGCTTTATAACTGTTTAAAGTTTAGTTTCCCGAACTAACTTTATCGAAATAGAAAAATATGAGTTATGATAAAGTTAGTTCAGGAAACTAAAATTTAAACAGTAATAAAGCACAAAATGTTAGCGAAATAATTTTGCATTAACAGCTGTGACAAATAAAATTATTTATTTTTTGTTCCAAAGCAATCTTGACTAAATAGTTTAATTAGAGCTTTCCTTTTTCACTCTGATTTAAGACAAATCCTAAAATATTTCAAAAACTATGATATTTAGATATATGACATGTTTAATAAAAAAGTAAGGTTTTCGAAAGATAAATTCTTTTGCCTAAAAAAATTAGGGGGGTCCCATTTAAAAAAACTGAAATAAAGCATTTTTAAAACTATCGAGTTGTCCAATTTGTAATGAACGCTCTGTATAAGAGATTTAAAAAACATTATTATAGATCAATATATCGTACCTTAAAGTACTTACAACGTAAATTATATTTGCCTAGGGTTAATCCACAGGTTGCTATGATTTTTTAACGATACCCTTAAAATTACTAAAATTTCGGAAAAAAATTAATTACTTGACAACGTTGCATTTCACTTCAAAAATTTTAATAGGGTTGCAAAGTCCTTATTCCATTGAATTATAATCTAGAAAATTATACTGGGTGTCCCATTTAATTTTCTTTTTTATTATTCAGTACCACTTTTTAGGAACACCCTGTAGATTAGAAAATATTTTTAGATTATGTATCCTAAAAAACCCTTTAACTTTTGTATTACACTTTTTTCCTTATCTTTGATAGTTTAGGTGCTATCTAAGACAGACACCTTACTGACACACCCTGTATATTGTCTCGAGGTTACAATGACGTATAAATGAAGGGAGTCAAGGGAGTGGGTTTCATTTTACCTGATATTCTTATAGTTATAGCTTATGTATATTTTATATTTTAAGTGTAAGTTACAATGACCCATAGAAAAATATTTTAACTTATATGACAACTCTGGAGATGTATATACGTGGCGTACTCATGCATATTATGACGATTACAACTTTTACAACTTTTTGAATCGTTATATCTCAAAATATGTGGCTCGTAGGAAAAAAAGTATTAATACATTTTTATAGATAATTTTATGATCTATAATTTCTGTCTGGAGTATTTTTATGATAAAACTTTTTTTGACTTTGACCTCGAGTCAAATTTATTCCATATATACGGGAATGATGGGGAACTTACAAATTTTATTTATAATTGTATTTTGAACATTTTTACTGATTTTCAGCTTGTTGTAAATTTATGAATCTTCGAATGTCTAATTTGATCGGACTATTAAGGGAGAGTTGGGGAATGGTGCGCACCTAAGCCAAAATTTAATTTGTGGTAAGACTACAACAGATAAATTAACTTGAAGAACACTATAAGAAGTACGAGTCCTACTACTTTCTAAATGTATAATAATATTTAAAGAAAATGTTACTAGCCACGCATGAAACTACAACAATAAAAAAATGTAATTGCGCACAGTTACCGACCCCGGCGGGAAATGATGCGCACGGGTTAGGTAATGGTGCGCAGTAAATTTCAGTTCAAAAATATATATTTAAATAAACCATGAAAAGGATTACAAATAAAAGAAAATTTAACGTAAGCAGAAGTCACATTTATAATTTTAAGAAGTGTCGACACCTGTGCATTTAGCGTGGTTCCAAGAAGAATACAAAACACAGCGGTACCATAGCTCCCCACTTTTGCCAATTTCTCCACATATAAAGCATGTCTCGTTAGATGGACGGCATTCCTACAGAAGGTGCTATGAAGTTGTAGTCTATGTCATCTAATTCGTCGTCATCGCATATGTCAGACAAATCCTCCTCCAATGAATCGTCCTCGGATGTTTCAGGTGTTGATTCTCGTTTCTTTTTTTCTTTGCCTTTAAATTTTTTCTGCCTTGTTATAGGTCTTCCTCTTCATTCTTATCAAAGCATTTTCTTACAGTCTTTTTAAACGATTTTTGTTTTTTCTTTAGGTTTTCTTCTCTTAACTTTATCTTTTCTTGAGCTTCCCTACTATTTAATTACATGGTGGGCAATGGTGTTTTTTAAATCTTAATATGACAAAAATTATATATTTTTTTATCATGCAAATATACTAAAACATTCACAAAACCCTAGATTTTATGATGTTAACTCATATTAAGTGATTGGAAAAAAATTGTGTATTTACCGCCTTATTTTCTCACGCAACAAAACTTTACAATTCATCAGCAAAACCGATATGTTGATCTTACGGCGGATGAATGTAAGCTAAAGTGACCAACTGTATAGCAAGTAAGTTAACAGTTGCCTAGAAGCGGGCTGCACGTGTTGAACAAACTGTACGACCCGCGAAATTTGAAATATTGAGGTGCGCACGATTACCCGATGCGCACCATTCCCCAACTCTCCCTTAAGCCATTCATAATTTGGAATTGATTTCATTGCAAAATTCTTTATTTTTATCAAGCGCAGGTAGTACCATCCGGAATTAGGTCAATTTATGGGGTTTGCCTATTTTTATCCATTCATAGACACTGAACATGGTATAACAAAGTGCATTATGTACATAGTATTAGGTACACTTATTTTTTATTTATTATTATTTATTTTTATTAAATACTCAAATACTCAGATATTTATTTCACAAATTACATATACATTGTATTTTTACATTATAAAAAAATATAAAATACAAAAAATACCTTATACAGAAATCAAATTATAAAAAATACGTTTCAAATAATTAAGAATCTTACAATTTGACTGATAACACAGGTCTATAAAATGAAGTTTTTTGAGAGATATTTAGCCTCTGAGAAGTGATTTCTTATAATTATGTTAATCTAATTCCGAGAAGCTCATGGATTTTTTTTTATAATGTAACCGGTAAATATATACAAAACCAGCTAAGGCAAATATTTCACAATAATTCGGCGTTCAAACGAGTGAGTAGAACCGCCGTTTTAAACAAACTAACGGTGCAACTCAAGTACGGTGCATAGCCGGCTTGGCGGACAGTTCGAGCTTAGTTGTTAGTGCAACTATGACGATCGAGAAACACTGTTGCTACACGTAGCAAAATTCGACTATTGATAATAGTGAATTTTAAAAATCTGTTAAAATATAGCGGAATGTGGCCGAATATAAAATATTACTAAAAGGTGTAAGACAAAAAATTAGTTTGCAATTAGACCATTAGACCCCGAGCTTCTGAGGTCGGGGGAGGGGTGCGCAGCCGGGCTGCCCCTTTCTAAATACGCCACTGACGCCCTGTCATATTTTTTAAAAGGCCTCGGCGTATTATACTGCTTTTACAATAGGCCTACGATATATTATACGAATATACCAAAGACTAAAATTTGTGAATGTGATAAGAATTCAGCTATAATGTAAATGAACGTTCTCCTCTTTGATTAAAAAAAGGGATTATTAATTTTATTATTTTTATTCCGGATTGTCTGTATGGATTCTATATTCTATGGATTAACTGGTATTACGAAAATTTGTTACAATGCAAATTTTATGTTTTATCTCACTTTCACAGCTTTTCCATCAGGTTATAAAAACAAAAAATGTAAATCCTTTATTGTTTGTCGGCCTTTTGTGTTATTAGAACACTTTAAATTATTAGGATTATTTTGCCAAATTAATTTAAAACTTATTTTTCAGCGATAATATTTGGTATCATAAAAATGTGTTCATTATTCTCTATTTTATATTTTTTACTTGCACATTGCATATTTATTCAAAAAAATCAGAATACAGTCCGTACAATTACTGGCTGGACGCACGTCACAACTGGAAAATACATGATCATAACAGAAACAAAAAATGCGGTAGGTCTGTTATTAATTAACTGCTGCTCTGTTAATTCACTTAAAATTCGTTTTGACAACCTTTGTCATTTCGAGGAACTTTAATTTTACGTATTAAAACCGATTTGAAAGCAAAAAATAGATAATTGGAACATATTCTAAAAATATGTTTTATTATTCAGGAAAAAAAGAAATGGTCATTTTACAGTTACATTTAAATCCTGACAGAATTGAAAATTATACGATTTAATCAACGACATGATTCAAATCAAAAATTACGTCAGAAGCTGTGACGTGCATTCAGCCAACAATTGTATTTGTATTTTATTGCATATTATGTACCTTAGCCAACGAGGATGTTAAACGTTATAGATGACGTTTTGACAGATTCCGGAGGTGAGATTGAGAGGCACAACAATTTAACTTAAAGAAGGAAGTGAAGTGACAATTTATTGAAAAAAAAATAGTATATTTTAAGTCTTCTTCCCCTGATATATTTAATAAAAACTTTTATTATTTATAGTTCTCTAAATGTTTCGAATGTAGAAGAACTCGTATAGTATTACTAGTATATATCTACAGAAATTTCTTAGAAATAAAATCGTACATACTACAGTATGTTAATTGTATATACAAAACCTCCCCCGTCGTTATTTTAAGAAACATCTTTCGAAGACAAAAAAAATTGGTTTTACCCCCTAAAAGGGTGGTTTTGCCCCCCCCCCCCCTTTCAAATACATCATATGAGATTCGGATTCAGCGACCTAGAAAATTTAAACATAGGTGTCTATAGTCCTGTGAACATGACTTTTTTGTGGGGCTGTGTAATTGCTTACAATTTCACTTTAAATTTGAATGAATCCAGTTTACATGTATTTATTTTCCTGAGGGCCCATCCATACGCCGGATGCACTTAGGCCAGGTTTGGCCCATTGTGCTTACCCTGTTTAGTGGTTACACTCACTCCGTGATCCCAGTTCCTTGCACTAGTTTGTGTAGGTCAACTGGGGAGAGGGTAAGGATGTCCTCTGGTTCAAGTTTTGGTTGCCCGAGTATTTGTTGCCTCTTCCGATCTAGTGACTCGCAATGCCAAACTATGGGCTGTACAGTTTTTCTGTCTTGTTTGCATAATCTGCAGTGAAGGTCTCCATTGTACAGTTGCATTCTGGGCAGATGGTTCTTGACAGCCATGTGTCCTGTTAGAATTCCTGTAATGATTCTCAGCTGGTTCCTATTCATTTGAAGCAGCTGTTTCGTAAGTCTTGGGTCTGGATTCCCAATGAAACTTTTGCTATGGGCTAATCCCTGTCTGTTAATCCAGTGGATTTTGTGTTCACTCCTGATCCATCGCTTTATAGAATCTCGTACCGTGCACCTTGGCACTCTGAGTGCCAGTTCTGGACCAATAAATGTATTTTCGGAGCCTTTTCTCGCAAGTTTGTCGGCTTTTTCGTTTCCTGTAATACCTTCGTGGCCCGGCACCCATTGCAGTACTACTTTGTTTACTTTTACCAGGGCCTCTAGTTCCTTCTGACATTCGCATACCAGTCTTGAGGTTACCTTGTTTACATGCATACTTTAAATTTCCTAATATTGCCGGATCTATAAATAAAAATTAACACTACAAATTTCATAAAATATAATAGATTTAACTCAAAAGTTATTGTTCTCTCTTTGCTTTTTCTTTAAAACGACAATAAAAAATTATTTTGTCGGTTTCGACCTTTTCTGACCGTCTTTTATCACCTAGATTATTTTTACACTTAACAGGACCCGAAGGCCTATTTCTGTTTCCACCATTTTATAACTTTTGATAGCGCATCTGTTTATCCTTTTCATTGTTTCTTTTCTTTTGGTAAGTATTATACTTAAAAATCTCCCCCGAGTAAGGAAGCAAAAAAAAATCTCAAGTGAGGCGAAAGATTAAAAATAACAATGTCTTGCGGAGTGTATGCGTAAATTTTTTTGGGTAAAAAGTTTGGTAAAGCTACAAAACATGATCAAACACGAAGATAACAGTAACTCACCTAATTTGTTTTATTTCTATTAAAAAACTTTGTATGAAATGCCCATTTCATAACTTACCGAAATATGAATACTATAACAATTAAAATAATTTGGAAATATCAATACCTGCATCGGTACGTACAGAAAAATATACATAACAGTTTAATAATTTATAGTAACAAAAATCCAATATACGAAACTAGAATGCAACTGTACAGGGTGTCCTAAATTCGATGCTCATCATGGGTATCTCGGAAACTATAATGGATACAGCATCGGTCAAATGGGGGCAAATATGTAAAATTTTGTGCCCAGTAATATCGTAGAAAAAAATTTTAGCTTTCTTTTTACTTTTCGAAATATTCGAAAACAACTAAAATTTTGAGTTTTTGTTTTCTTACTTTATCGGAAATACGAAATACGATCACTTAATAAAGGATAGCCCAATGGAAAGAATAATCCTTATGTGTTCTATTTATACTTTAAAAAGAAACAAATGGATATAAATGGAACACGTGAGAGTTAAACGCATGACTCCGCCCACTAGTTATGCGTCACTGCACCTACCTAATATAAATGGAGCTGTATTTACCAAACTTATTTACTATTCACCTGAAGACTACTGAAGATACTTACCAGTTGAAACGTTGTGATTCAAAACAAGTAAAGACAATGCAAGTCCAAAACTCCACTGCCGTTCATGAATTATTTCCTTTTAAATTGTCTTATGTGCAACTGCAATAATTATTAAAAAACAAAAATATATTTGGTGAACTTTCTATTAAAAATATAACAGCTATTTGAAATTTATTGTACTTGATCAGATTAAAAAGTCGTTAATATGATGCTCTTTTATAGAAATGGAACATAGAACAAAAACAAAAAATACAACATATTTAACTTTACCGTGCCTTATAAAAAGCTCATTTAAACTTTCTAATGTGCAACTGCAATGATAAAAATAAAAATATTTACTTACTTATGATTTTACTTCCTTCTGGCAATTAGAACGTACACAAGAAGGACAATAAACACAAATATAGTACACCAAATATTGTCACAGATAAGCATGCGTGTAATAACCAGGAGATTAAGATGAAAATAGCCGATTCTTGCCTTGAAAACACGAGGAAATGGACACGACATCCTTCCATACTACGACTCCTGTTCTCAATGATGTCCTCGTCAACAGTCTCTGTTCGGAATATAGTAAAGTGGCCAAAACAGCGATGACGACTTGAAAAGAAAAGTTAGTTCTGGTAACTAAGAGTTATCCTAATCAAAATTAACAAAATGGTAGGGACTATAAATTCATAATGTGTTATTACAACAAGCTTGATAGATAAATAGAAGTTTGTAGGAATGTTGATGTAACATTTAAATAGGATATATACAGACTGAGTCAAATTCAGCTAAAAAAAATATTTTATTTCTGCAAATTAATATTACAGTACTTTGCGAGATTCGGTACAGTAAACACGGTTTTTATCGGAGTTAATCCTTTACCTTATCGCTTCTTTTTTTGTGACTATTAATATTAAAATTAATCGTATTTAATGTATAAAACATTTGTGCTACTTGGCATAGGAATTTAAAAATAAACATGAATCCTCCCCTAGATGGGGAGGATGCAATAGTGGAAGGAACACCAAGTGATGACCTTCAAATAAGTGATTCCAACTCAAACCCTATGGATTTACCTGTCGATGACCAACAAAAAATATTAACACCAACTAAAAAATATTTTAATGTTTACTCAGATAAGTACAACCTAAATTCTATATATGTTATGACTGAAAGTATCAATAAAAATAACCTGGGGCGCGTGCATCCCCTAAGAGTAGGACATATTTTACATAAGAAATTAATGACCAAAAATATTGTAGAAATAAAATCAGTCGGAAAAAATCGTGTAAGAGTACAATTACGGTCTCTTAAAGACGCCAATGATTTAATTAAATCGCGAGGTCTGGAACAAGAAGAACTGCGGGCATTTATCCCGAACCATATACTGGAAACCAAAGGTGTAATAAAAGGTGTCGATACGTACTTCGACGATTCATATATACTTCAAAATATTAAATCATCAAATCGAGTCCTAAGTATGAAAAGATTTACTAAGAAAATACTTAAGCTAGGACAGAAGGAACCTATCTTTGTTAAAACACAAACAGTTCTTTTAACTTTTGAAGGTAACATCTTACCCTCGAACATTTATATTGATAGCGTTATTTTCCCAGTTAATGCATATTATGGTAGGGTAACACAGTGTTACAAATGCTTGAACTATGGTCATATTTCGAAGCAATGTAAATCTAATGTTGAGCTTTGTATTTCATGTGAAAAAAATAAAATTGAAGATGATGAACACCTGTGTAATGCAACAGACATACGTTGTGTTAATTGTAAAGTAGGTACTCATAAATCTAATTCTAAAACCTGTCCCTTTTTTATTAAGCAGCAAAATATTAAAAAAGTTGATGATTGACAATAGAATCACATTTAGGGAAGCTGAAAGTCTTTATGATAATTCATATGCAAATGTTGCCATTAGTAACAGATTTAATTTAATAAAAGATTATGATGACTACAGTGCAAACTTTCCCCCATTATCAAATAATAAACAGACTTTTTCAAGTCAACAACCCAGACAGATACCAAAAAGGACTCCACCCTCCTTGTCACAACCCATGGCCAGTACTAGTAAAAATGATTTTACCAATAATAAAAAAAGAAAGCATACTTCCCCTACTTCTCCTAGCTCAATGTTTCCTTTTGTATTTGGACCAACTACTCCGATTCCCCCTAATTATAATATTGACATTGACAAAAATAAAATGATCAGTGAACAAAGTCAGCTGATCGATACTTTTGCTGGGTATTTTATGAAATTAATGGAAAATTTTAATTCTTTAGATGACCTTAAAAAATTGCAAATAGATACTTTAAAAAAAGGTTTGGTAGAAATTTTTAAATCGACTCATAATGGATCCGATAAATAAAGAAAATAAAATTCGATTTTTGCAGTGGAACTCGCAATCTGCTGTAGCTAAAAAACGTAGCCTTGAAATTTTTTTATATCAAAATAATATTGATATTGCCTTGTTAAGTGAAACCTGGTTTCGACCAGGTCAAAATGTCTCTTTTACAGGATATAACATTCATCGTGAAGATAGAGCAGATGGTAAAGCCGGTGTTGCTATTTTCATAACAAAAAAATTATCATATTGTCCAATAGTCTTTGTACGCAATTTTAACCCTGGTGTGATGGTTTGTGGTATAAAAATTGTTATAGATAATAAACCTATTTCCCTTGTTTCGATTTATAGGCCACCTAATATCAGGACAAACCAAGATGACTGGCGTAATATTTTTTCACAAATAGCACCCCCTTATCTTATAGGTGGAGACTTTAACGCACATAGTGGCGTATGGGGATCCTATAAAAGTGACCATATAGGAGAACAAGTACTTAATATAGTAGAAGACCTGGATTTGGTAATCTTAAATAATGGATCTGCTACCAGACAGCTACAGCCTGGTACTGGAAAGTCAGCTGTTGATCTAAATCTTTGTTCACCTGATATATCTACCAAATTTAACTGGAATACCGAGTCTGACACACTGGGATCAGACCACTTTCCAATTGTAATAAATTTCGATTGGTCTGTTACAACTCCAGGCAAAATCCGTCCAAAAACCAAATGGAATACAAAAAAAGCAGATTGGAAAACTTATACTAGTTCTATTGATATAAAAATACGGCAAGCCCCCTTATTCCAAGACATCAAAGAAAAATACAATTATTTGTTAAATTGTATAAATGATGCTGCGCAGATAAGTATACCGATTAATAGGCCATACTCTTTTTACCGTCGCCCCCCTCCTCCTTGGTGGGATCCAGTAGACTGTGACGAGGCTATTCGTACAAGAAAAGAAGCTCTACGTGAATATAAAAATGTCCCTACTTTAGAAAACTTCTTAAAATGTAAAAAAGTTGAGGCGGAAACAAAAAAATTTCTTAAGAAAAAAGCCAGGGACAGTTGGATTTTATGGTGTTCTAAACTAAATAAAAACACTCCTTCTCAACATTTATGGTCACAGGCAAAAAGAATGACTAGAAAAAATATATATCAAAAACCCCATGGTAATCAATGGTTCGAAGATTTCTTTTGCAAAATTGCACCTCCTACGGTGCTAAATAGTCTAGAAGGTGGCTTGGATAAATTTCCAATTAATCATTTTCTTTGTAGACAATTTTCTATTAACGAATTGGAATGTGCCTTAAAAAATAAAACACAAAACACGGCTCCTGGTTACGATGATGTACAGTACTGTATGCTGTCACATCTCCCTTTCAATGCCAAAATCCTATTGTTAGACATTTTTAATAGTATTTATCTGTATGGTAGAAAAATTGAGGATTTTGAAAAAGTTATAGTAATCCCGATACAAAAACCAGGCAAAGATCCTAATGTGGGTACTTCCTATCGACCTATTTCATTACTTTCTTGTATTCTCAAGACATTGGAGCGCCTTATTAAATTTCGTTTGGAGTATTGGCTGAGCAACCATAAACTTCTGCCGGAAACTCAATACGGATATAAAAAAGGTTTTGGTTCTATAGATGCTGTTTCAGATATTGTAGTTGATATTCAAAACTGTTACACAGATAATGAATATCTTACGACGTTGTTTCTTGACATTCAAAGTGCTTATGATTCTGTAGATTTAAAAATTTTAGAGGAAAAAATGGTTTCCAATTTTCATATCCCACTTAATATTTCAAGGTCGATTGTTAGGCTATTTAATTCAAGGCAAATATTCGTGAGAAATAGTTTAAATGAAAAAGTTGGCCCTAGATATGCTTTCACTGGTTTACCACAAGGATCAGTACTCAGTCCTCTACTTTTTAACCTTTATACGGCTGATATACATAAGTTTTCACTTTTTAAAATTGTGCAGTATGCTGATGATTTTTGTATTTACATTCAGAGTAAAAAATATCATGAGAGTTTAAGGTTACTCTCAGAAATATTTGGAAAAATTTTTAATTGGTTTAGGATGAATGGTTTTGAGATCTCTGCTGAGAAATCAGCTGTTTGTGTATTTACTAGGCATAATACTCCGGACTTGGATTCGGTTAATTTAAAAAATTGTGTAATTCCACTTGTCACGGAGTTTAAATATTTAGGGATTGTATTAGATAAGAAGTTAAGCTGGAAACAGCATATTAACTATCTCTCAAATAAGTGTGAAAAGGGAATAAATTTTCTGAGGTCCATTATGAGAACTTGGTGGGGCTGTGATGTTCAAACTGCGTTGATTTTCTATAAATCATATATTAGATCTATTCTTGACTATGGCAGTATTTTGTATGGTTCTTCCTGCAAAACCCATTTACAGAAGGTTGACCGGGTACAATATAAAGCCCTTAGAGTTTGTTTAGGAGCAATGAGATCATCACCTGTAGAGGCCTTACTAGTCGAAGCTTTGGAGCCTCCATTGTGCTTACGTAGAGAGGCTCTCAGTGCCAAATTTCTGTTCAAACACCGATTTTTTGGAACTAATTTACTGCATAACGTCTCCAGACTGAATACATTTGACTTAACTAATAACTACTGGCATCATAAAAACTCCCCCCCTTTATGCGAGGCATTTAGAAACTTCAATGAGATTCTAAATCAAGTTACTCCGTTGTGTATAACAGATTACGAATATCATAGTGGTTTTCAGGAAGTTGCGTTGAAAATCCCTTCCTTTACTGACAACAAAATTCTTAATATTCATAAGTAAAGGCAGAACTAAGAGAACATAAAGAATGCGTTTTTATATATACTGATGGGTCTAAAACAGAATTAGGTAACGGTGCAGCCATATATTTACCTCAACTCAACAATGAATTTAAGTATAAAGTTGAAAAAAGCTGCAGTATTTTTACTACAGAGGCCCTAGCTATTTGTAAAGCACTTAATTTTGCACTCGAATACGACAGTCAATATTTCGCTATATTGTCTGATTCTATGTCTGTAAGCAATAAATAATATCCAGCTTTGGTCCTACAAAATTAATCCTATATTATGGCACATTCGAAAATTATTACGTCAAATCACTCTGCAAAAAAAGCATATAACATTTATTTGGGTAAAAGCACACACTGGAATACCAGATAATGAATATGTAGATACCCTAGCCAAGGATAGCACTCTCAATGGAACACCTATTAGCTCTAGTCTCACTCTTACCGATGCGCATGTCCTTCTAAAAATACAAATACTGGAAAAATGGAAATTAAGATGGAAAACCTATTGTAACACAACTTCAACAAGATATTCACTTCTTGTAAAAAGTATTCCCAATAAATACTGGCATAAAGATTTGATAGTTCCCAGACGATTTATAACAACCATTATCGGACTAAAATTGGGCCATGCTTGTTACCCAGCCCACCTAAATAAAATACGTATTGTTCCCTCTGACAAATGCGATTTGTGCGATATAAAATGTGATTTAGACCACTTATTCTTGGAGTGTAGAAAGTATGACAATGATGTTAATAGCCTATTTGAACAATTAATTCAAGAATGTAAAGTCGAGTGCCCATTTAATATCCTAAATCTCTTATCCCTCGAAAATGTAAAAATCTTTAATGTACTGGTAAACTTATATAAAACCAATTTAAAACTGTAAGTCCTACCTATCCTAGTCTTTCCCTATGTGTTCTCCCTTTTTATAGTGGTCTTCATTCCTTGTATGTCTTAAAAGAAAGTCGCCCTGACAGACCCCAGTGGCATGAAGCGTGTATCCCTGTTTGATTGTTTATAAAAAAAAAGTTTCTTTTACTTCTCTACTTTGTGACTGGCTGTATGGCTAATTAGCCGAATGCCATTAAAAAAAAAAAAAAAAAATTAATATTAAAAAAAAAGTTATTTTCTTTGTTCTAATCGCATTATTGTTTGGTAAATATAACCAAGAAAAAAATCTTTTTTGTTTTCCTAAGAAGAAATAGTTATTTTTGGGATAGTAAACACGACAATAAATAAATATTAGTACAAAATACCAAGTCATTTTTAAGAGTGCACAAACACAGTCTTCCTCTATTTTTTCAGCCACGGAAACATTCATAGAAAATGCAAATAAAGAAGAGCCGTACTAAACATTATCTGATTGATATTTTGATCTTCTTTTCCCGAAATGCCGAGTTTTAAATACGGCGGGTTGTACAGACGTAATTAGTTCACCATATGACTAAATAGCTTTAGTTGTTTTTCACTAAATGCCGAGACAAAAAGCGTAACAATATTTATCTACACTGTATGCCGGCGTGTCATAAAAAGCCCAGGTTTTTCATGAAATTACGGATTTCACAATACGACTACGGACAAATGCTCAAATAAACAGGTTTGTACTCAACCTAAACAAAAACCTGATTCCCCTTCACCAACACCACTGGTTTTTAACCATTGATCTTTTGCCGGGTAAAATACTAGTAGTATTATACCAGTTAACACTTGTGAATAAAAAACAGTGACACTGCTTTAAAACACCCCTTTAAAAACAACCCAGCAATATAAACAGAATTAGTTGTTGTCTTCCTCTTTACATAACGCATAAGCCCACGCTGACAAACTAATCCACAGGCGGCCAAACGGGCTTTAATCTACAGATGAACCTTTGTAAGCTCGTTTGTGAGATTAAAATAAGGGACATCGAATAAACCGTCGTTTCATCCCGGTAAAGGAAATCGTCTAGACGAAGGGCTGACCAGTTTCGGGCATATTGGATCAATTACGGATTCTGCACGATCCATCAGCTTGTTTGTTCAGTTTTAAGGCGATCAATATGGAGCAAAGCTCTGCCTCTAATTACTAAAATGCTTAACAATTATTTTCTTTAAGGCAAGGGTTTTCAATCAACTGTTGGATCGTCAGAGAGATATTATGTGATCAAAGCCACCAATATTTAATATTGTCAAATTATAAAAAGGTAGACGACTGGAACGTGTAGCTTAGATGATGTGAAATTACGTTTTAATTTAATTTGTTGGGCGCTATTTATTTACTGAAACACCAAAAATGTTTAATAGTTTTATTAAAGCGAAGCCAAGCAAAGCAATTTACGATTATGGTGAATAACACACAAGTGTTATTATTAAGAAATAAAACTGAAATTAGTAAATTAGTAAATTTAGAGGGTTTTCTCTAAAGAAGAGTTGTCCTCTTAAAACTTACATACGATGCTATTTCAAGTAAGTTCAAGAGAAACAATTGCTGCTGTACAGTCAATTCCGGCCAAAAGAGAAATAAACAATTTAACACTTAAATGAACATTACAAAGACCATTTACTCATTGGCTGGAAACTACTCTGGTACTGAAATTATATTTTACATCATTTGGAGAGACTTGAGCTATCAAGGGGGCAGAGGTTACCCTTACACTTGAATACTTTAAAAACTCCCCGAGTAAGTGTTCCTTCGAGTTTGTATACAGTATTGCAACCCTTATCAAATGAAAGAAGGGATTCCTTATTGCTATGTCAGCAATAATTTTACAAGTTAATGAAAGAGGGGATATCTCTGGATGTACTATTCAAAATGGAACCCTTTATTTTAACCAATTACAAACAATTGTTTTTATCAACATTCATCTACAGACTCCTCCTACGAAACTAGAAATGGTCTTGGCCTTACACAGACAGTATCTTTCCACTATACATTTTCTTATTAATCTCAACACCCATTAAGAGTCTAAGAGCACCAGGGCAAAGTATGAGATGAGTAATCCATCCTTAAGGATACCAGTCCGCATCCGACAATATTTGTTCAGAAACGTATAGTCTTTTTGGTTATATAACGTAAGACTAAAACACCTCAATGTGTTCCCTCAACTTACTGTTCTAGCCACCATCTTGGGTCTCGCCAAATCGTTCCGACCTTCGTGTGAAGGTAAGAGTATTGCTCCAGGTAAGGCTTGTGCGATGTTTGCAACAAATTAGTGAAAGACAGTGATGATGGCCTAATGTGTGAAAAATGTCTTACTTGGAAGCATAGAATTTGCCTTTCAATGACAGTTAAAACATACCAAAGTCTTAGGAAATCACCTCATAAGTGGTACTGTAGCGAATGTCAAGGAAAAATGCAAAAAACAAGAGCCCAATCTGATGACACCGACAAAAACATATTAACTGAAATGAAGGCAATGCTCAGAAAAGAGTTTGGCATATTTGAGGATAAAATAAACAAAAAATATGAAATGGAAATGAAAGATTTAAGATTGAGTATAGAATACATGGCTGAGAAGTTTAAGGCGCAACAAAAACTGAATGAGGAGTGCTTGAAACAGAACAAAAGAATCACACAAGAAAATGAAGAGTTAAAAGAACGACTAAAATTACTTGAGAATAAGTTTAACCATTCCGAACAACTAGAAAAACAGAATAACATAGTGGTTACTGGTATAGATGTACAAGAAAACCGAACAGTAAGAGAGGTAGTCGAAACTTTATTAAAAGGAATGGGCGTACAAATAGGACAGGAAGAAATCACGGATTGTTATAGAGTAAAAACACAAACAAATGTAAAACCGATTATTATAAAGTAAGATTAAGAAAAATATATTACAACGGAGAAAGGTTGTTAGAAGTATCTATACCAAGGACTGTAAGTTTACCGGCACTAATGGGCAAATATTTTTGAACGATGAGCTAACGAAGCAAAACCAAAATCTATTTAAAGCAACCAGAGAATTCAAAAAGCAGTATAATTATAAGTATGCCTACTGTGTAAATGGTAGGGTATTTATAAGAAAAACGGAGGAAAGTGTCCCAAAAAAAATCAATTCCATAGAGGACTTACACATCTAACATAAACGAGGGAGTTAAAATAATATTTAGAAAAATTTTCTTTGCAGAATTACAGTTAAGTTTAAATATTTTATACATAAATGTAAGGAGTCTACGCAATAAGTTGGATGATCTTTGTGACATTATAAGGTGCAATATTGACGAAATACACAATGTTATATTGACTGAGACATGGTTATATAAAAATGAAACAAATCATTTTAACGTGCCAGGATACACAGCTCTCATAAAAGACTATTTTAACTACACTCTTGAAAACTGTGATAATATTGAACTAAATGATATGAACATGATTAAGATCTATATAAATACTTTACAGTGTTCCATATGTGCAATATATAGACCACCCTCAAGCCAGAGTGTTCTTTTCCTGAATCTAATTGATAGAATTACAAAAACTACATAAAAAAATTGCATTATAGTTGGAGATATTAATTAGGACATATCCCAAAATTCACCAACCATCATAGACTATAAAAATATTATCGAAATGAATGCATTTTCTCTACAAAATAATTTAAATGTAGCCACTAGAATAGGAAACAGAAAATCGAGCATCATAGACCATGTAATAACAAACAAAAACTTAAACTGTGAAATAACTACGAAAGACCACATGATTTCGGATCACCAGTTGTTAAATATCAAAGTAAATATCCCCAAGATACCCCGGAAAAAAGAAATAAAAATAAGAAAAAAAAACGAATATACAATTTTGGCGGAAGGGCTTATCCAGGCAAATTGCTAGTCAAGAAATGCAATCATTTAAGGAGCCTACAAATATTATAAATCAAACAAGGAATGAAGCCACCACTGAATACAATTTAAAAGTAATAAATGAACAATATTGGGTAAACTATGAATTTAAGAAGAAAATAAAAGAGAGAGATAAGCTATATTCAAGATGGAAACTAAATCAAAATGAAAATACAGAAAAAAACTTTAAAAAATTGAAAAACGAGGTGAACAACTTGAGAAATTACCTAAAAAACAATATGCGGAAAGAAAACTGGAAAATGCTGAAAATGATGTCAAAAAACCTGGAAAGTTCTGAATAAGCTTTGCTCTAAGGGAAAAAAACAAAAATCTACAATAAATAAAATCAATACCACAAGTGGACAAACCCTAGAGTGCGCAACAGATATACTAGAAGAAACAAATAGACATTTTTCAAGCATCGGAATGGATCTTGCAAGAAAAATAAGTCCAGTAACTGGTACCGTCTTTGAGGACGAAGAAGTTTTGGGTACAATTTTTTTAAGGCCTACAAACACCTTAGAAATTCTCGATGTCATACAAGATATTAAAAGTAACTCCGCACCTGGTGAAGATACTATTACAAAAAAAGAAATAATCCAATTGTTAGACATTATAAATGACAAAATAGTCCTGTTGACAAACAAAGTGTTGTCCAGTGGAGTTTTCCCGGAGGAATTTAAAGTGGCAATGATTATACCACTCTATATAAGTGGAAATCACAGCGAGCTAAATAATTATAGACCTATTTCAATTTTAAATACATTTTCTAAAATGGTTGAAAAAATAGTCAAAATTAGGCTTATACAATTTATTGAAAAAAAAATTAATTTTGATCCATATCAGTACGGTTTCCAGAAACAGAGTGGTGTACTAGGCGCGACGGTGGATTTGCTGGAACATATTACATCTCAATTGGATCTAAATAAATATGTAACTGTAGTATATATTGATTTGAAGAAGGCTTTTGACACTGTGGACATAGAAATGCTACTGGAAAAACTACATAAGATGGGAATAAGAGGAGTTGCTTACAACCTGATGCAATCTTACTTAAAAAACAGACAACACTACACAACTATACATGGACGGGAAAGCTCTACTGCCACAGTAAATGTTGGAGTACCTCAAGGATCTATACTGGGTCCCTTACTATACTTACTTTATGTACATAATCTAAAACATGCTGGACTTAAAGCTAGGTATTTCATGTTTGCTGATGACACTGCGCTTGTTTATTCAGATAGTGATATAAATAATTTAGAATCAAAGATAAATCAAGACCTGCAGATCTATTATAAATGGTTGTGTAATAATAAACTTACTTTAAATGCTGAAAAAACAGTGTATATGACGTTTAAACAAAAAAATAAGCCGGGTGGTGTCTTAAACTTATACTTAAAAAATGTGAAATTAAAAAATGTTAACCACTATAAATACTTAGGACTTATAATAGACGATGGATTGACCTGGTCGAAGCATATAAATAGTGTACTATCAAAAATAGCCCCAATGATTGGTGTTATAAGAAGGTGTACAAGTTTCTTAAATAATAAAACCAGAACTATGTTGTATAGCGGTTTCATTGAACCACACTTAAGGTACTTAATCCCATGTTGGGGAAATGCCGGACAATACCTGCTTGACAAATTACAACGATCACAAAACAAGGCTATTAAGGCATTGTACAACATGAACTATTATACTTCTTCAGTAACCATCTACAACCAAACAAGAATACTAAACATAAACAAATTGAGAACTTTAGAACAAACTAAACTAATATATTATAACATAAAAACAAAAAATATCAAAATAAACTCTGAACTAAAACAAGCAAATGAATTCCATCAATATAACATAAGACAAAAATTAAATTATCGTACTGATTTTGCAAGAACAAAAAAGGCTCAGGATTCACCAATATATAGAAGCATTCAAACATTATACCATACCACATGAAGTTACATCGCTCATTACAATTAAAAGACTATGTCACGAACTAAAAACGTATTTGAATACGAATTAATGGACTCACTTGCCTACTGTTTATTATACTGTAAATTATTTGCCCACTGTTTACTATACTGTTAATTATATATTGTATATTAATATTATTTTACCTTAAAATGTAACCTATTGTAAATACTTAAAAGTTTAGGCCTTGTTATCAGTATTATTACTGTTTAAAGGTCAGAAATAAATTTGTTTAAAAAAAAAATGTTTCTTCCTTTGAGAGACCGTCAATCCAAGTGCCTGATGGTTTAGTCTTTCCAGCGTTTCAGAGATACCTAGAAACAGTAGTGGTGTCTCTTCTTTCTCCAAATATCCAGCGGAAACCCCTGTTAAAGCTAGTGGCTTGAACACCTGAGAAAGCTAGAAAACTTTGTTCGCACCTAATTCATTACATCCGTTATAGTAATAGACATGCGTAGTGTTAAAAAAATATAGAGTTTTTATTGTGCCCATGTCACTAATGCAGATAATACATTAATTGTTTTCATGTATACTATTTTAAATATAGGTTACATACTATTATTAACAACGAATATTACAATAAAAGTAAAAAATTAACTTTTAACTATAACTCATATTCAAGTACAAGTACTCAAGTAGTGTTTTGTTGTATGTTGAAGTGTTTGTGGTTGTCAGATTTTCCTCGATGTAACGAATTTTTGTACTGGTAATACTTCTACCTCTTGATGGTGGCCGTTATGACCGAAACGCGTTGAGGAATTAATTATTAAATTTGTAAATCATTTTTAGGATTTTTTCTTTTTGTCTTCATGAACTCAATCTTCTTTTGACTGAATAGAAAATAAGTAAAGGCTTGGCCCTGAACATTACAATTTCCTATGGCGTCTTCAAATATCATTTCGGACACCGGAAGAATTTTTCAGGATTTTTGCATACTCGGAAGAATTTTTCTAAAACCGAATCATAGTGGTATAAACCTGACAATTAGGTGGCCCCCACAACTCTGAGATTTCAGCAGTGTGACTTCTCTCTATGACCAGTGGTGTAGTAGTGTAGTCACAGAGAGGTGGTACATACAATAACCAATCTTATGTACCTTTTATACAATATTATTACTCTTTGTACGATATTAGACAAGACAGTCTATCATTTAGAACAAAATCAAAGAAACTGGATTTGCAATAAAAAAAATTATTTTTACAAAAACTATCGATGTTTAAATAGTCTGTGGCACATCTAAACGTGAGAATAAAATTTATTCCGTCCAATGTTTCCATTAAATTTAAATGGAACACCTAAAAAAAGTTAAGTGTTCCTTAAAATTCCCAAATATTTTTTGACTAGTGCTTAGAATTTTGAAATTCAAAAACTTTCGTTAAAATATATATTTCTTTAATTTGTAGGAACGGGATATAATTCTTGAGAAGAGTTTAACAATATTTCTCTGTGAAAAATATATTTTGGCTAGCTCAGCCCAGTGGTGTACTCAGAAAATATGCTCGAGAGGGGGGGGGGGGCTCAGTGGGCGTAAGTAGGACATTTTTTTTCTGGAGAGAAGGACAGTCGGTACTACATGTATTTTATGATATTGTATCTGGTGAAGAATGCGGAAAAGCGCCGAAGGCGAAAAAATTTTGGGGCCACGCCCAAAGTTCGTTTAAAATTCACCTAACTACTATACACCCTATGCATGGTTGGATTAAATTTGTTCGGGTTTTTTCGTAAATTTTTTTTGAAATTCCTAGCCTCTTTATTAAAAAAAAAAACATTTTTTATATTTGTGAAAATATGAATATTGGTGTCAATCCAATATTTTAACATAAGGCATAATTCTAACCATCGTTTTTTGGGAAAAAAGTCTGGCTACGCCACTGTTTATGGCCGCATATTAAAATCTCGGGTTTTAAAATCCCTTGCGAAAATTTAGTAGATCTACGGGCAAGAATAACAAATAGATTTCAGAATAATAACAACGTCCTTAAGTGCTCAACACTATTTTGGATTCTATGAAAGCGAAACTTCCCAAAATTAATTTGGTACAAAAGGGCATAAGAAAGTTTATTCCTTTTGTCCACTAAATTTGTGGATGATATGGAAGGGGATAGATCACGAAAGTTTATTACTGACACATACAAAAGCCATACACGTCCACGTATATCTCCTTTTCAACAAAAAATAATAAAACTTAAGTAGCCAGGGACCTTTATAAGTAACTAAGGCCTTTATAATCCAACGAGGACCCTCACACAAAAGAAAACACCCCGTAAATTTCCCTGTGAACTTGCTGGTTTTCATCGGCAATATTCACACTTTCTCTTTGGGATTTTGGGAGTCGTAAAGGGAATGACATTTACCTTTTGTGCGTGTATTTTAGACAGGAGTCTTTTTAGCTTTATTATTTGCGTTTTTATATATCTAATTAAAATTCAAACCAAAAAAAAATACTGAAACGTTATAAAGATATTGAGTATTTTCAACACTATGATAAGAGGAGATTTTATAGCTAGTATGAACATTAGGGTGGAGTAAATTGGTGTTTTTTTTGGTTTTTAAAATTTTAAAAACGGATAAAAGATGTTCAGATACTTAACTAGGGAGTGTGCAGAATATCGATCCTAATATTAAATTTAAGATATGTACATTAATTTTCGAAAGGGGTTTTCTAAAATGTCTTAATCCCTGGAGTACCATTGAGGTTATGAATCAAATATCAAAGAAAGGCAAGTAGTAACCCCTTTCAACTGACACACACGCTGCAGTCGCCCACTGGTTTGCAGCACTAATCCGTAAATGCCGTGTGTAAGTATATATTGATACTCAAAGGTAAGTATAAATAAAATAGTGGAATTCAGTGTCCGTTAAAATATATAAAAAGAAGCTTAGCGGCAAGCGGACAGAGTAGTACGTCTATCTTTTGCATTAAAGTCTTAGATCTAGATCTGAATCTATAAAACCGTAGAGATGTGTAGGAAAGCGAAAAATGTTTCCTATCCTAGTTAGATGGCTGTCTTTCGCATTGAGTTGATTCCTACTGATGACGTTAATAGGTTTTAATCACATTTTTATTCTTAAAAATGTCTTGAAAGAATACTCTCGCTGTACTGGGAGTTGCTGTTCGAATTACTAATATTAACTTAATCCGAATTTAGCTATGCATAATAGGGCACGGTTAACTCCGATGGACAATAATTATAAACAGTCGTGCATTTTGGCGCGTCCCAGCCGACCGTGTCCGTTATCTTAAAGCAAGTGAAGACCCAACGTCCAACATGTCTTTAATATTCACCGTTGCTATGGTTACGTGACACAGTCGCGCAAACAGCATGTAACAATTTGCATTATGATGAAGGGCAGTTTAAAAAAAGAACAGACGTATTGGTTCGCCTAACCTTAAGGTATTCATTTTGAGGCATCGCAAAACTTGTTGCAGATATCGTTTTTACGTGATTTACTGTGTGATTAAAGATTTTTGCTTTTATTTTTCAGTTAATTTAGTAGTGTAAATACCTATTTAGTTGTGTATTTTAAAAATGAATGAATAACATAGTTTCTAGTTTGTTAGAAACTCAATTCAGTCGTTGGACAGATGAGGATAAGAGAGACGTTTTGTTACACGGGTTTTTAGTCAATGTTTGTTTAGGTACCCGCACTGTACCTAGCTCTTCACCATTTTTCAAGACCGCGAGCCGCCACTGGTGGTAGTGCCCTTAATTTATTGGAGAAATTTGTGTTTGAATGTCGAGCGTTGTAGCACTTCGGGTTAAACCGAAACTGAAATAGTTGTGACTAGGGTTGCCACCTTCCTTACCAACGATTCCGAAAGTCTAATAACCAAAAATTAAAGCTAAAAGTAAATACGTTTATTTACATACAAAATAAACAAAAATCCCACCAGTGACCTCTAAAAATAAAAAAATTAAAAAAGGTCGCCGCCTCCTCCACGCTCTTGTAGCGTTTTGTAAACTTGATTTCCGGGAGAAATGATATGAAACCCGGGAGACACGCTTTTTTAGGCCGTATTCCGGGAGACTCCGGGAGTACTGGGCGAGGTGACAACCCTAGTTGGGACTCATTCACTCGAAATGCCTAAAAAGAATTTTTAAAATAATATTAAATTTTTTACTTATATTCATTTGTTTTTTGTAAAAAAAATGTGTTGTGATAATTTCCAAAGCCATTTTCTCGGAAACTGTCTTAAATAGATATAAAATATGGTTCTTATGTAATGATTAAATTTTTTTTGTAGAATTCTATTTAAAATAACAAAGTTGGGTGCACTTCGGGCTCAACCAAAAATTTCCATATACTTACCAACATTTCATAATACTGTTTTATTTTATAGGGACGTGACAAGCTGGGTAGTAATTTCGTTGTCACCATTTAAAAACACATAAGTCATATTCGCCATGTTATCTTAGGCCACCCCGTATACTTCAGTATAATTTCAAAATGTGCACCTCAATGATGTCTACAACATTTGTATTTCGAATTCTTATCTAACTTTTAAGATAAAGAAGAAAATGAATTTTACTCTATCGTGGACTCACCCGGTACAGTTTATTCGCTAAAAAAATTTACTAAAACATGAAAATAAAAGCTTCTTACAGTTTTCATGATCCATTAGCGACGGTATCTACGAAAAATTGTGGATTTCCTGGAAAAATAGGAAGCAAAAGCACAATTTATTTAGTACAGTGTAATAGCACGTAAGATCATTATTGTTAGCTTTAGCATTTGTTTTAGTTCGTCTGGATTAACGAAATTTTCCATTGGGAAGTTCTCAAGTATAAACGAGAAACATCTTTTTTAAAAGGATAAGAACTTGTTTTAATCAATAAACTAATTGCTTCAACAACTTTTATAACAAGTTTTTTACTAGAAAGCAGCAAAAGTAGTTTTAGTCCATGGACCAGTTTAAGTTGGGTTGCATTTTTTAAACACTAACTTATATTATAACTAAATATTTTTACGTTAAGAATGTATGCCCTTGAAATAAAGATAAATAAATGTTATATTGTGGGGAAGAGGACTTTAATAAAACACTTTCTACTGTTTACTAATTCCCAACGTTTCGGTTTTTATTAAAACCTTTATCAAGGACTAAAACACGACACTATTTTAGTACAATCAAACAAAACAAAAATGCAGTTAGTAAAACCAGCAGTCATATACTTCTAAAAAATACCTTACTACTAAGTACTCACTCTAGGCTAAAAGTAAAAAGTGGAAAACAATTTCTGAATCTGGCATCATTCACTAACAAACGTATTAAATAACATATTTATTTTTTATTTTGTTACTATTTTTTCTTAAAAAAACCCAGAACAAACTGATGGTCAATCATATTTAACTACTGTATTAAAGCATGCATCTCGCGTGGGAAAACGTCGTACAAAATTATTAGATTGCTGAGATGTCAGATTTGTTTCCTAAAATTCCTGATAAAATCTCAAATTATGATCTTTACAAATAACCAATTGTTTACGTCACTGCACCACTACAAATTGTTTGATCGGGCAACAGTGCCTCTGTAAAAGTGGGTTCTATACCCAACAACCATATATGATACTGTGTGTTAATTAATTTATATTTTATTCTAATCAGCCTATAGCATATAGCAACCTAAGGGTTGTGACAGAGCTATTTATTACTTACATTTAATTAATATGTCAATGTTATTAAAACCAAAAAACCTGCATACACCTTACAACACTTACAGCGGGTTGCACGAAGCAAAATTAGTTAGCCGTGATTAAGAAACAAAATTTATAAATTGTGTGGCAACGCATACTTCGTTGTGGTGCGACAGCGCCTCAAATACGGAAAGAAATAGGTTAGGAGCTGTCAGCAGCGTTGCCACATTTATTTTGGCGAATCTACTTTTATTTTATTTTGAATCTACTAAAATCTACTAAATTAGGGGAGGGCACAAATGGGCTCGGTGATTTTTGAGTGAGCACTAAAAATAACAGTGTAAAAAGGGTCGCGGCCTCGACATAGGCAGCAATAACCATAACCTTCCTCTTGTTTTCTAAGTGGTGTCAAAAAAAAAAAAAAAAAAAAAAAAAGGTCGTCGTCCGATATTAAAATAAAAAAGTACTTAATTAAAATAATTTTTACAATAATTATATTGTTAATGGCATATTTACATTATTGAAATTGATATTAAAATCTACCAAAATCTACTAAAGAAAATATGCCTACTAAAATTTTCTGAAGAAGGGTGAAAATCTACCAAAAAGTAGAAAATCTACTAGATGTGGCAACGCTGGCTGTCAGTTGGAAGTGTCAAAAAGTATTCCGAAATTCCGAATGTTTGCATAAAATTTAAATTGGAATAAAGCAGAGTTTTTTTAACAACAAATTATGGAAATACCAAAAGCATATTATGAAAAGATAAAAGGGACAATTCATTGATGATTAAAACACGAAGTAAGTACCCACAAGTTATAATAATATAGTAATTATTATTAAACCAAAATAAGAACTTTTTTCTTAAATAATGGACACTGCGACTAGCTTAGTTGATATTTTCATAAAGTATATTTTAAAATTAGCATAAGATAAGCTTCTCACAAAAAAACTGTAACCAGTTATTTGTTATGTTTATATTTTGTATCATATTTTAGCTGCTCAATTATGAACCAAACCAATGATAAAATGTATGCCAGGTAAACGTATGCAGAGTTAAATTAATATGAAGAAGACATAAATTGGCACTGATATTTTTTTATACCCATATGGCTTGAAATATAGAAAACATTCTCCTATACCTATCCCAGAACTTGCACTAAAATATTATCTTAGTAAGGGAATAAAGAAAAAAGTGCACTTAATATTACAAATATACATGCATGCCAGCACTTTTGAAATAAGAAATCATCCTCCCACAGGTAGGTAATAGAATAATTGTACTTAGTTGAATTATTAAAGCCTATAATATTTACTTTACTGATTGTTCCGATATACCTTCTCACCTGAAATGATTCAGTCTCCAGTACCAGTTTTATTGTTAACATAATATTACAATAAATTATAAATTTAAAACATGTTAGAAAATGGCTTCTTTTAAATTATAGTTTAAAAATATAATTAACAATTATTTATGTCTCTTGTTTTATTGTAGGCACAGACAGATAGTGTAGCGAGTAGCCCAAACTGTTATTGCTATTATACATTTTTTATATCGCTATTTAATGTTTATTCTTAGCTTTATTTTGATAAGCTGTTGCAGAATAATTTTTGCTAGAAACAAATTGACTTTATAAATTCTAAAATAATTTAATGACATTAGAATAACACACAATAAAATTGTCTATAGTTGCCAAAAATTACAACAATTGAGAGTTTTTTTTACACTAGTCCCTTTTAAAGTTTTTTTCTGGTTATGTATATTGTGGCATTTTGAGTACAGCATAGATCCAAAGAAAAATCTATAAGACCTCTTTGATTGAAGTTCAAAGTTGACTTGTCAACCTATAGCACTTAAAATATTTTTTTAGTATCGTTGATTGTTTTAGAGGCCAAAAACTAACATATATTTCTTGAAACATGGCTTTTTTAATATAATACAACTGGAACTGAACTGAAAATTTAAGAGCCAAGATAATTTAAGGGGGCACCACTACTGCACGAGACAAGTGGAAGTTTTGCAGGTGCCCATTCCCCATACTTTTCTGGTAAAAAATTCCATCTTTTATACTGGCAAAAAAGTATTTAACCACTTACCAGCTGACATTAGATCTTTGAGAACCCTTAAAAGATTCAAATCGGCTGTGAAAGGGCTTTTGCTAGAGAAAGCCTACTATACCGTTCCAGAGTTTTTTAATTTTAATGATAGATTTTAATTGTTTTGTATTATTTGACCATGAACTATCAGTTCTAACACTTCTAACTGACTTATTTTTTTTAACCTTTGACTGTTTTACTAGTTTTTGTGTTGTTAACTTTGTATGTTTCTTGTTATATTATATTTCGGTCATATCGTACAGCATTGGCCATTAGCATTAGGTGTACCTATGTTTTGTGATGATATTATATGTATAAGTAAATACTAGTGTATCTAGGCTTAATTACTTTGTCAGCAAGAATGTATTCTTTGGACAATAAACGATTTTAAATTAAAAGTAAAGAAACAAAACTGAAGATATATTTTTACTTTATTGCAATATAGGCCCTACTCGAGGCTTCATGAGTCAAAGTAAAAAAAAAATTAAAGCACAAGTTATCCGCAAAGCATATTATGTAGATATACCTAACATATATACAAATAGTGCAGTGAAAAATAATTACTATGTAGTTTATTTTTTATTAGTAATTATTTTATTTATTTTTTGTTTTAGAAGCACTAAACATTTACACAGAAAAATGATAGAACTGGAAATGAAGCAGGTTTAAAGGATCATTTCTCGAATATTCAATATGAAATGTTTATACGTATGTTAAAAACGTATTTGTTCATGATTAAAAAAAAAATAAAATAAAATTTTTAAGTGACAAAAAGAACTTGGGTTTTTATGAATAAAATATTTTGCAAACCTTACACGATCATTCAGGCTGACAGGCTTGGTAAAGAAATTACAGTAATGTTACCGATTGTGTAAGGACAAATTTCAAGAATTGATTGCCATGGCTGATGTAAATTTTCATTAGAAGCAAAACTACGGCGGGAATGATTGATATCCCTCAGGACTGTCATTCTGAATGAAATCGTATAGCCTCTTCATTTCGCTTTTAAGGGTAGCGTTTTTATACCTTCAAATTCAGAATGTTTTTAAAGTAAGGGCTGTGGAGTATAGGTGCTTAAAAGTAGGGATACGAGATCGATATACGATATTTTTGTTGAGAATCGATACATAATACTGTATCGATAAAAAAGAATCCACAGATCATGATTTGAACAACTCGGTAGGAATGCAAATGATACTTCATACTTTTTGAATGATACAGAGTAAAATGTATCGATACTCATTATATATCCAGGACCTTTTATTTTTAGAAGTCACTTTTAATACAACAAGGTGGGGAAATAGTAACTAAGCTTTTTTAAACTTTTTTTAATGAACTCACTGTCATAGGAGCTTACGTTTATTATAGGGGGACCGTGTATCGATATTTTGAGTATTTATCTTTTTCAAACAGATACTTGCTTGTATCGATACTTTTGGTGTATCAGACATCCTTACTTAATAGAGGAGATGTCACTTACGGATCGGAAAGAAGTTTTGGCAACAAGAACAATTTTTTAGAGGTTGCTTTGACCGGAAGAAGAGTTTTTCCCAAAAGGAAGGCGACTAAAAAAAAAGTGACCTCCAGAAAAAAAGAACGTATCCCGGCTCTAAAAATCTTCTTACTTTCAAAGGTGACTTCTAAAAAAAAATGCTGACCCTTCACACACCCTATACTATTTGTAAAAAACATCCATTTGATAAAAATCGGGGGGGGGGGGGGGGCGCAGACGAAATTTGATTCAGCACTTAAATAAAAAATTGGTCACAATCGTTCAGTGGCGGGTGCCAGGATTTTTGGGATGGGTGGGCACAAGCGGAACCATGAGTGCCCACCCTGGTGCCCCCCCAAAATTGATGGATCCGTTGTGTAAGGGACTTAGCTATAAAAGAGAACGATGACCTTTTTGTTTTTTGACATCACTTAGAAAAGAGGAAGGTTTTGTTTGCGGCTGCCTATAGCGTCGGGAGGCCGGGACCTTTTTTTTTTTTTTTTAAGTTACTTTTATTTTGGGTAGTGCCGTAGTGCCCACTCAAAAATCACCGAGCCCATTTGTGTCCTCTCATCCCAAAAAGCCTGGCGCCGCCACTGGGTCAAATACCCCTTCCCCCAACAGCAATTCCATTACAAAACCGATTTTCACAATTTTACAATTTTGGGTAGGGGGGGGCCCGTGCCCCCCCACTGGCGCCACGGCTGTATTACAAAAGTACCGTTGTGTTTTGAAAATTGTGGTTTGAAAGTATACAGATGGAAATTTCTATAGTTTTAACTTAATTTGACTAAAAAATTTCTTCTAAAGGTTTTTTTAAAATTAATAGAAAACATGACAATTTTTTACAGATCAATTATACAAGGAAGAGAGAGCCCCCTCCTCCTCTAAAAATATTTTTCTGTACGCCCATATCTCATTAATGAATCAGAGCCAATTCTATTTTGTTTCGGGCTCAACCAAGATACCGGCACGTACTGCCTGTTGGGCTATGAGAATATTCAACTCACGCACCCTTTTATTTTCTGTGCAATCATCTGTCATTTATTTTGTCTTTTGTTTTAAAAAGTAAACAAAGTAGACTGTAGAGGTTTTTTTATATTTCTGTTTCTAAATTAGCGAGACAGTCCTGTGGCAAGAAAAAAAATTGAATGCTTCTGAGTGCCTTCACTTATTTCCTGATTTTGCCTCTAAGAAAAATATTGGCGACTGCCTTTAGACTGCCTGTTTCACGAGAAATACAAATTCCTGAGCAGGTTCTACAGAAAATTTTGATGGACATATAGCTATTTAAATACATCTGGAAGTGATGAAAACTAGTAAACATGTTTGTTTAAAAGGTCCAATTTGGACATAGAAGGGTAATAATTAAGAAATAGTCCGCTGGAATAAAGTTAAAGTATTGCAAGGAGTAATCAAAATCACAGTTTTACTTAAGAGGTTCTTGAAATCTGACTAATATTGGTTTGATAAGATCGAGGATAAGATGATAAATCAGGTAGGTAGTTAGATCATTTTATAGAGTTGAATTATAGAGAAATTAGAGGATAATTTCATAGATAATTAATTAAATAGACCTTAAACTAATCATATTATCCAAATTTAAAAGTAAAAGTGCTAGATTTCCCTAAAAAAATCCAATAATATTGGAAAATACTTGAAACCAATAACTTTAATCGATGTATGTTGCCCGATTAAAGTTATGTCTTCGTTAACTAACGAAAGTGATAAGAAACAAGTGAAAATGTCGACATCTGTGTATTTTTAGTGGCATCTGCCAACTAACTGTCACTTTTTCTCTGAAAATTATGTTGACAGTCCCTTAAAAAAACAAAATTTAATCAGTTACTAGGAAGATTTAACGGTAGTGAAGGAGTTAACGATCGTTAACTCTAAAAAAGCTTTGTGCAACCCACTGTTAATCTAAAAAATTATGGTGTAAAAATAAACGATAAAATTATACATTTAAAATGCTTTTGTAATTTTGAAGAACACCCTTATAAATACAGCTCAGGTTAGAAGTGTCTGTTCTCAAGTTCACTGTGTTTTCAGTTAACTCAATCCAAATCATTTCGCTTGTGGACCGTTTGGAATAATGTTTTTCATTGTCTAAAATTATTGTGTTATTAAAGTCGAAGGTATGATCAGTGTCGAATCGATGATTAGCCAGTGCAGTCTTTTCTGTTTTGGTAATATTTTTTGTTTGACAACTGTACTGATGTTGTTTTATTCTTGTGCCTAGAAGTTGTTTGGTCTGACCTATATATGACATGTTGCATTCTGAGCACGGTATGTGGTATACAATGTTACTCCTTTGTATTTTTTCAGTTTTATCCTTTACCAAATTAAAGGATAAAACTGAAAAAACACAAAGTAACAACAAGACTTAAGTATATACACCTTTTTTTAATCATTATCCCATTTCTCAGTATTTGATCTTTCATGGCTCGATGAGAGCTCCATCGAGGTTCACTACCACTCACCACTTAGGTATGTTCCTTTTACTTTAAATATTTTCTCTTTACATTTTATTCCTACACCCGAAACATGTAGAATATTCGCCACCTATTAATTTTATTTCTATTAAACTAGTGGAGAAAGACTTTATGTTTTTTTGGTGCTAATTTACGGTGAGTGTCGTCAAAGTGCGACTGCTGCTTCAAGATTATATGCAGAGCGCTTTCCCTTGCGCGATCATCCTACACCCAGAAGTTTTTTATTGTTATTCAACGGGCAAGTTAGACAGAACCGTATTTGATCCATAGTGCAATAAATGAATGTAAGTAGGTACCTTATTTTTGAGTTTTTTGAAAAAAGGTATTTGAAAATGTTGATTATTTTAATGGCTTCTATACACAGCTAAAACAGAAGTAACAACTTAGGAATCACCCAGTATAATAAAAATAAAGAAACATGAATCATCTAATGGCAATTTGCCTAGCCAATGTTTTCGATATGAATAAACCTCAAAAATTAGAATATTTCTTCATACACTAAGTTTAGCGTACCTCCCTGCGCCCTCCCATTCATACTCAATATCCATGAGTCGCCACTGGATCTATGAAAAACAAACAACAGTTACTTACATGTAATTTTTATCCTTTGTTACAGCTATCATAAAACTTGTCGTCATTGACGACACGAATACAAAAGCAATGTAGTAGATATTCCCGAAAGTGTATTAAAACGGGGAAATGCTTATATGGGCAATATTTCATTTGGAATTTGGAGCACGTAACTTTAGGAGACATTAACCAGTGCAGTTTATTTTCGAGTCATAGCAACCCGATTTTATACGTCCCTATGCACTACCAACTAACAGCTTTCAGAATCTAATTTACGAAGAACGGAATTACATCATTTATTGTGTTTTTCATGAATTTCAATAAAACATTTGGAAAATCTTGAGGAACAAGTGAATTTCCAAGTAATTCCATGCTCGGCATGACATACTATCAGAGAAGTATTATTTGTTAGAACTGTTATCATTCAGTTATATGTTACAGCAGCACGGCCCGACTTTCGGGCTCGGGTCGGGTTGGGCTAATTAATCAATAAAGATTGGGGTTTTGCGGTCCTAACATTTTTCCGGACTTGTCGGGTTTGCCGGGCATGCCAGGCCTCACGGGCCTACCGGACTTTTGTGGCCAGCCGGTCTTTCGGGTTATAATCCATTTCAGAAAAGTAGAGTAATAAAATGGGAAATTCCTTTTGGCTCAATTTCGGTGTCGGCCATAGGCGCAGGTAAATTTTATGCATTAAATTATGTATGATAACTAACCAAAGAATAAAAAGATAAACAAGGAACTATAAGTTATAGCAAATTTACACACATCGTTTTATGAAATATGCCGTGGAAGATATAGCTGAAAACATAGTGTAACTGTGCTGTGCACACCGCCATATTATTGCGAACTAAACCCTATAGAACTTATATGGGGGCAAGTGAAAGGATTTGTGGCAAGACACAACACGACATTCAAAATTAAAGACGTTAAGCTACTGTTTGATCAAGCCATTAAGGAAGTGACATCAGAGAACTGGCGAAAAGCAGTCCATCATGTTATTAAAGAAGAGGAGAAAATGTGGGATCTTGACCACCTGATCGATCGGACCGTCGACCCGTTAAATATAACGTCAAGATTAGATGACAGTTCCTCAGATGACGAAGAATGTTATGATTTTTTATAATTTAATTTCTGTATAATGTATTTTTTGTATTTTGTATTTTTTTTATAATGTTTTATAAAAAATAAGTGTACCTTATACTATGTACAATGTACATAATGCACGCCTTTGTCACATCATTTTAGGCAAAACCCATAAATTGATTAATTTTATATTTTCATTGCCCCTTTTTATTGTCTATAACTGTTACTTGTTGTTGGGGTAATATTATCAGATATGTTATTTTAAATACGAACCTTTATTTTTTATCCAGTTTCGTAGACCATGTATCTAATAAAATAATAAGGCAATAGTACTTTAATTAAATAGCAACGTTTCGACCCAAATAATAACGCCTTCAATCTTAATCTTCGTATAAACGGTATACATTTATTTATTATTATACGGAGATACATTTAAGATTAATGGTGGCAAAGTTGTATAATTTCAAAACGAATTTATTTTATTATTTATTTAAACGATTCAAAAGCCTTGTTTCGCTAGTACTAAATACTGACGACGTGATGAACATAATATGGCACATCCAATTATCGTATACCTACTTTTCTTTCAAATAACAATATTTTATTTAGGATTTTCTAAATGATTTTCATCAGCAACGGCGCCAGGATTTTTGGGATGGGTAGGCACAAGTGGGCGCGATGATTTTTAAGTGGGCACCATCCAAATTAAAAGTAACTTCTAAAAAAAAAAAAGGTCCGCGTTCTCTTCAATAATATCACTACTTTTCTCGTTCAAAGCTTTCCTAGCGAAGTCTCTCATCCCCCCGGAAATTCCACTACAAAATCGAATCCATCAATTTTGGGGGGGCACCAGGGTGGGTACTCGTGTTTCTAGGGTGGGCCGGTGCCCACCATGCACTAAGATCAGCCACGCGCAGTGTGATTTTAATAAGATAGGTCCTTGGTAGGTACCTATTCTGGTTTCCGAGAAAATTTAATAGACCAACTCCCAGTAAACCACCCTGTATGTTTAAAATAAAGTATTGCCAAAAGTTTGAAACATCCAAGTGCCACTTAGGCCAGACTTCTGTTAAAATGAAAAAAGCTTTTTCCAAAAAGAATGTTGCACGTATTTATTTTTTAAAATTCCCATCTACGAAATCTTTGATGCCAGATCGCTCTGCTTCAAAAATAAAAAACTACTTATAAAAAACATTTATTTGCACTTGGAATACTAAACACGTAACTTTATGACATGATGTTGAGGATGCTTTCTTTTCAAGTCACAGCGAGTTCGTTTCACGCCGTGATGCACTACAAACTTGTTCTAGAATATTGAATCCACAGAGATGCCATTGAATAAAACGAATTTACATTTCGCAGAGAGACGATCTCTTCCTGACTTTTGATACAAGGCTTTGGGAGCCATTTCTTGTGGCTTGGAACTAATTTAACAGTAGTTATTTGCGTCAATTTTGTTCTTGGGTCTTGTAAATGTTTAATGAAATTAAATGTGCCTTTTAGGCAAAAGAAATGTTATAACACACCAGTGGCGTAGCCAGAAAATATGTTCGGGGTTGGGCTCAGTGGGCGTAAGTAAGACATTTATTTTTTGGAGAGAGGGACAGTCGGGACTACATGTATTTCATGATATTATATCTAATGAAGGAGGCGGAAACGCGCCGCAGGCGAAAAATTTTCGGGTGCCACGCCCAAAGTTCGTTTAAAATTCACCTAACTACTATCAAATTTCGAAAATTAAATTGTTACCTCCCCCCCTCTGCATGGTTAGATTAAATTTGTTTTTGTAAATGTTTTTTTTTTACTTTTTTTTTTGATATTCCTAGCTAGCTCTTTATTAAAAAAAAAACATTTTTTATATTTGTGAAAATATGAATATTGGTGACAATCCAAAATTTTAACAGAAGACGTATGTATGACTGCAACCAGCGTTTTTAGGGCTCGGTTTTTCATGATTAAAAATAAAGTAAATATCGCTCACCACGCCAAAATTGATGATTTTTTCAGAAATCAAATGTTAAAGTTTTAAAATACTCGTTTTGTATATTCATAATAAAGCATTCTCGTTTCTTCACCCACTATTTTTTTTTATTATAAATTATCACACTTCTTCCATAAAAAATGTTTCAATTAATTGTTTTTTGGTTTGTTGTGCAAATATTTTATTGCATTGAGTTATATTTTTGTTGATTTAAAATAGCTTTAATAAAGGGAGAACGGAAGAGACAAGTATATAATGGAAAAATTATGAAAAATACTATAAAATATTATTATTTTTTACTCGTTTTCCTTTAAAATTGCACCAAAAATCAATAACTAAAACGATATGCATCTGAACCTCTAATTTCTATATAAAATAGGATTTTTAGAAGGAAAAGTTTAAGTGGACGCCGTACCCGCTTTAACAGATTTCATGCTGATACCTTCACGAAAGCCAGCGGCCGGCTGACGCGGAAAGGCATCGCGGATGGCCGGTAATTTACGGGAGCCAGTGGCGTAACTACCAATAATTTATTACCAACTTCTAAAAAGAAAGATTACTCAAATCGATTGACATTCTTGATTATCTATTTATGTTAACGTACAAACGTTTGCTGCGAGTGAAAAATTGAATAAATGGCTGACGGATAAATAATTTCTTCTAACAAAATATATATTTGGCATCATAATTGTCGCTTCTAATGGGTAAAAATTAAATGGTAAGATATAGTGGTTTCATAGGATTTTATGTCAATTTGGGAACTTTTGGAATTAAACACTTTTGTTTCCTTATTGCCTTGAAAAATATAGGAAATATGTAATCGAGAAATTATTTTATTTGTTTTTACCCTCGCAGCTAAATATATATAAATAAAATGGAACAACTTTAAAAAATTGTCTACAAATAATTAAATAAAAAATTAATATAACTAACACATAAGTACCCACTCCTGGAAAAGTCGCTTAAAAAAAAAAAGTGTAAAACTATGCAAAAATAGTTAGAAATTCGCGATATGCACAAAATGGGCTTTTTCACTAAATTTTCATTTTGACCCTATCGTATAGAGAACGAAAAAATAAAATTTTCTACTTTACAGTTTTAAAAATATTTAATTATTTACTGAGAAAATAATTAAACAAAGTGCGCTATCTAATAAAAATACGCAGAAGAAAGTACAAACGTCACAAGAAAACCGGCAAATGGGCAACCCGGGACAGCCTTTATTCAAATTACAAATAAGAAATCTTCAATGTTTCACGTTCTGACATGTTGTGAAATTGTAAACTAAAAAACATCAATGATTTATCATTTCCGCTTATTTAAATAGAGATTTTTTTAAAAAGTTTTAACAGTCGCCATTTTGAAATAGCTTAACAGAATCGCGCCAAAATTTATAAGCATACGGTATGAGATATTAGCTTTCAAATTATGTATCACAAGCTGTATGTTTCCATTTAAAAAAAAAGATCAATGTCGTCCTATCTTTGACAAATGTCTATAAAAAAACGAATAACGTCAAAATGTGGGCATATATAAAACTAAGTTGACGTGTCCGAGCGTTTTCCCCAAAAGTTACAGGATAAGGCTATATTAATTTTATTCCGGACTTCTGGGAAGCCCTGTATATAGTACTTCCAGTTTGAACAGAAATAAAATGGTGTGTCTACTATACAGGGTCCTGCACCTCACCTCCCGTCTTCTATAGCTCATTTATTCATTAAGTTAAGAGTTTGATACTTTGCAAACTTTACCTGTATCCTAGGGCGCATTTTAGGAAAATATTTTTGTGTATACGGGTGTTCCAAAAACGTGTGACGTCATAAGGATCTATTGTTTTAGATTACATGCTATATATATTTTTACTTACTTGAATGCCTCTTATAGTTGTCTACATATCCCCAAAATTTTAATAAAATCGGTTCAGTATTATAGGCGAGAAAAAATAAAAACTAAAAAAATCAGTTTTGCACCACTGGTTTTAAACATTAATAAAAAATAAAAATAATGCCTCGTTAATAAAATTCTACAAAGGTACTTAATAAATAAGGTCAAACAGTCTCGTTAACCAAGTTTGATTAATACGAATTGTACAGGGTGTCCAAAGTTTCGTCTCAAACTTTGCAAACTTTAACTCAATTTATTTTTCTTATTTCAAATTGTAACCGCTGTATATTATTGTCATTCGATGCAGAAATAAAAATTAAACATTTGTTCTAATTACAACCCTATCGCAATCTCTAAAGCATCAAAACTTATTTGCAGAAAACTCCTTTTATCAACTATTCCACCAGTCATTATCATAAATAAATATCGAAGGTGGCTTTGAAAAACAATTTATTGGAATTAACGTTTACTAAGGTGACAAAAAATAATTATTTTCTCATGCTTCTAATATGAAAATCATATCTACGCGCTCTTCTTGGTTGTATTCCATCATAAAAAATAATATAGCTTAAATAATTTATAATCTAACAATATTTGAAACTAAAGTCAAAATGGGCTTTTGTCGTTTTAATACAAGGTCCCTTGGTTTTAATAACCTTTTATACCAATAAATTGTTTTTCAAAGCCACCTTCGATATTTATTTATAATAATGACTGGTGAAATAGTTGATAAAATGAGTTTTCTGCAAATAAGTCTTGATGCCTCAGAAATTGCGATAGGGTTGTAATTAGATCAAATATTTGATTTTTAATTCTGCATCGAATGACATAATAATATACAGGGGTTCCAATTTGAAATAAGAAAAATAAATTGATTTAAAGGTTGACACTAAATTTTGGACAACCTGTACAATTCGTATTAATAAAACTTTGTTAACGAGACTGTTCGACCTTATTTATTAAATGCCTATGTATAATTTTATTAACGAGGCATTATTTTTATTTTTTATTAATTTTTAAAACCAGTGTTGCAAAACTAATTGTTTTCTTTTGTTGTCTTATTTGGATTAAGGGATGCACAGAAAGAAACACTATATAGGGATAACGTTTTCACAATTATTTATTTTAATGTTAAAGTACATACAACTTATTATTACCATTTTTATTATTTAACAATCTGGACTATTATAAGAAAAAGAAAAGTTCACAACTTTCCTGTTGACACAGAGAACACAACTTAATAAAATCAATTAAGTTTCGACAAGTTATAATGAATTTACTTATAAACAAAGACCATAATTGGCCGATAATCGCTGTACTCGCGACGATAAGAGAAAAACACCCTGACAACGGGTAATAATTTACGTTAAAAGAGCGTATTGATACGGTCAATAGCACCGAGCTCTTGATGCGAAAATCGAACTGCGACTGATTTTAGAACAGTGGACTGTAATATTTTTGGGTATAAAAGAAATAGGTTGCGACGTAGAAGGGTGTTTTGTAGGTAGAAAAAGAGAAATCCTACACCATGACGTTTTTGAATAAATTAAAAACGCATCAAGGTATGAATAAATTACCACCTACAGGGTGAACTAAAATAAAATATTTATTTTCCGAACACTAATATTTATTAGTTTTTATTTTTTTTTCGTCTAGAATACTGAACCGATTTCATTAAAATTTTAGGGGTATGAAGGCTACTATAAGAGGCATTCAAATAAATAAAAATATTTATGACATGTAATTTAAAAAAAAATAGATCCTAATGACGTCACACTTTTTTGGAACACCCTGTATAAATAAAAATATTATCTTGAAATGCGCCCTGGGATACAGGTAGAGTCTGCAAAATATTAAAATCCTAACTTAATTATTAAGTGAGCTATAGAAGACGGGAGGTGAGACGCAGGACCCTGTATACTATGACAGATAATATCATAAAAAAAAAATGAAAAAAAAAATTTTTTCGCCAAAATGTAGATCATACAAAATCTCAATCGACGTGTTTTTCCATTTTTAAAAAAAATATTTTTCTCAAATCTAGCGAATTTGTTCCGGTTATAATCCTCACTCTGTACAACAAACCCGTACAACATAATTTCAACAGAAAATCAAATCCGCTCTCATAAACAATAAACTGGTTCGCACGACGAAATAAATATAATTATTTTACTCTAATAATAGAATCAGAGAACTACAACCATAGAGAAGCGACAAAAGCTCTCTTTTAGCATTGATCTTATGGGGACACAATTATATGTCCTTGACTTTAAAGAATTGACAGTTCACCGGTTTACTACACTGAAAGAAATGCTCAAACAATGTAATTTAATGCTTTACACTGAGATACGTTTATCGTAAAAATTACGTTTTGCACGAATAATTTACGAGTTTCATGTAATTGGCTTTTCAGTTAATTTCGTAAAATGAAAAATAAAATAGGTAAAAAAACATAAAATTTTTGAAATATTTTATTGAGTTTCCTTACATTTTCAAACAGGTAATCCTAAAACTAGAAAAAAACAATTTTATAGGTGTTCGTCCTTAAATTTATATAATAAATAATACAAAATAATTTAAAACATAAATGGGGAAGAGTTCCTGGAACCTGTTTAGTCATTCAAAAGCTTTACTGATCTGATGGTTTTAAAAATATGTACATGTTCTTTTAATATGAAGAATACGAAAAAATAGCAGACAACAAAACTAAATGTAGGTATATGGAATATATGTAAGGAAATAACTGGAAGTGATGAAAAAAACTATGATATTGGTATTAAAGGCTGATAAAATACCGGATCACTATTTATTGTCCATAGTTTCTATCTTACTAAAAGAACTGGAAACACGGCAGACGAATTTTAAAATCAAAGAAAATAACCAGTCATTGTTTTTTTGTTATCTTATAAATAATTCGTTTAAGCAAGGTGTTATATATCTATTTATAAGCTGTCACTAAAGTTGCGATTCTGTGTCGGGTTGCTTGGAAAATAAAACAATTAAAACTTTTTGGACTATTCTGTATTTTAAAAACTTAACTTGTCTTACTAACAGCCAACTGACTACTTTTTATTTCTTAATCTAACAATTTGAAAACTAAAATCTCTATTTATCTAAAAACGCCATTGATTGCTTACCAGTTATCACCACTACCAATGGGCGTTACAACAACTATCATTAATAATTTTGAGAAATTCTATAGTTACAACAAATGCATAAAAATAATAAACTTATTATATTATTCAAGGAAGCAATAGTTTGCAGCTTAATGAATATTTACAAAATTTGTAAATAGTTATTGATAGTAATAACTAAAGCGCGGAATATATGCACCAAATTTTTGACAAAATATGCGCATATATATGCATCCTTTTTCATAAAAATATGCAAAAATTTTGATTTTTTTTACAAAATATGCAATCTGGTATGCAATAAAATTTATTGTTTTAATAGAACAAAATAGGGTGAAAAAAAATACTATGTTCTAAAAATGGTTTTTATTTGAAAAAATACACGTATTAAGTAAGAAAAACATGGTCAGATATAAATAATTCTTATTTTAAAATGGTACAAAATTAGTTTATAATTTATTCATAGATAAAATATACAAGACACAAAAAATATTACAGTTTCTTGTTTGGAAATGCTATAAAAGGCAATTACAATCAGATACTTTTCAAAATTTTCAAGTAAAAATGATTGTCTCCTATCAGTAAAAATGTGTTTATATAAAGAAAAAGTTCTTTCAACGTCTACTGACGTAATCGGACAATATTGAAGTTTTGGCAGTAAACTATAAGGCCAAGATACATTTTCGTCGGAAGATTTATTTTCGTAGATATTTTTGACTATGCTTAAAGATTTAAACCCTTCATTCTTCTTTAAAGTTACATCCGCTTTGCGCCTTATTTGATCTCCAACTTTACCCGGAACATTGCCACACCTATCCAAAAAAGTTTCAACGGTACTAATGGATTCTCTTAAACCTAATTGTCTACTCTCTAATGATGTGATCATATCTGGTATAAAACCAAAATTAACTTTAATAAAAACTAAATCTTTAGCTACACTAGCAGTTTCTAGCAAGTCTTTACTTTGAACTACACTATGGGCGTCGTCCTCCAAGTCCAAAATTAAGTCTCTAACGGCATCAAAATGTTCAGCGTAAAATATAGCCGCTTTAATCCACGTTCCCGTTCCCCATCTGGTAATAACAGGTTCTGGTGGTAAACTAACTCCAGGCAGTCTCTCCCTATACATCTGCACTCTTAGAGGGGCTTTTTTGACACTAAAAATCAGCTTATTTACTAAAGAAAATTCTGTTCTGATGGTTTCTGCTACTCTGTTTATCCCGTGCAGAAGACATGTAACATGCACCATATTGGAGTATTTTATTATTAAAATATTATATCATTAAAATTGTATGGTATTGTATATTTCGTCTAACAATAGTTAGTAGGTATAAGTAAGTACCTGGAAATTCCCAAAGATTAGGGTCAGCCGCCGGACTGATGATAATGGATTTAGATATCTAAGGGTTTTAATAATTTTTGGGTAAAGATTACCATAATATGCAAGTGAATGAAAAATGTGTCAAAATATGCTTTTTTTAGAAAAATTTACAAAATATGCAAAATATGCATGTATATGCAGTCTGCATATAATCCGCGCTTTAGATAACCATTGGTCCCTTTGCAATTTAAAAAGGATTAGGTCGTCTCGACAAGGATAGCTAAATTGAAAAGCAGGTAATTTAAAATGTTTGAAGAAGGAAATTCTGAAGTAATGGAAAATTATAGACATATAAGCGTTTTACCATCATTTTCTAAATTGAACTTTAAATGTAAATTATCCACGACACAGATTATCTTTGACAGAAAAAAGTCCATAATAAATGTGCCTGAAATTGTTTAATAATTTACCAACTAATGTAAAACGTATTGATAGTTTTAAGTTATTCAAAATAAAGGTTAGAAAATTACTTGTCAACTTGGACCCCTATTTATACAGGACTTTTTGAATGAGTTTTAGTAGTAGTTTGTAGTTTAGACAATTATTTTTACCGACGCCATTTCTTTTTCTGCTTTACCTCCTTAGAATACCTATGTGAAAGCCTTTTTTTAGCCTTAAGAGTGGCATGTGACTTAGTTATGTCGGCCAGAGGTTCATTAAGAAAGATGTCACATAATTTGCAGAAATCCTCAAGCGTGGCAGGCTCTTCTTTGTTGTATAACGCTTTCCTTGATTCCTTCTTTGCCACTCGTTTGCTCAAAAGTCGTATTTCCCTTTTCAATCTCCATTTTCTAGGAGTGTTAGAGGTAAGTTGAAGTGAAGTTTGCATACATAATGTTGGAGAACTGAGAGGGGTTGGAATGATTTGTTTAGCTTCGGTAACCTCATGTTGAGAAAAGACCTTTAACTCACAAGTAGCATCTTTTGACGTACTGGGTCCTGTAACTAAAACGATAATTTGATTTGTAATTAAGCTTATATAGGTATAGTAAGACAGTTTTGGAGCAAATAGTCAAAAGCTTATATAACTACTATTTACAATATGTCTGCAAAGAAGAGGGTTCTTTATCAGATTTACAGGCTTCTATGATGGGTCTATCTTTGAAAGAAGGAACCACTGGAATGTCTGAAAAAAAAGTAACAATTTGTGATTTGATTAATATAATTTTAATTAATAAAAATTGTCATTCACCAACCTGATAAACCAATAAGCTTCTTAGAAGGTTCTTCTGGAGTTTTTTTTTGGGAATGGCTATGTTTAATTTCTTCCTGAAGTTGTTTATGAAAAATTGTAGGACATGCATTCGGGAGCAAATATTTCCTTGTAGATCCCTTAGATATGTATTGTTCTTCAAAGTGAAGCTCACATAACTTAAAGGTTTTAAATAAAACTGGAATCTTTGGAAAGAGATCTGTTCGATGACAAGCTTCTAGCCATAATGTGACACTGAAAAAAAATATTTACATGTACATCAACAATAATAAGTATTATTCAATACAAACTACTAAATTATTAAAACTACTTGTGCTTCGAGGAATATTTATAAAAAAACACAACAAAATCTGTTGGGAAAATAACAATATTTTTTTTAGGTTAGGTTAACATTTTTTTTCCGTCGCCTTTCCTTAAGCAGGTACTTGTTTGATAATTTAAAAGGGAACTTAACTTTACAAACATAATAAATAATGGTAGGTACTCTCCATATTATACTTTTAAGGTAAAAATAAACAACAGAATAAATATAACCTAAATTACAAGGGTGCAAATGTACTTACCGTTCAGGATCCTTTGGAAATGAAAACATGCTGATTCCTTGTCCTTCTTTTGAATGACACCCACGGAACGCACAGGTAGTACCACCAGGCATGGTTCTACAGTTTTTATACAGCACAGCACTTAAGAAAACAAACAGTTTTCAACTCAAACGATAACTAACTCGTAAACTTGTCGTCGACTACCGGACTACAAAGCCGGCCCAAACGAATGACAGTTAACCGGGTTACCCCCTACTCCAATGTTTTGGCCAAATGTCATATTGTCGCTTCTCTATGGTTGTAGTTCTCTGAATAGAATATTAAAGTCCAATCGTCCACATAAAGAGACATAAATAAGTATGAGTCAATTATCTATACAATTTATTTGGTATCACCGACCGGCAAGGCGAGGCGGTTTGTGTCTAAAAAAGTTTGCCACTGATATTGTAAGAGAGAGAGCATCGGTGGGCGACTGCGATGGATTATAAATAAGCTAAGAAATAGACTAAAAATCGAATTTTCGTTTAAAAAAAACCGTAATCGTTTTTAAAAAAATGTTTTGGTAAAAGTTGTCTAAAATTAGTTACAGAATATTGGAAAGTCCATATGGTGTTATTAAAAAATTAATGATTTAAATATACATAATACATATATGACAAACCAAAAGGACTTTCCAATAGTCTTTGCTAAATTTCTAAAAACTTTTATATACAACATTTTTTTCTTAATCGATTAATAAACCCTTGAAATGAAAACTCGATTTAGAGGTGTACGGAGTCCTCTTAATAACTAAACGTTTCCTACAAAACTTTGTGATCTAAGCCGAGGATACATTATTTAAAGATTTAAATTAAGTGTCCAAGCGTTTAAAAATTAGATTGCAATTAGATTTTTAGAGCCGAGCTCCGAGCCTCGGGGGGGGGGGGGGGGGGGGGGCACACATATTTTTAATTATGCTAGAAAATACTTTAATTGTAAAATGTATTTTTTTCGTTATATCCCCAAGTCAAATACCAGTTAAAAAATCAGGGGTGCCGAGTTTCGAGCATCCCAATGGGGGCAAACATAAACATGGATAGCATAAAGGTAGAAAAAATAGGTAATTTCTTACATCAAATTATTCATTTGATGTTTTTTTTCTTTTTTTAATAATTTGGAATTGGACCACCGTTGTAATCTCAAATTTATTTTCTTAAATGATTTTAAAATTAAGATTTATTTAAATTGACTTCTTAAGGGGGGACAGGCCGTTGGACCACCACCCCCTTAAATACACCACTGTCACCACCTTTATATTCCATGTAGTGATGAACCCTTCAGTCTTGCTTATGACTATACTTACTCATGCAACAAAGTAGGTATTTTCTAATATTTGTATTACCTGAAAAAAAAAAAGAAAATTATTTCAATAAAAAAATTGCCAATAAAAACCAAGCAAAAATAGTGTAAAAGTTCTACAACACATCGTTATAGGAAAAAGTATGCAATGGTTAGGTAATGCGTATTCTTTAAAATATAGTTCGCGCAGAAGTAGCCCACTGGGTGCCGCACTAATCCGTAATACAATGCCGTGTTCAAAAGATAAAGTAGTAGAGTCTAGTGTCCGTATAAGTGAAATAGAAAGACATTTTTTAGCGTCAGGCGGACAAAGTAGTGCATCTATATTTTGCATTAAAGTACACAGGGACGCCAAAGGTAATGGCTTCTCTGGGGCACAGGTTAGACAATGACAGGCTGTTTTGTCCTTATTAGGACTGTAAGCAATTTCCAATACAGCGAATATATGCTTTCAAGATATTTTTAAGAATAAATATATGAGGAAAACCTAGTATCGCTATCTGTAGGAATCAACTCAATGCAAAAGATAGTCATCAGACGTAAAAATATAAAACTAACAATAAACCAAGTACGTTTGACTAATACATAGTCCGCCTGTCGCTAAAACTTTCTTTCTATTTTACTTATACGGACACTAAACTCTACTACTTTATTTTTTAAACACGGCATTGTATTACGAATTAGTCCGGCATCCCAGTGGGCTACTACAGCGCGATCTATATTAAAACCTATAAACCCGTAGAAAAAGTGTAGGGATGCGCAAAATCGGACACTAAACTATTACTTATTCTTCAGGTTCAGTTTTCTAAGGACGTTAAACAATATTGAGGAAAAAAATATTTCGGAGATTTTACGGCATAAGTAAAAAAAATGTATACTAAAACTGTGTCTCTACCAAAACTTATTTTAATGAAAATTTGTTTCAAACCCATTTAAATTATAAAACAAATCCTCTTTGGGGTTTATTCGTCTGGAATACTAAAATATATATTGAGTTAGATTATATTTTAATGTGAAAAACAAAGGCTAAATTAAGCGTTCCAGTTTAAATGGGAAATCGCTTTTGTATTAGGTACTATGTAAATGGACAAAACATACCGATGTAGGGTTGAAAGTTGCTTAATATTATTAGAGGTTACTATCAAAATAACAGATTAATTATATTGTATAAATACACTCATGTAAATAGATATTTTAAATAAAATATTTCCACTTTATTTACAATAGGCGTTCAAAGGATCCCTCTGACCAACGGCAACGCAGTGCGGCGATAACGATGACGGTGCCAGTGGACACTGAGCGGTACACCGCGTTTCTTCCTTTTTTACTATTCACAAGGCGCGGTTCTGTGGTGAATATAACCTGCAAAAATATGTCAAAGCAACAATCGAAAAGTAAAACACGTGGCTAGTGTGCCGATAAGCGACCAAAATAGTGCGGACGCGTCGTCACAGCGGGAAACCACCGCAGCGGTGTGGGTCGCGCCATTTACCGCCAGCGCAGGTTTTACCATTAGGCGGAGTTGGCTTCCGCCTAGGGCCCGGGAGCTCAATGAGGTTCTATATAAAAAAAAAACTGTAGATTTTGGCAACCTTGTGTCGCGCGCCGTAATACTTAACACAAAACTATAAAAAGCTATTATATTTTTCCAAATATGATATTGTTTTTTATTTGTAACCCAACACAATTCCAGAACTTCACCGAAATACTTCTTCCTTCTACAATAGCTAAATAATTTTTCAAAAAAAAACTTAAATATTGTTTTTAGTTTCATTTAGCAAAAAAGTTAGTTTGGGCGTGGCACCCATAAATTCTTTTCGCCTGCGGGGATATTACTTCCCTAACTAAATGGCCACATACAAATATGCATATTGTCTGACATATTGTTCTAAAACTACCTGACGAATGCAGAAAAAAGTTTGCGATATTATCAACTGGCTCACTAAAAAATATACTGAAGGCCTTTTTACATTACGTGCAAGTTGCAAGTGCAAGTGCATGCAATGCAAGAAAAAGCATTGCAGGTCGTTTTTACATTGTCGCAAGTACTTGCATGCAAGTATCTTCACAACAGATATTACCAACCTATAAATAATATACCTTCGATCAGCTAATGTAACTCGCGGGGTTATGGTGAAAAACCAGACAAACTCACCTCGTCACGAAGGAGCTGGCATGGCAAATTGCCCATAAAGAAGCATTTCCAACAAGTACAAACAACAAAGAAAGCCGGCTGAATGTTGAAGACGGCAAGGAAATCCTTTTTTCTTCTGTGCGGCAAAAGAACTCTTCTTTAATTCAATAAATCTAAACAACAAAGCCACAAAATAAATAACAAAACGAACGAAGTCAACGTCCAACAACACTTTTTTGGAGGTTATGTTCGTAAGTTGGTAGTAAAGAATATTACTAGAAAATTTCGGAACATTTTATGCTTATACGCAATCACGATAGACCTGGTGCAAGAAAGTAAACTTGCATCAGCTGATCAAAACGTCGTCACACCGCATGCTTTCAGGCCATTTTTCTTGCAATTGCACCTAATGTAAAAAGGCCTTTTCTTAGATAAAAAAAAATCACAGAAATATATGTTATTTTAATTTAAACTATTCTTATAGGCAAAAATAAATAAGGCCCATTTTGACTTAAAATTGTATACCTAATGTTTGTTGTTTTCTCGCCCTCGCCCTGGTAAAGTCACCGTGTATCAGATTATATAACCTACTACCACCGTATATGCCTCCTAGGGCCCGGTAGAGTCTTAAATCGGCGTTGTTTACCGCTGTGTTCTGTGGCACCGCGGTGAAACCGTCACCGCCACCTTCACTCTATATAATCTAGCTAATGTTCTTGAAGAAAATGGGTTTTCGGATGTAAGGAATTTTCCTACGTCCACCTATGAAAATGAGAATAAAGGCACGGTTAATTTGGCTAGAAAGCGCCGTATATCACACGCGTGTTGAAAAAAAAAGTCTGTTTAAAGGTTGAAGACAATGACGTTTCTTGAATGGCAGTAGAGTTTTGGACTTGCATTGTCTTTATTTGTTTAGAATCACTACGTTTCAACTGGTAAGCATCTCCAGTCGTCTTCAGGTGAATATTAAATACAACACTAGTGTTGAAATATCAAGGCACACTATTTAATTTAAGCATATGGTGCCAATTTGACAGACAACCCCTATTTATTAAAAAGAACAAATTTTAGAAAGCAGGAAAGTGTTTAAATTATGTATTAGTCGAGTGATTCAGAATTTGAGTGTGAAAATACGCCATCTGAAATTACAAAAAATGTTAATAATATACTGGAAAATCTATTACCAGAAAAAAAAAATCGAGCTAAAGAGAGTGTCATGAAATGTCATGAAAAAATGAATAAGTTAAACTACAAGTAAAGCTTATTGACAAACTATGAAACCAGATATTAAGTGGAACATAATCTTGAGCAGTGGCGTGCATACAATATAAGCAAAAAAGCATTGCCTACCCTGGGAACAATAAAACAGACAGAATTTTTTTTGTATTTTAGTATTTATTCGTGTAATCCAACTTTGGCAATTTATCTCTACATTAATATAAGTAATAAATAATAATATAGGAACAAAAAATGAATCCTATATTATTTCCACGAACGCATTTTTTGCTTATTATATCGTAAACTAGAACCCTGTATAAGCAATCCGTAAGAAACTTTTTAAAGCAACGATCTTCCTATACAATGGCCTCTTATGTAAAAGCAAAAGCAGTGCTTTTGTACGAGTGGAAGCAAGCGAGAGAGCCGGTAGGCAGTATGATAGAAAGAGATGTAATAAATGAACCTGTCGCATCAACGTTCGATCTTCGCCAAGAAAGCACGCGTTTGATAGATGCATTGGTGCCAATACAGCCAATCTTCAAGTTTTGCCGTAGTTTGGAAAATAGTTCGCTTTCTTAACATAAAATATGAAACACGCCTCTATAAGCTTTATTATTAATTAGTTTAGTTTTAGGATATTTTTAAAGGGATAACGAATAATGTATCGTAAAATAGGAAGCACTTTTGTAACCATTAAAATAATATTTAATAGTCAGTAAGCTTATCGTCATATTTCACATAATAATTGACTTGCAACATTGGTTCATGGTTCAATCAGGTGGATGATTGATTTTTAATATACAGGGTGTCCCGAAATTAGGTGACAATATTTTAAGGGGATAAAGTACATCCAAAAATAGGACTAAAATCCTCTATTAATATACCTTCAAAAACGCTTCGTTATGGGGCTAGAGCCCCCCGAATGGAAGCTATGATAAGCGGTTTTTTCACAATATCTCAGAAACTGATTGAAGTATCAAAACAAAATTTAATACATGTTTTACCCATGACAAGACGCAATAAACGGTTTGTTTAGCTTAGGTGTATTTCTTCCAGTGGCGTCCCACAGGGTAGGTAGTGAGGAGAATATCGCCCTAACTTTTTTATTTGTAGGATTTTTTAACGCCAGGTGCAATTTTTAAAAGCACTAAAGTCTTCTATTAAAAAAAGATACTCTTGCTTCATTTTGGTAGGATTCACCATTTTTCAGCAAAATCGATTTAAAAATTTTCGGTTTTTTACAAGCCGTTGAAAAGGCTAAGGTTTTTTTTGCATATCTCAGCAAACACTTGATATTAAAACATGAAATTTATTAGAAGTTCTACTAGCGACAAGGCATATTTATAAAAGGATGTAACATTAAAATATTTTTCCAGTGGCGTCGCACGGGGTGGAGCCTAAAGTAAATATTACAATTTTTTTTTTAATTTGAGGGGCTTTCATACTTTTAATGTAATTTTTTTTAATTTTTAAATTTTTTGTTAATAAAACCTTTCATTATTGTAATTTGACAGAATTTAAGGTTTTCAACAGATTTTTCGACCTTGTTTTTTAAATATTTATTTGTATAAGAGACTTAAAATAAAACAAAAAGAATAACAAATTGCAAATCAAATTTAATTGTAAAACCACACGGGAAACTAATTCTTAAGCAAATGTTCGAAATGATTTCCATTTTGTTGGATGCAAAATCTAGACCTGCGTGTTATGTTTTGTGAGGCACGGAGAATTTGAAAATGGTATAAAAGGAAAGCCCCTCAAATAAAAAAAAAATAGTAATATTTACTTTAGGCTACAATCCGTGCGACACCACTGGAAACATATTTTAATGTTACATCCTTTAATAAATATGCCTTGTCGTTAGTAGAACTTCTAATAAATTTCATGTTTTAATATCAAGTGTTTGCTGAGATATGCAAAAAAACCTTAGCCTTTTCAACGGCTTGTAAAAAACCGAAAATTTTTAAATCGATTTTGCTGAAAAATGGTAAATCCTACCAAAATGAAGCAAGAGTATCTTTTTTCAATAGAAGACTTTAGTGCTTTTAAAAATTGCACCTGGCGTTAAAAAATCCTACAAATAAAAAAGTTAGGGCGATATTCTCCTCACTACCTACCCTGTGGGACGCCACTGGAAGAAATACACCTAAGCTAAACAAACCGTTTATTGCGTGTTGTCATGGGTAAAACATGTATTAAATTTTGTTTTGATACTTCAATCAGTTTCTGAGATATTGTGAAAAAACCGCTTATCATAGCTTCCATTCGGGGGGCTCTAGCCCCATAACGAAACATTTTTGAAGGTATATTAATAGAGGATTTTAGTCCTATTTTTGGATGTACTTTATCCCCTTAAAATATTGTCACCTAATTTCGGGACACCCTGTATAATTAGTGTTTTCGGCCTTTTGCTACACTTCGCGCCGTCGGGTTTCGGGAAAAAAATAAATATGGTGGCGTTAAATGTTACTATTCCAGCTAGCAGCGCGTCTGCAGAACAATCCTTATCTGGATTAAAAAGAATTCATGCCTATTTACGAAACACACAGGGAGAGACACGCTTTATTAACAATATTCCCTCTGGAGAGCGACCTTTTGCAAGATTTAAAACGCAAAACCAATTTTTATGACGATGTTTTAAAATAATTTTTACGTAAAGACTGCCGTGTTGAACTAATTTACAAATATTGTCATTTTATTCTTCTTCTACCACAGTGTTTTTTGCCTACCCTGGTTAAAGCAGCATTACACGCCACTGATCCTAAGTATGCTAATTTCAACAGTAGTGTTGACATTTTTTAACACTAGTGTTGAAATATTTTTTTCAGAAATCAAGGATTTTTTAATAATTTTTTGTGGTCGTAAGAAATATAGTGTCTATTACTCGTGTGAAAGTGATTATTCTAAAACTCGGAGAATATAAATATGCTAAATATCTTTTCGTTTGAATAGTATCTGTTAAAAGAAGCAATCCAATCAAGTTTAATTTTGTTTTATTACTTTTACCTGGATTATAATTGTTGTAAATAAAAGTAGTTGTCAAAAAAAAAATTAATTTAAAAGTCTGTCATAGAAGTTCATTATATATTTAACTTTAATATAACTATAATCTATAAATATAACTTCTCATAAAGATAAGAAGTTTAACAGGTTATGGGCCCAGCACAGGAGAAGTAAATATAGAAGAAACTGAAAATATAATTAAATTCTTTTTTTGATAAAATGACAGACGTTGGTTATAATTTTACAAAACTCAACGGAAACAATTACCAAATATGGAAATATAAAATGGAAATGTTATTACTAAAAGAAGAGTTATGGGAAATAGTTAGCAAAGAAAAACCAAACTGACGAATGGAAGAAGAAAAATGCTAAAGCCAAAGCCACAATAGGATTACTGGTTAATGACAACCAGGTAATTCACATAAGGACAAAGGAGACAGCAAAAGAAGCATGGGATGTATTAGCAAGTTATTATGAAAAATCATCTTTAACCAGTAAGGTATTTCTTTTAAAGAAAATTTGTAGAAAGAGATTATTCGAAGAAGGCAATATGGAAGAACACGTGTCAAGTATGATGGAACTTGTCTACCAGCTAACCGTCTTAGGTGAAAATCTAGCTGATCATTTAATCGTAGCATTTATACTTTGTAGTTTGCCAGAAAGTTACAATTCTCTAGTAACAGCATTGGAATCTAGACCTGAAAAAGATATAACATTGGAAGGTAAAAGAAAAATTATTTCAAGAATATAAACGAAGACAAGAAGAACATGGTCAAAAAATGATGAAGAAAAAGTTTTAAAAGCTAAAAATATAGTGAACAAAAATGGAAATCAATCTATTTTAGAATGTTTGTACTGTCATAAAAAAGGACATGTTAAAAATAATTGTTATTTTTATAAGAATTTTTTGAACAGAAATCAAAGAGGTCAGTATAAAGCTCAAAACGTTTTAGAAAATAATAAAGAAAGTTTTAATGATTCTGGCGATAATTCAGATTCTGATTATTCTGATTTGTGTTTTAACACATCTGGTAAAAATACTTTAAATCCATTCTCATGGTATATAGATTTAGGATGTACAAGTCATATGACAAATACCAAACAATTTTTTAATGACTATTCCCCAAGTATAAATAGGGAAGTTGTTTTAGCAAATGGAAAATGTATAAAAGTAACAGGTATTGGAAAAGGAATTTTAGAATGTACTGGAGACACAAAGATTATAAAAATTATTATTAAAGATGTACTATATATTCCTGAATTAGAAAACAATTTAATATCAGTTAAAAAATTGACTGATCAGAATTTTTCAGTTAATTTTACTAAGAAATTATGTACAATTTCTAAAAATAATAATATATTTGCAGTAGCCGAATTGTAAGCAGGTTTGTACATACTGCGATGTTCCGAAAAATTATACTCAATATGGGATGGGACTAGTAGGGCCTGCATTCATGGATGGCATAGAAGACTAGGGCATCGTAATCCCGAAGTGGTGAAGAAAATGTTATCAAATAAAATAGAAAATTATTTGGATATTTGCAGTGAGAAGTTATTCTGTGATAGCTGTGTATGTGGTAAGATGAGCAAATTGTCGTTCCCTAAAAAATCTGAAAATCGATCTAGAAACATACTAGACTTAATACATACTGATTTATGTGGACCTATGCCAACACCAACACCGGCTAATAATAGGTATATACTTACTTTGATAGATGATTATAGTCGTTACATGTTCATATATTTAAAAAAAAATAAAAGTGATGTCAAGTATAAAATACATGAATTCGTAAAACATGTTGAAAATAAATTTAAACAAAAACCTAAAGCATTTAGACCAGATAGAGGAAAAGAATACATTAATAATGAATTGCAACATTTTTTAAATCAAGAAGGTATAACAGTACAACTTACAGCACCCTATTGTCCACAACAAAATGGTGTAGCTGAAAGAAAGAATCGTTCATTGGTAGAAATGGCTAAATGTATGCTCTTGGATGCAAATTTAGAAAATAAATATTAACACCGCCAATTATTTACAAAACCGTATATATACAAGTTCAACAGATAACACTCCTTATAAACTATGGTTTAACACAGAACCGACAATAAATCATTTAAAAATTTTCGGTTGTGTTGCTTATGCTTTTATACCGGATGAAAAACGTAAAAAATGGGATGATAAAGCTAAAAAACTATTCTAAAAAAATTCTAAATCCTTTAGATTATTAGATCAAAATAACAATAAAATAGTTATATCAAGGGATGTAAAATTTGTGTACAGCTTTCATGACATTTTTACAGTGCAGCCTAAAGAGAACCAGGAAAATAAAACAGTGATGTTAAACATGGAAAACGAACGGTTTGAAGAAAACTTGGGACAAGAAGAAAATAAAGTATTTTCGGAAGAAACAAAGATAGATAATAGTAAAAATTAACCTTCCAATGAAACAATTCAAAAATCATTACTACCAGTTAGAAGGTCAGAAAGGAGTAATAAAGGTAAACCAGCATCAAAATTTGAATTTACAAGACTGTCGAACCAGAAATTATTGAACCTAAAAATTTTAAAGATGCAATGACCAGTAATCAAAGTTGTCAGTGGGACGAAGCAATGAAGGATGAGATTAACTCCATGAAAAGAACAAATACGTGGACTCTAACAAATCTTCCAAATGATAAGGGAGCTATTGGATGTAAATGGATATTTAAAATTAAAAGAAATGACAAAAATGAAATTAGTAAATATAAAGCAAGAATAGTTGCTCAAGGTTTTACGCAAAAATATGGTGTTGATTATGATGAAGTATTTGCTTCACTCATGTGAAGTTAGCGCCGTTTATTTCCTGGATTTAATTTTTCTTGAGAGTTCTGAGTTCATAAACAATAGTTCTAGAGTTCTCGACCAAAAATTTTAAGAGTTCCAGGCAAATAAATGAATAATTAAAAAAAAAGAGGCGCTAACTTCACGCAGCGCCGTTTTTTCTATTAAAAAGAGTTCTGAATGCATTTTTCGATAAAACCCAAAGAGTTCTAGAGTTCCTGACCATTTTTCAAAATAGTTCTGGCGATTAGCTAGGGCAAACGGACAATTAAGTTTCGTATCTTAACCACGTGGTTTGCTAAAAACGTGTGTAATTTGGTTTCGATAGTTTTGATATGAGTTCTGAGTAGCGCCTAAATAGTTCTAGGAGAGTACAAGTCGAAAAAGTTATAAACACGGAATTTTTATTTAAAAACAAGTTTAACCACGTGGTTTGCCAAAAAGTGTATGATTTGGTTTCGATAGTGATATTTATAGGAAAACCACATTCACAGACATAACAATTCCTAATCACTCCACACAACCCAATTTCCACAAACTTGCAGCATAGAATTCCATGATACATAGAGCCTTTACAGCCCCCTCTTAAATGAAGACAACCGCAAAAAAGAATTAAACACCATAATAAAAATAGCAGACAATAACGGGTTTAATGCAAACGTCATCAAATCGCACACATAATCTCAAAAAACAACATTCACACCAGATCAAAAAAAATTTTAATTTTCTTTTAATGCCAAACAAAAAACACCCCCACTTAAAAAATCAGGAGTTTGTAGAAGAGTTTAACAGAATATAATAGCTCATATAGGTCAAACAGGAAGAAATGAACAAAAAAATTAATATTAGATATAATGAACATAAGACATCTTATTTGTTAAACAAAGAAAACTGCACCTAAAAGAACCTTAATATCTTGGAATCAATAGAAGTTTACAAACACAATAAAAACCCTACCATAAACTTACGTAATGACCAAACAGGCCTGTGGAATTCCCAGCTATTTACAATACTATTTAATAAGGACCACGAACTAGATTAAGGGCTAAATATTTTATTTTAATTTATTTATAAGCATGCCTTGCCAAAACCTATTTATATAGGTAATTTTGACTAATTTAACAACAATCTCAGAGTAAAAATTAGGGTTAGGAACAAAAAGCCCTATCTTCCTTCTTACAAAAATATATTAAAATTACCACCTACGCGTTTCGGCCTACAAGGCCATCATCAGGGCGTACTGTAAGAAATAAAAAACAAGTTGTATAAAATTAAAATAATAAAAAATGTCAAAACTTACAGGTAATAAGGTCACCACATAAATAATACAAGTAGGACGCACCCTAGTCAACAAGTCAATTAAAAAAACATCAATTCACATTAAAAAAACATTTACACTTTTTTAAAAAAAAAAAGGTGGAAAGACCACGACAATCGAAAATTTTTTTAAAATTAAAATTAAAATTTCGCTGCATTCTAGCAGTTCATATATCTGACTAAATAAATTTAACCTTATCTTATTTATATAGAATAAAAAAACATTATTGTATCAAACAGCGAAGTAGAAAAGGAAAGAGAGGAGAGAGAAAAAAGACAGTTCCCAAGGTACTATTACAAAAAGAAAGGAGGGGTGAATATGAGTTGAAATCTTAAAATAAAAAATTGAATTAAATAATTAATCTCTGAAAAGACGGACCGCAGCTACATAATTACGATATGAAAAATTGCCCTGTTCATTTAGATTATGTGGGGAGCGGGATTGGGAGTGGGCAATTTCTATATTCTCTAACACATCCAGTTTTTGTCCCTTGTTCAGATGATGTAAAACTCTAAAATTCTCGTCTAAATCCCAATCCCGCTCCCCACATAATCTAAATGAACAGGGCAATTTTTCATATCGTAATTATGTAGCTGCGGCCCGTCTTTTCAGAGATTAATTATTTAATTCAATTTTTTATTTTAAGATTTCAACTCATATTCACCCCTCCTTTCTTTTTGTAATAGTACCTTCGGAACTGTCTTTTTTCTCTCTCCTCTCTTTCCTTTTCTACTTCGCTGTTTGATACAATAATGTTTTTTTATTCTATATTAATAAGATAAGGTTAAATTTATTTAGTCAGATATATGAACTGCTAGAATGCAGCGAAATTTTAATTTTAATTTTAAAAAATTTTTCGATTGTCGTGGTCTTTCCACCCTTTTTTTTTTTAAAAAGTGTAAATGTTTTTTAATGTGAATTGATGTTTTTTTAATTGACTTGTTGACTAGGGTGCGTCCTACTTGTATTCTTTATGTGGTGACCTTATTACCTGTAAGTTTTGACATTTTTTATTATTTTAATTTTATACAACTTGTTTTTTATTTCTTACAGTACGCCCTGATAATGGCCTTGTAGGCCGAAACGCGTAGGTGGTAATTTTAATATATTTTTGTAAGAAGGAAGATAGGGCTTTTTGTTCCTAACCCTAATTTATCATGTCCCTTCTGGAGAGTAGATTCGACTTCGTTATAATCTCATAGTAAGCGCCGTTGTCGACGTAAGAAGGAAAAAAAGTTTTGAATATACGTGTGTGAGAGTGAGTGGGTGAAACAAAAGATCATTGAAGGTTTGTTTATATTTATAAACTTATTATTACTTATTTCTAAAGCTCCAGTAGCGTAGACATACTCTAGCGTCGGGAGGGGCGAAATCTTTTGAGGACGCCCTGTATCAATTTTATTGTTATGTCTCCATTTTTAAAAAATCGTGAGGCACCCCTAAGCGTCGAGCTAATCAAAATATATTTTTCAAAGTTGCTTTAAGAAATACTGTTAAACTTTTCTCAGGAATTACATTTTTGTTATAGAGTTCGTAAATAGCCTGTCCGACCCTGAGCGCCAGAACCTTAAGTAAATTGATTTAAAAAAAATAATTATTAAGATTCGTAAAGTAGGAAATAATGTGTGTTAACAGTATTAACATGTACCAACTTAAAAAAGGTAAAATATTTTATTATTTATATGCTTGTATAAAGTCTGCCACCATCCCTGTTAACTCGAGAATGTCTTGTGATATTGAAATTTGGTATACGTAAATAATAAATAAAATACTTTCGTTTGAACAACAAACTATTGTTTTGTTATTTAAGCTAACGGAGATTCGCCATCTTGGAAAAAATTTTTAAATAGAAAGGGAGGTCGAATGATACATCATTTTACGCTTAATTTAACTCTGCAATTTCAATATTCCAAAATGTGCCGTTTGAAAATGGCGAATCAGAAAAATATTTTTAAAAAAAGTTATTTTTTGCAGAACACTGTTATCTTAAATATAAAAACAATAATTTTATATTTGTAAATAATAAGTAAAATACTTACTTAAAAAATATTATTTTGTTATTCAAGATGGCGGATATCCGCCAAAATTATGATTTTTTGAATATTATTCTGATTCGTCATTTTCAAACGACACAATTGGTAATATTGAAATTGCAGGGTTTAATTAGGTGTAAAAAGACCTTTGAAATGAGGTAGTTAAATAATTATTTTAGTTAACATTCCCACAAATAAAATTGTTGTTTTTATTTAGAATGACGATGATTTGCTAAAAACAAATTTTTTTCCTATATTTAGGCGCTACTCAGAACTCATATCAAAACTATCGAAACCAAATTACACACGTTTTAAGCAAACCACGTGGTTAAAATACAAAACTTGATTGTCCGTTTGCTCTGGCTAATCGCCAGAACTATTTTTAAAAATAGTCAGGAACTCTAAAACTCTTTGGGTTTTATCGAAAAATGCATTCAGAACTCTTTTTAATAGAAAAAACGGCGCTGCGTGAAGTTTGCGCCTTTTTTTTTTTTAATTATTTATTTATTTGCCTGGAACTCTTGAAATTTTTGGTCGAGAACTCTAGAACTATTGCTTACGAACTCAGAACTTTCAAAAAAAATTAAATCCAGGAAAAAAACGGCGCTAACTTCACATGAGTATTTGCTTCAGTTATAAAACAAGCCACATTTAGACTTTTACTAACTATAGCTAGTCAAGAAAAACTATTAGTTAGACATTATGACGTAAAAACTGCTTTCTTAAATGGTGAACTTACTGAAGATATTTATATGAGACAACCAGAAGGTTTTCAAGAAATTGGAAACGAGAATTTAGTTTGTAAATTGAATAAAAGTATATATGGACTTAAACAATCAGCAAGAGTCTGGAACTTAACATTAGATAAATATTTGCAAGAAATGGGATTTAACAAAGGTGAAGCAGATATATGTTTTTATTTTAAAAAGGATAAATTTCCTATATATCTTCTAATATATGTTGATGATTTTCTAATAGCTTGTAAAAATGAAAGCAGCATAGATGAAATAGCAAATACATTAAATAATAAATTTCCTATTAATAACTTAGGAAATATAAAGACTTACGTTGAAATTCAAGTTGAGAAAAATGAACAAGGAATATACATGATATGGCAAAAAACATATATAGAAAAACTTTTAAGAAATTTTAATTTTCATAGTACAAAATATTCAAAGATACCGCTGGATACAGGATATTATAAAAATGAAGAAGAAATAGTGTATTTAAGTTCCAATGAAAAATATAGATCAGCTATTGGATCACTTTTATACTTAGCAGTCAATACTAGACCAGATATATCAGTAAGTGTATCAATTTTAAGTCGAAGAATATGTAACCCAAGTGAAAAAGACTGGAGAGAAGTAAAAAGAATTTTTAAATATCTGAACGGAACAAAAAATTTGAAGCTAAAATTGGGAAACGGAAACAAAAATGATGAATTACTAAAAGGATAGGTAGACGCAGATTGGGGTGGAGACAAAGGAGATCGAAAATCAAATACAGGATATTTGTTTTTATTCAACGCAAGTTTGATTAGTTAGAAAAGCAAAAAACCAGATTGTGTATCACTTCGCTCAAACGGAAGCAGAATTGGTAGCTCTTTCAGAGGCATGTCAAGAAGCTAAATGGTTAAAGAAACTGTTTTATGACTTCGACATAAGTATAAATACCACGAGAACAATCAGAGTTGCTTGGCATTGTTGAATTCTGATAAAATAAACCAGAAAACAAAACATATAGAAACTAAGTATTTTTATGCTAAAGAAATGAATATAAAAGGAAGAATTAAATTTGAATATTGCTCGACAGAGAATATGATTGCAGATATACTAACAAAACCTTTGCTATATGTGAAACTAGAATACTTTAGAACAATGATGGGTTTGCAGAATTGATCTAATTGAGCAGGGGTGTTAAAAGAAGCAATCCAATCAAGTTTAGTTTTGTTTTTATACTTTTACCTGGATTATAATTGTTGTAAATAAAAGTATTTGTCAAAAAAAAATAAAAATTAATTTAAAAGTCTGTCATAGAAGTTCATTATATATTTAACTTTAATATAAGTAACTATAATCTATAAATATAACTTCTCATAAAGATAAGAAGTTTAACAGTATTTATCACTTTTATCACTTGTTATGTAATATACTATTAAAATCACATGTTGGCCAACGCGATTCACAAGAGAAACGTCAAAGCATTAAAAACGTATGTCAAATTTACTATATTATTCTATTTAAATATGCTTACAAAACCGTCATGACGTAAACCTTAAAAAACTCTGCAACTATTAAAAGTTTTAAAAAAACTATCTTGAAGAGAATAGAGATCTTGACTAGATAAAATACTTATCTATCAACGATCTCTATTGGTCCGGAGTGTTTCAAAATAATTGAACGTGTCAGCTCGAAGACTAACCGTACTTTATTGTTATAGGCTCTCGTAATTGCGTTAGAAAGGTGTGTAAAGTCGATTTTAGAGTGATTGGCTTTGAAAGCTCCGTGTAAAATTAATTTCGTGTCGGATGAAATAAAATTATGATTTAGAAACAGAACCAATTTAAGGTTGTAGTTTTAATAATTTAATTCTTACTTGCTTTAGGGCGTATTGTGCAATTCAAATGCGTCTTAATAGTGTCAAATGCATAATTTCCATAATTCTGGTCACCAACGTCAAAAAAAAAAGGGGGGGGGGGGGGGATGGCAGCCGGAGTGATAACCCTGGGGTTCGTTCAATATTGATGAGATACAGGGCGATTTATTTGAAAAGTGTTTGTTTAAAATTTGTTTATTAACATAATGAAAAAAGTTAATTGAGTAAAAACAAAATGGTTTTATTAAAATTTGTTTTTGCCATTTCTTATTACTAAGTTATGATCGATCGTCATCTTTTTTTTTAAATACGAACCATGATTTTTTTATTTTATTTTTGAAAATATGTTTTACCCTAAATACAAATTATAAGGAAAATTTAGTAATGAAAATCAAGGAAGCTATTTTCAGCGTTTAATGAAGCAAAATATTTATTTTTTTTATCTTAAAATAGAATTGTGTACCTAAATTAATATATTTAATCACTGTTATATCAATCGTGATCTCATAGTGAGCATTGAACTTGCAAAACACTGTATATAAACAAAAAAGTGTATCTTAATTCGTTTCTAATCTTATTCCACCCTTAGAATATTTCACAGTTTTCATATTACGATTATACTTATCATACTCGTGTATAAAAGTTAATAACATTATTAAAAAATAGAATTATTATTTTTTTCTTGCCTATCAAGCTTTAAATTCTTACCTATTTTATTCTAATCTTAAATAATTCTAAATATTTTCATTGTTACACAAAAGCCGATCTGCGAAGATAAGATTTTTCATTTAACGGTCAAACTTTAAATGAAAATGTAAAGAAAATGCAAACAAAAGCTGGAAAATTGAGGCAAAGCTAATAGAAAATGCGATTTCAAATTAAATGGACTTTAGAAATTCCAAATTGTAAGCTTTGATCAAATTTTTATCTTAAATTGCAAGCCGCTCTTCAATGGAGATATAGTATTAGAAAAACTATAATGGCTGTGGAGGTGCTCCAAACAATTCATCGGTATAATAATATGACAATATCTAAAGGTTGATGGCCATAGACAATGTTTTGTATCTGTCTTAGTTAAAAAGAAGGTAAGTAGTGAATACGCGGCATCGTCATCTAGTAGAAATCTCTTCAATATGAAAGTAAACTAAAGAAAATCATGCACGATAATGATATCTACGGCATATATTTTGCGCTGTACCACAACAGTCTGCAATTCGCAATTTCCGAAACAGATCACACCGAAGTACCCACTAGGGTGCACGCTAACCGTTAACAAAAGCCTTGTAAATTATACATATAGTATATAGGAGAAGTTTTGTATCCGTGTCAGTAGTAAGCGAAATTAGAAAGGAAAAAGCTTAAAAGTTTATTCTCTTTGAAGAGTAATACTCATGAGTAAAGTTGAAACATTTGAATTTGAAATGCAAAACAAAATGTCGTACTAATGGACATAAAAAAATTGCCCAAAATCCTTGTGAAAGTACCTTATGATGTCGTGCAAACCCCTATTCTGAAAAGGAACGTTCTATATTGAAGATTGTCCTCCGCTCGACAATATTCCGTAAGTAAGTTGCATCCCAATTTAATAAAACTAAACCAACACTACAATCATAGACAGCTCGCAAAAATTTCCGGCCATTCGCAGCAGTTTGGGGGATTCTTATGCTGCCTTCCTTGCCTTTCCGCTGCGACGCTTTGCTATTTCAACTCCAATGTTGCCGCTTTAGTTTACATTTTCAAAAACAGGGTGTTACAAATTCCATCCATTCCATCATCTTTGAGATCTCGTAAATGATAAGATTTATAGCGAATATTAAATTTAAGAAAAGTAGTGCAATTTAGAGATGACACTTAAGGGATTGAAAATTTGGCAAGAAATCTGAATACTGCCTAAGATATTCGTAAAAAAAAAACTAAAAGTATCGTTATTGAACGAGATATTTAAAAAATGTAAAGAAAATGCAAACAAAAGCTGGAAAATTGAGGCAAAGCTAATAGAAAATGCGATTTCAAATTAAATGGACTTTAGAAATTCCAAATTGTAAGCTTTGATCAAATTTTTATCTTAAATTGCAAGCCGCTCTTCAATGGAGATATAGTATTAGAAAAACTATAATGGCTGTGGAGGTGCTCCAAACAATTCATCGGTATAATAATATGACAATATCTAAAGGTTGATGGCCATAGACAATGTTTTGTATCTGTCTTAGTTAAAAAGAAGGTAAGTAGTGAATACGCGGCATCGTCATCTAGTAGAAATCTCTTCAATATGAAAGTAAACTAAAGAAAATCATGCACGATAATGATATCTACGGCATATATTTTGCGCTGTACCACAACAGTCTGCAATTCGCAATTTCCGAAACAGATCACACCGAAGTACCCACTAGGGTGCACGCTAACCGTTAACAAAAGCCTTGTAAATTATACATATAGTATATAGGAGAAGTTTTGTATCCGTGTCAGTAGTAAGCGAAATTAGAAAGGAAAAAGCTTAAAAGTTTATTCTCTTTGAAGAGTAATACTCATGAGTAAAGTTGAAACATTTGAATTTGAAATGCAAAACAAAATGTCGTACTAATGGACATAAAAAAATTGCCCAAAATCCTTGTGAAAGTACCTTATGATGTCGTGCAAACCCCTATTCTGAAAAGGAACGTTCTATATTGAAGATTGTCCTCCGCTCGACAATATTCCGTAAGTAAGTTGCATCCCAATTTAATAAAACTAAACCAACACTACAATCATAGACAGCTCGCAAAAATTTCCGGCCATTCGCAGCAGTTTGGGGGATTCTTATGCTGCCTTCCTTGCCTTTCCGCTGCGACGCTTTGCTATTTCAACTCCAATGTTGCCGCTTTAGTTTACATTTTCAAAAACAGGGTGTTACAAATTCCATCCATTCCATCATCTTTGAGATCTCGTAAATGATAAGATTTATAGCGAATATTAAATTTAAGAAAAGTAGTGCAATTTAGAGATGACACTTAAGGGATTGAAAATTTGGCAAGAAATCTGAATACTGCCTAAGATATTCGTAAAAAAAAAACTAAAAGTATCGTTATTGAACGAGATATTTAAAAAATTATTTACATTTACTTTGCACTCTTTATTCTTCATAACTTATCTACTTACTTATTAGAAATTGATTAAGACGTTTCGTTTCGGATACCATCACCAGATGTTTTTTTCGTAGACGATGTGCCAAAATAAAATAATAATACAATACTACATTATTCAAATAACAACGTTTCGATCCTAATAATAACACCTTCAATTTTTATCTTCGTAAACGGTACATCTTAAATTAAATGGTAGCAAAGTTGCACAATTTGTAGTAAATATACTAATATACCTTTAGAAAATTTGAAAAATTCTGAGTACTTTCGAAGAAATTTGTAAAAGATTTCGTAGAAGAAAAAATTGTCGTTAATGTTTCTTCTTACGGCGTTATTCAGAAAGATGTTTACACTTTAATTGTAGCTTTTATTTTCCTATTAGGTTGGTATGGCAAGATTTTAAGTTCGCTGTTTCATCATCTGTAGGCTGTCATCAGGTTTGATGAATGGTTTAAGTGTTACTAGTTAAAAAAAATTAATATTACTTTTAACTTAAATGAACAGATCTAAGGTTGACAAAATAGCAATGGCAAATATAAGGACTTATGACCTGATGATAGGACATAGACGAACGTCGGACTATAGTCTCGAAACACTAACCTTATAGGAAATGAATATAAACGACAATGAAAATGTAAAACTTGTTATGTATCACGTTTGTAAATAACGCCCTAAAAAGAAACAACTACAATTTTCGATCTTCTACGAATATCTTCATAGAAATACGCGAATTTTTTGATCTATGGACCCTAAAACGTCGACAAAAATGATCAATGGTGACGCAAGAGGGCCAGATATTTTTAGGGTGGGCACAATGCTATACTTCCCCGATCCAAAGTGACTTCTAAAAAAAAACACCTCCTTAAGAATCCCCCCGATCAAAAGTGAATTCTAAAAATAAAAACGTGCCTCTGTTCCTAAAACTCCATCCCGCATATCTTCTTCCAAATATCCCATGCGCTTATTATAATACGTTAATAAATTCCCTAAACAAATTTGGATGGGCACATGGGTAGGCACTCTTAGTTTCAGGGTGGGCCAGAGCCCACCCTGTCGTCGTCGCTTTAACTGATAATATACCCAACCTGGGTTTTGGTGTGTAGTGGCAGGTTCCTTAAACTTTTTTTTTCTCCAGGCGGTTCTTTGTGCAGGATTTCGGCTGTCCACATGATGTGATGGCCGTGCGTCCAGGTATGGTCAGCTGCACCTGATTTTTCGGGCTCTCTTTTTTGGATGTTGTTCCTATGCTCTTTAATCCTTACTTCGAGTGGTCTTAGTGTCTCAATAAGGCCGTACTCGCAGGGGATCTGGTAGACAATTTTTCTTGTCTTTTTGACTTCTTGGTTTCGTCTTCGTCAGGTGTCTTCTTAAAGTGTCTCTCGAGCTGAATACTGTGTTGATATTGTATCGTTATCCTAGTCTTCTTATTCTCAGTCTTCGACTGGAGATACTTGCCAGTTGAAACGTTGTGATTCAAAACAAATAAAGACAATGGAAGTCTAAAACTCTACTGCCGTACATAAAAACCGCAATGAGAACGTGTTTTTTTGTTTTTTCCGGAAGTCAAATATGAAGGATCAAAAAACCATTTTGAGGAAAGTAAACACCCTGTATCTACAATTAAAGTATAGGCCTAAATTTAACAAAACTCTGAATACTGTTTCATGTTTTTAATTACCGATATAACTTGCCAATTTAAGGAAGGAAATAATTTTGCATTATTCCTTTATCAAATGCATCTTACTGCATTTTCGGATGTAACGGGGCAATAAATGGAAGAAATAAATTGCCCTGCCATTTTCTTATCGTTTTACTTTTTGCCCTCTTCTGTGAAAGGGATTCGATCATGGAATAAGATCTAATGTGGATGAGATGGGTTTTTCGGCTTAGGTAAAACTTTTCCCAATGCCTTGATAAAATCAGCAATTACGTCGGTATCAACATTCAATTAAAAACGTGTATAGCGTTTCCTATTTTTAAAACTTTTATAGAGTGAGTGACGCAACTAAAGGGGGTGGAGGGACCACCGGGGTCTTCCTCAATCAATATGTAAAATACAGCTTTCCCTAAATCTTTACTAACTTTAGTAAAAAGTTTTGCCTGTTGCGTTTTCTTTATAGTCTTTTGCTTTGTTTCTTATAAATATTATACGGTCCTACGGCTTTCAAAGAAATAATTGAAGAAAAAAAGATCGATTAATAATTTTTTATTAATTTTTTTTTGGTTTCAAAAAAAAAGTTTTATTTTTGCCTGTGGAGCGTTTCTTTCGCATCAGAAAAATTATGTAATAAAATTTTTAATTATTGGGGGCTACCAAAAAAAAAGTTACTTCAAAAAAAGGAGCGTATTCCGGCTCGAAAATACTTCTTACACTGTAATTGTAATATTACTATATATTTATTACAGGCCGATTTTACAGTATATATAATAATAATATAATCAGCTAAAAAAAACATAACTTGGCTATAAACAGATCTCAAAAAGATTGAAATAGATGTCAAACTAAAACATTTGCGCCAAATTAAAAGTTTTCCAAAGATAGAGGTATATCTACCACTGACCTATAATACTATGGATATGCAAAGGTTAAAACCAGAAGTGGAAAATTAATGGTCACTCGCATAAAAACGAAGCACAGAGTACCGGGCATGCGCACGGCAAAATTATCAGCCATCAACCGTTTAGAGTTGAAAAACTATCAAGAGTAAATATATCGATAGTAAAAGATATCGATTTCATCAATAGCTCTATCGATAGTTTTATTGATAGTGTTAATAATAGGGAAGAAGTTACATCTGCTGAATAAAATACTTCTACTATGATCAAAAGCGCCTTTTAAAAAAATATCCTCAAATACGTATACTAATTCCTCACAAACAGGATAATTTATTATCGATAATAATCCGATAGCATGATAATTACTATAGTTGATTCGCTAGCGATATTCTTAATAAAAATATCGATGATCACTATTGATAGTTTTCCATCTCTACAACGGTGGGTAATACCGTGCGATCAAAAATTATTTGCATCAAAGAGGGCCTTGCTTATGCTTAGCCGTAGAGCTTAATACCTGTTGGGTGTTAGTAACTACCTGAATTAACAATCAATCAGTTATTCCGTCATCTTTGACAGTCGTTGTGATCTAAACCAAGCCCCACGTTTTTTAATCCAAGCGCTCTTTGATGCAAATAATTTTTGATCGCACGGTACCAGCTGAGGAAGTGCCAGATGACAGCCGAACGTTGTGCACAAGCTGAATGTTCTGACGAGATGAGTGCGGTGGCTCAGAGGTAAGTTACTGGCATTCGACCGTGGCGACTCGGGTTCGATTCCCGGAGTGGGCATACGTACAATAAAAAAAGTATGTCCGAAATTCAGTGGATTTAAGAATGCAGGGAAGAGTGAAAAATGTATCATCTCCCAACCCACCCCATTCATGCTGGTAACCAGGCCGGATGAGATCGGACATCTCGTAAGGTGCGGAAGAAGATACACACTCCCCAATCGGTAGGTCATGTAATGGCAAGAAACCAAGGATTAGACCTTGGGGGGAAGTGTAACATGACTGAGGATCGTGGTTCGGAACCCACGTTAAGCTGTGGGTCCCCTCGGGAATGGCCCTGGCAGCGAACGAAGAGCTAAAAAGCCTAATTCGAAAGAATAGCAAGAAATGACAATGTTCTGACGAGCAATCTGACCAATGAACTGTGCGTACAAACAACTTTTTAGTGTGCACCGCATAAGAAGTGCTTATACAAGTACAAGTTTGTTGTATAATGATATAAGTATAGAGATCGGTGGTATATACTCGTTACTATAATACGATTTCTTGCATTGGGATTAATATTAGATGGCCTATTAGTTGCCATATCACCATAACATTGTTGAATTTTGTCATGTCTAATTAAAAATTAATTTCACTTTTCGTTTGTGTAATAAATAGAGCGATTCAATATAGCGCTGAACTTTAGATCTGAATAGACAAGCTTTCATTATACCTGTCTCAGCAAATTTATTCTGTTAGTTTATTAAATTTGTGTTTAAACAGACGTGTGCTGTCAATCTAACGTGTTATCGGTTTAGATGCCAACATTAAATATTAAATAATTTTGAAATATAACAGACTTGAAATAAATAGAGAATATAGAACGAATAAAGCTATATTTAAATAATAAAACATAGTACCTTAGCGTTAGAGGCAAGGTAAGTGTAAATTAATTAATTATGAATTCCCATATCTTAAAAATATTTAAAATTCATATGCTTAGGAATCTATTTTTTATAACAATGTTGTCGAATAATGAGAAATTTCCGGTTTCGTAAAAAATAAGGATCCAATGCACAGAGGAAAGATAGGTTGTCTCCAAAAAGGAAAAGATATTTCTACGCACAGTGTTATAATCATAGGATATTCTTTAGGATCACTTGTGGGATGTGATCTGCCAAAAACTTTTCATATTGTGTGCATTTGAGGGATTTTTCTTTAAAAATAAAATTTCCCATGCACTATGCAGCACTGACAGCGATGAATATAAAATTTTGCCGTACAGTTAACTGGAATAGCCTAGTTTTCCCATCACTGTGTAAAGTGTAAAGGAAATAGCAAATATCCATGTGGAAGTAGAAAAAAACTTTTTTTTAAATTTAATATAAGATATGCCTTTTCAGGAGGTCCAGACCACCTGGACCCCCACCCCCCTTAAATTCTCCACTGTAAACCCTGCAAAAAACCTTTAAAAAATTTATTTTTCATTATTTCTTTTTCGCTTTCTTTTGCTAAGATGATTAATATGATACTACTAGAAAAAGTAATAGCAAAAGTTATTGTTTCTAAAAATATTAGGGTAAATGACAGACTCGTCTGGCATCTGATAAATTAAATTATCCAGACATAGCAAGAGGTTACAGTAAACAGAAAGTTGCATACAAAAAGTGGCCGACCAAAGATTATTATTATATTATAACAAAGGCTGAAATAAAAAGATTTTGACAAAGTTACTTTGTACATAATGTATGAGTTTAGTCCAAACTAATTATTAATGCAATCGCAGGTAATGAAAACATTCTCAAAGTTTCTTTGATGCCGAGATTAGATTGTTTTAAAGGTTGGAAGGATTGTTTATAGATTTAAGGCATGTTTTAACGTACTTTTGTATATCCATTGAGATACACAGCAGTGATGGCTCGTCAGGTGAAGTAGGTGAAGCTTCACAAAAAAAAAATAAAACCAAGAGGAAATTTTTTCGACAATAATAAATAATAATGAACCAATAAAGCTACAATTTTGGCCCTTTAAAAATAATTATGTTCGAATTAATAATATTAATTTAATCCGAATGTAGCTATGCATAATAGAGCCACGGTTAACTCCGATGGACAATAATTATTCACACTCGTGCATTTTGACGCGCCCCAGCCGACCGTTTCTGTGCACTACCCTCGGTCCATGAGCTCAGAGCAGCAAGTGAAGACCCAACGTTCAAGTTGCTTTTCACCATTGTTATGGATACGTTAGGTCAGTCACACGTATGTAACAATTTGCATATTATGAAGGGAAATTTAAAAATAGATCAGTCGTATGTCTTAGCATTGGCTCGCCTAGCCTGAGCGTTTTCACACGGCACCATATATCGCGCGCGATAAATGGTCGCAATATTGCTTTACACCAAATTATGTGTTCTCTAATATCGTTTGTGTGTGAAAATGGCTCATTAGAAAACACATAATTTGGTGTAAAAGCAATATTGCGACCATTTGTCGCGCGCGATATATGGTGCCGTGTGAAAACGCTCTTTTAAGGTATTTATTTTGAAGCTTGGCGAAACTTACGATTATAGATATCGTTTTTACGTGATTTACTGTGCAATTAAAAAGTTTTGTTTTTATTTTTCAGTTAATTCAGTAGTGTACGTATCTACTTAGTTTTATTTTTACTGTGGGTTTGTTTGTACGTAATAAAAATATAAATTAGTCAATGTTTGTTTAAGTACCCGCACTATACCTAGCTCTTCACCATGTTTTAAGACCTCGAACCGCCACTGATACACAGAACTATAAATGGTTTACGCAGTACATAAAATTAATATAAAAATTTGGGATGCAGCGCTTTGTAATAACTACTTAGTATTTTGAAAACTGAGACGTGATACTTAAATACTTTTTTATAAAAAATTGTAGACATGGAAATAAGAGAGATGAAATAAACAGAAAACGAACGGGCGTTGTGTAAATAAAGTTTTACAATATTAAGTTAGGGCAGGGCCGGTTGTGCTGACAGGGCCTCATAAGGCCGGGCCTAAGGGGCTCTGCGGGGGACGCCTTGGCCTCTCACCTTAGGTCTTATAAGCTGATAGCAACCATAGAAATAATAATACAAAACAGAGTCATATAAATAGACCAGAGGGCTCGAAATTTACCTGGAACTAGAGGCTATTTATATCTGCTAGAACCGGCACTGCATAAAAAATTACCTTTTGGAATAGTAATTATTAAATAAAGGGACCAATTTTAAAGCTGTATATTTTCAAGAAAAAAGTAAAGGATTCCTTTTGTAAAGTAAATTTAAGTGTTTACACTGACAGAACGATTTACTTATTTTATTTATATTATAATATGTATATATTATGTATTAAATATGGCGAGATCAACTTTGATTTATAATAAATATGCTTTGGATTACAGCTACTTGCATAATTATAAAAATTGCTAGATTTATTATAAATACATGTGAGTTTCTTTAAAAATATTTTCCAATGAGTTAGTTGGTTGGATGGTTGGTTGGTTCGTTGAAGGAGGGTTGTTAGTTTACTGCACCAAACGGCTTACTGTATCCCTTTTGTTTAACCTCTGGGTAAGGAGCAACAAGCAACAAGTTAAGTTTTTCGGAAAATAGCTTAATTTTTCAGGCTCGACCTTTTTTAAAGTTGTTGACAACTGTTTTAATCGATAAGTCATTACCTGCTCATTATTTGCTATCCTTCTGATTTACTGAGGAAAAAAACAAAAATGTCTGTGTAAAGGTGCGAGATAATTTTTTAAATTTGCATTATATTATAATAAGAGCATAGTATCTCTACAGGGTCCTACAAATTCGTGTGCGTACAAGGGGATCTCGAAAACGGTTAGAGATATGAAGAAAGTTAAATTGAGGCAAAGTTGCGTTTTTTGGGGCTTAATAATTTTGTGAAAGAAAATTCTAAATATTCCGAATACCTATGGAAAAAAACAAAAATTTTTAGTTTTGGTTTTTAATTTTTTGCGCCTTCATTTTTGACTTGGAAAAAAACAACAAACACTTTCTCATAGCCGGTCTTTATGTTCTACAAGATGGCGTTATTAGTTCGACGTTTCGTTCCTTAGATACAAACCTCAAGTCAATTTTTTTAAATACGGACCTGGAATTTTAAAAATATTTTTAGGGACTTCTACGCTTTGGAAATTTAATACAATTTAAAAGTTTTTAAAATTTTACTGTTTTGTCATCAAACATCACATCATTATTAATTCAAATTATTCTTTCATTACTATTACGGCCCTGGCAATGATTTTTAAAATAACTTAAATATTAAAATGACATTACATTACAAGAAGTCTTAGTGTTAAGGCCGTTTATTATTTTAATGAGATTTATTAAAAAGTAAGTAAGTTTTTATGGCATGAGAAGTCATTCTATTTTTATTAGAATTTTATTTATTTTATTAAGTCCTTAGACCTAGGCCGAAATATTGTAAAACAGAAAAAAATGAATGCCCCCGAGTAAAGAAAAGGTACCTAACTGGAGTTTTAGTCTGGTTATGTTACTGTAATGCGCTTATGTTTGTTTCAAAAACAAATTCTAATTTTCTTTACTGTTTATACGGTCTGATAATGAAAGTTTTTGGCGAAACAAGTAGCAAAAATAAACAAACAGAAAAATATTTGGGGCCGAGACTTTAGGTTTTTTTTGCTCACAAAATATCAAATATCTGGCCTCTTTGAGTAAAAATGGTCGGATTTTTCAAATCAGATTTTTTTTGTTTGGCTCTAAATGTTCAGGACCGTAATGACATAAGAAGATAACTTGAAAAATGTGTTATTAGATGACAAAAAGTTAAAATTTCAAAAAACTTTAAATTGTATTAAATTTGTGAAGCTGAAGGCCCTAAAACTGCATTTAAAATTCCAGGTCCGTATTTTAAAAAAAATTTACTTGAGGTTGGTATTTAAAAAACGAAATGTCGAACTTGAAAACTATCGCCATCTCGTAGAATATATATTAAAGACGGCTATAAGAGAGTGTTTTTTGTTTTATTGCCAAGACAAAAAAGAAGGCTCAAAAAAATTTTTTTCGAATGTCTCCGAAAGTATTCAGAATTTTCTTTCCCCAAATTATTAAGCCCCAAAATACGCAACTTTGTCTCAATTTAACCATCTTCGTATCTCTTACCGTTTCCGAGATCCCCTTGTACGCTCACGAATTTGTAGCACTCTGTATAGCCTATGTACCGTATTATAAATTTTAAATATTCCTGTTGCTTCTCAAGAATGCCATCAAGAATTTTCTAATAAAATAACAAGCTTTAAGGATCAATATAAAAGTTATAATACTCTTCCGATAAAATTTAAAGTTAAAATTCAAAGATAACAATATAATGTTATAACTTTAAAATAATTTTATCCACGAACAGATTAATTGGCCAATCAGTAAAGATTCATTGTGCTTTAAGCCTGCATGGCAAGGAGATATTTGACTGAAATTCTTACCGGTTTTTTTCAAATGTATTTTGAAATTACAATAAATATAATGTACATGTCGAATTTCTGTTGAAAATAGCTCTATATTTATCTCGCTTCACTAAATTAAGTTTTGTGTCAACATTACACAAGAGACAGGTATAATTCAAAATTGTTTTCTTGTTTACTTAGCTTCTTTTATTAATTATTGTTGTGTTAACTTTTTTATATCTCAACCGCAAAATACTTTTTCTTCAGAAAACATTAATTAATCAAGTTAATACGTCTGTCAAATTTAAACGAATAAGATACAAATGATTTCAATAATGGGCCCGAGCAAAAATTAACAAAAATTATTAATTTACCTAGTAGATACGAACAATGCTTTAAGCTTCCTCTCCAAAGTCTATGCCAAATTTTATTTATACAACAGTGTACATAGAAATTCGTGTGCGCAAGAGATAACCTTGGGGCTTAATAATTTGATCAGTGGCGTATTTAGGGGGGGGGGGGGCTGCAGCCCCCCCGAGCCTAGGAGCTCGGGGTCTAAAAGTCTAACTGCAACCTAATTTTTCGTCTTACGCTTGGACTTTTAATTTAAGTCCTGTTTTATATAGAGATTAAGGTTTCGTATCCAGATCGTATTAGTTATTGATTTAAGATGCAATTTTATAGGAAAACGAGTAAAAAGAGTAACATTTTATGGTATTTTCTATTATATACTTATCTGCTCCGTTTTCCCTTTCTTAGAGCTATTTTAAATCAACAAAAATATAACCCAATGCAATGAAATATTTTTACAACAAAAACAAAAAACAATTAGGTATTTATTTAAAAAAAAAAAATTAAAGTAAACATTATAATTGAAACATTTTTTATGGAAGAAGTGTGATAATTTAAAATTTAAAAAAATAGTGTGGAAAGAAACAAGAATGCTTTATTAGGAATATACAAAACGGCACTTAAGAAGGAGTATTTCTAAACCTAGGCATTTGCACCAAAAACTGCTCTTAGATCTACGCTCCTAAAATACACGATTTCTATAAAAATCATCAAAATTGCATGGTGAGCGATATTTACATTACATATTTTAATCATGAAAAACCGAACCCAAAAAACGCTGGTTAGAATCATACATAATATGTACTCTTATGTTAAAATTTTGGATTGACACCAATATTCATATTTTCACAAATATAAAAAATGTCTTTTTTAATAAAAAGCCTGCTAGGAAAATCAAAAAAAAAGGTAAAAAAAGAACATTTACAAAAACAAATTTTAATAATTTTGATGAAATTTGTTAGTACTTAGGTGAATTTTAAACGAATTTTTCGCCTGCGGCGCTTTCCGCCTTCTTTACTAGGTACAATATCATGAAATACATGTAGTCCCCCCCCCCCCCCCACCGAGCATATTTGCTGGCTACGCCACTAAATTTGATGAATGAAATATTCAAATATTGCGAATATGTTCGGAGACACGAAAAAATATTTGGTTTTTAATTTTTTGCGTCTTCATTTCTGACGTGGGAAAAAACAAAACATTAAAGTTTCATAGCCGTTTTTTTGTTTTACAAGATGGCGTTATTAGTTTTCAAATTCGACGTTCTTTAGATACCAACCTCAAGTACATTTTTTTTAAAACGGACCTGGCATTTTAAATACAGCTTTATGGACTTCTATGCTTTAGAAAGGTAACACAATTTAAAGATTTTTTTTTTGTCATCTAATAACACATTTTTCAAATTATCTTTTTATATCATTTAAAGGAAAAAAGGAAAGACAACAAAGTCTCGGTCTTGTTGTCTTTCCTTTTTTCCTTTAAATCTATATCCGGTCTCTGTGAGAATTATGGACGATTTCTTCGATTTTTATATCATTACTGTCCTGAACATTTAGAGCGAAGCTAAAAAAAAAAGATTTGTGATTAAAAAAATGTGCATTCTAAGAAAAAAGATCCAAAATGTCAGCCTCAAATATTTTTCTGTCTGTTTCCCCTGAAACTGGCATCATCAGACCTTTTAAACAGTTAAAAAAATGTAAAATTGTTTTTGAAACAAACATAAGCACATCACAGTGACATAACTAGACTAATACTCCTGTTACCTTTTTTCACTCGGGAGCATTAATATTGTTCAGTTTTACAGTATTTCGAGGACTTCATGGTTTATTATTGTTAATCTTATTGAAATAATATACGGTCTTGTATATAACTTTGGACCCTCAAAATAATTGCCAGGGCCGTAATAGGAAAGAAAAGATAATTTGAAATACCTACTAATGATGTGTTATTTGATGATACAAAGTTAAAATTTTAAAAACCTTTAAATTGTAATAAATTTCTAAAGCTTAAAAGTCCCCAAAATAATATTTAAAATTCTAGGTCCGTATTTAAAAAAATTGAGTTGAGAGTCTTATCCAAAGAACGAAATAAAAATTTAAAAAAATATTAAGGTCATCTTGTAGAACATAAGAACCTGCTACGAAAAGCCGTTTTTTGTTTTTTTCTCAAGTCAAAAATGAAGGCGCAAAAAACTAAAAATTAAATTTTTTTCGGATATCTCCGAAGTTATTTGAAATATTTAAAATTTTCTTTTATCAAATTATTAGGCCGCAAAGTCCGTAACTTTGCCTTAATACGCTACTTTGCCTCCATTTAATCATCTTCGTATGTCTTACTTTTTCGAGATTACCTTGTACGCACACGAATTTTTAGCACCCTGTATATATTAAAAATAATGCATTCTCTTGAACTGAATCCTGTCCTGTTTATTGCCGAAAACTTTTTAAATTTGATTCTGCAGATATTGGAGAATATGAAAAAGTAATTTTTTTAAAAATAATTCCTAATAATTTTTACAATTCAAGGACTTTCGTATTTTTTTTTGTATTTTCATTGGCTTACCTATATTTTTTCTGCATGAAAATAACTTTTTCATACCCACATAGATATCACCTTTCCATTGGTAAAAACAGAAATTTAAATTCTTGTTTAGTTTTTTTTTATTCGATTAAAAAAAAAACGCAATTTAACATGGAAAATTTTATCGCGTTCGGATACTTCACAATTATAGATGCCAACATTACAGACGATCTTAATAAATTAATATTAACATGTTCTAAGAAAAGGAAATAAGTATTAAGAGAGGGAATTATGAATTAAGAGGGGGATCTTTGTATTAAGAGAACTCCATAATATATACTGAAAATCCACTCATCCGTCATTCATCTAAAGCTTCTTTAAAACATTGAAATTAACCAACTAGTTTACAATAAAATATGCTACATTACATTACACCTTTACCTGATGCTGTGAGAGCCTGTGAGATTAATTTTAATTTTCTTTTTTGCCTGTTCGGGTACCGTACTATGGGGTTACATTGAACCACGGGATAGCATTAAACAATTTTACCACTAACTTTATTTTTTCTTTTAGTTTTGAACCCCAATTTTTTTAAACTAAAAAAAAACACCGGTAGTATTTATTCAATGTACAAAATGTATATAAACTTAAACATTTTTGAATTATCTGTAAGAAAAACTGTGGTAAAAGTGATCAATATTATCCCCTGGTTTAATGTAGGAAGGAAGAAATCATCATAAAAAAATGGAAGAAGAAACATGCTTTTAAGGTTCCAATGTGCTTTGTGACTATATTCCTTATGTCGCAATAACAGCAAAAGGCTTGACAGGAATTATTAAAGCGAGCAAACAAAGACATGATAAAATTCATGAACTTTTCAATCCTATGACTACCAGTGCTGTTAAAGTACATGCAGAATATGGACGTGTATTATAAGTCAATTCTAAAAGTGATACAAAACTGAAAACAGCGCAAAATAATATGTCTTCGACCAGCTTAAGAACGCTAAAAATTGAATTGAACGTGTCGGATCCACATAATATACATGGTATATTGCTAATACCATAATTCAATGATGACACCACTGTAAGCAGACGATCAGGGTCAGTTGCGTTTGCGCATATCGGAAATTTGCTTCTTGATGTAAACATTTTACAGGACCGACTTTCAAAATATGTTTACAAGCTTTTATTTAAATTCACCCGTTAGTTCGGGTGTGTACAGTTTATGGTCAAATAAAACTAAGTAACCAATATTTTACATACCTGAAATACCTTATTCCTGGTATTGAACTGCGATTCGTGCAAAAAATGATCATGCACTTTTTTCTACCCATCTTGAGACACAAGTCGCTAACAATAACAAAATATCTGATAAAGTTTTATAAATAAATTCGCACCCAAAACGTAAAAATAATATCCACAATCACACACGGAATATCTGAACGAATACAACGTAAAAAAATGGCTACGACTAACAACTTACAAACTAACAAAAAAAAAATGTGTAAAGTAAAGTTTTATAAATATTAACACCCAAAACTTGAAAAGTATAACCACACATAGACGAGCGAAACAAAAGATGGTGACGAATAAAAATACACGGGCCGGTTCTGTTTACGTTCTGTTAGATATCGTGTCGGTTGCCTTATTTTTTCCCTACTGCTCAAGCGCCACGGTCCCAAGTTCAGGTTATTTTGAATTGCACGATGGGTATCTTCTTGCTTTGTGCAGCTGCTTATTGTATTAGCGATATAGTATCTGTATATATGTGGTCGGATCGTGACATTTGGCAAAGTTTGACAAGGAGGGCCGAATCCTTATCTCCGCTACTGGTTAGATAGAAGTTAATGGAATAACCTAATCATATAAATGTAAGCAAATTGACTGGACTAAAAACAAAACTATATGACGAAAAAACTAAAATACCCTTAGAATAACAACCAAAGGCGATTATTTCGACGCTTCTCATGAATTTTTATAGTGAGTATGCTCCAGTTGGCCGCCTGCGGTGGTCGAGAATTACAACTTACCGATGCGTGATGCCACGACAATTTGCTAATGCAGGGTACTTGAGGGGAGAAAGAAGATGTTTACAAACGACATATTTGGGAAAAAAGCTATTTAGAAAGGCTTTATTTAGAAACATGAAATTGCTTTTTATTATTTTGAGTTCAGATTAAAATTTTGTACCAAACAAGTTTAAATTCACTGGGCTTTAAACATTTAATTATTGAAGTTTAAGTAAAAAATGTAATCCTTTTTTTAAAAATATGCTAATTAACAGGACTGTTTTTGATGGATCGTGATTAATAACGAATATAGGATGTTCATACAGCGTTTCATTTTAAACTGGATCATTTTTTACAATTTGTCAAAATGACTGTGGAAGTGAAAGTCCACAGTTTCTATATTTTGTATTGACGTGATCACCATTCTCATCAAGTTAAAACTACAATAGAATACTAAGCATTCGTTACGTATCCCTTTCTACATTTCGTCCTCATCCCCGCACACGTCTCATCCGCGCACGTGTCATCCCCGCACACGTCTCATCTCACACGTCTCATCCCCGCACGCGTCTCATCTCACACGTCACATCCGCGCACATGTCTCATCTCCGCACACCTCACAATGTGAGAATCTTTTAATCATTTGGCAAGAGCGTATTATATGCTTGTAAAAATTTTCTACTACATATTTCCATATGAGTTCATTCTTGAAACTCGTCAGGACTAAGTGGCAGTGGCGTAGCCAGAAAATATGCTCGGGGGGGGGGGGGGCTCAGTGGGCGTAAGTAGGACATTTTTTTTTCTGAAGAGAGGGACAGTTGGGACTACATGTATTTTATGACATTGTACCTAATGGAAAAGTGCCACGCCCAATGTTCGTTTAAAAAAAAAACTGGCTAGCTTTTTATTTTAAAAAAACCATTTTTTATATTTGTGAAAAATATGAATATTGGTGTCAATCCAAAATTTTAACATAATACCGATGTATGACTCTAACCAGCGTTTTTCATCATTAAAAATAAAGTAAATATCGCTGACAACGCCAAAATTGATGCTTTTTTCAGAAATCAAGTATTTTAGGAGCGTAGATCTAAGAGCAGTTTTTGGTGCAAATGCTGAGGTTTTGAAATACTCCTTCTTAAGTGGCGTTTTGTATATTCATAATAAAACATTCTTGTTTTTTCCCGCATTTTTTTTTATATTATAAATTATCAAACTTCTTCCATAAAAAATGTTTCAATTAAAATGTTTACTTTAATTTCCCTTTTTAAAAATAAATACCTAATTGTTTTTTGTTTCTGTTGTAAATAGTATATTATTTTATTAGGAGTAAAAGCGATACTTTTCTGACGAGTCTGTAGGTTTTCCGGACGAACAAAGTGAGTCCGGCAATTACGGACAAGTCATAAGAAGTTGCTTTTACTCCGAATAAAACATACTTTTTTTTCTTCAGACGTTGTTTAAATATGAAAACACAAAGATACAAAATGTTGTAATTGTTTTATTTAAAAATTTTAAGTTTTGAGAAGGGGCTAGCGTTACTATGAATTTATTATTATATTGTTTGATAGCGACGTGCCATTCGATTTGACAAGTGTCAGCATTCATTATTGCGTAACTTTATTTAATTTTTATCCTTTTAAAAATAGAATTTTTTAAAACTACATTTACTTAAAATTAAAATGTCAGACTCAGAATTTACCTGTACGCCCCGCCCCCAGAGGTTGCTAAAATTGCAGCAAATGTTGCGAACAATTTGCTGCCAACAAAATCCAGTGGTGTTTACGAAGCTGCGTTTAAAAGATTCCAGGCATGGTGCAATGACAAAAACAACAAAAATAATTTTGAAAATGTACTCTTGGCATATTTTTCGGAACTAGCGAGCAATCAAAAAATGAAAGGTTCAACAATGTGGTCACATTATTCTATGTTAAGATCAATGCTAAATATCAGACAAGGAATAGACATAAGCAAGTATTTGAAGCTACGAGCTTTTTTAAAGAAGCAAAACGAAGGCTACATTCCCAAAAAAGCTAAAGTATTCACCAGGGAACAGTTTAAAAAATTTCTATCTGAAGCTCCTAATCAGCAATATTTGGGAATTAAGGTAAATTTAGGTATCACCTCAAAGTATACACATTTTTAATAAAGGTAATATAAATAATTTTTAGATTGTTTTGGTTATTGGAATATCGGGTGCATGCCGATGTGAAGAAATGGTGAAAATGGTCGTTGATGACATACAAGACTTAGGATCTGCGATTCACATAAGAATTCCTAATAATAAAACTAGGAAACCGCGGTCGTTTACTATTGTTGGGGAGCAATATTTAAGCATTTATAAAAACTATGCATCATTACGCCCGGAAGGTATGCGCGAGAAGAGATTTTTTTTAAAATTTGTAAATGGTCGGTGTTGTCGCATTGTAATGGGAATTCATAAAATAAGTGCTATTCCTAAGGAAGCAGCAGTGTTTTTAAAACTACCAGGTACAATAGAGTACATTGGCCATTGTCTAAGGAGAACTTCAGCTACACTGCTTGTAGATGCAGGGGCAGACATTACGTGTTTAAAGCGCCACGGGGGGTGGAAATCGAGTACTGTAGCTGACGAATCGATGACCAATAAGAAAGATATTGCAAAAAAAATTTTACCACCAAATAATAATAAATCAATTACTAATAATTTAAATACTGCAATAAATTCGGCAGAAAGTGGTTTCACTGAGAGTTCAACACTAGAAAATACCGAAACAACCAACCAACAGGCCATCGTAACAAGCAGTCTTAATTTTTCTGGGGCTACAATTAATAATTGTACTTTTAATGTTGTATTTAAATAGTTCTGTAGGGCCAATATGGGTAAACGCACCTCCTTAAACAAATTTAACTTTATTATTATTATTTATTATTATAGGGATTAACATAGTTTTTAAATGCTAGTGCTATTACCCTAAAAGTACATTTACCCTAAGTCACATTGCTGTACTTTATTTTTATTAAAATAAATATAGTATGTTTATAACTTTCTGGTATTATTTAATATATATTTAGTCATGAGAACACAGTCATACTTTTACTTCCGCTGCTATTGGCAACGGAAGAAAAAGTAAATACTTTTTCTTCCGTTGCCAAAAGCAACCGCCTTCTGACGAAAAAGTAAAACTTTAACGTCAAAAAATTAGTAGAAAAACGTCAAGTTTATTGACGTTTGAAGAAAAAATATTTTATTGCATTGGGTTAAATTTTTGTTGATTTAAAATAGCTCTAAAAAAGGAAACACAGAACAGACAAGTCAATACGTAATGGAAAAATACTATAAAATATTATTCTTTTTAATCGTTTTTCCCATCATAAATCAATAACTAAAACGATATGCGTCCGAAATCTTAATCTCTATATAAAACAGGAGTTTTAGAAGGAGAAGTTTAAAAACTAAACGTTTCCTACAAGACCTTTGTAATCTAAGCCAAGAATATATTATTTAAAGGTTTAAATTAATAGTCCAAGCGTGAGACGAAAAATTAGGTAGCAATTAGTCTTTTAGACCCAACGTCCTAGGCTCGGTAAGGGGAGGGGGGGTGAAGCCCGGCAGCCCCCCGCCTAAATAGCTTGAATTTTAGATCTTGTCGGTTTGATTTGATAAAGGGGAATGCGGGTTCTATCTTTGCCTTCTCATCGTTGATACTAGCCGTAGCTGAGAAGCAGAAGACTGTTAGTGAGCCCCGTGGCAAATGTCAAATTGTCACTTTTTATGAACAGGTCGGTATTGTGTTTTACTCACTTCTCCTCAAATCTCAGAACTCCTTGGTGTAAACTTTGATTAAGCTTTCATATATTTTCAACGACAAATCCTGCTTTCTACTTATTCCGCATTCGTGATTTGTTGACAACATCGTATGTCGCATTTGGACAGATCATTTAGATTTAGACGGTCATTTTCACGATTCGTAGTACCATAAAAGGTTATGAGCCACTTAAAAATAATACAAATCATTAAAAATAACATTCCTGAAAAAAAATTGATCCGTTGCCGTGTGAACGGGCTATTACAATAGCCCTAGAACCCCCTAGAACCATGTCCTCCTTAAAACTAAAGGCGCGTTTACACGGGACTACTTCCGTCGAACTACTAGGTAGAATTTTTTTTTTACATATTTCACAGAATCGACCGATCTCAGTTGTAAAATATCTCTTTGGAAAAATAAGAAAATGTCGATTTTGGTTTCCTCCTTGTGTATTGAAGCGAACTAAAATATTTTGTCTGCGGTGCTTTTTTTCCTCTTACCTATGAATTTACATAGACAAAAAAAAAGTGTTTCTAAAAATGACTCCAGTGGTCAGTGGAATAGTCGCCACCTCAGTGGCGTATTTAAGGGGGGGGGGCACGATCCTAGGAGCTCGGGTCTAAAGTTCTAATTGTAATCTACTTTTTCGTCTCACGCTTGAACTATTGATTTAAATTTTTTTAATAATGTATTCTTGGCTTAGATTACAGAGGTATTGTAGGAAACGTTTGGTTTTTAAACTTATTCTTCTAAAAGTTCTGTTTTATATAGAGATTAAGGTTGCGGACGCATGTCGCTTTAGTTATTGATTATGATGCAATTTTAAAGGAAAACGAGTAAAAAGAATAATATTTTATAGTATTTCTGTTCTGTGTTTCCTTTTTTAGAGCTATTTTAAATCAACAAAAATATAACCCAATTAAATAAAATATTTTTATAACAAAAACATAAAATAATTAGGTTTTTATTTTTAGAAAAATTAAAGTAAAAATTTTTATTAAAACATTTTTTATGGAAGAATGGAAGAAGTGTGATAATTTATATATAATAAAAATAGCGCGGAAAGAAACGAGAATGCTTTATTATGAATACAATACAAAACGGCACTTAAGAAGAAGTATTTCAAAAACTAAGCATTTGCACCAAAAACTGCTATATAAAAATATCTTTTTTAAATAAAGAATAGGGATATTAAAAAAAATGTAAAAAAAAACATTTACAGAAACAAATTTAATCAAACCATGCAGAGGGGGAGAGGTAATAATTTAATTTTCGAAACTTAGTAGTAGTTAGGTACTAGGTACAATATTGTGAAATACATGTGAAATACATTCTTTAGAAAAAAATTGTCTACTTACGCCCACTGAGCCCCCCCCTCCAGCATATGTTCTGGCTACACCACTGCGCCACCCTGTATGTATATTGAGTTTGCGAGTAGTTACCTACTTTGATTAAATAAACTAACACCCGAAAATCCATTTTAAATACTAAAGATAATACAATCGTCGCGTCGGCGTCATTGTAAACTGCAGCGTTATTAAAAAACGCAATAATTGCATACTTGCATTAGACACGTATCTGAGTTATTTGATACTGTTGAGAACAAAATAAATGCCGCAGCTGATGCTGCCTCGGATGCCGCTCATGAAAGGTGATCGTGATTATTCTGCCGGTTTGCTTCATGAATTTTGATAGTCCGGTATACATCAATTGGCCTCAGTGGTCGGAGATCACGGCCTTAGCGATATGTGTTGGGGCAACAGTTTTCACGAAATTTCTTGTACTTTTAATTAGAAGAACTACTGTCTACTACTATTAATTGTCAAGGCTCATTTACATTTGGAAAGTTTAGTGGCGGAATGTACTTGTCGCCATGCCAGTACACTATTACAAGAATACAAACTTTTTTCAATCATTAACAATAATAATAGCAACTATGTTTAGTTATATTAATTAACTGATACAACATAACACTTATATAAATATACACTTTTTACACATTTTTCTATAGCCTGGAGGAACTAAGCAACTTACAAGTTGGACGACTGAGCAGATTTCTGAACAGTAGTGGCTGGTTTGGATAAGTTGTTAGAATTCTTCTGCGGCGCACGGCGTACTAACCATCAAAGATCTGATGTGATGTGAGGTGGGTTCTACGGAACACGTGTGGTATCACAACGGAACTAATAGGGCTACGTGAGACTGTTTGGCCTGAACCAAAGGTCTGCCACTCTTACCTAACCTAACCTAAATATACACTTTAGGAGGGAAGGATTATTAAGCCCAAACCAAAACGGATGCTAGTTAGCGCTGCCTAGCAGGACTCCTGCAATTGTGACGAATGTCTTTACAGGTGATTTCCCCTTAACATTTTTACTTATTTCTAATTAGTTTGGTAGAGGTGCTGGTATGCTCAAGAGTGTCTAACAACGACACAGATGTCGCTCCGTGCAACATATTGCTGGTATGTTCCACCAAATAATGTAAGCAGTTTTGAGTTGCTCCTTTCTTTCGTCGGATCCTAGTTCTACTGATGAGCCATGGTATGGCGAAACGCGTCTATGGATGGACCTGACGAAATGAGGGGAAATGATTCTTCTGTACAAGCTGCAATTCACAAGACAAATTTTAAATATTATCGACAGCGGCTGCGCAACTCTTCCCGTCACGATTTGTTACGAGCAACTGGAATACAGACAGTGCCACCTGTGCCGAGACTGATTGGCCGTTAAAAATTAGGTAGTTTTGGATACATTTAGTCTTTATTTGATTGATTCTATAAAGCTATAGTAGATTATATCTTTACTTGATAGATTTAAACCAATACAAGATTGAGGTGTTGTTAGAGTATGATAGGATTTGCTATTCACTTATTCGATTTTATCAAATGGTGTAGAGAGTTGTTCTAAGCGTCAGTAAATTATTTGATTAATTTTATTAAAATAAACTTGTTTTCATCTTAAATTTTATAGATTTATTCATATTTCTATAAGCTCCAGAAATTAGAATTGATAAATATCAGTAAATAACAACAATGGAAGAAAATAAAATTCTACTACAAATACCGCTACTTATTACCTACCTCATTTGATGGGCGATCTCCAATTGTATTTCCATATACCTATAAGTAACCAATTAAGAAATTCAGAACAACAAAAAAGAACACAAAGTCTCCCTCCACTGTTATATTAAAGACATATTTATGAATTTAAAAAATATTTACATGTTTCGAATGCAGAAGCATTCATCTCCAGGAGAATAAATGAAAAAGAGGAAATTATTAGATATCACCTTAACGGAGCATCAAAATTTTTAGGTTTAAAGAAACCAGTTCAATGAGTAGAACGGTAAGAAAGTCATAATGTACATTGCATTATAAAAAAAAATAGTGGGTTTATTGTAGAACGAAGGGTTCTAATAAACCCTTCCTTCTACATTTGAAGTCTTATGTACCCTAAGCCATAAACCCACTATTTTTTTTTTCTTTTTCATAATGCAATATACATTATGACTTTCTTATCGTTCTACTCATTGAACCGGTTTCTTTGAACCTGCAAATTTTGATGCTCCGTTAAGGTGATATCTAATAATTTCTTCTGTTTCATTTATTCTCCTGAAGATGAATGCTTCTGCATTCGAAAAATGTAGAAAATTTTTTAGTTCATTAATATTTCTTTAATATAACAGTGGAGGAAGACTTTGTGTTCTTATTTCTTTCCTCCTGAATTTCCACTCCACTTTAAGTATGGACTATTTCTTCAATAATTAAGAAATGTTTGTTAGTATAATAATCCCACTGGGGTATAAATATTTGTACTAAAATTAGTAAAGAATAAAACAATATGTTATAATTATTCGTAGTATGTAAGTATAATGTTTCTTCGGGTTGTACGCGGCAGAGTTGAATCTATCTAATTTTGATTAGTTACTTTAGATTATTTTGGTTATATTTACTTAATTTAAGATATATTTAGTAAATGTATATAGGAAACAGTAAATCATTTGCTTAAATATATCATATGGTATAGATTAGTTTAAGATATCATTTTATAGAAACAATAAAATATGTTATAAAGTACCTGTACCAATTAAGGCCAGGCTCATAATAAGGCCATGTGCCTATTCTGACGGCAAAAGTGTATTGATATTTTAAATTGTTCAGGAATACATGACCTATCACATGATTTGTAGTTTCAAAGTCCTACGCATGATGACGCTAGAACCAGATGCTCCACGCGGAACTCCGCGGAATAACTTTTAAACGATTTAAAATTAACAATTTTTCCCTGAAAAACTAATTATTTTAAACAGTCTATGATACAAAAAGTTAGTAAAAGATGTACAGAAAACAGTGTGAGCAAGTAGAGACCCAATTATTTAGATACTGTTTAGAAATAACTTTTTCTATGTTCATAATAAGACCACAAGCAAAAATTATGAAATGCCCACATTTTGAACGGCGGCCTTGTTAGAAACAAATGACAAAAATATTAAATTATTAAAAAAATACATTATTTTCAATAGATGGACATCCATATTATTTTCCTATTAAGGTTATGTTCATTTAAAAACAATATAGAGAATGAAATTCAGTCATTTATTTCTCACATTTGGTATATGGCCTTATTAGGTGCTGATGTTCCTAATAAGGTCATTTGACATTTTTTTTTATTTCCCAAGAATACCACTTAGTTACGAATCTCTGAAATCATTCTTATATAGCCAAACTTTATGTATGCAAACTTTTATAAATTATTGTTACGTAGTTACTAGAATACAGTCAGTTAAAGCTTAAGGTGACCTTAATTGGTACATGTACCTTCTTTCCAATTAAAAGTTGGATATAATTTAGCATTTAGGCAGTAAACTGGACATATCTATGTCTATCCTAGTTTACTGATATTAATCAAGTTTCTTTGGATAAAATCTATTATGCTAAACTCGATTTAATTAGTTTTCGACCATACAGAGCTAATATAAATTAATTAATTATATTATTGGTGATTAAAGCTTTGCTTAAATTGATCAAAGGATTTGATTGATTTTAGCAAACGATTTCTCTCCGTGTACACGTCAGTTTCACCATGCTGCGCGCAGCCAAATGCAAATCAAAATTAGAAACGCGACGAGTAAAAGCAAGTAATAAATCCCGTTAACACGATAAAATGTGATGGTTATATTAGCTATTTTAGTTTCAAGTCACACTTGATGGTATTAAAGAGGCTTTAATATATAATGACAGATTTTAAGTCATTCTTCCTTACCGTATGGTAATTAACATGTTCGTTATATCAAGTTTCAAAGTAAGCAAAACATTTTATATTTGGGTGGTCTTATGCCACGAACAGCCTCTTTAATAAATTTAAAAGGATATTAAAATACTGGGTGTCACAAATTAAATATGCTGTAATTTCTAGTTGGGGGAATTAACCCATTAGCACTTTTAAAACATTAATATTGGACGAAAAAGTCAGGTGGCATGATGCAGTTGATTAGAGTCAGTTAGGCATATTTTCCCAGTAGGCCCAGTACACCCGGGCCTTGGGCCCCGCTTTTAGTGGGGCCCCGCGCTCGGTCTGGACGATACTATACCTTTTTATAAGGCCGCTTTACAGTTTGCAATTTTTCTTTTACGCAAGAAAAGATTGCCTGCGAGTATGCGCAGAACGAGGCTAGTAATCAGCTGGCGCAATTTGTATTGGTTGCAAGAAATATAACTCTGACCCTATTTTTATTGCAATTGCAAGCGCAATTCTGTTTTTGTTGGTTTGCTTGTATGCCCTATAATATCGTTATGTTAAAATTAATGCACAAAAAGGGCCGGTAAGTCCTAACGAAATGCTTTTTATTTTAAAGGTTGGCAAGTGGTCCATTACCTACAAAGTCATTGCACGCTGTAAAATGAGTGAAATTATTATTGCCACAATATTAATTGCTGCAAGACAACTTGCGTGAAAGAAAAATTGCAAACTGTAAAGCGGCCTATATAGTCTAACACAAACTATCTTATTTGTAAAACTGAGATGCTGCTAAACAAAATTAGAAAATAATGAAAAAGAGAATCGTCATTTTGGTAATTCAAACACATTTTTGTTAACGTTAATTATTAGATTTTAGCTAAATAATTATATAAATCATCGAATTATTAGTATATAAACTAGCTAGAATTTGCGAACACTGTAATAGAAATCTACCTAATCTACCTAATTTACCTGATCTACCTAAGATATGGGTGACAACATCAAAGAGTGACATAAGCCGAATTTAACGAAAAATTATATAAAAAGTAAAATAAATCGGGTTTTTATTAATTAAATAAGTTTATTTAATAAAAGAGGACTAAATCCGGTAATATGGCGCCCAAACGTGGAGCATAGAGGTGTCGTCTGGGACTATCAGTGTAGTGTTTTGCTGCGGACATTTTTTCACCAGTTTCAGTTATGGAAATAATCAGACTTCAGTTAAGTACCTAATTTTAAGTTATTGCCGAGCAAAGCAGGCGCAAATGAAGCAAAGCATTTTATATTCTAGCTAGAAATATTACAGCACTTTTTTATATATACATAAATATATAAAAAATGAAATAGACAATTAATAGACAATACGTGCATAATCTAGGACAATTATTTTTAAGTTCCTGCAAAAAAAAATTCATAATTTGGTACAATTTTAATTAACTTAAGTTTAGAACATGAATAAATATAACAGAGACTATTATGTTGCGGACGAAACCCCAGAAAGTGATTACATAGGCGGCCGCTTTGTACACTTCGACCTAGACGATACTGTTCCCTCTTGTTCGGAAGAACAAACTTACCAACGAACCCCTGAGATTCACAGCAGTACTCCTAAGAGTACCAACCCATTTTCTTCGCCGATTGGTGAACCAATTAAACATAGGCCATCTGAGAACAGTTATTTGCATCAGGATTCATACTGCTTTCAAAAAAGTTATGTTCCATCGACAACAGTTAATGTAAAAATTGAAAACAAATCTCCTAACTTTATTGACTGCACACCTGGATTGCCTACAAATCCATTTAACACTCCAATACGCCAAGGATTGCCTTCACTTGTAATGGAAGATGCCCTGTTTAAAATAACAGATACTTTTACCAAATTACAAAATTTAAATGATCACTATACCAAACCAATTATAGATCAACCACAAACTTTGTTTTATGGCTACGACCATGATGACCCAATAAATTTTTTGGAAACTTTGAAAAAATTTTTTACCGTGCAGGATAACTATCAAAAGGTTTTTGTAGATTCTGCCTTGTTAAAAGGTGAAGCAAAAAAGTGGATGGAAGCCTATAATTGTTTAAACATTTCATGGGAATTTTTTAGGAAGCAATTTTTATACCGCTTTAATGACTTTTCTGTCATAGCCTCTGCTACTTCCTGACTTTATGGCGAACATCAAAAACTGAATGATCCTGCTGGCGTATTTATTACAAAGAGAATGGCACTTTTTGCGAGGCTTGATCCACCAAAAACAGATAATATGAAAACGGCGATAATGATTGAATTATTACGACCAGAGGTAAGATCACGTATCAGACCATTTGTTAAACAAAATTACAAATGTGAAGAACTAATAAAGAATGCTGCACATATTGAGAAAGACTTTGAATCTGAAATTGTTAATATGAAAAAATATTTTTACCAAACTTCAGATTTCCAGAAGTTTGATTATGATAGTACACTAAATAAAAACGTTCGCGTACAGTCATATCCGAACAATCAGAATCGTGGCAGACAACCACCTTCACCATGCAAATACTGTTAAGGGTGGCATTTTCACGGAGATTGTGCGCAAAATCCTTAATATCCAAAAAACGACCAAGAGGCCAGGGTTGGACGCCGCTAAACCAATCCAGGCCACAATCAACAATTTTTCCGGAACGATTCACCAGTATGGGAAACAGATATGAGACCTGCCCATCCGAGAAAATAAATGACATATCAGCCCAAAATTCGATTTCAAAATTACCCCGAATTGACATTAATATTCATGGCAAGACGAGTTCTGCCCTTTTAGATTCCGGATCTAGTATCAATATCCTTCGAAGTGATATTTTACCCCATCCCTTACCCTTTCAATCATCAAATCAACACTTTATTTTAGCTTGTGGTGAGACTTCTATTTAATCCCTTGGAAATATAAATCTTGATTTTAACATTGATTCATTGCTGCTCAACAAAAATGTTCAATTACCAATATCCCTTAATGAAGACTGTATTTTAGGTGAACCCTTCTTGCAACAAAATCAAGTTATCTTGGATTTTAATAAAAAATGCGCATATATTGGCATTGATCAAAGAAAAACAGTATACTGGCACACACCTAAACATATTAGCCCAGGTAACCAAACTTTCCTAAAGGATTTACCACCGAAAATTTAGGAGAATTTAGATTTATTTAATCTGATTAAAGAATATTCTGATATTTTTAATTTTGGACTACGGCAACCAACAACACGAACAACGCAACATAAAATTTGTGTTTCAGACCCAAACAAACGAATTATACAAAAACCTTACCCTATGAACCCAACTTTAAAAGCAGTTATGTATCAACAAGTCGACGAAATGTTATCAGCCGGAGTTATAAAACCTTCATCGTCAGGATATAGCTCACCTGTTGTTATCATCACCAAAGAGGGGAAAACCAAGATTTTGTGTTGACTATAGATTACTAAATCAAATTACGGATGATGAGCCCTCAGTTTTACCAAACATATCTGAGACATTAAAAGACTTGGGAAATGCTACGGTTTTTACTGTATTAGATCTAAAATCAGGATATTGGCAAGTACCCTTGGAAAAGAATTCCCAACACTATACAGCATTTTCGACTCCAGATGGTGCCCTATACCAGTTTACAGTGATGCCGTTTGGTTTCATAACGCGCCAGGAACTTTTCAAAGATTAATGACTAACGAAGTACTTTGTGGATACATTAATCTATTTTGCAAAGCCTATTTGGATGTTATTATTATTTACTCACATGATTTTCAAACTCATATTCAACATTTATGTTTAGTTTTTGAACGTCTAAGGATCCACAGTTTAACAGTTTCATCAACCAAATGTCAATTTGCCACAGAAAAACTGGACTATTTAGGTCATTGCATATCCGGACAAACTATTATTTCTCAAGAAAAGCATGTGCTTGCTGTTCACAATTTCCATACCCCACAAACAAGAAAACAATTGCAAAGTTTTCTAGGCACTCTAAATTGGCTACGAGAATATGTTAGTGATATGTCTCAAATTACTGCTTCTTTAAATTTACTCCTACATAAGGGCACATGATTTCATTGGACTAACATTCATGAAGAGGCCTTCCAGAATATAAAGTTACGTATTTCACAACCTATTATTTTGCATAGGCCAGACTTTAATAAGCAATTTTGCCGTCAAACAGATGCTTCTTCGAGCGGAATGGGTTGTGTTTTATTTCAACTTGGTACTAATAATGGAAAAAATATTCTATAATATCTTATTCCAGTGCTCATTTTACATCAACCGAATCCAAATATCACTGCAATGAACAGGAATGTCTAGCTGTAATGTGGGCTATTCGAAAATATAGACATTACCTTGAAGGTCAAAGATTTAAACTTATTACAGATTCTCGTTCTTTGCTATGGCTTCAAAAATATAAAGACTCCAAAGCCAAATTGACTCGTTGGTCATTGCTTCTTCAGGAATACTCATTTGATCTAATTCATTGTGAAGGAAAATATAATGAACTTCCCGATTTTCTCAGTCGTAATCCAGCTGGAGAAACTTTCAATGCAGAAAATATTGATAGTGAAAGACTTCTCCCACCTTTGGCAAATTTAGAATGCCAAGAAAATTGTAAAAGTTTTCCCCTTAATTATATTACGCATGCTGTATCGTATGAAAAAATAGTTAATGGTCAACGAAAATCAGTTCCTTTTCGCCAGAAAGTAACAAAATGGAGAAATATTCATACTAACGGACCAAAAAATGTATCCCAAGAACGCTTTTATAATAACTACGTAGTATATGATAACGATGACCTTTTGTGGAAGCGAGGAAAATCTTTAGATCAGCTAGTGGTACCCAGATCTTTAGTTCATCGAACTATCAGTTTTTATCATGATACACCAGAAAGTTCACATCCAGGAAGAGATGAAACTGCAAGACAAATCTTAAGAAAATATTATTTCAAAAATTTCAGTAAAATTGTGGGAAATTACGTAAATAATTGTATTAGTTGTAAGGCTGTTAAAAAACGACAAATACAAAAAGTGCACCGCTGGAAGCTTATACTGCAGAATACCCTTTCCAGACCATTTCAATAGATGTTTTGGCCCTTATAGTACTAGTCGTCGTGCCAAAAAGTACATTATTTGTGTTACTGATATTTTTACAAAGTGGCTAGAAGCAGAGTCATTTGCTAAAGTTGAAGCTAAACAATTGGTGGAGTTTTTAAAAAGCAGCATATTCTGTAGATTTGGATGTCCAGATACAATAATTTCTGATAACGGCTCTCAATTTAAATCAAACTTGTATCGTGAGCTATGTAAGCAATATAATATTACAACAAGGTATTCTCCCATCTATCACCAACAGAGTAATCATGTCGAGCGGCGGAACCAAGAACTAAAGAAAGTCTTAAGAACCCTACTAATTGAAAAACCAGATAATCAATGGGACCTTTTTCTACCAAAAGCACTCGGCATACTTAGAACAAGGCAAAATGCAGCCACCAGATTAACACCAGCCATGGCATTACTAGGTTATGAGTTACCTGGAGCAGGCAAGTGGCAGCTTCAAACTTACTTATCAGAAAGAAAAAACAATACTGACCAATCTAGAAACGACCGTATACAAAAAATCAAAAGTAATCAGATTAACTATCAAAGACGATATACCGATCCTACACAGCAGCCATCAGTTAGCTTTTACTCAGGTGATTATGTAATGGTGCGAGAAGTAAAACAACTTAAAGAATCATTTTCTCCAGTATGGTCCGGTCCTTATGAAGTTATAACCACAAAAGGAAATTTAATTTACGAAATACTGAGGGATGAAAAAATAACTGCGTTCCACATAAATGACATAAGACCTGCTCCTCTCGAAAATGTCATAGACTCAGAATCATCTGATAATGATTCTTCAGAAACAGATTCTGAATCCAGTATGTCTGGATAGATATAAAATGCAATGAGATGAGACACCTCATTTCCAATAACTTTCAGGGCTTCGACGCCTCCAGCCATGTTTTTACTCTTTTAGTTGATTGATTATGATGTGGTTATTGCATTTTTTTTAAGTACCCTTGTTATATGTTTTGTTTTTTAGCGTTTCGTAAATTCGGCTCTGAAACAGGGGGGGGGGGGGGGGGGGGGGGTGTAATAGAAATCTACCTAATTTACCTGATCTACCTAAGATATGGGTGACAACATCAAAAAGTGACATGAGCCGAATTTAACGAAAAATTATATAAAAAGTAAAATAAATCGGGTTTTTATTAATTAAATAAGTTTATTTAATAAAAGAGGACTAAATCCGGTAATAACACTTTTAAATATTTTTCTTATCCTAAACTCGTTAAATCATATCTTTTCGCCTTTTGCCGATTACCGAATAGTAGAAGTCATTTTAACCCACTTTGGAACTGTTTCTCATGGTGTATTTTTAATTTAGATTAGCTGTTTCTTATGAACGAATGCATTTTGGAGATATAATTTGGTCGTTGCTCTTCAGCTTGCCAATAAAAAGTTTTGAACCAGATCCAGGCTAACTGTGAGTACAACAGATATTTTTTGAAAATACGAACATTGCTGAAAAAACCTAGAGAATAAGTGAAAAACCAGTAAACAAGAGACTCGATAAGTATATTACGACGAAGTATAAGACTCGAATGATAACTGTGATATATGTACCTACGTCTAATTTTTTAATAAAATTATGGCATGCTGCATTTCTGGAACTTTATTTTTCGTCAGAAAATGATAATTAATTTAGAAGGAATTATTTTAAAGTGATATTTAAAGCCGAAAAGTGTATTCAGAATCGTACTATTTGGTTTTTATTACTTATAAACCCAACTAGTGGGTTTTTGAATAGTTTTTCGACTTAAATATTACTGTAAAATATTGACAACAAAGAAAATTACAAAACTGTAGGTATTTAAATGTCCCACTTCTTGACTCAAGGTTCTCGCCAGACACGATAGTGACGCCACTTGTTTTTGACGTTTCTTTGCTTCGACCAATTAACAAGTTTGCTTGTCTTCTTCCTCCATTTGTCTTCATCGCTCATAACCCTCCGCCACGCGTGCCCTTCTGGCCGATTATCGTCGCCAATAGTTCAATTTAAAAAAAAATGTTTTAGTTCCAATTGTACAATTACGACTTAATCTTAGTTCAGCATTGAACCAAGGATAAACTTCTTTTGGACAACCTCAACAGGAATTTTAAACTTGATTCAACGCTGAACTAAGCCTTCGCCGTAACTGTACAACCGAGCCTTAAAGTTATTCTGCAGAAGAGCACATTAAACTGTAAAAACTAAATTTAAAAATAATTTACGTTAGGTTGCATTAAAACTTAACCACGTATATATTGTTAAATTTATACCTCTCCGGTATTAACTGGTGTTAATTACTGTTAAAAAAGTTTGACTTGTAAATTTATGAAATAAAGTTGTCAAATAAAATAAGTTTCATAGTAAGAAATAAAGGATTTTTACATCAGAAAAATAGAAAATTCCAGTAGGTTATGGGCCCAGGACTGCTTCAGAATTAAAGTATAATCGTTGGAAATAAATTTTTCGAGAAGGTGAAATAAGAAACTCTTAGAAGAATGGATCTTATTAGACATATCAAGCCGTTAACAAGCGAGGCTGAATGGCCAATGTAAAAATAACAAGCTGAGCTTACTATTCTAAGATGAAGATGCTTTATTCTTGGCCTTTTTCCATCCACAACTCATATGAACTAACATTATCGACTGAAGATTTTCCTATTCTATTTAACACGTATATGGCAGTGGCAACTAGTTCTGTCCATATCGCTGAAGGAAAATTAATTTCTGGATTTGCATATTTAAATGTTCGGGCCATTTCGACGATTGTTCGATTCTCACGTTTACTGCCACCATTTTGTTCTGGAGTATATGGTGCTGTCAGCCTGTGCGTGATTCCTTTTGCTCTGAGAAGTGATTTGACTTCTGCATTGTCAAATTCACCACCGCCATCTGTCAATAACTCCTTTATTGAATGACCTGATTTTTCTACCAATACAAGCATGTCCTTTAAAACTTCTTTTGTTTCCGACTTCTCCTTTAAAATGTAACCTATTTTAAATTTCGTATAGCTGTCCCTAAAAACTAATAGGAACCTCTTCTTTTGAAATGACATGTCAAATTGACCACATATGTCTGCTGAAAATAACTCTCCTGGAGCAGTAGCTTTTTCTCTATTTCCAAAAGGCAATCTCTGAGATTTTCCGTACATACATCGTTCACAGATTTCATTATCCAATTTGACGTTTATTCCTAACTCTCTGTATAGTTTTTCTTTAACATAACGTTTGTCTTGGTGTCCCCATCTCTCATGATATAACTGTAGCATAGAATTATCTGCGCCTGCAATATTACAGTAAATTTCTGTCTCAGAAACGACTGGCCTTCTTTCTATTATGTACAAACTTCCATGAGCTTTTCTAGAACCGCTTATAACTTTGGTTCCAATTTGAAATTACCAATCTATTGGCGTAGATTTAAAAATACTATCTGCATTTCTGTCATGTGCAGCTAGTACTGAAAAAAGGTTTTTGGAGATACCTGGAACGTACCATACATCATTTAAGGTAAGCATTTCTTCAACTACCGTATTTCTGTTTTCAACAGGATACATAAACTGAATGGTACCTTTTCCGATTGCTTTCAAGACTTTTTTTCCAGCAGCTTTAATATTACAAGGAGATTTAAACTTTTCGAAACTTGAATAATATATTGGCGTGTTTGTAACGTGTTTTGTGGCTCCATTATCTATCCACCAGGTTGACACATTCTGTTACCAAAATTTCTTCATCTAAAGATAGCAAAGCTATATTCTAATTTTCTTTGGGTTTCTCAGCAAGTGTCGTCCTAGTCTTGGGTGGTCTTCCATCGGCAATCCACTTTTTACATGTTTTTACCCAATGTCCTTTTTCTTTACAATAATTACAGCAATATTTCTCATTTTAAAGTAATCTCCTTTATACTTTTGTTTTTCTGGGATCAGAGCTTCATGATTTGCAATACTAGGTTCAAAATTCGTAAAATTTCTTTTATACATGCATAACTGTATTGCTAGTTCGTCTAAAGTTTTCTCTTTCTCATTTGATAGCAACATCCAACTTGATTTGAAACTGTTAAACTTTTCTGGTAAAATATTCAGAATCTTATATACCGCCATTAACTCAGGAAGAGTGTTTTCATTTTTAGCTTTTAAACATTGTTTAACATTGAAAACAGACTCTTTAACTTGGCTACATGCATAGAAACATCTTGACCTATTGTCTAGTAAAAAGCAAAAAAATCAGTACACAATTTAAACAACTGATCTTTCGATGATGCCTCAAACTGTTGCTTTAAGGCATTCCATGCTTCATATGCTGTGGTTTTATCTAATATTTTCTGATAAGTATTATCACTAATTGCAGTGGTGATCATTGACTTAGCGTAACTATTTGCCTTACGGTATAAATCTGCATGTTCTTTATACTTTTTTTTCTGTTCTTCTGAAGCGCCTTCATCAAGAGGATTAGGCTTTACTAGTACACCATCAATAATATCTAATGCACCTTCATGATAATCTAACATGTCACGCATCTTGCTCTTCCACATTGGCCATTCAGCCTCGCTTCGATATGTCTAATAAGATCCATTCTTGTAAGAGTTTCTTATTTCACCTTCTCGAAAAATTTATTTCCAACAATTATACTTTAATTCTGGAGCATTCCTGGGCCCATAACCTTTCTGATGTAAAAATCCTTTATTTCTTACTATGAAACTTATTTTATTTGACAACTTTAAGTAAGCTCGGCTTGTTATTTTCACATTCTAGTTCAAAAAAGACGTAAAATGGATAGAAAAGCCATGAAAGGATATCTGGTGGGATACGATGGCGATGAACGCTATAGAATTTGGGTAGGTACCGAGCAAAAACTGTATTTGTCAAGAGATGTTAAATTTGAAGAGAAACTAAAAATGTGTATACAAATGCGCAAATGAAAAATGAAGATCTTGACAAATCAGAAAATCGCACGGGAAATACGCCAGAAACGATTAGACTACGTATAAGTAACCCAGAAAGCAGTTCATATTTGCCAGAAAAAGACGATGAAGTTGAAGATCAAGGACATAAAGAATATTCAGGCGAAAGTGAAGAAGGAAGTTTTTCATATAACCTTAGAAACCGCCAAAATTTACAAAAACCAGAACGTTTTGAAGATTGCATTTTTATTGCTAAAACAGATTATGTGTAATATTGATATGTACTCCTCAAGCACTTGAAACCAGGAAAAGCTTTGAATGGAAAAAAGCTATGAATAGTGAAATAAATTCGTTAATGGAAAATCAAACTTGGGAATTGACTCGACTACCGAAAGGGTGTAAGACTCTTCCTTGTAAATGGGTATATCGTGTCAAACCAAATCCTGATGGAAGTATAGACAAATTCAAGGCAAGAGTTGTTATAAAATGATTTGCTCAACGTCCAGGTATTGATTATAACCTAACATTCACTCCTGTAGCAAAATTATCCACGATAAGATCCGTTTTAAGTATTGCAGCAAGCAAATGCACTTGAAACAATTTGATGTTGTGACTGCATTTTTATATGGCGAGCTTGAAGAAAACAATTTCATGGACCAGCCAGAAGGGTATTGCGATGGAACAAATGCAGTTTGTAAGCTGAAGCGCAGCCTATATGGTCTTAAACAAGCTCCCCGGTGTTGGAATAAAAGGTTTAATAATTTTCTCTTAAATATTGGCTTTAAAATTAGTGAAGCTAATCCTTGCCTGTATGTTCGAGAGAAAAATAATAAAAAAATGCTACTAGCACTTTATGTATATGATGGACTTCTTGCATCAACTTCAGAAAAAGATTTAAATGAAATATTGATAGATTTAGGAAAAGAATTTAAGATTACCACAAAATCTGCTAAATTTTATTTGGGCTTAGAAATTAACATGTGTGAAAATAAAGCCATTCAAATAGCCAAAAGACTTACACAGAGAAAATGTTGCAGAAATTTGGTTTTTCTGAAAGTTGACCAGTTTCTACTCCAATTTTAAAGCAAGCAGATACTTTAAAATCAGGAACAGAAAGTTTGACTTCTGATTTTCCATACCGACAAGAAGTTGGCGCTTTAATGTACCTAATGGTTGAAACAAGACCAGACATAGCCTACAGTGTTGGCTATTTGTCAAGATTCTTAGAAAATCCTAACCAAGAAAACGTTGTCCAAGCAAAGAGAGTTTTTCGATATCTTGCGGGCATGCGACATCTAAGCAAAACTTATAGTTCAGAAGAAAATCCTGAAATGAAATGTTATAGTGATGCCGACTTCGGTGGATGCACAAATACCGGTAGATCAATTTCTGGTATAGTTTTTACTTTTGCCCGTGGAGTAATCTCATGGTTTAGTCAACGACAAAGTATTGTAGCAACTTCTACAACAGAAGCGGAACTTATAGCAGCAAGTGAAGCAACCAAACAGTTAATTTGGCTAATTAGACTTTACAAAGACATTTGGACGTTGGATCAAGTTCCGATTTTACAAGTAGATAATTCAGCGGCTGTTAGATTAGCTCATAATCCAGAGCTACATCGTAGAACCAAACACATCAGTTTAACACACTTTTTTATTCGAGAAAAAGTTTTAAAAGGAATCATAAAAGTGGAAATGATTCCTACACAAAAACAACTGACAGATCTTATGACGAAACCTTTAGTCAAGAACCGGTTGCAAATTTTACGAAACCAGATGGGACTTTCGTAACATTAATTAACAAGGAAAAGTGTTAAATTTATACCTGTACGCGAAGGATGTCCTATTCTCTTCGGCACAGAAAAACCGGGAGTGAGTATCCCGGCCAAGGAGCCAAGTGCTTCCACCTGCTTAATAATCGCAGGTTATGTGAAATGTATTATCTAGGACGCTAGCTGGACCCTTGCAAAGAATAAAAACAACTACTTGTTCTGTGTAAAATAAAATTTATAATAAAAAAAAATGTAGAAATATATATACAAAAAATACAGCTAAACGTCAAAAGACAAAAATAGAAACAATATAAAATAAATGTAAAATTCACTCTCTCCCATTCATTCAGTTCTAAAATTAAAAATTAAATTCAAATACAAAGGAATAAAATACTAACTGTCCAAAAAATATAAAACTGTGATCAGCAGATGAATCGATGAACCCTCAGTCAGGTGTCATCTTCCCCGTGTCTCATTTATTAATTTAAAGAAATATTTGTAAATTCGGTGTAAAAAGTACTTAGATTTTTTATTATTATGAACCGACTAGCTGTAAATGTAGTGAACTTATCATTCAGCTGCACTCGTTCAATATATCAATATGATACCTGCGTCCAATAGAGGCTGGCTGAAATACCATTGCTCGGCAGGTGAGCAGGATTCAGCACCTTACTCTAGCTGCGTAAAGCTTCGTAGCACAAGGAGAAGTTACGCAAATTTGAATAAAAAAAACTTTCCTTGGCACAGGAATAAGTAAGTGATAGTGTCGTCGCACAGCACTGGTAAGACGCGACCTATCAATTATAATGTACTGTTTATATGTATGCAATTAATTGAGGCTTTTTTAACCCGGTACCGAATGAGTCCCGTTCGACTCTTTCATTCATGAGACACTGATTATATGTGAAATTAATTGAGTGCCCAGTGTGGGCTTTTTTAACCCGACACCGAATGAGTCCCGCTCGACTCTTTGGTTCTGAAGACACTGATTTAATTATTGTTTATATATAAATTGGATATAGTGCCCAGTGTGGGCTATTTTCACCCGACACCGCCGTGGTCCCGCTCGACTCTTTGGCTCGGAAGACACTGATTTATTTATTGTTTATGTGTAAATTGGATAGAGTGCCCAGTGTGGGCTATTTTCGCCCGACACTGCCGTGGTCCCGCTCGACTCTTTGGCTCGGAAGACACTGATTTCTTCCCACATGTTGAACCGTATATTTTTCGGGACCAAACTTTCCCAAATAACCCCGCTGGGTAGAAAGCATAGAGATATGAAATTAGGGATAACTTTTACTTCATGCCTGATTATAAATATTTGTGTACAGGGCGATTTAAAATTATAAGATATTTACAAAAACTATTTGATTAAAAATAAGAATAAAAAAAGAAAAATTGCGTTGTCCGCAACAATACCTCTCCGGTATTAACTGGTGTTAATTATTGTTAAAAAAGTTTATTTATTTATTATTATTTATGAAATAAAGTTGTCAAATAAAATAAGTTTCATAGTAAGAAATAAAGGATTTTTACATCAGAAAAATAGAAAATTCCAATATATATGACGTTCAGTATTTTTAAAGATTACAATTAATGATGTCTGGGTCAGTGGCGGCTCGTCAGATGAAGGGGCCTTCACCAAAAAAAAAATAGAACCAGAAGGAAATTTTTTCGACAATATTAAATATTAGTGTACCAATACAGCTACCATTTTAGCCCTTAAAAAATTATTATATTCGAATTAATAATATTAATTTAATCCGAATTCTATGCATAATAGGGCCACGGTAAACTCCGATGGACAATAATGTATAAACACTCGTGCATTTTGGTGCGCCCCAGCTGATCGCATCGATGAGCTCAAAGCAGCAGTGAAGCGCAAATATACAGTCAAGCGGCTTTGATTTCACCGTCGCTATGGTTACGTGACGTCAGTCATGCACCAGCATGTAAGAATTTGCATTATGATGAAGGGCAATTTAAAAATAGGTCAGTCGTATGCACCATTGTTTTAGCGTTGGTTCGCCTAACCTTAAGGTATTTATTTTGAGGCTTAGTGAAAGTTACGGTTATAGATATCGTTTTTAAGTGATTTACTGTGTGATTAAAAAGTTTTGTTTTTATTTTTCAGTTAATTCAGTAGTGTTAATGCTACTTAGTTTAATTTTTATTATGTGTTTTAAAAATGAACACAATTATAGACATAGTTTGTAATTTGTTGGAAACTCCATTCAATCGTTGAACAGATGAGGATAAGAGAGACGTTTTGTTACACGGGCAACCTACTGGAATCTTAAACATAGATTTTAAAAAACAATTTAAAAAAGTCGCAGATCCTTTAAGATTAATTTTACGTTTTTTCCTGGTTTTCAGAATATAATTGGCTATTATGTAGTAGTGCCGCCTTACAAAAATTGTTTTGTTGGTCGTATTTACTCTTTTCAAATAAATATTGCGTTTGGAATAGGGGCGAATTTAAAGATTTTTTAAATATTACTCGATCGTTGCGTAAACACGAGGATATTGTAGAACACAATGTCAGTTAATGTTAAGAAATTTTGAACAAAATCAAAATGCTATTGTTGATGCTTTTAAAGCATACGGTCTAGCGTTTTCTTTTAAAGAAAACGCTAGACCTTAACCGATGAATCAATCTGATTTACAAAAACTAGCTATGTAAGTATGTATTTTAAATATAAATTGGTCAATGTTTGTTTATGTACCCGCACTATACCTAGCTCTTCGCCATTTTTTAAGACCGCGGGCCGCCACTGGTCTGGATAACTAATTTTATCGATTTAAACAACAAAGTATTAAACTTTATAAAAATATATATTTTTATTGTGTATTCCATCCTGTATATAACTGAACAGAATAATGAACTTAATAAAATAACTTAAATAATGAATCAAATTTTAATCACAAGAAAATATGCAGATAATTTAATTATAAACGAACATGCAAATTGCTGCATGATGTTATAGTCCGGCCAGATCGGGCTCAACCAAAAATTATAATATTGGTCCATTCGCCATAGATATGATCGTATCCAGAAAAAGTGTTAGTTTTAAAGCTTATTCTTGAGCCAAATAAAACTATTTTTTTACCTTAATTATAAGACATGGATTAAAGACAAAATTAATTATCCTAATGATAATTATTTGCGAAGAAGCAATGGCCTCTTTCACTATTATCTCTAGGTAATAATTGTAAATTTTAAACTGACCAGTTATGTTGAGTTCTTCTGGGTGTGTTATGTCAAGTAATTTTTTTAAATAAAACAAAATCATATATGAATTTCCAATATTTTTATTTTGAATATATATGTTTCTTTGTGTAATTTTTTCCACTTCGTTCGCTGCCAGGGCAATTCCCGAGGGGACCTACAACTTAACGTGGGTTCCGAACCACGATCCTCAGTCATGCGACACCCCCAAGGGCTATCAACCCTTGGTTTCTTGCCATTGCATGACCTACCAATTGGGGAGTGTTAGGCACCCCACGAGATGTCCGATCTCAGCCGGAATGGGGTGGGTTGGGAGATAATATATATTTTACACTTTTCCCTGCATTTTTAAACCTACCAAGTTTCGGACATACTTTTTTTTATTGTACTTATACCCACTCCGGGAATCGAACCTGGGTCGCCACGGTCGAATACCAGTAACTCACCTCTAAATCACTGCCGCGGTTATATATAAAATATACAAATTATATATAAAATAAATATAAAAAATCGATTTAGAAAAAAAGCATTATAAACAAAAATTAACATACCCAATAAAAGAATTCGATTTTCTCGTCACAACTGCACATTTACAAAGTCTTAAGCTTGACGCGCACTTATGTGCGGCGAAGCGAGCGGTAAAATGAGGATGAATTGAGTACGACGTGCCGCGCACCGTTTTTCTTCGCGCTTCTGTGTATATTTTATAATTCTAAAGTTGAGTAAAATTTTATGTAAAGAGTTATACAGGTCAGGGCCGGTCAATAAACAAGTATTTAAACTTATACCATGAGATTTTGTTGAAGCGTCAAACACAATTCAGTTTATTTTGTTTATTCGGATTTACGATACCGAAGTGCGGCAAATACCAAGTTTTATTACTTGTTTCTTGTGACTAGGAATCTGAAAGTTTTCTTATATAACCTTTTTGCATTAATTCATTCATTTTGTCGCAATATATTCTACCATAAATTACATTTTTATCCATTTTTCTTTCAGTACATATTAATTGATTCATTGCATTTATTTTGCTTTCTGGAAGAACCATTTCTTCATTCTTCCAGAGAAGTCCTGTCTCATACCTATTACCTATTCTTTTCATAGTTTTTTCAAGAATTTTTTGAGCTTTTATATCATCTTTACATACTGATTTTTCCATTTTTTCTAGACCAAAATTATCAATTGACCACTGATCCTTTACTAGATTATGTAATATATCTAAGTCATCGTTTTGTTCGGTGTTTACATAGCAAACAAAACTATCGTTTCTACTTGGCTCTGATTTAAGCGAGCAGTTTCCATGTATTACCCAACCTAGTAAAGTTTTGCTTAATGCGGGACCATTCCAAGGGCCTGTAATCATTTTTCTATTTACTAATAATGGCCAGTTATCTTGTCCAATTAAAATTTTTGGTTTAGCATTATTCATTGAAGAAATATGATTTTGTATATTAAGGATATTGTTTTGAAATCTCACCTAAATTTATTGTTTGAGCTGGAAGTGATAATCCTTTAATTGTTCTTGCACGTCTAATTTGGAATACTTTACCATCATGTTCTGCCTTGATTGAAAAGCTTACAGTTCTTGAGTCCATCTGCTCTTTTACCTGATTATTCGTCCATTGAATACAGAGAGGCAGTTGAGGTCCATCTAGATTTAAATCTGCTAAATCTTGATCAATAAGCGTGACTGTAGAGGCGTCGTCTAAAAGTGCATAGGTATTTAGAGTTTTGTTATTACAATTAATAATTACAGGTACAATTTTTAAAGGGACCTGCTGATTGGTTAAAATGTTTATTTGTCTACTGTATTATCCGAATTTTCAATTTTATTTTTATGAATGTATGATTAAAGGCGAAGGACCATTTGTTAGTTTCTTACCTAAAATAGGTATAATGATATATAGATTCGGGTCTGAATGACGAATTTCAGTTTTTAATCAGACCCAAACCTGTGGTAAAATGTCATTAAATATTAATTTAAGAAGAAGTGCCTGATTAAAAAAGGCTACTAAATGGGTAGACCGGACCAGTGCTTCTCCAACCACCAATAATGTTCAGGTTCCATTAAAATGTAATTATATCTTTTCAACAGTCTGTAGATGTATCTATGGCACACAGTGGCGTGCAATGATCTTTTAACCAGGGTCGGCAAAAATTGCAATGAAGACAAAAACTTACCTTCCGTAGCATTCAAGCATCTAAATTGTAAATTTGGTCACAAAATGTCTTGTTTTTGAATTTGTGGAAAGAACACTGTGACAGAAGAAGAATAAAACGACATTAGGTATTTATAAATTAGTTTAACACGGCGGTCTTTACGTAAAAATTCTTTTAAAACATCGTCATTTTGGTTTTTCTTTTTTAATCCTGCAAAAGGTCGTCCTCCAGAGAGATTATTGTTAATTCACTTGAGCGTGTCTCTCCTTGTGTGTTTCGTAAATAGGTATGATTTTTTTTAAATCCAACACAGGATCGTTCTGCAGACACGCTGCTAGCCAGAATAGCAACAATTCGCCTGTATATTCCTTTTTTCCCGAAATCCAACGGCGCGAAGTCCGGCAAAAGGGCAAAAATACTAAAATTAAAAATTTATCATCCACCTGATTCTACCAATGTTGCCAAAAAGGAAGTCAATTATTACTTAAAATATGATGATAAGCTTACTGATTATTAAATCTTATAAACCAGCAAAAATTATTTTAATTGTCACAAAAGGGCTTCTTATTTTAAAATAAGGTAACCGTTATACCTTTAAAAATATCCTTACTAAACTAATTATTAATAAAACTTATAGATGCGTGTTTCATATTTTATATTGAGAAAGCGAAGCATTTTCCAAACTACGGTAAAACTTGAAGATTGGCACCAATGCACTTACCAAACGCGTGGTTTCTTGGAGCGGGCTGTTAGACGAAGGAAGATCGAAGGTTACAACGGATTTATTTGTTACATCTCTTTCTACCCTACTGCCTACCGGTCTCTCGCTTGCTTCCACTCGTACAAAAGCCGTGCTTTTGCTTTTGCATAAGACGCTAATGTGGTCTTACGGAATGCTTAAGCAAGGATATAGTTTACGATATAATAAGCAAATAATGCGTTCGTGAAAATGATATAGGATTAAGTTTGGGGTCCTATATTATTATTTATTATATTAGTGTTGAGATAAATTGCCAAAGTTGAATTATACGAATAAAAACTAAAATACAAAAAAAAATTGTATCTGTTTATTTTATTATTCCCAGGATAGGCAAAGCTTTAATAAATAGCAGACTCGACAAATCGAAGTTCTTAAATAGAAAACTAGTGAATAGAGAATCGGTTTCCCGTTTTTCACAAAGTTTTCCTATTACTCTTAGCTTTAAAATATCCCTCTAAATCAAAAATGTTAAAATCTATATCTAGCTTTAGCGCCTACATATGCCGGCTATAATTAAGGCCGAGCTAATAAAATCCATGTATGATTTATTAATTTAACACCGACCTATAAATCTTACTTGTCGTAAATATTCCTGTTCCTGATGCTAATTAAGCCATCCCCGTCCGTTATTGATTTTTTAGTCATATCTACTTCTACGTAATTTTAAAATTGGGTCAAGTTTTTATTAAAAAACTTTATTTAAAAAAAGTTTTTTTTTTTATTTTTTATATTTTTTTAAATATTCAACATTCACTATAAGTTCCATATAGGCAAAAGGATTTATTGGCGCAATGTTTCTATACACTGACTATGAACTCTAGTTTTTGACAGGGATGCAATAAATCAGGATTTTTTAAAAAAAGCAATAAATCTGATTTTTTGATTAAATCATAATTTTTTTGATTTTTATCAATTTATACTGATTTTTTTTTAAATATGACAATAATGAACTGTAAAATCACTTAATTTTCGGCAGCGTGCAGTGTAATTTATATATATTTTTTACACTGGACTGATGACGATTAGTTATGTTTTTACACTTACATAATGTATCTAAACACTTCGTTTTAAATAAACTATCCTCCCTTTTTAAAATGTTCTGATGAGTTATTTGCTTCGGCGACTTGTTTTTACAACAATTTAAAATTTGATTTAAATCACGTTTAAAATTGAAAAAATCAGTTGATTTAAATCGTCGCAACCCTGGTTTTTGATCAATATTTCTTATCCTTCTCGCTTTATTCAAAAAGCATCAAATTACGCAACTTTGCCCTTACCTATTTAGTCATCTCTCTCTTCTTATTGGTGATCGGTTTTAAAGTCCAAAACGTGTTAGTAATACTAGATGTGATACGTCATTGAAATATAAAGAAAGAGAGGTTTCTAAAAAAATTTGCCGACTATTTAAAAAAGCAAAGCTGATGATGGTTTTGAAAAAAAAAACGTTGAATTAAAAATTTAATTAGACCAACTGATAGAGGAGAAAAACATATCTTCAAATAGAGTCGAAAAAAAAATATAATCGAAAGTTCTGTTTTGCCCAAATATCTTCGAAACGATTTTAAAAGTTTTTAAATTTGAAAACACAATGTTGCAGAATTTAGTAGGACGCAACTTTTTCCTAATTTAACCATCTCTGTATCTTCCATGGCATACTAGATCCCCGTAGAATGCATCCTTATCGGGGACACCCTGTATATTCATATTTTTAATATTACACAGAAAAAAAATTATGGTAATACCAATAATAGTATTTTTATTGACCGCCTTTAAATTGTTATAATAAAATATAAACTTAAAACAATAAATTATATTTAGTTCCATAAAATTAAAATATCTTGATCAATTATACATTTAATATTGACCTGTTTAAGAAACAGTTATTTACATTACTAGATACGAAAGTTAATTTTTTGGTGTGAGGAGGTTTTTGAATTGCCGAGGCGAAGCCGAGGTGATTTAATACCTGCGACCACCAAAGAAGGCTTTCGCATGGTGTAATCTATTAAATTTTTCTACTACTGTTCTCTGATCAATATATTATTAAGTAATAAACTTTGATTTTGTTCAAATTAAAATGATAAAATAAGTTTTTTTTCCACCTGTAAAATAATCCATGACAACTAGTTATTTGAGTATTGTCAGTTTGTCAGTTCGAATAAAATAAGGATTTTCCATCTGTAAAATAATCCATTTTTTTGTCCTGGCACCGAAAGTAATACTTTACATAGCTATCAACGCTACTTTACATAGCTAGCAACGTATATTATTCAGGTAACTCGAATGTTTACTTTCGTTATCTGTCGTGTCGCTAGGGCCCAAAAGTTAATTTATTTATACAGCAGTAGAAAAACATTATTTAATCAATTAAGACTTGTGTTGTTCCAATTACAGTATATTATACATAATAAAATCGATACAAGTTAAGATTGCCTGTAAAACCAAAAAACAATTATTGTATCAAGAGCATAACTAATTTATATAATAGTACTGTAATTTAAATAAATTACATATTGTTTTAAACAAATGATTATATATTATCCAATCAGTAACTAGGAAATATTAAAATAAATTTAATTTCTTTTGTTTCAATGGTACTTATGTTTGATTCAATCATAGAAAAGGCAGGCAACACTTCTTCACCTGCGTAGCGGCGATGAACGACATATTTCTCTTTTGGCTGCCGTCGCGTCATCGCCTTGCCTCCTTTGTATTTTTCTATGCGTTGTTGCTTTGTTCATTTTGTTAGAATAAGTTTTATATTAGTGCATTGTGTTATGGAAGATTTACTTTTCCGATGGGACTCAATTCGCCAAGCGATGGAATTTATTCCCTTGAGGAAATAATTCGGTCTCAATGTCCCCACGTAGTTAAACTGGAGTTTCAGTGGTCTTATTAGAAACTTTCCCAACAAAATGCGTTCAAGAATATGAGATCGCCATTTTCATGAGAGACATTGTATATCCCCATGGGAAAATCTACTGCAATGAACCAAGAATTGAGGTTCTGTTTGAAATTTCAAGAACTAAAACTATAAAAGTAATCCTACAATATAATAAATATTTGAAGACATTGTAGCTTGTTTTGCCACAATCATAGCTTGTTATTAAAAGCCAATGGTGTTAAAATATAAAAGTTTTTATGGAAAATATATCCTTTCATTGAAAACCAATGGCATATTCATATAAACCAATGAGATCTTATAGTTAAATAAATGATAATCGTTATTATGAAACAACAATAGGTTAAGCGAATAAATAAATATTCAGAAATAGCAAATACAGTGTACCATTGATTTAATGAGTTTCTCTTTAATACCACAATACTGTTTTATCTGTGTACGTTTATATTTCCAAGGCTTGCTGCGGGGTCCCTAAGACAAAAGGTCAGCCTAAATTTTAGCACCAACCCATAAATCTTTTAATCCATAAATATTCGTAATACTAATTAAGCTATCCCCATCTTTATCGAATTTTTATTCATACGTTGTCTGTAATTTTTAAATTAGGCCACCGTTCGCTCTAAAAACCTCGACTTAATTTGCTACCCAATCTCAGTAACCTATTATTTATACCCGGTATTATTATATGTTTGAGTTAATTTTTAAATTATGGCCTAGTAATAAATCTTGAAAATTAATAAGAATATTTACAAAGCATTATTTCATATGGGTGCTAATTTAAATTTTAAAACATTAATTAATATGCGTACCTAAAAAATATAATAGTTATTTCAATTAAGAAAAAAACGCCACCATCAGTGGCGTTTTTTTCATTGAAGATAGAGTATCACAATCAGTGCCGGAATAGAAGGAGGGGCCGCCCCTTGTGTCAAAGGGTCTAGGGGTGCCATCAACAAAGAATTTTTTAGAACCTGGTCCTTTTTTTTCTTAGAAGCCACTTTGGATAGAAGGACGGGATCCACTTCGGCCAAGTTTGCCAACTTGTACTGACTATGTTTCTTATGTAGCGGATTTTTAGATATGCCTTTAATTTCCAAAATATACCATAACTTATGTTATCATAGTTGAACCAAATTTAAGAATTATTTTCTCACAAAGAAAGCCCTAAATCTATTACAAAACAAGCAACGTTTAAACCTTTAGCTGTTTATTCATTTTTGAATTGTTCACCAAATATTAGAGGTAATATTTGGTAACAGTTGAACATAATTTTAAAATATTTAGTTTCGTGTTCACATGTTTCATGTCACAAACATCAAAAATACAAAAATCCCTTCAGTATCTTTCAATAAACAAATAGATCTTGAAATAAATTCATTATTAAATATAAAATTAAATGTCTCTAAGTAAACATAATGAATGTGATGCACACTAGGGATTGTAATCCCGAAGCAAATAAACACTCCCGGGATTTTCGAGGTCCCTAAGTGTAAGGCCGGGATCCCGTAACTTTATTAAAAAAAATTTATAGATCGGATTCACAAATTCAATCACTCAAAACCCGAACAAACTGGTTCCTTCCTTATACTGGATTATCTATGATTAGAGTGGCAGGCCATGCATCTATACTAAATAGGTGAGCTCCTGATATAAATCTTTCAAATTTCTGAAAAAGTTCTTACAACTCACATAAAATGTGCGTTTAAAACAATTTTATTGATGCTTTCACACAAATTTTCGTTTTCGGAATCGATTAGCAGGTTTTTAAAAATCTCCATCGCCTCAGTCGTCTGCAAACTCCTTAAATCCAGCTCTGCTTTATCTTTTAGCAATATATCTGGAATACTGACATGTACAACTTGAGGAAAGTTTAGTTTCCAACAATTTGAGTATATTGTTCGGTCACAAATCGAAGTCCTTGGCCATTTCACCTCTGTCGTTGAGCAAAACCCCAAATCAGCATTTCATCGTAGTAAAAGGAAAAGTTTGATACTTTTATGCCGGTTGCAAGAAGTACTTTCTGAACTTTTCCTATACACGGCAACATGTTTATAGCGTATAGCGTTAACTACCAGGTGATGAAACACAAACAAAAGTTTTTATGTGTTAAAAGAAGAAAAATAATATTGCAAAATCAACGAAAGCCCCGTGCAACAACTTGGTTTACTGGTGGAAATAATTATTTTGTTGAAAAAAGAATAAATATATACTTATTTCGAACTGGCTTGAATGGGCTACTTTGACTTTAACCACATACATAATACTGCTTACCGTTCAAAACTTAGCATAAAAATTGTCTTGTAGTAATAATGACTTCTTTTAGTTACCTACAAGAAATAACTAGCCAGTTTTAAAAAGTTTTTTAATCAAAATAACTGGTAAATAATGTTAAGTTTATCTCTTTGTACCTTTCTTATAGGTACTGTTGGTATTTAGGATTAATTACATTTTTAAATAATTTCCTAAATCATTTATGTTATTTTTCTTGGAAACTTTTATTATACAAGGTGTATCATAATTAATGGTCCACAGTAAAACTTGCAGATTTCTTGGGTAGAAATATTGCGATTTGGCCAAACTTAGCTTAGTTCAAAAGGTGATGATTACCGTATAGGGGAAATTATTTTTTCAATTTTCCTATCTAACTTCTTTCTTAACAATTATTATAACATAAAATTTTATAATTGGGGGTCTTTTGAGGCGAGAAAATTGAATTTGTTAAAAATTTTGATGTAGATTGTAGAGGGCGCTCTCTGTGGCACCATGAGTGTACAAGGTAATCCAACCAGCGCCTGTTTTTTAAGTTTTCCTGTATTTTTTTTTTTAACCAATATAGCCATCTTGTTTATGTTTGACCGTAGAATCTAAAATTTCCATTTAAAAAGCGACTTAGCTAAAATCAAAGGAACTGTGGCGTAAAGTTGTTGTTTTTAATGGAATACCTTGCATATTTTTTATTTTTATGAAAGATCTTCCTTTTCTGATTCCAAAAATGTATTACTTGTCTATATTAGCTTAAACCATTTTTTATATTATGAGCGATATAATTTTTAAAAAGCTCTATTCATTCTATATTAATACGTCTAAAATGCCTTTGAAATTAAAATATTCAATATGGCCCTTATACCGCTATCCTATTACTATTTACATGATTTTGTTTTCCAAAGCACTCTAGACATATTAAACTAAAACCTTTCAGAAATTTGATCGCCCATATCTTAAACTTAACAGTTTGAGCTAAAATAGACTATACATTTTTGGAATCAAGAAAGAACAACTTTCACTAAAAGTGAAAAATATACAGGGTGTTCCATTGAAAAAATAACAACTCCTAACTTTGAGCCACAGTTTCTTTGTTTTAAGCCAAGTCGCTTTTTAGATGATAATATAGATTCTACGGTCAAACATAGATAAGATGGCTAATATTGGTTTTAATAAAAATACAGGGAAATTCAAAAAATAGGTCCCTGTTCGGTCCTGGTTGGATGACCCTATATGGAAACAAGTGTATTTTTGTGTCCCTTAGTGTGTTTATGTTTGTATTAAAAATATCAATTTTCTCATGAATTTTACGCGAAAATGGTGCACTTTCTAATGCTTTTTACATTCTGATATGCAAGACAAGGGTGAAATTTTTTAAAGTAGTGAAATAAAAAGTCTGTCTCACACCACTATGATATATTTAAAAAACTTGTTTTTGGAGAAGGGGACATGTTTCAACGCTATAAGAGCGTCATCATCAGCCTGAATACAAGAGATATAATAATAATTATAGATGTAAAGAAGGTGAACAATACTAACTTACCCTAGATCTTTATTTGGGACCTGGTTCATGTATCAATGTGTTATATCCGAAAGGCGTTGTGAAAAATTATTAATTTCATTCTGAAAAATTTTGGAGTATTAATGAAACATATGAGAGGTCAGAGAGATGATAGTCCTAGAAAAAAAAATTTCAAGAGGATTGCTTACCTTAACTAGGGTAGAATCTTGCTTAATTTAAACTTAATATCTAATAAAAGTGATGGCGTGGACACCTACCATACTTTTGACGTATTTTCTTTTTTTCTTTTCTTTGAGTGAAACATAGTATTTATCCAAAAACTTTTTCAAAAAATCTTCACAAAACGTGCAGGTCTTGATGACTTTGCAGGAAAAAACCTTTTGAGGTTATGTACTATAGAGTTGAGATCTAAGATAGTGGAACCTGGTTTTTTTCTAGGACTATCATCTCTCTGACCTCTCATATGTTTCATTAATACTCCAAAATTTTTCAGAATGAAAGAAGTTTCACAAAAAATTAATAATTTTTCACATCGCCATTCGGATATAACACATTGATACATGAACCAGGTCCCAAATAAAGATCTAGGGTAAGTTAGTATTGTTCACCTTCTTTACATCTATAATTATTATTATATCTCTTGTATTCAGGCTGATGATGACGCTCTTATAGCGTTGAAACATGCCCCCTTCTCCAAAAACAAGTTTTTTAAATATATCATAGTGGTGTGAGACAGACTTTTTATTTCATTAAACTAATCACCACAGAAAATGGACTACTTCCGAAACCTTTTTAAAGTAGTCTTCGATAAAAACAAATGCAATGACAGCACTTTGAAAGTCCCTTGTAAGTTATCAGGTTGTGGGTGTTTTTAAACAAATTGTTATTTAAAGTTAAATTAAACATGTCACCACATAACTTATTAATTATCTATCTTTGGGAACCCGACACTATCAAGTTTTAGATGCAAAGATCAGTGGCGGCGCCAGGATTTTTGGGATGGGTGGGCACAAGTAGGCCCGATGATTTTGAGTGGGCACACTCTTAAAAATAAAATGGTATGGATTACTAAAATTTGGTTCTGACAACTATTTATTTTCGTGAAATCGGACTCAACCCAAAAATTAGTTTGTACAACCAAAAAAAATTGTCGTTATTGAACTGTTGAACTAATTAATAACATTAACCAACCCAACCTACAAATTTTAATTGTCACAACGAAATTTTATATACGGATAACTAAATTTATATGGTACTCCCGCTTTTAAAATTAGTTGTCACAACTAATGTGTAAATATGGAAATTTGAATTTTTTTTTTCAAGGCAATATTGTTTTTGTTAATGATGCAATCTACAAATATTGCCAAAGCAATCATTTATTTGGGCCAAACTTGAAATTTTCATAGAGTAACAATACGTATGTGGTCACAACATTGTGTTTATTATCTTTTTTCTGTACTTTCTAATTGTAAGAAAGAAGTTGAATCATAAATAAGTCAAATTTTTATATTTTTGTCATTGCAGTTGCACATTAGAAAGTTTGAATGAACTGCTTATAACGCATGGCAAAATTAGCAAGTTGATTTGATAGAAATAACTTTAAAAAAAGTATGTTTCATTACTAAAAAAAATGTCATATGTAATTTATACTTAGTAACGAAAAATATTCCTTTCTAGGTCCTCATTTAAATAAAAAAAATGCCTTGGTATTACTACTCTATTAGGTATGCGTAAACTAATTGGAATAAATTATCAGGGATATTATGGTTTCTTTAAAAAAAAATTATTTCCAATGTCCTTGTTGTCTCATGTTCTTTATAATACATACTTATGCAATACAAAACAGAAACACTAGATTTTTAACTTATTTTACTCAACCTTTCGGGTTGTTAATTTACTAATAGAACTGAATTGTCCTTATTTAAATTTTCTTATCTGCAACTGCGATTATTAAAAAACAAAAAATATCCCCTGGACTTTCTATTTAAAATATATAGCTATATGAAATTTGTTGTACTTGGTCAGATTAAAAAGTCATAAATATGACGTTCTTTTATAGAAATGGAACATAGAACAAAAACAAAACAAAAAAAAAATTTTAAGTTATTTCTCATCGGGTCACCTTGCCATGTTTTATAAAAGTCTCATTTAAACTTTCTAATGTAAAACTCCAATGATAAAAAATAAAATGTTTACTTACTTTAACTTCCTTCTTAATATATAAGAACGTACACAAGAAAGACAATAAACACAAATAAATTACACCAAAAAATATTGTTACATCCATTTTCCACACGGGCACGGCCATGAAAATGGCCAATTATTGCCTTAAAAACACGAAAAAATGGACACGGAACCGCAAAAGCACCCTAACATAAACATAACCTCCTGACAATCCTGGCTAGAATAATGTCACATGTCACCCACCGGGCAAGGGCGTCAAGTCTCTGTGGATGCCGTTAGTTATAAATATGAAGAATAATATTACTTGAAAAGAAAAGTTAGTTCTGGTAACTAAGAATGTATCTTAATCAAAATTAATAAAATGATAGGGACTACAAATTCATAATGTGTTATTACAACAAGCTCAATATTGATAAATACAAGTTTGTAGCAATCTTGATGTAACATTTAAATAAGATATATACAGAGTAAAATTCAGCTAAACAAAATATTTTATTTCTGCCAACTAATATGAAAACAAGATATTTTCTTTGTTCTGATGGCATCATTTTTTGGTAAATATAACCAAGAAAAAGATCTTTTTTGTTTTCCTAACTAAAAATAGTTATTTTTGGTAACGTAAACACGAGAACAAATAAAAATTAGTACCAAATACCAAGTCATTTTTAAGAGTGCACTACCCAAATCAAAAGTAACTTCTAAAATAAAAAATGGTCATCGTTCTCTTGAAAATAACATACAATACCACTCTTTTCTCATCAAAGCTTTCATAGCCAAGTCCCTCTTCCCCCCAGAAACATCATTACAAAACCGAATCCATCAATTTTGGGGGGCACCAGGGTGGACACTCATGTTTCTAGGTGGACAAAAGTTGTTATTCAATCCCACCATCTCACAAGTGTTAAAACAAGTTTTAAACTATATAAAAGAAAAAATTGGAATAGAAAATAAATATCTCGACTTGCAACAAATACCGATCTGCTGCACATGTTTTTATTAACGCCTGACCCAGTAATTTCCAGTATACGCAAATTGCCAAGTAAAAAGTCTAGCGTTTTTTCAAAGGAAGCTTTAGACTTATTATAATAAATTCTGCTTTAACTATGTAATGATTTCTAATTTCTTATTATATCATTATGTTTTTTGTATGATACTAATTTAAGTCCATAATTTTTATTTTTGTGTTAATCTTTGAAAGGCACATATTATAATACCGCCCAGTATAATCTTTTTTTTGTTGTTACTTAAGTCAAAATATTTAGTTGCACTATAAGTTGTTAATAAAAAATCCATTTTTCAGTAATAAAAATTATCATTAACTTTCGTCCAGCTAAATAACACAAATTGACCACAGTGCGCCGCTGGCAACGATCCTAAAGGTTGATAAAAATGTTAAAATCTAGTTACCTTCGATTTAGATACATTTCCAAATATCGGTGATATGCTGTGCGTCCGGTAAAATATTATAATGCGTACAAGCACTGACGTCAATAGTGTTGTCTATAGTAAGTGGTCTAAGGACAAGTGATGGTGTTATCGTTTATTAGTTTATTTAAATGGCTCAGTTTAAACGACACACAGCTAAATGAAATGGGAGCTTCCTACAAAGAGTCATAGTATAACTAAAAGCAACTGTGTAAATCTGGTTCAATTTATTTATATAGAAAACGGACACTTTATCTATTAATTGATTATTTATTAATTGGCAAAAGGGAAAAGATAGATTAATATGTATAGATTTAACTTTCTTAGGAATAAAGCATCACGCACCAATATTGTTCACATATGTATAAAGGTCAAATGAATTGACCGATAAATATCAAAACTTGCAGCTAATTTTCCTGCCTATTAAAACTAAGCCCGCCCACAGCTTGCAGTACGCTGCTGATACGATGATTACATGTAATACTGCTGTTTTCTAATAAATAAATAAATCTGGATAATATTTTAATTGAAAATTTGTAAATCATATTTCACCTGACAATTTACTGCATATCAAAATTATTATTTCTCGCTATAGCATTAAATAAAATAAATATGTTCAGCGAAATGCGGTTGAATGCTTTTAATATTGACAAATAATAATAGCAATTCTGTATATTTTATTTTAATGTTTATTTTAGTAGCTTCAGTTTTGCAGCCGCTTTTTGTTTGTTGTTCATTGACTGCTGAATGTGTATTCGGGTTATCGGGTTTGTTCCTACGTACACAGCTGGAGGCTCAATGTAACATTCTTCAGTTTATTAAAATTCATTACCTTCACGTGGGCTCTCAACTACCGCCATCAGCATAGCCTTCTCAATTTAAAAGAAACGAGTGCATTTCTAGCCCTTTCATTTTGTGATTTTAACGGATCTAGGTTCAGGGACATCTTTGAGGGGGAACCTACGGACAGTGACGACCTCCTATTCAGTTTGTATTGTCAGTACTTGTATAGTCATCCACACGGTAAGTTAACCGGGGAAAAGCCGAGGAAACACAAAAGAAAAGGGGGTAAAGTTCGAAGTCAAATCGCCGTAATTTATTTTTGCCTATATACACTGCGCAACTTATTTAACGCACAATCAAAAATTTGTCTCAGCTTTAATATTATGTATTTTCGTCATTTTTTGTTCGTTTTTATTGATTTTTTTGTTAAATTGTAGTTTTTCTATTGAGAGTGTCACTGTGTTAGTTGTTTTGGTTAAAAAAGTTGTTGTTGTGGTATTATACCGGGTGATAATAAAATGGTTTTTTTTTTTTGGAATACAGACACCCTGTAGGGTATATTAGCTATTGCGAGTTATTTCAATTATAGCTAAATTAAAGTCTCTAGTTTTGTTCACATTTTATTTTTTTGTTTATCTCTGATACTTTATGAAATACACTGTTTTGAAACACCACGTGCTTTTATTACCTGAAATGAATTTATCGGAGGAAAATCAAGTGACAACTGAAATGCATTTAGAAGGCTATGGAAAATAAAGTGAAATCTGTGTAATCGGTTTTTTGTTGACAGTCCAAGACTATTTAGCCAAATTTGAGCGATGAACCAAACAGATTGGTTTATACCATTCTTTAGATTGGTATTAACCACTACATTCGAGCGACCTTGGTAGATGTCTCGGTTATATTTCAGTGACGTCATAAATCAGCTGATTTACGCCAAAGTTGTCACCATTAATTTTGTGGTATTAACCTTAATCCGGAGCAGTTGTCGAACCGCGGTTAATAAAGTTTGACATTTCTAAATCGGCATGAACGTTAAAAATAGCAATTTTTTTTGAGGTAGGTCCATGTGCGACAAAATAGGGGAGAGATTTCTACTAAACTCTAAATCATGAAGGGTTTGTTATAGTTAGTCAGCCAATGTTCCACTTTTAATATTTTTGGAGTCATTAATTACTATTGGCTGTGCCCCAAAAGTATTGTGTTAATAAGGCAATATCACAGAATATATAGCTATATATATATTCTGTGGCAATATCTTCATCTTAATCAAAAATTACTTCTGTGACATAATATAACAGACGTCGCAGGTCAGCAACACTCATCTTCAAACATTTACGGAGTGGAAGAAAAGAAAACTTTACAAAATAGTTCTGTGTTTACAATTCTCACTCGATCAATGATATTTGTAATGTCATTGATTTCGAAAGTGTTTTATGGTTAAAACCATTTCATTTGAGCGGATTCCAAATGGTCGAGACCTGTGACGTTATTATAACTACCCCCACCATATATTGTGAACAACCACAATGAAAATTGAAGTTAAAACCAATCTGGTTTGGTTCATCGCTCAAATTTGGCTTTTCTTTTCGATTGCGAACGATGACAGAAAAAAAAATTGAACAAAAATTCACCTAATTGGTTAAATCATGGACCAATTTTACACTACATAAATGCATAGCCAACTTATTAAAGGTCTTTTTTTTTAAATCACAGAAGAAGAATAAGAAATTTTCGTTCGATTGATTTCTAGCAAATATATGCTAATTATAAACCTTTTAGCAATTAAAAATAACTTTTAGCTCTAGTTATATTACGAAACAAACAATCTATTAACTTTCTGTACATAAAATCGGTGAATTTCACGTTTTTCTGCAACATAAAATAGTAAACCTATGCCTACTTTGTGTTGAAGCAAAAAGGATGCCCGATTTATCGACAAAATATAGAAGGCCATGCCAAACGCCAAACATTGACCATTTTCACATGACGTCACAAGGCAGTCGTCATTTTGCCTGGAGGGCAAACAAACCCAAACTAGGTTAGGCGAAGTGCTGTGTTTTTAAGTATTTTCGCGGTTATTTAAGTGGTTTTATGTGCTATTTTCTTTAAATCATAAACTTAAATACTTTAGTAATGCCATAATGTACAGTAGTTAATTGTGGGATGAGAGGAAATAGAGACAATGTAAGGTTTTTCAGAATACCTGCTGCTTTGAAAAATGCGGTTGATCAAACCTATTTATCTAGACACAGGCAAGAGATATAGATAAAAGCAATTATAAGGAGACCATCAAGTGACTCTCAACAGCAAGTGTTTGAAGATGAAGAAATTCCAGGCACAAGCAGAAATATACCAATGACTATGCTGTCAAACATGGTGAACGATAATATTTCTATTAACAAAATTATTGTTGTGCCTTAATAAATTTGTGCCCTTCACGATTCCATAAGTTAATTTTTTTATCATTTTTAATATTCATAATATATAAATAAATAACTTAGGAATAAATTGTAGGTAAACTTTTGTGATATATCTAGTTTTATTATATAGATGGCTCATGTAATCTATGTATGTTTTGAATTTGTAATAGGCTGAATCCGTTAATATATTATCATTATTAATCTTTAATAAAACTTTGATACCAAATTTACTGATGTGTTTTATTTCATAAAAATCTATCTCCTGTACATTTGTTTAATTTACAAAATATATAATTCAGCATTCCTACTTTAAAGTATGCAAGGTTGCAAAAAAATCAACATTAAGATCCGGTTGTAAAATTACGGCTTAAGCTGGTTCAGCATTGAACCAAGCAAAACTTAAGCCATAATTGTACAATTTTTCCTAAGTAAAATAACAATATTTGAAACAAATTGGTGTATACCTTTTAACAATATTATCAATCATTAATAAACTTTTTTTGCCACTTGGTCCAAACGGCTAATGACCGAAGTCTTCCTACCATATAGGTACAAATAAAAAAGTATGTAATAATATTATACTACAAATGTCACTACTTACATTTAGAAGCATGTTTATATAATCATTTACACATAAATATTGAACAATAATAATCATAAAAAGTGCAAACAAAGATGTTTCTTACAAATACATAAATGTGCACTTGGGGCAATACCACAATCATTCAGGAATTTCTGTAATATAAACACATGAAAAGTGATACCAGGCAATGTCACATTCTTCATTATCACACTTTATCATGGGGCTACTGTCATCTACCTTTTCACACACACACCACAAATAGACCTTTGCTGTTCCGGCTTTTTGTGTAAAATATTTTCCCAGTAGTTTAGGTTTGATAATATATTTAAAAAAGTCCAATGCTTTTGTTAAGTTTACAGTAATAAAATGTTCATCATACAAAATCCTTTCAACGAACAAATTTTGTTTTGACCATAGCACAGTCACAATATTTTGTTTCGATTGTAAACATTTGGCACTGAATTTGGTGGAAATACATGTGGTTTTTATTAAGTTTGTATTTACCATTTTCCACCAACAAACATGAAGTTCCTTTTGCAGCAAATTTTTCCAAATCCATGAAGCATAGAGAATATGGACGTTTCACTTCTTTCATTTTTCTTCATTTGTTGTCCAGTATAAAAACTATGTGTTAGGATTAAATAATTTACCATGTCAATCATAGTTATGTCAGGCAGGGAATGTAAATACACTTAAGGCTTTCAAAAGGTATGGATCTTTGTCATTGGTGATTTTTAATTGTATATTGTCTTTCACACTTTGAGATAAATGTTCATAATAAGCACTTCTCTCCATTGCTAATAGTCTTTTCAATTTGTTTTTACTCGGGTTAAAACACTTATTTCCACTATAATAGGTATACACAGATTAAGAATAAAATCATTTTATTACAACAAATCAGCTAAAGCGTCGTTTTAAACCACTTTTTAAACTAGTAAACTCAAGTCTCGACTGATTTGCATTGCTTTTGCATGTAACCTTAATACGGTGTTTGCCCTCCAGACAAAATGGCCGACATGTCAAAGTCAGCTGTTTGAAAATGATCAATTGTGATATAACCTAAAAATTCATCTTCTTAAAGGCCGCTTTACAGTTTGCAATTTTTCTTTCACGCAAGTTGTCTTGCAGCAATTAATATTGCGGCAATTAAAATTTCACTTCGTTTTACAGCGTGCAATGACTTGCCAAGATCGTAGGTGATGTACCACTTGCCAATCATTAAAATAAAAATACATTTGGTTAGGACTTACCGGCGCTTTTTGTGCATTCATTTTAACAAAACATCATTACAGGACATGAAAGCAAACCAACAAAAACAAAACGTACCCGCTATAGGTTAGAAAAAACATAAATCAATGTCCGGAATTTTTATATTTAGTTTGGTGTCTCATAAATCACCAGAAAATCCTCAGAAAAGCGCTTGCAATGGCAATAAAAATACGGTCCGAGTTATATTTCTTGCAAGCAATACAAATTGCGCCAGCTGATCATTAGCCTCGTTCTGCGCATACTCCCGGGCAATCTTTTCTTGCGTGAAAGAAAAATTGCCGTAAAGCGGCCTTAACAAGTGTTAATTTAAAATTCTAACCGCTATAATCAGTAAACAACAAAATGTCAGTTATGACGTAAATCCCTAACCTTACTTTTTCAACTTGTCAAAAATGAAAATTCTTGCATTTTTTATTGTAAAACGGGTTTCTGCCATCGTTCGCAATCAAAAAGAAATAGACCATAGTGAATAATGGAACGGCAAAACAGAAATTTAACACGTGATGAATGAATGTGTTCAGGCGGTTACATTACATGGTGAAGGGTGGAGTTACAACCGCATAGCTGGTAGGTTGGGAGTGTGGCACACAACTGTAGCGAGGGTAATTGAAAGGTTCGCAGAAACAGGAGAGCATTCCAGGTGAACTGGTCAAGGTAGACGTCGCGTCGTGTTACAACTCCTAACCAGGATAAGTGTTGTACGACAAAGATTTACAACTGCAAGAAAATTAAGATCAGAACTTCAAGGTGCAGGTGGTCCACTCATATGTGTTCAAACTGTGCGTCGACGACTAAGAGAAGACAATTTAAAACCCTGGATTGCTGCTCGATGACCCACATTAACAGTAGATCATCGAAGAGCCAGATTAAATTTTGCTAATGAGCATGTTAATTGGTTGGAAGCAGATTGGGAACGTGTTCTCTGGACTGATGAGTCGAGGTTTAACTTGTATAACTGTAACAGACATATCCGCGTCTACCGTAGACCAGGTGAGCGATACAGTCAATGCAATTTTTTGCACACAACTTTATATGGAGGTGGTATGGGGTGGAATATCTTTGACGGGGCGAACATAGTTGGCAATTGTAAATGGAAATCTTAATTCTGAAAAGTATATTACAGATATTCTTGAAGAACATGTTGTGCCTTATGCACCCTATATAGGACCTAATTTTTTGATCATGCACGACAATGCGCGTCCCCACACGGCTCGTATCGTAGGAAATTATTTTGCAGAAGTTGGAATAAATTACATAGAATGGCCAGCCCGTAGCCCCTACCTAAATCCTATCGAAAATTTTGGGGACTATATTGGTCGGCGGTTATGAAGTGAAGGACGACAACCAAAAAATGTACAAGAATTGGCCGAACGTTTGCTCGAATTATGGGATGGTTTAGATCAAAACGTCATTTTAAGTATGAATAACAATGTCGGGAAACACCCAATAAGACAATGTAGATAAAACTAGAGGCTTTAATTTAGCTATAATTGGAATAATTCGCAATAGCTAATATACCCTACAGGGTATTTGCAATTTTCCAAAAAAAAAATTACATTTTATTATCACCCGGTATAATACCAGAACAATTTTTTTAACCAAAACAACTAACGCAGTGACACTCTCAATAGAAAAACCTACAATTTAACAAAAAAATCAATAAAAACAAAAAAAAATTACGAAAATACATAAGATTAAAGCTGAGACAAATTTTTGATTGTGCGTTAAATAAGTTGCGCAGTGTAGTTTACATTAAAATAACAAATAATTCTGTGGATTTGTTTTTATCTCTTTTTAGTAGTGAGTCAACCGACAATATGCAAAACTTTCTCTGCATTCTTTAGGTGGTTTCAGAACCGTGTATCAGACAATACCTGTCAAATCTTTACTTTTTTTATTAACAGGCCTGTATAGTGTCTCTCTCACTACTTCTGAAATCTTAGAAGGCCATGGTTATCAGTTCTTGAAGAATCCTTAGTTTCTTTCCTTGTAAAGGCGCCAATCTACTAGCAAAGATATAATTCCGTTTGGTACGGATTTAAATTTTATTTATAATCAGTCTATATACTGAGGCTAGGTATATACAGAGTGATTTCTAAGTTGATACTTTTTTTTAGCTGTGTAGAAGGCATTAAAATAAACAACATTTTCAAATACCTTTTTTTTTTTAAACTTAAAAATAGGCGTGATTCAGAAGTAAAAAATCTAAGTGCGGGCCTGGTCATCAAAACGTAGCCTGCTATACTTTATGTTGTTTGTCTTATCTCTTATTAGTCATGTAATTTACGGGTCGGTGGTGAGTTATTTGGCAATCCGCTGCGGTGTGTTTTTCTAAGGCAAGTTAATTTTAAATTGGTGACACGTCAAATTTGAAAACAATGAATGATTGTAGATATGGTGCTAATTAATGGTGAGTGTCGTCAAAGTGCGGCTTCTGCTTAGAAATTATACGAAGAATGCTTTTCCTTGCGGACAATACCTAGAACTATTCTTAATGTTATTCAACGGACAAGTTAGGCAGACCGTATTTGATCCATAGTGTAATAAATGAATGTAAGTACCTTATTTTTGAGTTTAAAAAAGAAAGGTATTTGAAAATGTTGTTTATTTTAATGCCTTGTGTACACAGCTAAAAAAGAAGTATCAACTTAGAAATAATCCTGTATAATATATCTACCGCACGGTTATAAAATCTGTATCTCTACTTTAATATAACTCACTCGTTCTATTGGTAAAATGATTTGCCTAAGTAATAAAAAATATAAAATACAATATCTGTTGTTGGTCGTGCTATATCTTTGAACCTGTCATTGAAAATGAATAAATAACATTGCATCTGACAGTTGCGTTCCTGCATAACAATTATCCTATTAAAATTAAAGGAATGTATTCGGTGAAATGCATTTAATATCGACAAACAATAAAAATCATTATTTATAACATTCTACTAAATAAATCGTATTTATTCCTGGAAAAATAAACATATTGTTCTAAAATAAAAGCTAGGGCCATATTTCACTAGTAAAACATAACACATATATATTATAAAAGTCAAGGGCGGATTTCAGGGGGGAGGGGGTAAAACGGATTAATGACATGTTGTATCAAATTTATGATTATTTTGCTGTCACTATGGGTATTATTAAAATCGTCCTATAGGGCAATAAATGTGTGCACAAAATATGTTACATATCGTACCAATATATAAATCATTCAAAATTTTAATGAAAATGACAATTAAGTTTAAAAATAAACATTAAAAAAACGCATGAAATTTAAAAAAAAACTTATCCATCTTTACTGATCTTTTTTTTTATTTATTTCTCATAATTTTTAAACTTGTCATTTTCCCGCTGTTGCATTAAATTTAAATATTTAATTTAATTATTAAATTATGCATAGTGGGATATAAAAGATATTTTATGTATAAATAAGTATAGAAACCGTAAAAAACAATGATGATGAGACACTTTAAATCTTTCTTCGCAAATATATTAAGGAATCTACAAATAATCCTCCTTATGTTTCGGACATAGGTACACAGAGTAAACAGTATTGTGGTATCAAAGAGAAACTCATTAAATCAATGATAGACTGTATGTGCTATTCCTGAATAATTGTTCTATTTGTTTTAATGCTTAACCTATTGTTGTTTCATAATAACGATTATCATTTATTTAACTATAAGATCTCATTGGTTTATATGAATATACCATTGGATATATGTATTTGGCATAAAATCATTTATATTTAAACACCATTGGTTTTCAATAACAAGCTATGATTATGGCAAAACAAGCTACAATGAGTTCAAATATTTATTATATTGTAGGATTACTTTTATATTTATTTATAGTTTTAGTTCTTGAAATCCCCAAAAGGACCTCAATTCTTGGTTCATTGAAGTAAATTTTCCCATGGGGATATACAATTTCTCTCATGAAAATGACCATCTCGTATTCTTGAACACATTTCGTAGGGAAAGTTTCTAATAAGACCACTGGAACTTCAGTTTAACTCCATGGGGACATTGCGACTGAATAATTTACCAAAGGGAACAAATTCGACCGCTTGAAGAATTGAGGCCCATCAGACAAGTAAATCTTTCGTAGCACAATGCACTAAGATAGAACTCGCTTATTCTTATAAAATAAACAAAGCAACAACGCATAGAAAATACTATGGGAGGCAAGGCGACGACGCGACGTCAGCCAAAAGAGAAATATGTTATTTATCCCCGCTATGCAGGTGAAGAAGTGTTGCCTACCTTTTCAATGATTGAATTAAATAAGTACCTACCATTGAAATAAAAAACATTAAATTTATTTTAATATTTCCTAGTTACTGATTGGATAATATATTAGGTATTTGGTGTTACAGGCAATCTTATAGTTTATCAGTTTTTAATATACTGTAATTGAAAAAACACTATTCTTTATTATTGATTAAATAATATTTTCTTAAACAGGTCAATATTAAATGTATAATTGATCAAAATATTTTAACTTTATTTATTTCAGCATAATTTATTGCTTTAAGCTTATATTTTATTGAAACAATTTAAAGGCAGTCAATAACAATACTATTATTGGTATTACCATATTTTTTTTTCTGGATAGAAACGTCCATCATTAGATGATAATCATTTGATTCTTTAATGTATTAGAGAAGAAGGTTTCCCATTTAATTCTATTTATTTTACTACTACACCTTAAACATGCACTGGGCTTTAATCTGATATATACAAACATTTGACCGAAGAAATCTTGATCTAAAATCACTGTAGGTGGTACCAGTTAATATAATACGTTTTGATTTTGACCCTACCGTATCGAAAATAAAATTTGTAATGGTATCAGTTTTTAAATTATTAAATTATAAAATAACAACAAAACACGCGAAACCTATTACCTCAACAACTGACAACATCCAAACAATCGGCAACCGGGGACGGCTATTAATTCGACGCGCTTTTATGATTGGCAAATTAAAGAGACGGATAATAGAATGACGTACATCTCTTACCATCAGAACCCCTATTCTCCATCTCAGGAGAAGTGCTTCTTCTCTTGAGAAAAAGGAAACGATTCTTCGTTTCATGAGAACTTTCCTATTTTGGCCGCACTACGAATGTTTTTCTCGCTGTTTTGGCCGCTTCTACTGCTCTTTACTGGGAGAAGTAACTTATCCTTACTTTTAATAGAATGTGATCTTTTATATAAGTTCAAGAATAGAGGAGATTATTATCGTGAGAGAATTTCACACTCTCTTTCTCGAAGTGAATGTTTCCACATTTGGAAAATAGGGGTCCTGATGTTTTCAAACTCTTTTTCTGCTTTCTTTTTAGTGGATTCGAACAATATTTCTAAATTATTCTCCAAAGTTACCAGCTGTATGTAAATATACAGTGTGTCCACGGATAGAGTTAAGTTTTTTATTAGTAGGTATAGAAGAAAAAGTCTTTCTTTATAAAAACAGCTGCTTGTGCTGAAACTACAATTTCGAATATCAGATTTACTATACAGGGTTCGTCAGAATTTTTTTTTGGAATTTGTTTAAAATAAATTTACGTAAAAACAAACAGCTATTGTTGCCTTCTTACTTGGAATATGATTTTATATCTAGCCGAATAACGATTTTGTTGTAAGAAAACTCTTTTTCTTTGTCTACTTTTGAAGTATTTTAATTAATACATATCATATTTCATTAATTTATTCAATCCTAAATTATAAAAAATTAAAAATGTTTTTCTGTCCAACCCTGTAAAATTATCGCAAATCGGATATTCGAAATTGTAGTTTCAGAAGAAGCAAAATTAATTTAATAAATCAAGGAATTGAAAATTAGAATGGAAAAAAATCCAAAAGTCTAATAATGTTGTTTCTGACGAACCCTGTATAGTAATCGCAAACCTGATATTCGAAATTGTAGTTTCAGCACAAGCAGACGTTTTTATAAAGAATTACTTCTTCTTCTATACCTACTAATAAAAAAGTGTTTCCTCTTCCAAACTCTATGACACACTGAATATTAAGAACATTGCATTTTCGAGAACCGAATCCTGTCCACATTTATTAACGCATTTTTAAAAACTTTTTTAATTTGGACTGAAGAGTTAATTTTATTTTAAAAAATTATTCCCAACAATTCTTACGATACAATGAACTTTAGTGATTTTTTTTAGGATTTTCATTGGCTTATATCGTTTTCCTCGATTTTTTTTTTGCACGAAAGTCACTTTCTCACCCCACATTGATACCACCTTTCCATTGGTAAAAACAGAAATTCATAATCTTAGTTTTTTTGTAAAAAACCGTAATTTAACATAGGAAATTTTAGCGCGTTCGAATTTACTTCGTGGCTTAATTTTAATTCTTTCTAGTTTGTCAAACTCTCGAAAGAATGTTAGTGCTGAGTTTGATAAATTCGACTATAGTGAAATTCTCTCAATTTCTATAAATTACAAAAATGTCGCCAAATATTTGTAATACAACTACATAGGTATGTACCTTTATTTTATTTTTAAATATTAGTTAATTAATATCAAACCCGTTTTAATTATACAATATTCGGAGAACAATCGGTTGTCACTCCTCATTTATCAAGCTTATAACAGCGTTCAAAGTTTTTCCAGTTTCTTAAAGCTAAATTATTTATGGGACCGTGTTCATCCGTGCGAAAAGTAGTATATCATCCGTACGAAAAGTGATAGTATATCATTACCATTATCTCGGCTACATATTTTCCGAAGATCCTATCGGAAAATATCGGTTATAACTAATGGTGGTGTAATAGGGGATTCCGCCGTTTGCTGTCAATAAGATTCTTTGTTAACGTCTTGTTTAGCCAAGAAATGATAATGGTAGGTATGGTATCATAATTGTTTGCTTCCAACGAAATTACGGCCTGCTATCTTTAAAACGGGTTTTGTTCCGCTTGGTTTTTATTGTCTTATAAAAAGAAATATTCATAGTAGAATAAAAGAAATGGGTTCATAAACCAACAAAGTATGATAACATAAAAATATTACTCATGATCTCTACTTTGATGACGTCATTATATCAAAGACGATTATACTCATCATTTGCTTAAGATAATTAAAGACTTGTTAATTTTTCATAATCAATATAAATCTGAAATATAAGATCATAATCAAATTAGCTCTTAGACTTCTTCGCCTAACTGATGAGACCCGGAAGGTGGAAAGCATCCATAATGCACCCTAAATATCGTCGGGTTAAGGGGAACCCCGAATCCCAGTTTACTGCTTCGAATTCATTTGACAAGAGCAAAGGAACTTTTGGAATTTCGCAAATCCCGACTTTTGTCTTTTGTGCTATGCCCTTTAAAATTTTGTCTTTGCTCAACACGTTCTGTAAATTCCAACTTGTCTCAAGGTATTTCCTTGACTGAAGAACACAAACCGAAGTCGAAACAAGTATCCAAATTTAACAGGCTATTGAACCAAAGAAAATTCCAAGACTTTTGCTTTTGAACAAAAGGAAAACGCGCTACAAATTAGTGGAGATTTGCGAAATTCCAAAAGTTCTTTTGCTCTTGTCAAATGAATTCAAAGCAGTAAACTGGGATTCGGGTTTCACCTTAACTTAACGATATTTAGGGTGCATTATGGATGCTTTCGACTTTCTGGGTCTAATCAGTTAAGCGAAGAAGTCTAAGACCTAGTTTGATTATGATTTTAATTTAGTTGGTTTAAGCAGTAGTTCTCAAACGCAAAGAACAAAGTTTGTTCATTTACCAAAGACACAAAGGCTGTGCCAGTGTTCGGTATTCTGCGCGAATTTTACAATTTCAAGCGACTTTTTTCTTTTGTGTTATGCACTTTTGACTTTCATCTTTGTTCAACACATTCTGAAATATAAGAGTCGATCAATGTGATATAGTTGTCTTCTATAGCTATGTATTTAGTGTTCAATGTATACTGCCGTTGAATAGCGAGCTCGAGACTGCACATCAGCAAGGCTGGTGAAACTCTTGTAAGGCTTTACCAGTGTCATTCAGGTTTGCTTTTCCTTTTGTTTCAGGGCGTTCCTCGATCCATCTGGATCAGTTCGTGACAGTTAATATTTTATTTGGTCCGGAAAAGGTCACTCTCGATATTTCAAGGGCTAATTTCTCTGACATTACACAAACAATTTTATAAAAATCTGTTTTATATTCAGCGCGAAAATCATTCTTTCTAGCGAATCGAAATTTAGGTTTCAGGACTTATTGAATGCTGAGATATTAGGGTTTACTGGTCAATATGAATAATTATCGTCATATATAGTAAAAGTCGCCTGGTCATGGAAACTAAATAAATCCGCCAAATTAGGTGGGGTTTGTAGTAGTCAAGCCGTGGGACTTCCGTTTGCTATCAGATAACGCTACCACTGACCTCAACTATGGTGATATCTCCGACTTTAAATAAGAATATTTCATATCTAAATTTATTTTTTGTCACATCATAAATAATAATAGTAACCTAGTCGTCGCGTCGTTGGTTTCAATCGCCAAGAGAGCAGAATACTCTATGGGTTTATCCAAAACATTATTGTACCCTTAGGGAAAGAAGATTTTCTTTTAGATATTTTAATAAAAGTTAAATCGGAATCTCAAACCTTCATCCCTTTTAATGTAAAACGGCATAACGGCAAAACTTCTTTTATTAAGTTTATAGAAGAGAGTTCACTACCCTCCAGATATTATCATAAGCATCCCTACATTTCTACGATGCGACGTTCCATCCAAACTAATTTTGTTTTGGTTTAGACAAGTTCATTTTATATTCAGTATGAAAAAAGGTAGGATGAAACTTTACATCATTAAAGTTATTAAACTTTCATATAATGTAATTTGTTTAGACATTGACGTATTCTAATGTATTCAGAAAGAACATGAACATTTTTTTTTATTTATAAATTTAAGAGCAATTCCATCAAAAAATTATTGTTTTAAAAATAATTTTATTTAGGTCGCTTATTTTTTAAAAGTCAAGCTTTGTACTCTTTATAATGATAAAATACATTATGTAACAGGATAAAAAATTGGAGTAACTTAAAAGAAGTATTTCTTGTTTGCTGTTGTAGATAATGTCATCTTTCAGAGTAGGGATAGTTTATAAGTACTTAAACAAACTAAAAAACAAATTGATGCAGTTTTTATGTAACACCCATTTTCCAAATCCAAACAGTTAAATTTCAATTTATTAGGGCAGTTTTGGATGATGATGGATAACAATGAAGTAGCATTAACATACGGTACGGTGATTCAAATAAATACGACGGACGAATCACTTTGATTAAGTTTTTTTATCATTTCAAATCAACACAGTAGTAAAAGTAGAATATCCTTCGTTTAAAACTACTCTTTAGTAAAACTGACATTTAAAGAGAGTAATTTTAAATAACTATTTAAGTTAAATAAAAAAAAAGCCCTTCTCAGTTCAGCGTTGCGCCGTGCCGTCTTTCCTGTGTTAAGATGCGAATCAGCGGGTGAACCATGTATTTAACCTAGTATTTAGTTGGTGCGGTGACGCATGACTATGCCCACTAGTCATGCGTCACCGCACCTGCCTAGTATAAATAAAGCTGTAGTTACCGTACTTATTTATTTAGTATTTACCTAAAGACGACTGGAGATGCTTACTAGTTAAAACGTAGTGATTCTAAACAAATAAAGACAATGCAAGTCCAAAACTCTACTGCCGTTCAATATATGTATATGTTAATTAAAATTATTATAAGTTTTTTAATTACGTGCTTATAGGAGTGGCATTCATATTAACCTGAGTTCAATTAGGATTATTAATTATTAATTACAACCAATGGCCATTAGGATTAAGATTTCCAATATAGATATAGAACAATTAATATAATTAAGGGTTGATTGAAATGATTGTGGTAAACTGATTAATGAAAACATTAAATAATTTATCTTTATTAAACTAATACTAGATAGTGCATTTTACTTATTGAGATCTTTTACTTTTATCAAATTTTGTATAAGTGCTATAATAAGTATTTTTGTCAATGAAACTGTTGCTAGATTATCCCATTAGGATTTCTAGCTCGTTAAAAATTTGCTTAAATGTGACCAATTTTAAAATCAACAAACCCACACGATAAATGACATGGGTCCGATAATGATTTACTAGCGAATACTGAGCATGTTCAAATTTCTTGAGTGCTCGGTAGACTTTCCTCGATGGAGGAAGTCGTATTCTTGGACATGGGGGTGTAGTTTCTTTTCTGCAGGACTTCTTCGATTTTTTTGATCATACTTCTGAACATCCATAATGATGGTGACAATGATGTTTCTTGAACGATAGAAGAGTTTTGGACTTGCAGTATCTTTATTTGTTTTACATCACAACGTTACAACTGGTAAGTATCTCCAGTCGTCGTCAGGTGAATACTGAATACAGTGGACTGGAGATACTTACCAGTTGAAATGTTGTGATGTAAAATATTTAAAGACAATGCAAGTCCAAAACTCTTCTATCTTTCAACATCCATAATGATGGTTGCATTTCTTTTGTCGGCTGGTCGAATCTTTACGTAGTTTTGCAAGCAAAATTGTTTCTTCCTTACCAATATTTTATTTTGTAGGCCTTAATTTTTCTAGAACTTCTCTAACTTTCCATCTAAATTCTTCCGCTTGTGTTTCTTCTATGGTTGTTGAGTCGACGGCACTAATAATGTCCAATATTGGTAATTATTTTGGAGCAATAGTAATGTTTTTTTCGATCGGAAAGTTGCAGCTTGTTATTCTGGTCTCGTAAGTGTTATTATTGGTAACAAACGGTAAAATTACTAAATTTTTAAATAAGAAACAAGGCAAATCAAGCCTAACTAGACTATGCGTTAAATGATCCAGTTAGAAAACTTTTACAATCGAGAAAGATGAAAATTCGGATGGAGAGAAGTAAAATTTAAGAAAAATTTTAGCAGAAAACCCCACATATTCGTAATTCAAAATGATACTTATATTATTAAATAAAACTTTCGCCGTGAATTTTTCTAGGTTTAGGAAAATTTGATTTATAAAACAAACAATCCATCAACCAGACCCAAGAAGAATTATTTAAAGCAGATTAATAAAAAACTAGACTATGGGCTTGAGTGACGTTTATTATACAACTTTAATATTAAAATGCCCATGTCGGAACTACCAAATTTCTTCGTATCTTTTTCTTTCAACAAAGCTTTTCGTTTTCGCATTTGATGACACTAAAATTTTACAGGTTTCTATCACCATTTAGATATCTAGTCAGCCAACATTCCAAGATTTGTATCATGGTCTTGTCACAGAGAATAATCTACAAGCTGGCCTTATAGCCGAAGAAGAAGCTGATGGCGTGATGTCTATGCACTTATTATCAAAGTAACGTTACAGTTCCATAGCGGCTTGGTTCTTATGTAGTTAAATTTATTACGTACTTTGAATGGATAAATCTCAGCTAATTCCTTCTGATTGAAAGTACCTGTCTCGTCAGGCGAAAGATTTACTATGATTTAATCCCTGTCGAATGGTGCAGTAGATTGCGTATTCCATTCTGATCCATCGCTTTATTGCATCTCGTACTGTATACCTTGGAAAGCTTCGTGTTGGTTTTGGAACTCTGAATGTTTTTTCCGAATCCTTTCTCACAAGTTTGTCGGCTTTCTTATTTCCTAAAATACTTTCGTGTCTTGGTACTCACTGTAATTCGACTGTTATCTTTTGCCAGGCCACTAATTGCTGGCGATGATGGCCCATTAAAAAGAACAAATCACTAATTTTAATTAAAATTATTGATTTACCATATTTATAATATCGGAGGTATAAAAGCTACTTATGGATGTACTTGTTGTTTATTTGTTGTATATTCCTATACGTGCAAATATTGCAAATATTCAAAAATATATATTTATTACTGTCAAGAATATTGACTGCTTATGGCATGCAAAATATTGCATAAATAAAGTTATAAATATGGGTTCAAATACTACTTTTCGACATGACATCCATTAAAGATACAAGGGCTGTAATAAATAATCGATATTGAGGATGTACGTCACATGTTGTGAGAACTTATGATCAGAGGTGCGCTGTAAAATTTGGAAGAAGGGAAGCAATTTAAAAAAAATGACCTGTTTATTAAGAAAATATTTTTTGCTATTTCGTCACAGATAAGAAAAATATTTTTTTTTTATTAATAACATCATTTAAATCTACAAAATAGAACAAAGATCCTTAAGATATTGTTAGTGACTTTTATATGTATATATTAAATTTTACCCCAAACCTAATCTAGTGTTTGCAGAGGTCTAATCTATCTAAAAAATGTGACTCTAACGTTTCAAGGCCAGTTCTGGTCTCATTATCAAACAGAAAAATCTAAAAAGAAAATTTAAATAAACGTATTCTTCTAAATAAATAAAGAATATAAACAAAGGATACGAAAAATCTTTAAACTGTAAACAATTAGGCCTATAAACAACAGTCTTGGCTCTTGAGAACAGAGTACTTTTCTCTGTGTGCACTGAAAGCTTGACATTAGTCAACTGTAATTGGATTATTTTATCATTTTTTACAAACGCCTAAGCCTACAATGAAAAATCCCACCACGTTATTCATTTTCGGCTTAGGCCTACCCCTGTGTAATATATTTAGTTTTTCAATAAAACTTTGCACAGGAAACTGTTTGTAATAACAACTACACGTACATTTCCAACCGCGACACGACGAAACATGATTTTCCTAAACTAAGTGCATATTGCGTATCTATATAATTAATATAAAGAACTAGGTACTTATTCGTCAGCAAAGCGCCCGTAACTTCGTTCGTATTTTGCGTTTGGCCCCGGAATTTGATTGACTTACTCGGGTGGTAGATGGCGCGATCACCCATCAAGGTGCAGTGTACGGTCGTCGCGTTGACGTCGATGGCAACCGATAAGCTGAAGAAAAAAGAAAGAGATGGAGGTAAGATGTTTTTTTCGCCTTTTCTGCTGTATATTTAACTTTCTCGATAGAACTCAAGGCCAGCTATTTCTCTAAAGCTGGCTTTACCGATATTTATTTGGTGTATTATAAAACAACGGAATTTAAGTAAGAGTTTTAGGTTAAGCAGTGCTTCACTCGCTTCCATATACCGCACGCCTGTGCATATAATTCATATTTATGTATCCTACCCCAACAACGTATGATGAATGAATGTCTCTATTCACGGCCCCGGAAAAATTGTATTTAACCTACTCCCATACATGAGCAGCATAACTCGGGGGAGCACCATCCTGTTGAAACCATAAGGTTAAATTTAGTAAATCTGGATCATTATCATCTGGAAATAAAGTGGCAAGAGCTGGAATTAGATCATTTCAAATGAAATTTAAATATCTTCCTTCAGTAAGGCTCTCATCAAAGAGAAATTGTCTTATTACGCTATTTTTAACAATTCCCGCCCCAGACACCTTTTCATTATACTGGGTGTGATTTTCTATGAACCAGAACCAGCTGTTCCTGTGCCCAGTTCCAGTATCTGTAGTTTTATTTATTAACCTGGCCGTTTAAAGAAAACGTTGCTTCATCTAAAGAACAAATTCTTTGAAAAATTCGTGCATGATTATCTATTATTTATTTATCAATCATTATTTTGCAAAATTGCTCTCGCCCATCAGGAACATCGGCCAATAACTCTTGTACAATTGCTGGTTTGTGGGGATGAAAATCTTTTCTAAAAATAGATAGATACAGTGGTTTGGTGAGTATCGTAATAACACTCAGGTTGTATGCATGAGCTATGAGAATCTTCCTGTAGTGATTTTTTTCCTAGGGCTTGTCCGTGCGCCTGATGCATTTAAGCCAGGTTTGGCCCATTGGGCTCACCCTGTTTGGTTGTTACACCCACTCCCTGATCGCAGTTCCTTGCACTAATTTGTGTAGGTCAACTGGGGAAAGGGTAAGGATGTCCTCTGGTTCCAGTTTTGGTTGCCCGAATATTTGTTTCCTCTTCTGAGTGACTCACAATGGCAAACTATGTGCTGTACAGTTTCCCTGACTTGTCCGCATAATCTGCAGTTAAGGCCATTGTACACTTGTCTTCTGTGCAGATGGTTCTTGACAGCCATGGGCCAACTGGTTAATGTTAATTTGAAGCAGTTGTTTCATAACTCTTGGGGCTGAATCCACAATAAAGCTTTTGCTGTAGTGTAGTCCTTGTCTGTTGCTCCAGGGGATTTTGTGTTCACTCCTGATCCATCACTTTATGGCATCTCGTACTGTGCACCTTGGTACTTCGAGTGCCAGTTCTGGACCAATGAATATGTTTTCTGAGCCTTTCCTTGCAAGTTCATCGGATTTTTCATTTCCTGTAATACCTTTGTGTCATGGTACCCACTGCAATATTACTTTGTTTACTCTTGCCAGGGCCTTCAGTTCCCATTGACATTCTCATACCAGTCTTGAGGTTACCTTGTTGCATATTAGTGATCTAAGTGCTGCCTGACTGTCAGAATAGATATATGGATCCGCTTATTGAGGTAATCCCTTCTATTGTTTTCATACGCACACTATAATATGGCGTAGATTTCTGCTTGGAACACTGTGGGAGACTCTTCCAGCGAGAAAATCGCATTTTTCTCCCGCATTACTCAGTGTATCCCCGATCTGATAACCTCTTTGGTTTTGGAACCGTCTGTGTACTAGATTATTGCCCCAGGAGTAGTTTCTCCTGTAGTGATAATTTTTTTTTCCAGCTTATATATGATCCCACCCTGTTATTTTAATTTTTTCTAAAAAAAAAGGATTTCGGAAAAATCGAATCGAAAAAATCGATTAATCAAAAAATCGTTTATTCAAGAAATTGGTTAATTGATGAATCGTATATGGTATCAATATGGCTAATAGGGATATATCAAAATAGCGCCATATACAAAATGTATGATTAACAGATCAATGGAACCATGTTTTGCCAAATCTGCCCAAGTCAAGAAATTATTATCGATTTAAAATGGTCTAATATGACTAAATAACATGATGAGCCATGATATGGCGAAACGCGTCCAAAGATGGATCTGACAAAATGAAAGGAAAATCTTTATTTGTTTTTCTCTCCGATACCTACGGGTCAGCGCTGCCTAGCGAGATTTTTGTAATCGTGTGATCAGGTGATTTTTCTTAACGTTTAGCGTATTTCTGTAAGTTTGTTAGAGGTGCTGGTATGCTCAAGAGTGCCTAACAACGACACAGATGTCGCTCGATGCCACATCTTAACAGTGTGTCTAAAGGCCTTTTTACATTGGGTGCAATTGCAAGAAAAATGGCCTGGAAGCATGCGCTTCGACGACGTTTTTATCAGCTGATGCACGTTTTCCCATTTAAAACCTGCATCAGCTGTTTAAAACGTCGACAAAGCGCATGCTTTCAGGCAATTTTTTCTTGCAATTGCACCCAATGTAAAAAGATCTTTACCAAATATTGCTTAAGCTGTTTTTAGTTGTTCTTTTCTCCTCCTCCTAGCTCTACTGATTAGCCATGATATGGCGAAACACGTCTAAGGATTGATCTGACAAAATGAAAGGAAATCTTTATTTGTTTTAACTAACATGAATTTCTCAAAAATAGTTTATGTGTAAATATAATGACTGTTATTGGAGAAACTTTAAAGATTTAAATTATGAGATAAACCTTATACATTCTTTAATTCTCCTCCTATCGAAACTAGAATAAAGGTTATTAAACTTAAATCAAACAAACTAGTACCTGAATAGTAAATAAAAATCCCTTCACTAAATATTCAAAATATTAAAAGGACTATATCAGTTGTATTTTAATTATTTACTTATTTACTACAAATAGGAAGCCACCAAATAAATATTTAAGAAAGACATAAGGGAGACCTCAATCTCGTAGTCCGTCTGGCCAGGTAAATATTTTTCCTTTTTCTTTGTTGACCCAACTAAAATGACAATGGACAGAGATTATTCGGCCATAAAAAAGTGTCAAGATGGGTACAAATTGAATTGACCGAACTTGAAATTTTTCTTGTTCTGTGATAAGGGTGAGTATTTTAAACTGGTTCGTGGAAGATAGTAATATCGAAGATGATGGAAGATACATGGTACAGGTTGTGGTGGTTTGTTTACTCTGATTAAAGAATTAATTAGAATTATGAACGAAGGGTGGCCGTCTGAGGGACAGAGGGACGCTCCCCCTGGCGTATAAGAGTTGGTTTTAAACAAGAATCAAAATCACATCAAATTTACATAGTAGCATAAATCCAGTATTAACAGAAAGACGTTGGACTCCATCTCGTGTCGAGTTAAAATAACAAAAAGTATTTTAAATCTGCTTAAATCTTTCAAATATGCTAGAAGAAGGAAGAAAAGGACTTTTTCCTTTAACTTTTTAATTTTATTTTAATACATAATTATCTGTTCTTCCATATAATTAAAAATTTTATATAAAGTTATATTGCACATCTCCTCAATTTTTTTGACCATAAGCTCTACAATGTCTCTCTTAAGTTAATCTTGTGCCCTCTTATGGTGATGATGATGATGATGATTAGGTCAGCTGGATCGAAAGATGGACACCCACCCATTTGAACCCTTTTTAGGGCGTTATTATAAATTTCAGGAGAAGATTTTGAGTTTACTTTATCCTATATCTCAAGAGCTTCAATTTGATTACATGGACTACTTTTATAAGAATAATTTAATTGTTCGCCACAATCTTACCTGAATTAATTGAAAAAAAAACTCCACTTCAAGTATGGATGGACTAGTTTATCAGATATTATTCCAATGTATTTCAAAATTTACATTATAGAGCTTTTCGCCTCAGTGATAAACAAATCCTTCCTATTTTTGGTTGACAATTCGATCAAAAGCTAAATTTCCCAAGACAATAAAGAAAATTTACTCGAAAATTTATCTCTATCATCCCCCCGTTGTCGCTTGCTTTCTGAAATAGAGCTTACCTGCTGGACTGCTGGACAAATGCATTCAGGGCTCGATTCAGGAACATCCCTTGACATTCTGTCTCTATTTATTTTGGCTGCCAAACTCCCTTTCATGATTATTCACTGTCTCCCTTTCGAACCTTTTAACTAAAATTTCTATGTTTTCCATTAATATTCCTCCTTGTTAATCACTCTTCGCGATGCAAGTTTTGTGTATGACGTGAGTGGGAGATAACAAATGTGTATGGTTATGTAGAAGGTTTTTAAAAAAACTCCTGAAGCAAAATTATTTAATTACTTAGAACAAGATATACTCGTATGTACCGGGTGTCCCATTATGGATGGCCACCGGCCGTATCTCGGAAACTACTGGGCATAGAAACTCGAGGGGAAAAAATGATAACTAAAGTGGTCATGAGAAAATCCTGGAAATAATTTTTAAGTTCCGCATTTTGCCGCAAGAGGGCGTAATTGAAAAGTAAATTTTAAAATTTTGCATATCTTCGAAAATTGTACATTAAGGTTTATCTTTGGTAACACCATTAAAAAGCTTGGACAATTACGCATCATTTTGGTCTTATGCTCATTGGCGTACCGACTTTAATAAGAGGGGGGGGGGAAGCTGTTGAAAGTGTAATAATTTAAATCGCTGTAACTTATAAACGACTTATCCGATTTAAGCAAACTAAAGACTGTTTGGAAGAAAACTTTCACCAATCGTATTTAGTTGTCCATAATAGTTCTCAAAAAAAATGCTAGAGGGCGCAATTTGTAATAATACCACATTTTTTGATTTTACTCCGGAAAAATAAATCATACGGTATAATTATGATACCATAATCAAAAAGTAGATGAAATTTGCTAGAAAAAATATTTAAACCGCAGCTTGATATCTCCGTTCGTTTCAGCGTTATCGCCAATAGAATAATTTTTCAAACTTTAAATGAAGAAGCAGTTATATATTTTTTAGAAAGAAAGTGTGACGCCACTGATATTTTTCCATGTGGACATTATTTCGGATTAGCCTGGTCAATTCTGCATAAAAATGGTTTCTTGCGTTTTTCTTCTCGGGCACACCGTTCTTAATTAAAATAATTAAATTAAATTAGACTGGCGGAAGCTTGCCTACTAAGTGAGGTGATCATTTCCAACAATTTTTATAAAACAAAATTTTTCATTATCAATGTTAATAAATAGTAGAGCTTATATAATTTAATTATTAACGGTGTGCTTGAAGAGAAAAACGCAAGAGACCATTTTTATGCAGAATTGACCAGGCTAATCAGAAATAATATCTACATGGAAAAAGATCAGTGGCGTCCCACTTTTTTTCTAAAAAATATATAACCGCTTCTTCATTTAAAGTTTATTAAAATTATTCTATTGGTGATAACGCTGAAACGAACGGAGATATTGAGCTGCGGTTTTGATATTTCTTCTAGCAAATTTCATCTTCTTTTCGATTATGGTATCATAATTATACCGTATGATTTATTTTTTCGGAGTAAAATCAAAAAATGTGTTATTATTACAAATTGCGCCCTCTAGCATTTTTTTTTGAGAACTATTATGGACAACTCAATACCATTGGTTAAAGTACATACATTTCTCTTCCAAACAGTCTTTAGTTTGCTAAAATCGGATAATTCGTTTATAAGTTACAGCGATTTAAATGATTACACTTTCAACAGCTTCCCCCCTCTTATTAAAGTCGGTACGCCAATGAGCGTAAGATCAAAATGATGCATAATTGTCCAAGCTTTTTAATGGTGTTACCAAAGATATACCTTAATGTGGAATTTTCGGAGGTATGTAAAATTTTAAAATTGACTTGTCAATTACGCCCTCTTGCGGCAAAATGCGGAACTTAAAAATTATTTCCAGGATTTTTCATGGCCACTTTAGTTATCATTTTTTTTCCCCGAGTTTCTATGCCCAGTAGTTTCCGAGATACGGCCGGTGGCCATCCATAATGGGACACCCGGTATGTACAGGGTGTCCCAAATTCGAGCCTCATCATGGGGATCTCGGAAACTATAAGAGATACAGCATCGGTCAAATGGTGGCAAAGTTGCGGAATTTTGTGCCCAGTAATATCGTAAAAAAATATTTTAGCCATCTTTTTTAGTTTTAAAAATATTTGAAAAAACTAAAATAGTGAGATTTTGTTTTTTTAAATTGGCCGACTTATTTTATCCGCTAAAAAAAACAAGCTTAACATTGTTAAGACACCTTTTCTTGCTCCATATCGTGGTGTATTTGGAATTTCGTTGCAACGTTTCGTTTTTATGGGACCATGATCAACTTAAATTTTTTAAATACGGACCTGTATTTTTTATTTTATTTTTTGAAATATTTTTAAGCCCTGAATTTAACCATGTATCACACTTAATTATATCAAGACGTTTTGATGCCATCATTTCATCATCAGCAATGTGATAATTGTTTTTAATTAAATACGGCCCTGGTGTTAGTTACTTAATTATTTTTACCAAATACAACATGTAAATAGATCCGGAATTTATTAGTTATAGAATTAATTTACTTACTTTGTAACATAATATTTCAATTTTTATATAACAAACTATAAAATAAAACTAAACGCTAAGACGCGAACTTTATGCTTACTTGATTGTTTGGCTTAATTATGTTGACAATAATTGTAGTCGCCATTTATGTTGAATATTTCAGCAAAATAATCTAAAAACTAAAATCTAAACGCGACATGTTACGGGTTTTATTTTTTCCAATAAAAATCCACTTTTTCATTTAATTGTCACATGATTTCATAAAGTTCGCGTCTTAGCCACCTTTGTTTTGTTTAGTTTTATTTTATAGTTTGTTATATAAAAATTGAAATATTATGTTATAGTAGTAAATTAATTCTATAACTAATAAATTCCGGATCTATTTACATGTTGTATTTGGTAAAAATAATTAAGCAACTAACACTAGGGCCGTATTTAATTAAACACAATTATCACATTGCTGATGATGAAATAATTACTTCAAAACGTCTTGATATAATTAGGTGTGATACATGGTTGAATTCAGGGCTTAAAAAGATTTCAAAAAATAAAATAAAAAATACAGGTCCGTATTTAAAAAATTTAAGTTGTTCATGGTCCCACAAAAACGAAACGTTGCAACGAAATTCTAAATACACCAACGATATGAAGCAAGAAAAGTAAAATAAGTCGGCCAATTTTAAAAAAACAAAATCTCACTATTTTAGTTTTTTTCAAATATTTCTAAAACTAAAAAAGATAGCTAAAATATTTTTTTACGATATTACGATATATGCGAAGTTATTATTTTTAAATTACTTTTATTACTTATTACGTTGAGAGTGGCATTCAACAATCCAATGAGAATTTTCGTCGAAATAATATCGGTAGTTTTATCGATTAACCTAAAATAAAAATTATTTAATATTAGTTTTAAAGGTTTAGATTTTGCCAAGCGATTGTATAACGGTTAATTCTCTCTAAAACATAAATTACTTTTTGCTAAACTTCCGAACTTACTTGATCATTTAAAGTAAATATTGCTTCTTCAGAAAATAGTATCCAAGCTAAATCAATTTGTCGGTTATCCAATGCGACCATCATAACAAAATTCTACACTTCTATCTAAGTCATCCTCCAATAACTTTTGTACTGGTTGCATTTTAAATGATTTAATCCCAGTAGATTTAGATCTTTAACACCGTTTTATTATTGATATTGTCGTTACGAGATAATTGCCTTGCTGGTGTAACTGGGGTTTTTTAGGTCAATAGAATATTCAATTTAGTTTCATCTGATTTATTTGGGGGTCTTCTTAGAAGAACATGTCTTAAATGATTTTTGATTTTTAATTTTGCGGACTGTACTTCACGACAGAGGTGGCAAATCGGGATGACTTTCATGAACTAACGCAACAACTTCTTTCTTAACCTCGTTCCTTTTTCCAAACTCTACCATCATCAATATTTTTATTGGCGTTTCAATTAAAAACATTTTTAAAATTTTAATCAAATCGTTAAAAATTTTAAACAACTTAACAAAACTGGCTGTATTACCAAGAAAACAAATAGGCTATTGATTATGTAATATCATAAAGAACTACAGAGTGTGTGCATGTGTGGGTTTTTATTGCATAAATCGTTTAATTGGTTATTTAGAATGAAAAAACCGCAGAGTGCTATAGAGGGGGGAAACTGGAGATAGGGGGCAAAATGCAACCCTTACGGTTTTTTGAGTATATCTCGAAAACGAAGCAAAATTTGAGGGTATTTTATAGGAAAAACACCGAACTCATAAAATATTATAATAGTGTTTAATTTGTAAGTCACCTCCCGCACAAGTAAGTTTCGATTTATCTTGATGATACGATCCCAAACAGTTTGGAGCTAAGAGCTCTGTACACGTCAGTATATTTTTTCCACAGTATATTGTTACATATAGTAAACGTTATTTTTATTTTATATTGACAATATATGGGCAATATCATAATAAAGGCCTAATACGATCAATATTGCATATAACATTTATTTATTGTTGATCAATTAATTTATCTTGTCTTTATTAAATTAAATGCAATTGCATACATTCAAAACTAAGTAACAAAATGATATTGTTATAAATTCAATAAAAACCGAAAAATATGACAAAGTTTAAACGGTCATATCTCATTGAAACTTCATCAAAATTTTTTTTTAATATGTCATTCTGTAGGAAATTTAATATCCTGTCTTTTCTATAAAGCAATGCCTAGGTATACCTATTTCTGCTCAAAAAAAAGTTATTTGCATAAAAGTATAAAAAAATATTTAATTTTTTGCACTTTTTGGTTAAATTGTTTTTAATATAATTTGAACTGAATAGACTTGTAAATTTTTTAATTACGCCATTTCAATAGAAAATCGAACTCTCTACAAAATACCCACAAATTTTGGTTCGTTTTCAAAATATACATAAAAAACCGTAAGGGTTGCATTTTCCCCCCAATCTCCAGTTTCCCCCCTCTAATTTAATAGCACTCTGCGGTTTTTTCATTCTGAATAACCAATTGAACGATTTATGCAATAAAAATCCACATACTCTGTAGTTCCTTATTATCCTGCTTTTTAGGACATAATCAATAGCCTAAAAGTAATTGGCGTACGGATGGGGCCTGTCCCAATCAGACATATTTTTAACAATTCTTACGCTAAAAAAGTGACATTACAGTTTAAAAGTTAGGTATTCATTAAAAATTGGTTTTTATTAAATTTTCTGTATGTAAAAAAAATACAGACAAATTTATTTTTCAATAGGCTTTCTAAAAAATGTCACAATTTGAAAAAAAAGTTGATTAGGGCTGCGCCACGTCCCCCCCCCCCTTTGGAGTGTAAATTTTTTACGTGATTAAAGCGCCGATGCCCATAAATAAAAAATCTTTGAACACATATATTTGGATTTTAGAGAAATATTATTCCCAGAGCCGCTATAGGCAGCGTTCCATTTAAAATCCCCAATAATTAAGTAAGTGGATTCTTAAGAAGGAAAAGTTTTTCGTTTTTTTATATTATTATTTTTAATGTTCTTAAGATGGAAAGGGGAGTCGTGTGTTTTGAACACATAATTTGAATTTCAGAAAAAAGTATTTCTCGAGCCGGACACGAACCCACAACCTCCGTATATCCAGTACAGAGCGCTAACCAATTGCGCCATCAAGGAAGTAGGTTCACACGGCAAATCGGGAAACACTTTCGTCCGAAATCAAATTTTTACTGAAATACGCAGAGTGATAGATACTTATAAATCATTTTACCTTTTTAAACAGCAACATCACCGGTTTCAGCAACTAAATGCATGTTTGTTAGGCGGCTGATTAATACCTATCGGTTCGTTTCGTAAGAAATTAAGTAAGTGGATTCTTAAGAAGGAAAAGTTTTTCGTTTTTTTATATTATTTTTAATGTTCTTAAGATGGAAAGGGGAGTCGTGTGTTGTCGAGTATTCCTCGATTTTGGACGAAAGTGTTTCCCGATTTGCCGTGTGAACCTACTTCCTTGATGGCGCAATTGGTTAGCGCTCTGTACTGGATATACGGAGGTTGTCGGTTCGTGTCCGGCTCAAGGAATACTTTTTTCTGAAATTCAAATTATGTGTTCAAAACACACGACTCCCCTTTCCATCTTAAGAACATTAAAAATAATAATATAAAAAAACGAAAAACTTTTCCTTCTTAAGAATCCACTTACTTAATTTCTTACGAAACGAACCGATAGGTATTACTCAGCCGCCTAACAAACATGCATCTAGTTGCTGAAACCGGTGATATTGCTGTTTAAAAAGGTAAAATGATTTATAAGTATCTATCACTCTGCGTATATATATATTATATGCTCCTTATTCACAAAGCGGCGGCATTTTTTGCTAGAGTTTTTATACAGATGACAGAAATGTAAACAAGAATGTTATATTTGTGGCTCTACTTTGCTAGATTTTTTACATCATTTATCGTGCGATGGTTTATAATGTTGTCTTTATTTCAATAAATTAGATTTTAAAACATAGATTGGAAACATGAAACCAGGCTCAAGGCATCAGTCGGGTAGTAGCGCGTCCGATAAAGAGCCGCAAATGGTCTTAGATTTTTTGGATTTTTTGTAACGTATGTAGGAAGTGTCGCGTGTTTTTATTATATTATTGTCTCAGTAAATATGTAATTCGAGAATTTAAAAAGCGAAACCATAAAAACTATATTCTTTTTGCTCTATATGCAGTAGGATCAAAATTTAGGGAAAAATGCCCGTTATTTAATTTAAATAATATCCTAAAAATAAAATATTTATGCATTAAGGACAAGCAAGTGAGAAATTTAGGAGACCACGTACCAAACACAAACTACATATTAACACCAAAAAAGTAAATATTTGTTCTGCAGCAAGTTATGTCCATCTGCATTCTACTCAGGCTCGAATGAAATTCCGAAAATATTTTCCTAGTTCCGTTTGGAGAGGATCTTACATAAATTGTCTATATTGACTATACCTAAGTATAGATGTCTATCATCTAATTTTTGCTTAACGACACACACGTTGATTATTTTTATTATTATAATTATTTTTTATGTTTGTTTTTTACAGGTTTTTGTTGGTATTGCTGGCTGGTATTACAGTACAGAGAAGGGAAGGATCTTAACCTGTCCTTTTTAGTAACTTTCATACTAGGGTAAAAGACCTCAGGTCGTTTTTCGTTTTTAATAAGTAGGTTGCTGTATTAACTCCAACATGATCTTATTTAGGTTATAAAGAGATGTTTTGCATCCCTGCCGATTAAAACTGGCGCGAAAAATTTAAAAGTCGTTTTGTGTTGTATTCCGCGAATAAGCATGTCGACAAAAGTAGCCATTTTGTAAAGAAAGGGGGGGGGGGGGGGGGGGGGGGGTTTACATCATATTTTAGTACATATTTGTTGCAAAATTATTTTTGCATTTGTGTATAAAAACTAAAGTGACTGGTTAAATTATAACATAGTTTATTATTCAATAAGCGAATAAGTTTAAAAAATAAAAATATTTTAGCGCCAGGTATTGGGTCCTATATTTTTTGAAAGCCAGTTATTGGCATTGGTGCCAAAAACTGAAATATTAATGATGGTAAGGTTTGGAGAAAGAAAAGGAGGTCAAGAAAGAAGTTATTCCGTTGTTTCATGAAAGTCATCCCGATTTGCCACCTCTGTCGTGAAGTACAGTCAGCAAAATTAAAAAGCAATTTCGAGGGTTGGGTCATATAAGACATGTTCTTCGAAGAAGACCCCCAAATATATCAGCTGAAACTAAATTGAATATTCTATTGACCAATCAAGACACCCTAATTACACCAGCAAGGCAATACTCTCGTGATGCCAATATCGATAATAAAACGGTGTTAAAGATCACAAATCCTACTGGAATAAAACCATTTAAAATGCAGCCAGTACAAGAGTTATTGAAGGATAACTTAGATAAAAATGTAGAATTTTGTTATGATGGTCTCATTGGATAACCGACAAATTGATTTAGGATTTAGGTCGGATACAAATGATCAAGTAAGTTCGAAAGTTTAGCAAAAGGTAATTATTTATGTTTTAGAGGAATTTAACCGTTATACAATCGCTTGGCAAAATCTGAACTTTTAAAACTAACATAAAATAACTTTTATTTTTGGATAATCGACAAAATTGCCGATATTATTCCGGCGAAAATTTTCATTGGATTGTTGAATGCCACTCTCAATGCCAAGGGAAAGTGAATGTTTGGGCTGGAATAATAGGCGACAGAATAATTGGTCCATTTTTTTAAAGGCAATTTAAATGAAGAACTGTATTTAAATTTTCTTTAATCATTTTTTATATCAGAACTTCAAAGAATTATGGAAAGGATATTTTTCCAGCAGGATAGAGCCCCTCCCCAATTTGCAAGAAATGTAAGAGAATTCTTAAATATGACATTTCCAAATAGATGGATAGGACGGCCAGATTTTATAGAGTGGCGGCCCAGATCCCCAAGCCGGCATCTACCTGGTCCGACCAATTAAAAAAAATGGGTTATTCTGCACGAATTCGGTTTAACTGATTACAAAGCCAGAAAAAATGCTAAAATGTATTTTTTCGGCTCTCTATCCAGAGAACCACCCATATAACTACGTGTCGACCAGCAAAAAATATTAAATATATGAGTGATTCTCTGGATAGAGACATTTTTATACGAGCGACTAAAAATTACATTTTAACGTTTTTTCTGGATTTTCGACCAGTAAAACCGAATTTCGAGTAGAATAACCCATTTTTTTTAACTAGTCCGGTCAGGTAGATGTGGGCTAGCTGTTTGATGCCGGCAACCTTTATCACTAAATTTGCCATGGTCCCTAATGTAATTTGTTTTTTTTTAATAAATGAATAAAAAAGCAATAATTGTTTTTGTTACGCCTTGTCACACAATGAAACAATTACTGAGTCATCAGGGTGCCAATAACTGGGTAAAACTATGCTGCCAATAACTAGAATTTGATGCCAATCGCCCCAAGATCGTAATTTTTCAGTGAAAAAAACATTTTTTAGATATTTAAAATAACTAAAGAAAAAGAAGCTTAGCGGCAAGCGGACAGAGTAGTGCGTCTATCTTTTGCATTAAAGTACACAGGGACTCCAAAGGTAATGGAACCCAGGGAACCCATTACCTTTGGCGTCCCTGTGTACTTTAATGCAAAAGATAGACGCACTACTCTGTCCGCTTGCCGCTAAGCTTCTTTTTCTTTATATATTTTAACGGACACTAAATTCCACTATTTTATTTAAAATAACCTAAAACAAATAATAAGTATGCAATGTCAATACATTTTTTGTTTTAGATCATCAAGACAAGTTTTCCCCATTTTCTTTATAAATGATTTATTAAAATACGTAAATATAATGAGCTACCTCTAAAAGTGCCAATGATTGGGTATTTTAACTTATATGGCAAGTTTGGTGAACGACGCTTTTCTGTATTTGTTGGTATAAATAACCTGAAAGGCAAAAAAATTAGTTTTTCTTTTATTTCAATTAATTGAATGGAAATTCAATAGCATGATATGCTATACATTATGATCTTCGGGACCAACCGCTCTCCACCATCAGTGGATCACCCTGTATATTTATTATTCGTTATACTATTATTAATAATATTATTCTGTACTCAAAAATAATTTTAAAGCGGTTACAAAATTAACAATCAATACAATATTAGTAATCTGTAACTTTTCTATAAATAATTAATTTTGAAAATACACTAAGAACATTACAGTACATTTTTGTTTTAACTGTATAATTATTTTTTATTTCGATGGATTGTCATGAAAATTTAAATACATTTTATCATGGTCACTTCCTTTAACTATAAAGAGTTCATCACTTTTGTTCGTTATTTTTTGATGGAGGTATTCATGGCAACAATGACAAAGAGAAATGTGATGCCATCGCCGAATAAAATACTCGATAAAAGACTATGGCAATGGCATATTCTATAGGTATTGAAATGTCAACTTCATTATTTAAAATTTGGTCATTAATAAAATTATATATCACTAAACCATTAACTTTTAATGTAAGGCCGATCTGGGTTTTTTCTCTTATGGACTTTATTTTTATGCAAGTACTAAAAACGTGTTTTTACCTTTACACATCAACTTAAGATTTAAACCTTCTCGCAGCAAAGGCCACAGAGACAAACGGGGCTTATTTTTGATTATAGGAAGCCCTAGGCCCCTAGGCAATCCGGGGCCAATAATCAAGGGCGCCTATAGAGCCAATTTCAGGCGAGGAGGGGGTGGGTAACGACTAAAAAAAGGGAGCGCGGTAGTCGGTATCAAAAACTTTTCCTATTAAAGGTGACTTCTAAAAAAAATCCCCAGGATCTTGGGGGCACCCCTCTCCATGGGCGCTAATGTCCCTCACAATTTCATAGTGTTTGTTTTTAATAAGTTACGCAATAATAATTTTTGAGATATAAAAACTTTAAACGACATTGGCAATATAGACTAGCTGTCATTTTCATAATATAGATCGTGGCACAAAAATATCGAAAAGTGAAACAAAAAAAATTCTATTATTTAGTTCCTGTAACCAAAATCAAAAGTTACTGAAAAATCCCATTGTTTAAACATATTAAGCCGCATATTGATTTTAGAATTAATCAATGAAACTTGTGGATAAGCTGACAAATAAAAAAAGATGATTCCAGTAAATAGGTATCCTTGTTAAATGTGTCACTGCGACATTGATTACCAAACGCAAATATTGAATTATAACGTTAGATAATTTTTTAAAATCCCAACAATATTTTTTTAAATCTTAAAACAACAAAAAATATAAATTCATCAATACTTCACTAAAAGTTTCTTATCAGACCTAGAATGTATAGGTAATGTTAAAATAATGCGGTTGTCAAGCTACATACGTTAAGAGATCTCTAACAAGAAATGTAATTGATTTTATCAAAACATGCGTAATTTAAACAATGCCAGTGGATAATTCATCATTGACTAGTTTATAGGTAAGTATTGATTCTACTAACATGTTGGATCAAACTCATATTTAAAATAATAAATTAAATTAATCAATTTTAATGGCGCCCAACGGCGGGTCTGAGCATGATAGAAATAAATGGTTGATAAAAACGTATACCCGCTAAAAAATGGAGTCAGTGAATCCTTCCTTGTCGACAGAGAATTAGATATTCACAATCGCTCATGCAAAATATTTATGGGCGCACTAAGTATAATCTTTTTAAATTAGAAATCTTAATTTTCCGTGAGTCGTGTACCTACGTATGTATTTTATTTTAATACCTGCATATAAAATGGGCCCCGTTATAGCTTATTATGTAGAATAGATGCTTCTAGTTCGTCTTATAGTGTTCATTAAAAATTACGAGTGTACCCAATTTGTAAGTTTTTTCTTTTTTTGAAAGCATTACCTACTTAACACTTTTTAATTCTTTAATAGGTAAACACTTAAGTTTATTTTGCCGTTGCAAAAGTATTTAATTACAAGTTTTACTCTAATTTAGGGGTGATTGGGTACCTTTTTTAAGCCCTTTAAATATAATAAATGTGTTTAGGATAATGGGCTCTCTCACTAAATATTAATTTTGGTTGTAGTGTACAAAGGAACAAAAAATAAAAAATGTTGTGTTTGTACTTTTGAATCATTTTAAGCCATCGCTGAGAAAATGGATAAACAAAAGAACTATTGGAAAAAAACACGGACTTTATCGAATATACATCATGAAAATGGCAGCTTGACCATGCTGTCAATGTTCTCTAAAATAATTGTGTTATAATATCATGACAAAGTCTGAAAAGTAATCCAATAGAAATAATTGTCCAAAACGGACCGGAAAAATAAAAAAATTATTAGGTATATTATTTCCAAAATGTTATCTAAATTTAGTCTAAAATACCTTCTAATAATACAGTTCTAGGAACAAAATATATTATTTAACTAGCATAAAAGGTTTCACATATGGTAAAATTATTGACAGAAGACCAGTAGCTGCACCAGGATTTTTGGGATGGGTGGGCACAAGTGGACCCGATGAATTCAGGGTGAGCACTACTCTAATCAAAAATGACTTTAAAAAAAAGTCGCCGCTTCCCCCACGCTCTAAGCAGGGCAAACAAAACTCCCATCTTGCCCATACTGACGTCTAAAAAAAAGTCATCATCGTTCTCTTAATCTCATTACATTATTACATCCTTCTATAATACCACCCCTTTCTCATCAAAAATTTTACTGTTAACGTGGAAAGAGAAGTAACAATCCTGTAAAAATAACATAACCTTTTAGTAAAAAATGGAATTAATTTGTTTCTAGAAACCTTATAATTTCGTCAGTTTTATTTTGCTTTATGTACTCATCTTCATGTTCCACCAATTAAGGGAGAATTACCAGCTAATTTTCTATATCTGTTGCGTCTAATAAAAGTTTCAAGATCGATTTCCATTCAAAATATATTAGAAAATGCCGTGGTGGACAAATATTTGCATGGCAAAAAACCAACCAAGATTAGTAAAAAAAGGTTCATTTTGTAGGTATATGTATAGTACATTTTATGCATTAAATCTTGTAGTAATTGTCTAGAGTGGAAAACTGGAGATTTTTGAAATAAGAAAGTGCATTAGCTGTACACACATCTTTAGTTCCGTAGAAATATTTATTTTGATATTAATTTTGGTATTATACCTTATATTTTCGCACTATTTCGTGCACTCTTTAGGAAAAAATTGTGTATGCATAGACTCTGGGATAAATCTTTTGATTTAAATTAAAAAAGAAGAAATTTTATCTGATAGATTTGCATATTCCTAAGGTATATTCTTAATATCACTTCTGTCAAGTTTCAGAAAACGACTCGTAAAATTTACAACATGTAAATTTGGTTTTTTTGTAATTGACCCATGTCAGTTTCATATCCTAACTAGGATGGATATAAAATCATATCCGTTCAGTTAACCGGAATAGCCTACTTTTCCAATCACTTTAGTGTGAAGGAAACAGCTAATTTCCATGTGGGAGTAGAATAAATCTTTATACTCGTACATCCCGACATAAAGGTTTCATCCGACTTTTGCGATCAATATGTAAGTCAAAAAATAAGTAGACCAAGTTTACATAAACTTTATTATAAGAAGTGTTTTTTAAAATAAATTCCTGCAGTCAAGATTTCATATAAAAATAACTTTCCAATCCTTAGTGTGAATAGCTAGGTTATGAATTACTTTTTCCTTATTTTTAATTCTGATACGAGTATATTATGGGTATTTGCAAGTAGTTATAGTAGTGTTAATTTTATTTGATTTTAGTTCTATATAGTATTTACTGCATTAATTTTCATTCGCAATGATTTACACTCTAGAATTCGAAAATAGAATTATTAATGTTATTCTTATTTACGGCGCAAATAATAAATCTCGGCGGAGGACCGAGGCTGTGTTTAACGAAAGAAATCCAGACCGTGATATTTATCACATTTATGTTATTAAGCTTCTGGAAAATTTTAAAGCTACTGATTCGGTAACAGACACAAAAAATAGTAATCGAAGAGTCTTATAGATGAGGCAGGTTCTAGGACATGCTATTGCTGATCCCCAGTACGCCCAATAGAAAAATACGAGAAAAAATGTCTGCATGCATAAAATGGAACTCCAGATAGTTCAGTTTACAGGTAACAAAATTATATTAATTTCATCCGTATAAATTACAGAATCATTAAGGAGGGATGGATGACCCTAATCGGAGAATGAAATTTTATGAAACAACCCCAATTTTAGGGCTACAACTTTGTTTTCCTGACTCTTCTTTTTAAATGGATGTTAATAGTTAGTTAATAGTTATAATACAAGTTATATTTTGACAGATCAAGTTACAAAAAATTTTTCGTGTATTCAAATGAAGTTTTGTAAACAAAAATGTCAACTAGAACATAACTAAGTAAATCGTCCATCTAAGGCATAACCAAAGATATTCCGCAAAGGAATAATAATATACTAAAATGAACTTTTGGATACGATTATTTGCTTCTTTTAGTAGTAGATAGTACCTAGATATCGTTAATCATCCAGTATCCAGTTACATTGTGGACCCATCAACAACTAAAGAGCTTTTTAAAAACTAGTAAATAAGTATTCCTAAATTTTGCAGGACCTAAATCAACACCTTTCAAATAAAAATAAATATTTAGGAGGTAATGAATGCATTTAGTTGCTTACATAATCAAAGCTCCCTTGCAAGAATTAAATTTAGGATATCATATTTTATGAAATTGTGAAGAATAAATGATCACACGTAATTAAGGTAGTTTTGGGTAAATGTATTATCAAATGCTACAAAATAATTTTTCTTAGCAGCTGAACAAAAAACCAAATTTTCTTTTCAGACAGTATATTGGGAAACCTTACCTGCTGGACAAATACATTCGGGAGCATCCCTCAATATCCTCTCTTCTGGTTTGGCTGCCAAATCTCTCGTAACTCTCCCTCTAAGATTCACTGCCTCCCTTTTCAACCTTTTCATTAAAACATCTATGTCCTTCACTGATTTCCCTTCCAGATAAGTTACCCTATCCTCCAAAAAGCTCATCCGCGCTCTTAATTCGTACTCTTTCCAACTGTTAAATCCACTGGATATAACACTCACCAAACACAAAACACACATCACTAAATTAATACCGGAAAATGTATATTTTTTGCTGTCCGAGTCCTGTCTTTTGGTATTTTTTGCCCTGCCGGGACTGGTAAGGGGGTCTGAATCCATTTTGTCCCCTAGTTGGAAAGTTTTTAACAATACCGCTTGTTAGTGCATCGTTTCAAGTTCGACACGTGCATTAAACTGTTTTTCTACCCTCATCCCCCTTTGTACATGTTTATAAATAATATTTCAATTGAGACCCTCAATAAGCAATTTTTACTCTCTTTAGATGACAACGTTTAGAGAAAGCTTTCGGAAATTGTAAAAGCGCGCCGCGATCGAAATATTACAGTCCACACTGACGCGAACTGTACGTATAGCAAGCCTAACATGGCTTAACTGATCGTCGCTCCAACTTTTGGTAGAGATCGTGGATGAAGCAGGTTAAAGTTTGGCGGAAAGGGACGATCGTGCATCGAGAAGGGACGAATAGAGCCCAATTGTCACACAAAATTTTTGTTTAATTAAGTGGCACTATGATGATATTATATTGAAATTGAAATGAGACACAATGGGAAGAAATTGTTGTTGTTCCATTTCCTTTTACTTAAAAAAGATGTTCTCAAAAACAACACTCCGTGGTGTCGGTGTCAGCTAGTGAAAAGGATTTCCTGGGTATTGATATATTCTTGACGTTATCCAACCATATCTCTATAAATTTATTATACCATTTTAGTTAAAGTTTCCTCAAATAATTTATTTCATTATTTAGTTATTTAATGAGCATTTGTTTTATTTTACAACATACTACATTATGTATTCCTTTTTTGATTATTCATTTACACTGGTGGTTGTATGGAGCAGGTGATTGAATAAAAAAAAATGGTTTAGATACCGCCATCATTTCTCACAAAATAGTGTAATTATTTATTAATCAAAATAAAAGTTATTTTGAATTGAATTTAATATTTTATTTATTATATTGTTCTCATTATTTACCTCCTTAATGTTTTTATAGTTTAATAACTAGTTAACTTTGATTATATTTTTCTATTATCAACATGTTTCATTAAGAAAATGGAGTTAAATCAAACTTTTTACATCTTTAACTTCAACTCACCTCTTAAATTATAAACCTAATAATTGGACTATATTTATAATCCATTTTTGGGCTTCTATTGAAAAAGGCTTGTCTTTGTATTACATACACTTTTGTGAATAAGTAAATTGTTTCCTTGTTAATAATTTTACTCATTATCCCCATCCAGTTATTTGTATACTCAATCAGGCTCTTTTGTATATTAACCCACCCTAATACGGGTAATATACAGTAGTATTATCTCTATCAATGCTGTACTGACATACTTTGACGTTGTATCATGTAATCAGTTGATGAATATAATATAATTAATGAAAAGTGTGATAAATAAATTTATTATCACTGGATCTCTAGAGGCTCAAAGATTGTTTATCATCTAATCGTTTATCAAATTGATATCATTTTTATCATCTCGCATTTTTCTCGGTTTCATCTCGTTCTCGGTTTTTCTGCAAAAATCTGACGAAAGGGGATGACAATTATTTAAATTTTGTAAATCTTACATCAGTCTTATTACCTACCTACATACATATTTACAAATGCGTTGCCTTATGTTGGGTGGGTGTTTGGTATTGCTTAAAAGTTGCTTAAGATTAAAATAAAACCCGAACAAACAACAATGCAGTGTGTGTATGAGTGCAGTGAAAATGAAAATTGTGCACAATAATTAAAAACTTTATTTGGTTTAAAAAAATTTGAAGTCACACTTATATAGAATTTTATTAACACTTTATTCGCCCCACCTCGCGTCACCCCGCTCAACCTGCTTCGCCCCGCTTTGCTCCATTTCGTCCCATTTCGCCCGCTTCACCCCGCTTCGCCCCCCTTGCTTCGCTTTGCCCCGCGGCCATTTAATAAAAAAACAATTCCTATTTTTTTGTCTTAACCTGTATAGAGACTAGATTTTTTTACTCAAATTAATTTTTATAATTGGGAAGACAATACTTTTTTAAGTAATTTGAGAAGATCCTGAATGTATTATCTAAAATTAATTTTGGTTTAAAATAAATAATGAATTTTTTTGAATGGTTTAAGAAAAATTGAAAATGACGAGAAATTTCAAATTTGATCAATATTCTAAAAGTAAACATTAAATAGTAGTTTGTACAACAAGAGTGGATATGATGTCCATATCGCACGAGGAAGTAAATTGAGCACGACGCCGTAGGCGGAGTGCTCAAACTTCCGAGGGCAATATGAACAATCCACTCTAGTTGAACAGTATATTTTTTCTACGACCTTATGCTAAAAAATGTAAAAAAAAAGTTTGTAGGTTGCCGGGCTCGAACTCACGACCATTGGTTTCATAGTCCAACGCTTATTATCGGAAAACCAACTGATAAATAATACTACATGAAATTAATTTTCTATGCACATTCAGCAGGTTGCATTATTGATAAATCTATTATAAATGCGTCTAGATTTTATTATATTGAACAAATTAATAACAAATTGTACCATATGCATTTAAATTATATAATTTATTGTCTTGAAAAAAAGGCGGAGCCTCAGTAAAAATAATATACTGTGATTGGTCAGTACTTTTAAAAACAACATGTCAATTAGGCTTCTTGACTACTGTGATTGGTCAGTTTCATTACCTATCTAGGATGGATATGATATATTCCCGCACAGTTAACTGGAATAGCCTACTTTACTCGCCACTTAAGTGTAAAGGAAACAGCAAATTTCCATGTGGGAGTAGAAAAAGTACTTTTGATCTCTTCAATCTAATATTTTTTCGTTTTTCGAATACAAAGCTGTTTTAAGAACTTTTAATTCTAAATAACTTTTACAAATGAAACCTGCATCCAAAACGAAAAAGCAACTTATAAAAAATTAAATCTCCCTCAAATGCGCTAAGTACAGTTTTTTTTTGAAATTTTTTAAAAATGACATATTCTGTAAAATCAATAACAAAAAACTTTTCCATTTGGAGCGAGAATTATGCCGATCACTATATAATAAATAAGACCAAAAACATTGCGTTCTCTTGCTCGAATCCTGAATCCTGACCATGTTGCTATGCAATTAAAACTTTTTAAATTTAGCCTCTACAGATATTGGAATGTCAGAAAGTTATTTTTATTTAAAAATAAAAATGTTCAATACTTTTAATAATACAATGAACTTTAGTAATTATTTTTAGGGTTTTCATTGGCTTATATTTTTTCCTTAGCATTTTTTTTCTGCATGAAAATAACTTTCCCACACTCAAATAGATACGATCTTTCCATTGGTGAAAAAAACTCAATAATTCATAAATGCGTCAATAGATATATATTATACTTAATACAAAGTTGATCTAGTATAACATAACATTTAAAAAGACTTGATACTAAAAGTAACTACACAAGTAACAAATCTACCATCTATAGTCTATTTCAGAAAGGTATAGAGTAATAAAATGGGAAATTCCGTCCAGTTCGGCTCAATTTTGGTGTTGGCCAATGAGACGTGGATTAAAGAAGGTTATATAGTACCAAAGCTGTAACAAGACAAAAAAGTAACAAGTGCTCGCCAAGCTTTCATGGAAGGCCTGTCAACGGATATTAAAGTGCCTTCAGGTAAAGGGAAGAGACTCGTCGTCCATATTAGAAGCGAAGAGGGATTTTTAAAAGAAGGTTTGCTAACCTTTCAGTCATTCAATACGGGAGATTACCACGAGGACATGAATTCAAATGTGTTTAAGGACTATTTTGGTGAAATAATAAAATATTTTCAGCTGATTCAATAGTAGTTATGCATAACGCAAGCTATCATTCACGACGCACAGAGAAGACTCCAACTTTATCTTGGAGAAAACAAGAAATTATCGATTGGTTAACCAACAAAAGTATTGAATTTGAAGATAATTTGATAATGAAGGCACTATTAGCAAATTTACGCAAACATCGTTTAATGAAATAGGCCATGGAAGATATAGCTGAAAAACATAGTGTACCTGTGCTGCGCACATCGCCATATCATGGCGAACTAAATCCTATAGAACTTATATGGGCGCAAGTGAAAGAATTTGTAGCAAGACACAAGACGACATTCAAAATGAAAGATGTTAAGCTACTGTTTAATTAAGCCATTAAGAAAGTGACGCCAGATAACTGGCGAAAAGCAGTCCATCATGTCATTAAAGAAGAGGAGAAAATGTGGTATCTTGACCACCTGATCGATCGGACCGTCGACCCGTTAATTATAAAGTCAAGAGGAGATGTTAGTTCCTCAGATGATAAAGAATATTATGATTTTTTATAATTTAATTTCTGTATAATGTATTTTTTGTACTTGGTATTTTTTATAATGTTTAATAAAAAATAAGTGTACCAAATTCTATCTACATAATGCACGCCTTTGTCACACCATTTTTAGTGTTTGTGAATGGATAAAAATACGCAAAACCCATAAGTAGACCCAAACCCGAGCGGTACTATAGTCAAATTTTTTTAAGAAAACGCAAAGTCACTTGTCATTTATGGCACCTGTTGACGTCTGGTCTATTTTACGTTTAGAGGTTGGCTAAAAAGACAGGACCGGACTATTTTTATGTTCCATTAACAAACTAAAAAAATATTTAAATATTAAGTTCCTTATCTCCCATTTTAATTTATCAAAGAAGACTTTACAAAATTTTCTATTTAAATCATCGTTCTTAGCTGTTAAAGCTGAAAGTGATGAGGCTTCATTGAAGGGTTCCTTGGAGGCACAGGAGATGGCCAAAAAAGGGTTTGGTTCCAACAAGAGCAAGACAGAGATAATGGTATTTGCACTAAGGGAGGTTGGGACTGTGAATGACTCAGTTGGTCAAGTTAAATTACTTGGGGTTTCACTAGACTCAAAAGCACAATGGGATATGCATGTTGAGGCTGTAACCTCAAAACTAAATAAAACTATATATCTGCTGCGCCGCCTTGCAGAGAATGTATCCTATAAAGTACTTAGAACAGCATATTTTGCGACCTTTCACTTACAGCTCTCGTATGCCTTTCTTGTGTGGGGCCATGCCACGGGTGCCCAACGTTTGTTTGGTCTTCAAAGGAGGGCGGTTAGGGTGGTTAGCGGTCTTGGTTATAGGCATGATTGTAGAGCAAGCTTCAAGAGGCTTGGTATACTTACGTTGCCATCTCTGTACATTTTTGAGAATTTGCTCTTTGTCAAGAAAAATATCCATTTATTTGCAACCCATCAAGACGTGCATGCCTATCCTACCAGGAATAAAGGTAACTTAGTGCCAGCTCTGTGGCGACTAAAGAGGTGTCAGAATGGCCCAGGATACTGGGCTATAAAATATTTTAATGTGTTGCAAATGGACTTGAGGGAACTACCATTTCATAGATTTAAGGAAAAAATAAAACAAATTTTAATCTCGAATCCATTTTATTCAAATGAGGAATATTTTAATTATTTCAGTCCATAGTGTACTCTTTGCTATTTTAAATGTAAATTATGTTCATTTTTAAAAAATTATGTATTTTTGTAGTTTTTAATGTTATATATTCAATGACGTGTGTACATTGCTGTATTGTAATTCTAAACACGAATAAACAATTTGAATTTGAAACTAAAGTTGTCAAGAAACTTTTGGAGATGTTATCCAAATTGGAACAAAAGTCAAGAACCTATTAGGTATCCACTGAATACTACCTAGATATTGTGATAGCAATAATTACTTACAATAAAGTAATGTATTAGTAAAATAAATATTATCGACAAACGACAAAGCTTTTAAAAAATTTAACTTATCGACACACTACTCGCCTTTGCTCGTGAATATTAAAGAATGTAATAAATGCCGGTAATACTGCACCAGCTATGTAGAATACGTAAAACATGGTATATATAGTTTAAATAGTGGTATACAAAACAATCACTATGCTTCATTTTAGTTATGACTCTAACTTTCAATCAGAAAACTCTATTTCACAAACTACTAAAATAGTATAATGACTTAACAAAAGACATTACAAACGCTGATTCTTTAAATGCATTTAGACGAACTGCTTTAAATATCGTTAAAGATACATATGATTATGAATTCTGACCACCACTAGAATTATTGTGTGAAAATATTAAAACAGTGTAAGTACACTCGAAGTTCGCAACATTCGGCTGAAAGCTACAGAAATTGTACCAAGAAACAAAAAATAAAATAATTGTCAGGCATGACACATAATTTGATTACAACCTATTATTATTGATATTAATGTGATACTGATTAATCTGAATCGTCAGAAAAATCGACGTCACTATCATCAACATTAATAATAACAGGTTCCTTCATGGGAGCGATTATTAATCGTTCTTTTTCCCATGCAAATTTAATCACTTTATCTGTATGACCAATATAGTTTACCCATTGTTCCTTGGATACACCTTGTAGAGCCATCTCCCAGGCTTTCGTGACATCCTTCTCCTGAAAAATATACTGGTCATAAAGTCGCTTGGCCTGACTCCATGCCATTTCAATTGCATTAAATTGGCAATGGTACGGAAGGAGACGCAAAACTTCATGACCAGCATTTTGAATAAATTGGTCCACTTTGTAACTCTTTTCAGCCCGTGGTAGCTGATTTATATGCTGCCACAACTCCTGGACAGTGTCAGCTTGAGATCTATCTCTTTTTTGATCAACCATTGCTGTAGATCAGCTTTCAACCAGCTTTTGGTTGGCCATTTTTCGGTTTGCCTGGTATGGTAACTGGCATTGTCTAATATAATGATGGAGGGTTCTTCTAAATTTGGGAGCAACAATTCTATCAACCATTTCAATACTTCAAATTTATCTTCAGCACTCCAAATAATGGAGTTCTATTGGTTAGGGGACCATAATTTGTATGCGTTGGCCCACGCTAGTCTGTTTTTCTTCTGAATTTTTGCCAGTCTTCTCTTTTAACAACAACACCAATGCATTGAAAGTTGATTTAAAAGTCAAAATCGGCTTCTTAGCAACGTAAAATGTTCATCATTTGTTTTACAACTACCCTCTTATCGAAGCGAATAAACAGACTATTCTACTTAAGTTTGTTTCCATCATGTATTTTGCTATATACATACACAAATCATTTTGTAAAGAAGACAATTTCAAAATAAAAACGATTTTAAAATAGGTTTTGTTATCTTTCCATAAACAGTTAAAGAAAACAAAAATATTATATTTTAAATAAAATTTTAATTTGCCCTCAAATAAATTCACAAATATTTAATTTCTCACCTCGCAAAACCCCTCCAAGCCGAATATTGTGACAATACACCAATTATTAAATAAAATTATTCATAAAAAATTAAAACCAGATTAGACTTTTGACACTCTCTATCTTCGAAATCATCCACTTTTGGACTAAGGTAAGTTGGGTTAGATCGTCATATTTACGCATTAAGAACTTGTGGTAGCTTTTTTTCCGCACCTTTTAGAGACACCCTGTATATAATAAATTTTGACCAGCTGATGCCATGACTAAAGCTGCAACGACGGAGTTGGAATAGCAAAGCGTCACAGTGGGCGGGCGGGCAAGGACAAGCAGCATAAAAATTCCCAAAACTGCTGCCAACGGCAGGTAATTTTTACGCGCTGTCCCCCATTGCGGTGTTGGTTTTGTTTGATTGAATTGGGATTCAACTAACATACGGAACAGTGTCTTGCAGCGGACAATGTTCAACGTAGACTATTTATTTTCAAAATAGGCGTTTGCGATGCCGCAGGCCGCTCAAGAATGGTATTTTCATAGTGTTCAAATAAAATAAAGTAAATAAAAGGATCTTATATTTTTGGTTATAATCCCTAAGAGGGCATTTCATTCATGTAGGTACTCTTATATAGGATTAGTCAATGAATTTCGAGAAGTTTTTAAAACTCGTATAGTAATTTTTTTTTATTATCTTGTTGTTAATTGTTTGTTAAAGGGGCTACACTTAAATTCTTTACATTGCATTATAAATTTTCGCTATATAAAAGTATAATGAATAAAAAAAAACACATTCTTCATACAACTTTTAATACCAAGGGAGATATTTGCATATGGCCGTCTAAATATTTAGCATACACAAAGAGCAAACACACCAACAATATTGTTGTTTTAGTATACCGCAAAGCGAGAGGCTACAGTTAATTAAGGAAGAAATGAACTTTTTTACGAGTAATTTCAACCTAGATAAACATTGCACAAATATTTAGAAACCGCCGTGTTTATCCTGAAAGCTTCTATTTTTCTTTGTTTTAAGCGTGTAGGAATGCCTTTAGCAAACAGTGTTATGAAAAATGTAGTAAAATGGTTTAATGGTAAAATAGATAGTTGATTTTCAGTGGCGTAGCTACGAGGGGGGGGACAAGGGCGAATGAGTTCCCCACGCTTTCCGTTTGGCGCCCACCTGTCCTGATAATATACATGGTGGCCGGCTCTCAACGCAGAATTCCATCTATAGTCTATTTCACAAAGGTGTACGGTAATAAAATGGGAAATTCCGTCCAGTTCGGCTAAATTTCGGTGTTTGCCATAGGCGCAGGTAAATTTTGTGCATTAAATTATTTATGATAACTAACCAAAAAAAAAAAAGAAGATAATTTGATAAAGAACGAACTATTAGCTATAGCAAATTTACACAAACATAGTTTTATAAAATATGCCGTGGAAGATATAGCTGAAAAAACTAGTGTAACTGTGCTTAACACCGCCAATCCATTGCGAACTAAATCTTATAGACCTTATATGGGCGCAAGTGAAAGGATTTGTAGCAAGACACAACACGACAATCGAAATGAAAGACGTTAATCTACTGTTTGATCAAGTCATTAAAGAAGTGACACCAGAAAACTGGCGTCCATCATATCATTAAAGAATAGGAGAAAATGTGGGATCTTGATTTTTGTATTTTTGTAGTTATAAATGTGGGTTGCCATTTAACAAAAATCAAAATGGCGTCGTAACTGTTTTTGACATCTGACATATATGACAATAGCATGGGTGGCTCCGCCATAAGAAATTACATATCGTCAGAAAAAATTGAGTTTCTAATCTTAAAGCTTCTATTTTTTAATGGGGTGAGATACTTAAAACACATAATCGTACGATGCAGTTTTTGATACGGTCGTATTTCGGTAAGGGTTGGAAATAAATATCGACAACTATATATTTTTGAAATCGGACCGCGAAATACCATACACTGACGTAATTATAAATGTGGGTAGCCATTTAAAAGAATTCAAAATGGCGTCGTAACTGTCATTTTTTGACATCTGACATATATGACAATAGCATGGGTGGCTCTGTCATAAAAAATTACGTATCCTCAGAAAAAATTGAGATTTTAATCTCAAAGCTTCTGTTAATTCGATGATCACCAACTTCGAAGCCTCATATCTCCGGAACGGCTGAAAATAAATATTGACAATTATATATTTTTAATGTTGGAACAAATAGGCGAATGCAGCTGGCTTACTATAAGGTAGGGTTGCCATTTAAGAAAATCCAATATGGCGTCGTATCTGTCAAATTTGTAAACATAGATTTTTTTTGACATCAAATTTAGCTTCTTCACTAAAAGCTGTTAGGGAGTATAATGTCCCTGTACATAATGCACGCCTTTGTCACACCATTGTCAGTGTTTGTGAATGGATAACAATAGGCAAATCCCATAAATTGACCCAAACCCTGGTGATACTACCTGAACTTGATGCAAATAAAGAATTTTGCAATTAAATCAATGTCAAATTATGAAAGTGGCTTAAATATTCGTTGGGTCACTCTGTAGTCCCTTTGCATACCTAATGAGCTTTTATTACTCTATACCTTTCTGAAATATACTATAACTATCTTGTCCCATCGTGGGGACATAAACACCTCTAAAGATTTTTCAGCATTAATTTAAATTTTCTTAAAATAAAATAAAAAGTTATGTTATGAACATAACCACATATGCCTTCATAAAAACATGGAATCTTAACAAGCGAAGGATAACAACTATGTAAATGTTTTTGATCTTGATTTGAGCGTGTAAATTATATGTCTCATTTAAATACCAAAACACTTTTTATCTGCATTGCATCGTTGTTCTTGAAGAAAAGAAAAATGTTTTAATTATGAGGAGTATAAGTGAATACTTTAACAAAATAATTAGGAGTAAAAATACATTGTAATAAATTTTATTAAATATAAATAAATTAAAAATTCTGAACAGTAATGGTTTACATTGGCGCCTTAGGAATTAATAACATCTAAAAATTAAAAATTTTGTCAGCATGCCTGCTTGTATTTCTTGTTTTAAAGTCCTCTTGATTTTAAATTCAACTTGAAAAGATTACGGTTGTAAAATAACAATTCCCAAATGAAAGTATTATTTTTTTCTACTCCCACATGGATATTTTCTGTTTCCTTTACAGTTAAGTGACGAGAAAAGTAGGCTATTCAATGTTTCAACCTTTAAAAATAAAATTTTTAATTTTTAAAGAAAAATTCCACGAATTCACACAACACGGAAAGAGTATTTTTTTAGCAGGTAACAACCATATATGTAAGAATATTCAACTAAGATAACACTGTGCACAGTGGCGTATTTAGGGGAGCCTTGGAGCTCGGGTCTAAAAATCTAATTGCAACCTAATTTTTGGTCGAACGAAATCGTTAAATAATGTATTCTTGGCTTAGATTACAAAGGTCTTGTAGGAAACGTTTAGTTTTTAAACTTTTCCTTCTAAAAGTCCTATTTTAGATAGAGATTACAGTTTCAGGCGCATATCGTTTTAGTTATTGATTTTTGATGCAATTTTAAATGAAAACGAGTAAAAAGAATAATATTTTATAGTATTTTTCCAATATATACTTGTCTGTTCCGTTTTATTTTTTTTAGAGCTATTTTAAATTAACAAAAATATAACTCAAGGCAATAAAATATTTTTACAACAAACCAAAAAACAATTAATTGAAACATTTTTATGAAAGAAGTGTGATAATTTATAATTTAAAAAAATAGTGCGGGAAGAAACGAGAATGCTTTATTATGAATATACAAAACGCCAGTTAAGAAGGAGTATTTCAATTTTAAAACCTAAGCATTTGCACCAAAAATTGCTGTTAGATGCTCCTAAAATACGTGATTTCTGAAAAAATCATCAATTTTGGCGTTGTGAGCGATATTCACTTTATTTTTAATCATGAAAAACCGAGCCAGAAAAACGCTGGTTAGAGTCATACATAACTCTTATGTTAAAATTTGAGATTGACACCAATATTCATATTTTCAGAAATATGAAAAATGTTTTATTTTTTAATAAAGAGCCAGCTAGAAATATCAAAAAAAAAGTAAAAAAATTATTTACAAAAACAAATTTAATCCAACGATGCAGAGGGGGAGAGGTAATAATTTAATTTTCGAAATTTGATAGAAGTTAGGTGAATTTTAAACGAACTTTGGGCGTGGCCCCGAAAATTTTTCGCTTGCGGCGCTTTTCCGCCTTGTTCACTAGGTACAATATCATGAAATACATGTAGTCCCGACTGTTCCTCTCTCCAGAAAAAAAAAATTTCCTACTTACGCCTAGAAGCCTAGAAAATGAAAACTTAGCTTGGCTTAATGGGCCATTTTTGGCGCAAACAGCTTAAAAGTGTTTTGCTAAATTATATTTTTTTAGACCAAATGTATAACACCCCCTGAACTTTTTTCCGGGGTGCGCCCCTGTCCAGTAAATACCTACCAAGTCTGTCATGCGGGAGGTTATCCCCACATTGGATTCCGCCGAAGATTTTAAATCTTCTTCGGGTCAGTGCTTCGCAGTTATATATGCTATGTAAGGCGGTTTCGTCCTCTTCGCCGCAAAGTCTGCATTCAATGGGACCATTGTAAATTCCTATTCGACGTACCAGGTGTTTTTAAGTGGCAGTGGCCTGTCAGTGGGCCAACCACTTGTTTTAGCTAGGTACGCGTTACAGCAACATTCCAGTTGATAGCTTTTGGAGGGTTTCCCAATTGTGGCCCTCGCTTGGGTTTGACCAGGTATCCTGTTCCATCGGGGTAGGTGTAGGTGTTGTTGTTGTTGCCTGTTTTGAGATAATCCGGCTCTAGCCAATTTATCGGCATTTTCGTTGCCCGCTTTTCCCGATTGACCATAGGAGTTCTACCCTGTTGTTGTTTGATAATAGGTCTTTCAGGTTGTTTAGGCACTCCAATATGATCCTTGATTTGAGTCGATTGGAATTTAGGGCCTTGAGGGCAGCTTGACTGTCTGACAGAATGTATATCTCCTGGTCGTGGTAGCCCTTTTCGATATTTTTCTGTACACATGCTTGTATGGCACGTATTTGCTTGGTATACAGTGGCGTAGTTTCCAAGCGGAATGCTGATTTTCATTTTAGGTCTTTCGCCAAATATACCTTCGCCTACTCCGTCCAATGTTTAGTTATTTAATTGTAATATAATTTTTACAAGTTCATTTTATTACATATAATTTATTGTTGGTGTTTTTGGCACAAATAAATATCTTTATAATTAGGTATTATTAATAGTTGCTTTTTTGGAATTTTTTCAAAATTCTAAAGGTATTTTGTATAATAATTTTTTAGAAGACACTTTTGATCGGAGGAAAGTTATGAAAGGGAGACCAATTTTTTTTTAAGTCACTTTTGGTCAGGGGAAAGTTTATGTTTCTCGGAAAATATTGAACTTACGAAGTTAGGTTTAAACTTATATTTTAGAAAATGTATATTGTTCTAAAAAAGAATAAAGGAATAACTTTTCGTATAGGATGCATACTTTAGGAGATATTGAGCAAAAGCTGAAACACGTGCAAAAATTTCGTTGTTTTTTGGGCATCTTGCACCCGCCTTTTTAAACTATAAACTCGGGTTCCTATTATTGGCATAGGTCCTAAAAATGCATTAAAAAATTATAACTAATACATGCATGACTTCTTTGTAAGGTCGGTTGTATAAATTGACCGGGCTTACGTTAACTAGAGCCAACAATTAATTATGTATTTTTCAAATAAAATATCAGTCCAGAAAACGTAAATAGAAATGATTATTACTTCTAGGCCTGTTAAGTGAAATTAAAGAGGACGGTCACGCGATATTCACCTGGGGTAGACGTGTTTATGACCTAAAAACTGCCCTACGATATGATTCAGCATATACGTCATAAAGTCTATTAGGTGGTGAGTAATCTACCCTGATATAAGGTAGTGGCTTTTAAATTTAGTGTAAATTTGCTGAAAAGGTGAGTTGATAAATTTTCCAAATGCTAATGTGAGTACAAGTTTGTTAAAAAACTGGAAAGAAATAGAGTTTTAATTCTATTAAAAGTTAAAAAATATTTTATAGTTTTATTAGTCACTCATGAAATTAAAAAGATAAAAGGAATTACCATTTTTATCATTTTGATATTTAATATTGTTCTATACAATAGGCAAAATCTATCCATTTTTCATAGTTTCAATATTAACAATTATTAGAGGTGGGCAATAGGGTGGGTCAAAAAAATAATTTTTTCGAGTATTGAACTCTAATAGTACGCAAAAGTTGCATATTTGTATGGTAATTATTGAAAAAAAACTAAAAAAAATTATGCGTCACATCTTCAGGTCGCGCAAAGGGCCTAAAGTTTAAAAAAATGAGGCAAAACATCAAATTTTATATTTACGCTCAAAAAATACAGGTACATGTTTCGGCTTCTAATTGCATCCAAGAACTTTGTTTTAATTTTCTGATGACAGAAAAATTATATTTAAAAACCATGCGCTCCAAGAGTTAATAGACTGGACCAAATGTAAGCTGTCACATAAGGTAATAATTAAAATACCTTTTACGCGACTTCAAATAGTGGCGCAGGGTTTTTAATTACGCAAATGCCGCACTTTGAAGACACTCACTCTAAATTAGCACCATATTTTTTAGTTCGTTGTTTTCAAATTTTACCATATTTCACATGTCACCAATTAAAAATTAACTTGCTTCAGAAAAACACACAGCAGCGAATTGCAGCAGCCAAAATAAAGAACTGACGACTCGTAAAATGCATGACTAACATACTAACAATACAAAAAAAGGACAAAAACAATATAAAGTAAAGGGCTACGTTTTGATTACCAGGCCCGCACTTAAATTATTGACTTTTGTAACTCAGCTATTTTTAAGTTTTTTGAAAAAATTTATTTGAAAATGTTATTTATTTTAATGCCTTCTATACACAGCTAAAAAAGAAGTATCAACTTAGGAATCACCCTGTATTTTGTCCTCAGACAACTAAAACAAAATTCTTAGATGCAATTAGAAGTCAAAAAATGTACCTGTATTTTTTGAGCTTAAATATAAAATGTGATGTTTTACCTAATTTTTTCAAACTTTAGGCCCTTTGCGCGACATCTATATTATTCTGTAAGTGATTTAAAACTAAACTTATCAATTATCACATTTGGCAGTGCATTTTTTTGTTCACAGCCACAAATCCACGTATGATTATTATACATTTTCTGATTAAGAGCAAACAGTAGTCGATGAGTGAGCGCATTTCCACCACATCGTGCATATTGTACCTGTGTCTGGTGATGGTAATCAAATGTTTTTTTTATATATAAAATATTGTAAACACGAATTTCACAAGAATTCAGTATCGCGGCGTCAGTGGAGATTTTTAAGTAAATATCGAGGCATCGTTTGTAAGTTTAATGGAAAATAATAAATGAACATAAATAGATGCAATATTGCTATTTTTATGTTCTGCATGTCGGATGATATAATTAGAATCTATATAGGTAATTGAAACTTTAAATTTTCATTTTTTTTTTAAATTAGGTATCATCCGGCAAACTAGAAGTTCTTGTGAACCCCTTAGTAAAATTTTTATAATAAATTTTCAATTGGATAAGTCAGGAAACGATGCCGCGTTTTACGCTGGTATGGAATGTTCTTAAATGTTCTATCACAAGGTCGTGTCTTGCAGGACACAGATTACACTATATTTCAATTTGGATTAGATCGTCCAAATCTTTTTATTACGAATTTATCGGCGAAACATTGACTACAGAGTGGCTTTGATAGTACCTATACTTTGATCGGAATTTATGTTGATTAAATTTAAAACCTTCAAAGGTTCAAAATGTACACAAACAAATGTTGCAAAGGCGATCGCACTTACTAAAGTAGCAAAACCTAGACGAAACGAATGATTTTTGTCAAATATTCAACAAAGCGTTCAATTTGTGTTTTTTATATTTATTTGTTGTATTTTTCAAACTCTCGCAAACCATCAAACTTACGGTAAAGTCGCTACTATCTTTCACAAAATTCTCATAAAGAATAAAAAATTAAGCACAATAAAAATATACCTCGGTCCAATGGCTTATTTAGGGGGGGGGGGGGGGGTGGACTGCCAAGCTGCAGCCCCCCCCCCTCCTTATGTTCAAATTTTGGATTGTCACCAATATTTATATTTTTCACAAATATAAAAAATGTTTTTTTTTTTAAAAAAGAGCCAGCTAGGAAAAAAAATAATCCAACCATGCAGAGGGGGAGAGGTTAGAGTTGCCAGACGTCCCTTATTTTCCGGGATTGTTCCGTTTTCAAGGTTTTAACGGGACGCCATTTGTCTCACTTGACACGAAAATTTTAAACTTTATGTCCACTCCCAATTTATCTCACAATAATTGCTATATTTTAACAATCCAACTACAACAAAAAAAAAAAGATAAAACTTCTTTTAAACGTCCGTTTGCGTAAAAAGGTATAGTATTGGTATCTTTGCACCTTTAATTCTGTTTTTTACACGCAGTGTGGCAGATATTTGCCCTTGTTGTCATTTAGGCTGTCGGTCGTCGCTGGAAATATTAGCTCCGAATTGGTTTGGAAAATTGCCATATATGTATATTAGATTTTCGAGGAGCATTATTTAGTTTTATCGGTTGACAGTTAATTTTTATGATTCTGTTTAAATATTTCTCTAAAAACCTTTTTCGCTTAGATTTCTGTCGGTCAGTCTGTAATGCGGAAATATTTCCTAAATATAGTTACGAAAATAAAATTTGGCATCCATTATTAAAATGAAGATTTTAAAAGGTTACATTTTAAACGTCAATATTTCCAAAACAACTAAATTTAGACATATCATAATATGTACAAAAAAGCGTGGAATTCAACAGGGAATAAGAAAAGAATATAATACCCATATATAGGATGTTTGATATGTCCTGACAATTTGGAAGACCCTGTATGATTAAAATAGTTTTAATGTTTGTTCCCTATTATTACAAATTGTGCCATCTAACAATTGTATAAGGAACTATCATTTACTAATGGTTATGACAATTAAGAGTACTTACCTTCCTCTGCCAAACAAGCTTAAGTTTACTAAAATCGGATAAGTCTTTTAGAAGTTACGGTGGCTTCCCCCACTATTATCAAGGTCGGTACGCCAATGAGCCTTCAACCAAAATGATTTAGAATTGTCCATTCTTTCTAATGATGTTACCAAATGTATACCTTAATGTGGGAACGTCCCAAGAAATTAAGAATTTTAAAATATTTTATTTTTAATTTTGCCCTCTTCCGGAACTTAAAAACTATTTTCAGAATTTCTCATAGCCCCTATAAGTACGAATTTTCTATGCCCAGTAGTTTCCGAGATATGGCCGGTGGCCAACCTTAATGAGACACCCTGTATTATATATTAATTATTTAGAATTCACTCAGGGATAAAATTATATACTCACCATATTGTCAGGAAACATTTTTCAAAATTTTTGCAACCATCTTATTTTCTGCAGCCGTTGATTTGATTCAGCAGTGAGAAATACATTTTTTGAGAGCAATACGTCTCTTATCAATATTCTGATGAATAAAATTAAATTTCAGGAGTATTTTTACAGTGTAGGGTTTCTCTGAATCTTTAGGAAACTAAACACGAAGAATATTAAGAGAGATGGTTAGAAAATAAAAATAAATTGGCCAAGGCTCACATTCTTAGGTGTTCTGTTCCTCAAAAAAACTTAAGCGAAGAAGTCAAATATTATGTTAGCTCTCAAAAAGTGACATAACTACATCAATATATTATAATTCGTGGCCCTATTCTTTTTTACAGATATTGTATACTACTATTTATTATTATTATTAACATAATGAAAAATTTTGTTTTATAAAAATTGTTGGAAATGACCACCTTCACTTAAGGCATGCTTCCGCCCGTCTAATTTAATTTAATTATTTTAATTAAGAACGGTATACCTGAGAAGAAAAACGCAAGAGACCATTTTTATGCAGAATTGACCAGGCTAATCAGAAATAATATCCACATGGAAAAATATCAGTGGCGTCCCACTTTTTTTCTAAAAAAATATATAATCGCATCTTCATTTAAAGTTTTAAAAATTATTCTATCGGCGATAACGCTGAAACGAACGGAGAGATCGAGCTGCGGTTTTAATATTTTTTCTAGAAAATTTCATCTGCTATTCGATTATGGTATCATAATTATACCGTAGTGTGTTTTGGAGTAATATCAAAAAATGTGTTGTTATTACAAATTACGCCCTCTAGCATTTTTTTGAGAACTATTATGGACAACTAAATACGATTGGTGAAAGTGCATACATTTCTCTTCCAAACAGTCTTTAGTTTGCTAAAATCGGATTAGTCGTTTATAAGTTACAGCGATTTAAATGATTACACTTTCAACTTATTAAAGTCGGTATGCCAATGAGCATAAGACCAAAATGATGCATAATTGTCCAAGCTTTTTAGTAGTGTTAACAAAGATATACCTTAATGGGGAATTTTCGGAGAAATGTAAAATTTTAACATTTACTTTTCAATTACGCCCTCTTGCGGCAAAATCAGGAACTTAAAAATCATTTCCAGGATTTTCGCATGGCCACTTTAGTTCAAGGGCGGATCCAGGGGGGGGGCACTAGGGGCAAGTGCCCCCCCCGAGCGCCCTAAGAACCGAAGAAATACAGAAGAAATATACACTATACACTGATCGATTGCATTCATGGATTCGCCGATGCGCCGAAATACCTCCCTACAACATAAATAGTGCACATCCCTACTTCCGATCTCGAATCAAATTCACGCGTGCCGACGGTGCCGCACTCCCGTATCTAATATTTAATATTATTCTTCTACGCCGTATTCGCAGCGTCCACCATTACAGCTGCGCAGTACACGACGACTAGCCGAGTTTTGCGAGCTATATAAGTCTTTTTGATTTCTAGTTAGTATAACAAAGAGTTTTACTGTGTTTTGCGTTAAGAACCAAGCAACTATGGTAAGTAAAGTAAGAAAATGGAGGCATATTTATAAAACGAATTTAATAATTAAATATAAAATATATAGGTACGTCGTATTTGCAAATATTAATGTAGGTATTATACCTAAAGAAACTGGGAACATAGACTAGAGTTTGTTGTTTGAGTTTGTTTGGTTGTATTATGTGTGTGTATTGTGTTATTATTGTATTACTTTTTGCATCCACAAAAATAAACACATAAACTTATTAATATAATTTTTTGTGGTCGACCTTCTAACCCTCAATAATATAAAATTTAAACTTTATGTATCAACCTAATAATAATAAACACATCGAAAGGTAAGTTTTTGACAACTAAAATTTCAATTTTGTCGGGGGCAAACACATGAGATCCTGACCCCTCCCCCAATGGAGCATGAGAAAGGTGAATTCATTCTTGACATTTGGGCGTGGTCCAAAAAAAAATCGCCTGCGGCGCTATTTTTGCGCCTTCGGCGCTATTTACCCTGCACGTTATCTAACCTCTTGTATAATTCAACTAAATAGTGCCCCCCCCGAAACTTCTCCCTGGATCCGCCCTTGCTTTAGTTATAATTTTTTTTTCCTGTAGTTTCCGAGATATGGCCGCTCGTCGACCTTACTGAATCACCCTGTATATTATATTGTTATGGCCCAAGATAACTATGCTATAGTAAAATATGTCAGATGTCAAAAAGGGACATATAAGTACGACGGGATTTTTTATTTTTGTAAATTGCAACTCACATTCATAACTTCATCATAAACCAGTATAGTGCATTTCGCGCAGGCGCGGATTCAGGGGGAGGCGACGGCAAACCTCCCCCCTAAGACTTACAAATTGGGTGTTTTGTTTACTTTGAGCATTGACATTTGTAAGGCGTATGAAGGGGCAGTATTTTTTTAGAAGTCAGTTTCAGAGTAGGAAGATTTATAAAGTCGGGATAGGTATGTTCTTTTTTTTGGAATAACTTTTTTTTTAGTTAGAATTTTTGATGGTCTCTTCTATATAATTATGTATTTTGACCATGGTCGAATTTTACTCATGGGCGTTTGGATGCTATGATGGAACTATTGTGAATAACACATAATCAAACTAACAAAAAATTTAATTTTACAAAAAAGAAAGTTGTTAAACGCCAAAACGAATCCTACCCTGATTGATGTTTGGAATCGCTGGCATTAATGGTTTTCCCAGAGTTTTTTGTAAAGATGAAAAAGATGAAGAGGACTATATCTATATTTTATTAATATACCAAACTTAAAATAAATTAGTGAACTGAGTTTACTTTTTAGCCCAAAATAATACCGCCCTTAAAATATTTACAATTCGCCCGAGAGCCACTAGAAACGCCACCGTTTGTCCCGGCGATCTTATTATTCTGAAAAATTAAATCGACGGTTTAGGGTCTCGTTGCGGTACGTAGGACCCAGAATATGAATCACAATCTTACTGCCATAGAACGAAAAGTAGGGAAATTGTCTCGTAGGAAGGGCTCTCTAACAGCAGCCATTGGGTTAAGGGGTATTATTTATTATTTATGTGGGCTTTTGACCCTGAGTAAGGGCTAATAAAGCAAACAGGTCGAAACATGACCGTTGACCAGGATCCTGGTTATGTCGCAAACTATTTATTTGTCCATTTGTAGTACCACTAATTTTAACCTTGTATCGTTATGTTTTTCTTTTGTGCGACTGAACCGCGCTTCCCCTGCCACCTACTTAAAATACGAAAAAAATTTGTTTGTTCATTATGTTTACTTCATCGGAAATATTTTATGTAAAATAACTTGCTTAGAACACCTTAAGGCAGTGGCGGCTCGTAATAGTCGATACAGGTGTGGCCAAAATATCAAGTCAAAAATCTTTAATGAGAATACAGGGTGTTACAAATTCGATGCATAAACATTGCTACCTCGGTAACTATAGGAGATATAAATTTGGTTAAATAAAGGCAAAGTTGCATATTTTAATGCTGATTTATTTGTTAATTTTTTTTTATTCCGATTACCGGGGCATCCGAAAAAAAAACAAAAAAAAAAATTTTTGTTTTCTTTACAACAAAATATTGATTATTTTGAAAAACCAAGAGCACTGACTAAAGACAATTTTTTATGCTTTTCAAGAAAATAATTTTATGTTACAGATACAACGGTCGTTTCTTAGATATCAAGTTAACTTTTTTAAATACGGTCCTGAATTTTAAAAAAAATTTTGAGTAGCTTGTGACCTCTTAAAATTATTATCTTAAAAAGTGCCTTAAGAAAGTTCTCTTGGTTTTTTAAAATAACCAGTATTTATTTTGTCACAAAAAGATAAAAACAAGTTTTTCGTTTCTTTTTTCGGATATCTCCGAAAGTCACCGAAATTTGATGAAATTTCTTCTTAACAAATCGTTCAGCATTAAAATATGCAACTTTGCCTCCATGTAACAAACTCTCTATCTCTTATAGTTATCGAGATATAGCAATGCTAATGAATCGAATTTGTAAACCCCCTTATAAAAAAAAATCTAAAAAACGTACCGACTAATTAAATGGAGCATTTAATAATGTATTTCAGTTAGAAGTTGTAAAAAAAATGTTCACAAATCACTCAAATTTTCTTATAAGAAAACTCCATAAGTCTTTGTTTTTTATTTTAAAGTGATTCAATCACTTCTGTTCTTGAAGTTATCAATATTGTTTACAAAATGTTTTTCGACAGACAACATACCTAAAGCGCTAAGTATTTCCTCTTTTATTTTATTCATTTTAAAACTGTTAAACCTAATCCCGGAAACAGGAATATAATCCCCTGACGGACTGACGTAAACCTAACTTACAACATGCTAAACAGTTAAAACTGTTAAAAAATATTTAAAAATCAATATCTCGACAGGCAAAACCGTTTTAAAAATAGCTGACACCTCGTATCTGATAGCGGTATCAAAGCCGAAAGCATAACTAGTAGTGCCCCAACCCGATTGGGACTCTTCACTCTCGATAAAGTAAAGCATCCAGGCCAAACAAGTCCGATTTCCTTACGCGTCAGTAAGAGAGGGCGATATATTCATTGTGGTGTTATTATCTCTCTCGTACGCAATTAATATCGAGCCAAATATAGAGTTGGCCGGAGCAGCGTAGCGGTAAGGAATTTTCGCGGCATCACCCATACCAGGAAGTTTTTGCATAGTTAGGGGTTATCAGATGTCGACGTCTTAAATTATAAATTATTTACATTTACAAAAAGAATGAATCATGGGGAACAAATTATTAATAATTATGAGTATGAAATAAAAAGCTTCAATGTTTCAAACGATATAAACGTTCATTTTTAGGAGATGTTGGAATAAATATTAGGAAATTGTGAGTTACACTCTCATAGAGCATTTAATTGAAGTATATTGATGATGAATGTGAATATACATCACCACTGAAGTTGCTGTTCCATTCCAATATCGTTATCACCTAACGTTTCTCATTTCGTCACTTTAAAATACCCTTTATCTATAATCCCATCTGTATCTATAAAACTTGATAGTATGTTTTTCTCTCCTACTTCTATGGAAGTTTTTTATCACTTTTCTTTAATAAATTAACTTCCTCAAAAGCTCTATGAGGGTATCACTCACAATTTCCTTTTTTTTTCCAACATAAGCTTTTATTAGTATAGTAGAAGTATACTTCTCCTGAAGATGAACGTTTATACGTTCGAAACATGTAGAGTACAATAAAAAAAAGGTTTCTTATTAAATATATCTTAGTGAAGGTTGACTTAGAGTATTATTTCTCCCCATTTACTTTGTTAATTCACTTCAAGTATGAACTACTTATTCAAAATAAAAATAGATTTGTTTGTCTACTCAAATATTTTATAGTCTATTTATTTCCAATTGGCAGGAAATTGAAACGTATTTGTTTTAATTTGACCACTCGAAGTGAACAGGGTCTTATTGTATCTTGTTTAAAATTGTGCAGCCGTATAGCATCATAAGCTTCTAAATACCACCCTGTTTAGGTCAAGTGTTCTTGTTCTATATTTTTGTTGGATCTCGAAAACGAACTATTAGAGGGAGTAGAGTAAAAATATAAAAATGAATATGTATGGCAATACATAAACATACTAATATACTAATCCCAAATGTAAAACTGCATTTTCTACATTTAACGATATAAAAACAAACATATTATTACATAAGTCCTACAACACGCATTACATCGTGGAGGTCACAACAGCAACTGCAGGAAGTTCATAATTTGGACTGTCGTTTTCAATGATCAAGTGCGCCGCAGTTCGCAGGACCACTCTATACGTAATACGTGACTTTACGTACTCGGATCCCAATTAGACTTTGTTAGGGATTCAATGACCTCCTGCTCTTATTTGAGACCGCTAAAATAACTTTAATTTAGCAGGAGATAAAATCACTTCAGGGCTAGATTATAGTTAATTTAGAGAGAATGAAATTGAGAACAAGTGATTTTTTATAGTATTAAGAATTGCTAAAACTAAAGCACATTTTAGGAAACCAGTATTTATAGAGATACCTGATACGGATACATCCTACTTTATATTCTCTCTTTCTTATTTTCTTCTTTTTAGCGCATTTAAATAAAAGCTTTCTTTCAAGTTTTTTAATTTACTATATCAGACAGCAGTGGCGTGCAGTGATGTTTTAATTAGGGTAGTGTAGGGTAAAAATAAGGACATTATGGTAGAATTACCAAATCCATTATTTTACCTTTATTATTAAATAACAACTTGTTTAATATTATTGTTATAAGTTACTGCTTAACATTGAACACCATAACAAGGTTAAGTCAGGGGTAATAGTCATTGTCAGACGTGATGTGGTAATCACTCTTAATACTTATAACAATAATATTTCCTTCTAAACCAAAGGTTATTATCGTAGTTTAAGGTTAGTACGTAGTATCAATAAGACTGACTGTAATATAGTAGGTTAGATTCTAAAGATTCTATAACACTCTATAAGTTAGATAAGGTTCATTACAGGCCCGTAGCCAGAAGGGGGGCTTAGCCCCCCCTGGCCTTACTTGTTGCCCCCCCTGGCCTTTCTTGTCCACCCACTGAAATATTGTCATTCTTTAAAAATTTCATTTATTTAATGAATTATTTTTTGTCTCAAAAATTAATACCTTAATTTACTATTATATTATTTTTAACTTACTGTAATTATAATCAAATATCCTGTTAGTTTTTTTAATAGAAGAAACAGCTAGCGCTAGCGTTTACGTGAAATAAGCCTCAATATTATTTATTCAATTCTCGTCATATAAATGCCGCCTCTTTGTCCACCGGTACCGTGCAATTTATTTGGTTGGAATTCTTTATTCGTGCAGAAAGCAGAAAAGATTTAAACCCTTTTGCAAAGTAATGAAGTAATTTAATGTTTTACTAGTCAAAGTTTCAGTTAGTTGTGTTATGTTGCAGAATTTCTGAAAGCTATATTTAATACACTAAGTGCAAAGAAAGGTAAATACCCATAAGTTGTAATTTTAATTTAATAATTTTTTGCATGTAAATGTATACAATATATATTTGTTTAGTTTGAAAAGAATTAAATTACCCACACAACAAAATTACATGTCAGAAATCCGTAAGTAGGTATGTTGGCGTTATATATTTTTAACATTATAAAAATGCATATGTCTGAGTATCTTAACTTTTAGCCCCCCCTAAAAATATCTGTGCCCCCCTTAAAATACAACTCTGGCTACGGGCCTGGTTCATTATAGCTCTGATATAATGTAACTACTAGTAACAAATATACCCTTTTAATACCTAACCAGTAAAACAAGTATTTTACTTCTTCGAACCAAGTAGTTATACCTTACAGCTTACAGCAGGCAAAAATTTCATTTAAGACAAAAATTTACCTTCAGTAGCATTCAAGCATCTAAATTTCAAATTTTGTCACAAAATGTATTGTTTTTGAGTTTGTGGAAAGAACACGTGTAGAAAAAAAATAAAACGACATTATTTGTAAATGAATTCAACACGGCGGTATTTACGTGAAAATTATTTTAAAACATCGTCATAAATATTTATTTTGCGTTTTAAATTCTGCAAAAAGTCGCTCCTCCAGAGAGATTATTGTTAATAAGCGTATCTCACCCTGTGTGTTTTGTAAATGGTATGCATTCATTTTAATCCAGAAAAGGATCGTTCTGTTGATGCGCTACTAGCCGGAATAGTAACAATTAACGACTTCATAAGTATTGTTTTCTCGAAACCCGACGGCGCGAAGTTTAGCAAAAGGCCGAAAACACTAATTATAAATTAAAAATCAATCATCCACCTGATTGAACCAATGTTGCCAAAAACGAGGTCAAATATTATGTGATACAGGGTGTTATGGAATTGCCCAAGTTATATTTGAATGGGTGAATCCTTGGGTGTCCTAGAAAAACACTCCATGGTTTTTTTTTTAATCGACCATCTAAAAAGTAGGGTAAGAACCCCTAAAATCAGCCCGACGCCAATGAAGAATAGCCATGAACTTCTCAATGTAATAGAGTGAGAGATACGGGGAGAAGCATAGCCTCGCAAGGGAGAGAGATGGGTGTCACAACGTTGCCAAATATTACACTTTGTCAGGTGTTCAATAAAGAAAACAAAACCTATATTTTTTAGGCCAACTTACAGCATCAGCTGTTTGTGTTTAGTAAACAAGAATTAATTTTTAACCAGTTCACTTTTTAACTAAATAAAAATAATAAAATAAAGAAAATAAATAATTAATCAATCATTAGTTTTCGTCAGCTGCCTTGGTATTTTGTTAATTTTGCCTAACATAAAGTAAACAGGTCCACAAACTTTAGGTTAAAACTTTAAAGATCGTAAGAATACTACTTGTCATAACTTTACTAGCAAATCGACACTATCGAAGTACACTATACTACATACTGTACTACACAATCTGTCTTGACAGTTTATTCAAATAACCTTTTTGTCGACTGCAACGTGCACCCTTCCTAGCATTTTTATGATTTTTATTCTATCATAGTGTATTCCTGCGCATTCACCAAAACTAATCAATCAAATATTAAAAACTATTATTTTAGTAAAGAGAAAATTATTATTCGCGCAGATTAACAAAGGTAATATTCTTCATTCTATCATTCAAAGGTAAAATGTGTTTCGCGCCTACTAAACAATTTCACAAACTTAAAACAAAAAACAACATTAAACGGTTTTGCGACGAATATTAATTTAAATTTGGCGCCATTTAAGTAGTTAATTGTAATGACAGTTCCGTCTGACACATGAACTCCACACGATGTGATTCACACAAAACAGTCCAGTGTTTCGGAGCGGCGCAACGTTTCGTTTTAATAACAAACTGTGAGATTTTAGTGAGGAAAAATAGAAATATGAAGAAAAACAAGTGTTTGCACAAGGACTCCAAAAGAAGTGACTAATAAATCAAAGAATTTTGCTTAAATAAAATAAAGTGTTGTTTTCGTTGTGAAATACTGGTTAATTTTCAAAGTGTGAATAGCAGATTGGATTTAAAAGAATTTGTTTATTTTATTATCGTTTTTATGCCAGTTTTTAAGGATTCTTGCTGAGGTATGTTTAATTTTAATTTCCAAAAAGTATGAATATAACCTAATAACATAGGGTCAGTGAACTCTTATTTAGTAGGTCACTGTCATGCAACATTGTAAAATCACTGACCTTCCTATTTTAGTTTGACAGTTCAAAATCAAAACAAACGCACGTGGGTAGGGCAGTGCAGGCGTCTTAGATCAAAAACACAAAAGGTGAATTTTCTCACTTATTAAAGCAAACCGACATTTATAAATATTTTTTCTTCGAAGGTTATCATATCAAGATTTACAGGTTTAAATATTATCAGGCAAATACATAACACCCTGTATATTATAGGGTTACTGATTATTAAATACTATGAACCAATCAGCAAAAATATTTTAATTGTCACAAAAGTGCTTATTTTACAATACCTTATCCATTATCCCTTAAAAATATCCTAACTAAACTAATTAATAATAAAACTTATAGAGGCGTGTTTCATATTTTATATTAAGAAAGCGAAGTATTCCCAAACTACGGTAAAACTTGAAGATTGGCATAAATACACACACCAAACGTGGGCTTTCTTATCGCGGGCCGATAGATAAAGGAAGGTCAAAGGTTGCGACGGGTTTATTTTTTACATCTCTTTCTACCCTACTGCCTATCGGCTCTATCGCTTGCTTGATAAACTCGTACAAAAGCACTGCTTTTGCTCTTGTACAAGACGCGTACATGTACAGCGAGATCTTTGCTTTTAGAAAGGTCTTACGGAATGTTTATACAGGGATCTAGTTTACGATATAAATAAGCAAAGAATGCGTTTGTGGAAATGATATAAGTAAGATAAATTTTTCAGTCCTATATTATTATTTATTACTTTATTAATGTAGAGATAAAATGCCAAAGTTGGATTACACGGATAAAAACTAATACTTATAATATAAAAAAAATGTTTCTATTTGTTTTATTGTTCCCAGGGTAGCCACGGTATACAGCTCAGTGGTAGAGCTGTCGCATTCGGCCGCAGGTGACCCAGGCTCGATCCCCGGGACGGGTGTACGCTTAATAAAAAAAAGTATACCCAACATTTTAGAGGTAAGAATGCAGTATGACACTGGTTGACTCCTGAATACGACCCATTGAGGGCGGATAATCCTGCCTTTAGGGGACTGACGGATATATTAGTGCATACGCGTGGTTCGGATCCATCCCATGTGAAAAACTCTAGGTCCCGTCTGGCTGACATTACCCCGACGTCAAGCAAAAGGGATACAATAAGCCATTTGGCTTCAGTATACTGACAACAGGTTAACCCTCCTTAAACCAACCAACCAACCAGAATAGGCAATGCTTTTTTGCCTATATTATAAGCACGCCACTGTCAGACAGCTATTATTGTGTAGTTGATGTTGGCTAAAGTTAAGTGGACGCCGTAGCTACCCGCTTTAACAGATTTCATGCTGATACCTTCACGAAAGCCAGCGGCCGGCTGACGTGGAAAGGCATCGCGGATGGCCGGCAATTTACGGGAGCCAGTGGCGTAACTACCAATAATTTATTACCAACTTCTAAAAAGAAAGATTACTCAAATCGATTGGCATTCTTGATTATCTATTTATGGTAACGTACAAACGTTTGCTGCGAGTGAAAAATTGAATAAATGGCTGACGGATAAATAATTTCTTCTAAAAAAATATATATTTGGCATCATAATTGTCGCTTCTAATTGGTAAAAATTAAATGGTAAGTTATAGTGGTTTCATAGGATTTTATGTCAATTTGAGAACTTTTGGAATTAAACACCTTTGATTCCTCATTGCCTTGAAAAATATAGGAAATATGTAATCGAGAAATTATTTTATTTGTTTTTACCCTCGCAGCTAAATATATATAAATAAAATGGAACAACTTTAAAAAGTTGTCTACAAATAATTAAATAAAAAATTAATATAACTAACAGATAAGTACCTACTCCTGGAAAAGTCGATGCTTTAAAAAAAAGTGTAAAACTATGCAAAAATAGTTAGAAATTCGCGATATGCACAAAATGGGGTTTATCAATAAATTTTCATTTTGACCCTATCGTATAGAGAACGGAAAAATAAAATTTTCTACCCTACAGTTTTAAAAATATTTAATTATTTACGGAGAAAATAATTAAACAAAGTGCGCTATCTAATAAAAACACGCAGAAGAAAGTACAAACGTCACAACAAAACCGGCAAATGGGCAACTCGGGACAGCCTTCATTCAGATAACAAATAAGAAATCTTCAATGTTTCACGTTCTGACATGTTGTGAAATTGTAAACTACATGCTATATATATTCTTACTTACTTGAATTCCTCTTATAGTTGCCTACATATCCCCAAAATTTTAATGAAATCGTTTCAGTATTATAGGCGAAAAAAAAAACTAAAAAAAATCCGTTTTGCACCACTGGTTTTAAAAATTAATAAAAAATAAAAATAATGCCTCGTTAATAAAATTGTACAAAGGTACTTAATAAATAAGGTCAAACAGTCTCGTTAACCAAGTTTTATTAATACGAATTGTACAGGGTGTCCAAAGTTTAGTCTCAAACTTTGCAAACTTTAAATCAATATATTTTTCTTATTTCAAATTGTAACCCCTGTATATTGTCATTCGATGCAGAATTAAAAATTAAACATTTGTTCTAATTACAACCCTATCGCAATTTCCAAAGCATCAAAACTTATTTGCAGAAAACTCCTTTTATCAACTATTCCACCAGTCATTATCATAAATAAATATCGAAGGTGACTTTGAAAAACAATTTATTGGAATTAACGTTTACTAAGGTGACAAAAAATAATTATTTTCGCATGCTTCTAATATGAAAATCATATCTACGCGCTCTTCTTGGTTGTATTCCATCATAAAAAATAATATAGATTAAATAATCTAACAATATTTGAAACTAAAGGCAAAATGGGCTTTTATCGTTTTAATAAACTTTTATACCAATAAATTGTTTTTCAAAGCCACCTTCCATATTTATTTATAATAATGACTGGTGGAATAGTTGATAAAATGAGTTTTTTGCAAATAAGTCTTGATGCCTCAGAAATTGCGATAGGGTTGTAATTAAAACAAATATTTGATTTTTAATTCTGCATCAAATGACATAATAATATACAGGGGTTCCAATTTGAAATAAGAAAAATAAATTGATTTAAAGTTTGCAAAGTTTGACACTAAATTTTGGACACCCTGTACAATTCGTATTAATAAAACTTGGTTAACGAGTCTGTTCGACCTTATTTATTAAGTGCCTATGTATTATTTTATTAACGAGGCATTATTTTTATTTTTTATTAATTTTTAAAACCAGTGGTGCAAAACTAATATTTAATAGTTTTTTTTTTCGTCTATAATACTGAACCGATTTTATTAAAATTTTAGGGAATGAAGGCTTTTTAAATTAAATTTATATAATTAAAAATTTTTATGACATGTAATTTAAAAAAATAGATCCTAATGACGTCACACTTTTTTGGAACACCCTGTATAAATAAAAATATTATCCTGAAATGCGCCCTGGAATACAGGAAAGTCTGCAAAATATTAAAATCCTAACTTAACTAATAAGTGAGCTATAGAAGACGGGAGGTGAGACGCAGGACCCTGTATACTATAATGACAGATAATAAAATCATAAAAAAAAACAAATGAAAAAAAAATGTTGTCGCCAAAATGTAGATCATACAAAATCTCAATCGACGTGTTTTTCCATTTAAAAAAAATATATTTTCCTAATCTAGCGAATTTGTTCCGGTTATAATCCTCACTCTGTACAACAAACCCGTACAACATAATTTCAACAGAAAATCAAATCCGCCCTCATAAACAATAAACTGGTTCGCACGACGAAATAAATATAATTCTTTTACTCTAATAATAGAATATTAAAGTCCAATCGTCCACATAAAGAGACATAAATAACTATGAGTCAATTATCTATACAATTCATTTGGTGCATTGTACAGATTCTTGGTATCACCGACCGGCAAGGCAAGGCGGTTTGCGTCTCCATAAGTTCGCCACTGATATTGTAAGAAAGAGAGCATCGGTGGGCGACTGCGATGGATTATAAATAAGCTAAGAAATAGACTAAAAATCGAATTTTCGTTTAAAAAAAAAACAGTAATCGTTTTAAAAAAAATGTTTTTATAAAAGTTGTCTAAAATTATTTACAGAATATTGGAAAGTCCATATGGTGTTGCTAAATTAAAAAATAAATGATTTAAATATACATAATACATATATGACAAACCAAAAGGACTTTCCAATATTCTTTGCTAAATTTCAAAAAACTTTTATATACAACATTTTTTTCTTAATCGATTAATAAACCCTTGAAAAGAAAACTCGTTTTAGAGGTGTACGGAGTCCTCTTAAGACTATTTAGCAATGTAGCACGTACCGTATATTAGGATTTAGATCGATATTATTTTTCGATTGGCTGGGAGTGCATTTAGTCTCTTTATATAGTATATAGCCCATAAAGAAACATCAGTTCCATATCTCCCTGTAAATAGAAAATATTATGTGATTCCAAAAACATTTAATTTTGAAGAGTTATACTTTTTTAAAGTATTACTAGACCTTTTTTAACTAAAAATAAAATTTAAAAAATTTAAACTTAAATTCAAATTAATGCATGCGCTATAGTTAAAGTTGCTCTCGAAGTTCATTATGTGGTTAAAACGTTTTAAATACATTAACAGTACGTATTTTTTATTATTTACATAAAAAGTCTTTAGGAAATAATAATTTTACGAAGAAAAAAGAGTCCGCGAACCTTAGCAGACGAAAACTTCGTAACGATGTTATGTATTTGTTATGCGTGATTGTGTTATGTAGATGTTGTATAGGGATTGTTATAAAGGCTGTTCACGTTTTGAACGGATTACGAGACATCGGTAAAATTCTTAAAATTTAAATTTACTATATGCGGCGGAAATAGAGTTAGTTTGAAAATATTTAAAACAAAAACCTCAAAACTTTGATGCATTAATGAATTTAGACTAGGACTAGACACAAGCAAGTTCAAACTTAATGAAATACAGTGTACGTGGATATTAAGCATGGGATGGCGCAGATCTAGGTAGATACGCAAAATTTGGTGCCTGCGGATGTTTTTCTAATTTTTGAGGAAATGTCTAAAATGCATGACTTACAACTTTATATCGAAAACATACCTAGGAAAATTGGCCACGATATGACTCACGTTTCTTTATTTTTTCAGAGCATATAATATTTCTAAATTATTCTCCAAAGTTACTGTTGTTTGCTGCGATACCTTCGCGGATAAATCAACGAGATTTCAGTCTGTTTTCAGTTACACAGCGGGTGAAATAGAGCCGTCCGAGATCGCTGATTTTACGCATTCGTCAGAAAGGAACGGCCGCAGAGAATTCGGTACCGAACCACAACCGAACGAATTACATGATGGCGCGTGGATTAGTAGGTTACGAAACAATAAACATGATGAAATAAAATTGTCATTTTATTTTTGAAAAGAGGGGACGCGGCCTCAAGGAGGAGCCTACTGTTGAAAGTTGTAACTTAGGTTAATATATAGTTTCCTTTGGAAAGAATGTCAATTTTGACTGGACGCCACGTAACTATATTTACATGCGTCATTCTTTATTCTTGGAGATCAATCAACAACTTACGACAAAATCCAATTTTCCTTAAACCGACATAAAAACGATACTGATGCCTATTTTTTTTGACACCGTATTTAAATTCTAAATCGAAATTATTGCATATTTATCATATAAACTTGTGAAATAAATGTAGCCAATGAGTTTCAAATATCTATTTTGGGCCAAAAAGCCTCGAGCAAGTTTTGTGTTTGTTATGCATGATCTGTCTGGTTGGGATGTCGCGTTAGGTCTCTTCCAAAATTGAGTCACGTTTTGTATGAATTACAAGAGTAAATTTTGGGCAACATCCTAAAACTTTAAATACGTCCAAACAGTATCATACCCGTTAATTTATTTATTTAAGACTTTATTGTTGTAAAAAATTTCTTGAAAAATGTAAATGACTAAATATATGTATTATACTATAAAATATTAAAAATTCCTAATAAGTACTTCTGAAGATGTCAATAATTAAAAATAGTAATTTAGTTTTTTTATGGCTTTATTTACTTACAAAACGAGTTTTACATTAAATGTAAATTAAAATTTCTCTCTTTCTATTAAATGTACATTTCTTTGAATTGATAAGTTTTCATTGTCGCTTTTTTTTCCTATAGAGTTGGTGGATCGAGATTTTGAGTCCAACATTTTTTAAGTAAGGAAATTATAACACATAGTCTGCTCCACTAGTTTATTAGGATTACTTTTTTCAGAAAAGCCCCAATATTAAGCCGTACATGTTTCGAAGGTAAAAACCTTCATCATCAGCGGAATATTACTAATATATTACATGAAGAGAGACTCTCGACATTGCATGTTTTGTACTGAGGAACAGAAAAGGAAAGAAAAGTTGTGAATTTATTTATATAATGTAATTAAAATTAAAATTTTAAAATAAGAGATTAGAAAGGTTTTAGAATATAACTTTTGGAAACATTTTGAATTTAATTTTAGAATTCATAGTTAAGTGGCATTTTGTGCTCTGACCACCATCGGTTAGCATGTTTTTTGAATTTTATGATGACTTGAAGATTTAATTGAAAATCAGAAGTAGGCATACTTAAGGCACTCTTAGTAAAGCAGGACTTAAATCATTTTATTAATTGGTGTAAATCAAATAAATTATTCTTTAATATTTCTAAATGTAAACATATCCAGTTTGGCAAACTTAGGGAGTTAGTGTAGTTTCGGAGTATTTTATAGATGACGTCAGGGTTGAGCAAACTCAACTCATTAAAGATCTGGGTATTTTGTTTGATAGCAAATTAAGCTTTTCACAGCATATACATACAGGCTATTTGCAGTAGGGCCCTGAGAATGTTGGGTTTCTTGAAGCGTATCATCTCTAACTTTACTAATATTATTGCAATAAAAACTTTATATATATTATATCTCTTGTACGGTCACACCTTGAGTGTTTCACTGTCATTTGGAATTCCTACTATCATATCCATAGTAATCAGGTTGATAGGGTTCAAAGGAAATTTTTCAGGTTTTAATGGGTTAAAATGGGTTAGCCTGTCACTGACCTTGATTACACTGAACTTGAATCTCAACCAGGAATTCAATATCTTTATTTAAGAAGAAAAAATTATAATTTGATCCTTGATGCTCATAAATGTATTCATGGGTTAATTGATGCTTTTGAGGTGTTACCGCTCTTGAATTTTAATATTCCCTCTAGGAACTTGAGAAGTTTAAGAATATTTGGTATTGACTTTCATCGTACCAGATATGGCCAGAATTCGGTCATTACCAAAATGATGCATGTTGTAAATGAGACTGAGATTGAACTGGATTTGTTCAATATTTCCGAGAGCGCTTTGACAGGCAGGTTAAAGAAAACCAATTGACTATTTCTCTGATTTTTTATAATAATAATAATAGTCAAGAAGTCGAAGAGATTTTAAAATATGTGCGGGAACTGCACAGCGAAGGAATAGTAATTAGATGTCACGATCAGACCAAACAAACAAAAAAACAGGTAACATTTTTGATTTTTTTAAAGCATACTAAAATGAAAAAGTTTTTACACTGTCTAACAAATATTCCCTTTAATAATGTATTTCACCTTTAAAGTCTTTTTTATTTTAGTATCATTTCCACATAAAGGTTCCCACCTCGTCCCTTTAAATTTTTTAAAATTATCAACGGTCATCCCAACTTTGTCCATATAACTTGGTAGTATGTTCTTCTCTCCTACTTCTATGGAAGTTTTTTAACAATTTTCTTTATTTAATTAATTTCTTCAGAAGCTCTATAAGGATGTCACTGACAATTTCCTAACTTATTAACGTTTCAATACGAATTATGCTTCTCCTGAAGTTGAACGTTTATACGTTCGAAACATGTTGAGAAAAAAAATATTGTTTCCCTGAAATATATATTTTAGTGACGGTGGCTTAGAGTATTATTTCTCCCCATTTAACTTACAACTTCACTTCAAGTATGGACTACTTCTTCCAATTATTTCTTATTATATTAAACATATTATTATATTATTTGACATCTGTATTAATAAAATAATATTATTTTATAGCAATTTTTATGTTTATAGTTCTATTTTTATATGAACAGTTCCAAATATATTTAACTAATAATATATAGATTCGTTACGATAAAACAATCCAAAATTATTTTCAAAATTCCACGTCATTTTATAAGATTAAGAAAACACTTCTAGTGTGTAGGTATGCACCAAACCGTAAAAGATATGCATTTTACATTTCCATACTTGTTTTATTCACTTTTATCTCTTTTACGCTAGTCGGGTTTCGTTTAAAATAAAAGATGCTATAAAATACATAAAAAAGCAGATTAGATAGAAAATAACTTGAACAGCGTGGAAAACATGACGAAAGGAACGAATTTCTTTTGATTCATTGAACAGATAAAGTAAGTAAATTGATAAAAACTAATGAATTCAGTGCTTTCTTAATTTTCTATAATAAATACAAAAATCTGGATATTTCTATCACTACTTTATGATTCTGATGAGCCATAAGTACATGGGCGCCGCAGTGGCGGCTTGTCAGGTGAAGTGAAAAAAAAATTAAACCAGGAGGAAAGTTTTTGGACAATATTAAATATTAATGTACCAATACAGCTACCATTTTAGCACTTAAAAAATAATTATGTTCGAATTAATAATATTAATTGAATCCGAATGTGGCTATGCATAATAGGGCCTCAGTTAACTCTAATGGACAATAATTTTAAGCACTCGTGCATTTTGGCGCGCCCAGCCAACCGTGTCCGTTAGCTTAAAGCAAGTAAAGACCCAACATGCCTTTGATACTCACCGTTACTATGGTTACGTGACATCAGTCACGCAAACAGCATGTAACAATTTGCATTATGATAAAGGGCAATTTAAAAATAGATCAGTCGTATGCACCATTGTTTTAGCATTGGTTCGTCTAACCTTAAGGAATTTATTTTGAGGCTTCGCGAAACTTACGGTTATAAATATCGTTTTTACGTGATTTACTGTGTGATTAAAAGGTTTTGTTTTTATTTTTTAGTTGATTCAGTAGTGTACGTACCTACTTAATTGTGTGTTGTAAAAATGAACCCAATTAATGACATAGTTTGTAATTTGTTGGAAACTCCATTCAGTCGTTGGACATGAGGAGAAGAGAGACTTTTGTTACACGGGTTTTTAGTCAATGTTTGTTTAAGTACCCGCACTATACCTAGCTCTTCACCATTTTTTAAGACCGCGAGCCGCCACTGGGGAGCTGGGAAATTTATGATTTTAATTTATTTTTCTACTCCCACATGGATATTTGCTATCTCCGTTACACTAAAATGATTGGGTAGGTATTCCTGTTAACTAAAAGGATATAATTTCATAACATCATAATCATCCTAGTTAAGATATGAAACTGCCCAATCACAGTGATCAATTAAAAAAATGTATGCGTCGTTTTATGACACTTAATAAAAGTTAGATTAAGAATTTACTTTAAAAATATGCAAATCTGTCAGATCTAATTTATTATTTTTTATATTTGAATGAAAACATTTACCCCAAAGCCTATGCATACACCAATTTTTCCCAAAGAAACGAAACGAAATGGTGCGAAAGTTGAAGATATGGAACCAAAATATATTTTCACCCAATCATTGTTAAGTATCTTCTCACCAAACTAAAGATTCGTGCACAAATACACTTTCTCTTTTCAAAAATCTCCAGTTTTCCACTTATTTCTAAACAACTATTATAGGATTTAATGCATTAAATGTATAATAATATACATTGTTGATTTTTGCCCCATTCTTCAACCCTAATCGACCTTAAATATCTTATTATACGCAACAGATATAGAAAAGTAAATCTTTCTTAAATGGTGGAAAATGAAGATAAGTAGGTACTACAAATAAAATTATAAGATTTTTAGAAAAAAAGTTAATTCCATTTTTTAAGGTTATTGTTTTTTCCTGTTTTAAGTTTTAAGGTTATGTTATTTCCTTTCGCACAGAAAAAAAAAGGATTTGTTTGGGTTTGTTGCAATCTGGCAAAGGATACATTTCAACAGAACAGTTTATCAAAATGGCTATGGTTAATAAGTATATCCCCTTTTATTTTGTTATTCTGAAAAATGTCGAATGCGAGAAAGATAGATATGTAGAGTGGCGGGGCTAATTAATCTAAGTGTCAAAATCCCGGAATTGCAGATTTTTCCACTAAAGGTATCCATGACCCGAGACCAATGCAGGGCTATATGATTTAAGTGCCGATGCACTATACTTTTCGTTCTGTTAGCCGTCAAAGTTGGTTAAGCTGCTAAGTGCCTGATGTTGTTGCACGGCTAATAGATCTAAGTGCGAATGATAAACAAAAACATGTCGAATCTCGTCAGTCTATAATAGTCTGTATACCGACACTGTTCGTGTTTGTTGCATTGCCCCTCAAGCCTTTGAAAAAAAAGACATTGAAGCTATGCTAGACTATTTGTCTGAGGAGAACCGCGAGTTTTTTAGAAAAATTCTAAGTGCCTAATAAGACTGCCATATTAAGTTACATCATTTCTATGACCTTACATTACGCAATTAAAACTTTTCCATTTGAATGATATTTTTTTGCAAAAATACCTTATTTTTCTACTTAAAATGCATGTTAACTTTGAATGTTTGTGATAAACGTTTTTATTCACCGTCTTAAAAATAAAAATTTATGTTTGCTTTCACTAATATGCAGTTTTTTTCATTTTCCTGGTAATAATGTTTTTGGCACTTAGATTAATTAGTCCCGCCACTCTAATATTCAAAGTGATGTTGTGTAAATAAGTATAAGAAATGACCCAAATCGACAAATATGTTACTTTGATCCATGAATTTGCAGACGAAATAAATTTTTCTTCAATTGTTTTTTATTATCATTCACACAAGTTCACGACCAACTAAAAAAACAAGTTATAATGACTGATTTAAATATATTTTTTTAAATTTTCATTATGAAGTTCAAAAGTTGAGTTGTAAAAAAAAATATACTGTAACACTCGAGTGGATTGTCCATATTGAGCTCGGAAGTTTGATCGCATCTCCTACGGCGTCGTGCTTAATTGACTTCCCCATGCGAAATGGACATCATATTCACTTTTGTGATACACAATACCATATTATTATAAAGGGCAGCTTCATAAGGTATGTACAAAATCCTAGCACAAATTCCTGATACTAAAATATGAGGATCTAGAGCAATAATAATAATAATAATAATAATAATAATAAAAATAATAATAATAATAATAATAATAATAATAATAATAATAATAATAATAATAATAATAATAATAATAATAATAATAATAATAATAATAATAATAATAATAATAATAATAATAATAATAATAATAATAATAAAGAGGAAGGTACAAAACCAACAGTTCACCACGAACCAAAAAACCTTCTATAGGACATTGAGCCAGGAAGAAAACGACGTTACTCCAACTAATGACATAAATAAAGACCAATTTAATGCATTTTGGAGTAATATTTGGTCCGACGCGTCCCATTTCGACGAAAAAGCAAGCTGGCTCGAAAAAGTTGAAGCCGAGGCTGAAACTTTGCAAGAAATGCCTGAGCCGCAAGTAACATCCAGTGATATAAGGGATGCCACTAAGAACTTGGCTAACTGGAAATCACCGGGACCTGACCAAATTCATAATTTCTGGCTCAAAACTTTCACCACCCTACACCCTGTTATCGCAAACTGCTTTAGCAAGGCTCTCCTAAACCCCGAGCACTTCCCAGCTCATCTTGCCAGTGGCAATACCTTCCTTTTATTTAAAAAAGGGCAGGTGAACGACCCAAAAAATTACAGACCGATCACCTGTCTGTCAGTGGTGTATAAACTTTTAACATCAGTCATGTATTCAAAAATATACACACACTGCATAAACAACAACCTGGTAGCTGATGAGCAAAAGGGCTGTATTAGGAAAGCTTTGGGTTGCAAGGAACAGCTTACAATCGATGCCGTTATTATAAAACAGGCAGAAGTTAAAAGGCGAAATCTAAATATGTGCTACATAGATTATAGTAAAGCATTCGATTCTGTTCCTCACGACTGGCTAAAGAAGATATTGCAAATATACAAAGTACACCCCCTAATACGTAACATATTAGGCACCCTTATGGAGCAATGGAATACCAATCTCCATATTGGACAAGAGAAGCTTGGCAATATAAATATATCAAAAGGTATATTTCAAGGCGACTCTTTAAGCCCCCTCTGGTTCATTTTGGCCATGAACCCACTGTCCTCACTACTAAAATCAACATCCTACGGATATCGTCCCAACTTAACTGAGAATTTTAGAATAAACCACCTTCTATTTATGGACGATATCAAACTCTACGCGGAAAGCAAAACCCACCTACAGTCCCTAATTCAAATAACCAAGACATTTAGCGATGACATCAAAATGTCGTTTGGCTTAGACAAGTGCGCAATCTTGAATGTCGTACGCGGAAAGACTGAACAAAATCGTGGACTGCTTGAAGGCATAGATATACTAGATGAGGACAAAACATATAAATACTTAGGCATCTCCCAAAACCAACAAATAAACCACACAAGCCTAAAAAGGGAGTTTAAAAACAAATACAAAAGCAGACTAACAAAGCTTTTTAATACTCACCTGAATGCTGGTAACCTTACTACTGCCATCAACACCTGGGCAATACCAATACTTACCTACTCATTCGGAATCCTTAAGTATTCAGACACGGATTTGCACGAACTAGATAGGCTTACGCGCAGGCTGCTAACAAAATTCAGATTCCACCACCCACGCTCTGCACTTGAAAGAATCTACCTAAAACGAAAGGAGGGAGGAAGAGGTCTCATTAATATATATAACTTGCGCAAGTCGCAAGAGACCTCTATGAGAAAATACTTCCAAGAATCGAATTAAAAAAGTGGTAGCAGCAGATGCTGGATATACAGCCCTTAACTTAAAGCAAAACGGATTACCTAACATCATCCGCGCGCCGCCAAGTCAACAGCTTGTAACTTGGCAAGAAAAAGCCCTACACGGCAAATACCCTACTGCACTCCAAAATCCACTCATAGATAGAGAAATGTCACTGAATTGGTTAGAGAAAAGGCAGCTTCACGCTGAAACAGAAGGTTTTATTATCTCTATCCAAGACCGTGTCATTCGAACTCGAAACTATGAAAAAGTCATCATGAAAAGGAATGTGGAAGATCTGTGCAGAAAATGCAACTGCCCCGGAGAGACGATAGAACATATCACGGCGGGTTGTGGTGCTATGGCCCCCAACGCTTACCTGGGGAGACATAATCAGGTGGCTAAGATCATTTACAAGGAACTGGCCCATAAACTAGGGCTAAGGGAAAACCTCCCACCATACTACCAATACTCACCCGAGCCAGTCCTTGAATCCCCTGAATATCTCTTATACTGCTCCAGTTTGGGAAGTAGCGAGATGGTCAGATTTGCTGAACTCCGCAAGGCGGGGTTCTGTCAGAACCAGTTAACGAATCGTTTTGAAAATTTGACTGATTATATAAACGGACATGCTCTATTTATCTAAAATATTTTTAATGATGCAGTGTTGCCACGTCTAGTAGCAACTTCGTTATTTTAAAAGGAACACCCTGTATTTTATTAAATTTTTGAACCCTCTATTACTTTCTTAACAACTTTATTTAATGTTGTTCTATACTTATCTCTTACCGTTTCTAAGATAATAATTAAATTGTATTTTTTTGACGAAAAACGTTAACTTAAAAAAATTTTGATATTTTTGAACTCTGAAATATTAGAGCCCCGAAAATTGGTGGATGGGTAAATATGACCAGGGGGCTTTTAACCCTATGCCGAAATCTTAGTTGCGATATACAGGGTGGTTTAAAAATACAGTTAATTTGGGGACTTCAATAGGTGACCATAAGTATATTTTTTTAAATGTAACACCCTGTATATTATTACTGATTTAGAAAGCTACTTAAATTGGCTCTTTATTTTTGTATAACATATCTATAGCTAACTAGTCAAGTTTCTGACTTATAAGCCATTATTTGTAAAATTTGCTCAAAAATTTAATTTCCTTTTGATTTTTAGTAAGTATGCCATGACAAACTCTTGTTTGACATAAAAATTATCCAACATGCATGATTTTAAATTTACTAAAGTTCAAGCCATGAAGCCTCAAGATCCACAACAGAGAGTTGAATTTTGTGAGATGGGATTAGTGCACACCCAAGAAGATCCAAACTTTTTAAGTAAAATAATTTGGACCGATGAATCTAAATTTTCAAGGGAAGGGGTTTTCAATAGAAGAAATAGTCATTTTTGGTCAAGAGATAACCCTCATGTCACCAAGGAAGCTGGATTTCAAGAAAAATTTAGTTTTAATGTTTTCTGCATGTTAATGGACAATCAATTAACTATTTTATATACGACGAGTCATTAACATCGAGAAGCTACTTAAATATTTTAAGAACAGTTGTCGAAAACTTTGTTGATAATCTGCCCCTTAAAGATTATCGAAGCTGTTGGTATCAACTCGATGGAGCTCCTGCACATTGTACAAGAGAAGTTACAGTGGAACTCGATAGACTTTTTGATGATCGTTGGATAAGACGTTTGGGGCCTTGGAATTGGCCTCCAAGATCACCCGATCTCAATCCATTGGATTTTTACTTGTGGGGCATGTTTAAGGAAAAAATTTACAAGTCACCAGTACATTCAAAAGAAGAATTCGAGTCGAGTTACCCAAGCATTTAGAGAACAAAATCCAAATGAGATTAGATCTTCCACGACTAATGCGGTAAATACCCGCATCTTAAAGTGTTTGGATGTAAACGGACAGCGTGTTGAACAATTGTTAAAATGATCGATTTAATTTTTTTTTATTACAATCCTGAAATAGTATAAATTTCCTTAAGTTCATTGGCGGTAGATTTGGGTACATTTCATTAAACTTTATACATGTTCTAGCGATAATTATATCACACTGTCCAAATAAAATAAATAAATTCATAAGTACTGCGTTTAAATAGTTTTCTTCAGTAATTTTTAACTGAATTTTTAAAGAAAGTGCCATAATTTTTATGTCAAACAAGAGTTTGTCATGGCATACTTACTAAAAATCAAAAGGAAATTAAATTTTTGAGCAAATTTTACAAATAATGGCTTATAAGTCAGAAACTTGACTAGTTAGCTATAGATATGTTATACAAAAATAAAGAGCCAATTTAAGTAGCTTTCTAAATCAGTGATAATATACAGGGTGTTACATTTAAAAAAATATACTTTTGGTCACCTATTGAAGTCCCCAAATTAACTGTATTTTTAAACCACCCTGTATATCGCAACTAAGATTTCGGCATAGGGTTAAAAGCCCCCTGGTCATATTTACCCATCCACCAATTTTCGGGGCTCTAATATTTCAGAGTTCAAAAATATCAAAAATTTTTTAAGTTAACGTTTTTCGTCAAAAAAATACAATTTAATTATTATCTTAGAAACGGTAAGAGATAAGTATAGAACAACATTAAATAAAGTTGTTAAGAAAGTAATAGAGGGTTCAAAAATTTAATAAAATACAGGGTGTTCCTTTTAAAATAACGAAGTTGCTACTAATTTTAGGTAGACGTGGCAACACTGCATCATTAAAAATATTTTAGATAAATAGAGCATGTCCGTTTATATAATCAGTCAAATTTTCAAAACGATTCGTTAACTGGTTCGTCATATACTTCTAACGTACCATCCACCGTGAATCACCCTGTATAGATAAACTGCTGCGGTGCCTCAGTGGTGAGTCACTGGCATTCGACGTGACGTTCCGAGTTCGATCCTCGGAGTAGGCATACTCACAATAAAAAAAGTATATCCGAAATTTAGCAGGTTTACGAATGCAGTAAAGAGTGTAAAATGTATCATCTCCCAACCCACCCCATTCACGCCGATAACCAGGCCGGATGAGATCGGATATCTCGTAGGGTGCGGAAGAAGGTGCACACTCCCCAATCGGTAGGTCGTGCAATGGCGCAAGAAACCGAGGGTTAGCCCTTAGCCTTTGGGGAAGTGTCGCATGACTGCGGGTCGTGGTTCGGAACCCACGTTAAGCTGCATGTCCCTCGAGAATGGCCCTGGCAGCGAACAAAGAAGTAAAAAGCCGAATTCGAAAGAATGGCAAGAAATTACAAGTATATATATATATTCGATTTAAATTTAAAAATAAATAAATATACACAAATATTTTGTGCAATTTATTTATCAATTATTATAAAAAGGTAAAATGAAGATAATTGAATCTATAAAATTAAATCTGTAAAAGTATGATTATCATCATCGATTATTAACCTTAGAAAATGGCTTTATCTACCTTGACAATTATTATTATTTATTGATCAAGGTTAATAATGAATGAAAACAGTGTGTTTGAAAGTAAGTAACGTTATGATTTTACAATAACATGGAAGAGGATTTCTTGTAGGTAGGCAACCAGATAATAATTGGCAATACATATCAGATTATAACCCTCGTCTAAGGATTATGTGCATGTACATCACCAAGTATAAGCTACGAGAAAAAATAATAGGGTATATTAATTAGGAATATCATGGCATTCGGATCTTAATAAAGCTTAACATTAGTAATGTCACAATAAATTAATAAAAACCGGACATTGTCACTTCATCAATTAACAAAAATGGAAAAAGACATCTGACAAAACAAAAACAAATTATCTTGACAATTCCAAAGCACGGGCAACTTGAATAAAAAAGTTAGAGAACCAATCTTTTATTTTTATTAATACTGTAAAAAGTAAGTACCTAATAAATATGTAAGTAGTTGATAAAAATTATATTAACCATGGTTTAGACTTTAGACAGCTATACTATTATAGACCTCGCGTCATAAATCCCTTGTCGCTTCGTTCCTCGTGATGAACTCGACACTATGGTCAAATCACTATAACTTGAGAAAGATGACACAAAAAACAATTGAAGAAAAATTAATTCCATTGGGTGAATCCATGGCAAAATTAAACGGTAACATATTTGTCGAATTAGCCGTTTTCCTTTTACTCACAGAAGAAAAAAGGGTTTGTTCCTTTTACTTATAGAAAATTTTAAATGCCATTAAAGACATCAGGTTTATATCTATCTTTTTCAAATTTGACATTTTGCATAATACGAGACAAAAATGACTATATTTATTGTAAAAAACGAACAATGTGTTGTTTTGTACCAAAGCCATTGTGATCTCTTGGTTTTCAGAAATGTTTTCTTGGTTGCCTACTTTCGCTAACAAAAAAGCCCAGTTTCTCAACAAAATAGCTTTAAATTCATTTAAAGAATACTTTTTGGGAATGAATATTAACTTTTGAGTATTCGTGATGGTAAAGTTTTTTAAAATTAATTACATTCTTTTCCAATTTACAGTAATAACATGGCAACATTGTAACCGTTAGAAGTGGCAATACCGTAGGATATTTTTCTGACAAGCCGATATGACATTACCTCAAAAAGTAAAAATATTATTTCTTTAAACCTTATAATTTTATGTGGTTTTATGGACTTGTCTTAATTTTCTAACATTTAAGGACTATTTACCAGTTTAATTTCTATTTCTGTTGCATATAATAAAAGTTTTAAGGTCGATTGGGGCCCTGTTGAATATATCAGAAAATAATGTAAATAAGTGTGTTGGAAAAGGATTTACTTACAACAAAGGTAAATACAGATTTTCATTTTGTTAGATTTACATTATTTTTATGCTTTAAATGTTGTAGAAATTGTACAGAAACAAGTTGAAGACTGGAGATTTTTTAAATAAGTGAACAGTTGTTAAACATAAAAACCAGTTTAGAGGTAGGTATTTACACGTGTTAGCTTCCTAATTTGCATGAAACCTTTAGTACATTTTACCATTTTCAATACCCATGTAGGTAGATAATATTCTTGTTCTCGGTTAGTTCAATGAAAATATATTTTAAGTCTCATATCTTCAACTCTGGCACCATTTTGATCACTCTTTCAGAAAAAATTAATAAAAAACTGGTGTATGCATGCATAGGATCTCTGAAATAAATGTTTTTTTTCCTATTTTTGGGGGTTGATATAATACGATGTGCTCTATGTAAATATTTCAAGTTATGGACGCAATATTAAATTACTAACTGTTTTACACTACACAACTTTTTTTGATGTTACATTATATCAGCTTAAAAACACATTAATTAATATAATTTTCTGCATAATAGGTATATACCTACTTTACTTTAAGATCGAACCACAAACCCGAAGAAATAATGATTTTTATCTGAAAACCCCCATTTGAAATGTAATTGTGCTCAATATAACCTTTTAGAGTTTATCATGTCAGTACATGTATGTCTGTTATGTCCTGGTATATGTTTGTCAGCAACTGCACTACCAATTTGATTTTTTTTTATTTTATAGAAAAGATTTCATGATGGTTACATACAAGATGACATGTAAAAATTTTAAAATATAGTGTTTCAGATCATGGACAACACATCTTATAGGAAAATTTGTTATTATACAGGGTGTGTCAATAAGGTGTCGGGCTTTGATAGCACCTAAACTATCAAAGATAGGAAAAAAAGTCTAATATAAAAGTTAAATGGTTTGTTAGGATGCATAACCTAAAAATATTTTAAAATCTACAGGGTGGTCCTAAAAAGTGGTACTGAATAATAAAAAAGAAAATTAAATGGGTCACCCAGTATAATTTTCCAGAATATGATTCAATAGAATAAGGACTTTGCAACCATCTTAAAATTTTTGAACTAAAATGCAACGTTGCCAAGTAATTAATTTTTTTCTGAAATTTTAGTAATTTTAAGGGTATCGTAAAAAAATCATAGTAACCTGTGGATTACCCTTAGGCAAATATAATTTACATTGTGGGTACTTTAAGGTACGATATATTGATCGATAACAATGTTTTTTAAATCTCCTATACAGAGCGTTCGGTATAAGTTGGACAATTCGACAGTTTTAAAAATGCTTTATTTCAATTTTTTTAAATGGGACACCCCTAATTTTTTTAGGCAAAAGGATGTATCTTTCGAAAACCTTACTTTTTTATTAAACATGTCATATATCTAAATATCATAGTTTTTGAAATATTTTAGGATTTGTCTTAACTCAGGGTAAAAAAGGAAAGGACCAATTAAACAATTTAGTCAAGATTGTGTTGGAAGAAAATAGTTACAAACTACACATTTATTTTTAAGAACACTGACAAAACAAGAAGTAGGCAAAACATCGGCCCACCTAGAGGGGGGGGGGGGGGGGCTGGAGAGCTAATTTGAGGCAAAAAATTTAAATTAAAAAAAAAATTAACAATATTTAGATGACTCAAAATTTTGGTGACAAAAGACAACGGGGACATTATAAAAATACTATAAAAAGTGTTCAATATGGCCTCCTAAATTTAAAATGCAGGCGCGAATTCTTTTTTTAAAAGACTCGCTTACATTTCGAAGTAATTGTTTGAAAAACTTCCCTTATTTGTGCTTGCATGTTTTCTCTTATCGTGGGAGCTGTTTGGTTCACTTTCTCCTTTACATATCCCCATAAAAAAAAACCAAGCTTATTTAGATCGGGAGATCTAGCAGGCCACGATATTGTAAAAATCAAGGTAAATCTGGCCTGTAACATTTCCTTCACAAAATTGTGGCCCAATAACATGAACAGCCCACACATTAATACTCCTTTTATGTTGATTCCTAACTTCTCTAGTAAAAAAAGGATTACTTGTGTCGTAGTAATGAAAATTATGCCGGTTTACAAATCCATTGTTATAAAACGTAGGTAGCCTCATCACTAAAATTACATAATCGAAAAACTGCGGTTGATGTTGTATCATGTCCTGCGACCACTGACAAAAACAACTCTCCTTTCATAGGCTTTGCTCATTTAATTCTTGTAATAAATGTATGTAATTTGGATGCAAATTTTCACTTCGGATAATCCTTGATGCTGAGGACGCACTGAATGGAAATTTGTTGCCAAGCTGTCTCGTACTTTTGTGGGGATCTTCAATTAAACTTAACATAACCATAAATTTATTTTCATCGTTGGTAGCTGGCTTAGTTCTTTCATGTTTTTCGTAATCTATTTCAAATCTCTCCTTTACCCTTTCAAATGATTTTTGATCAGGATGAGTTCTAAGTGGATATTTTTCTGCGTATACTCTGGAAGCCAGAAATGTATTTCTGTCGCTCTCGCCCAAAACGTAGATCATGTCAAGTAGTTCTTCTCTTCATTCTCTTTATTTATTTTTTGTTCCAAAGCAATCTTGACTAAATTGTTCAATTGGAACTTTCCTTTTTTACCCTAAGTTAAGACAAATCCTAAAATATTTCAAAAACTATGATATTTAGATATATGACATGTTTAACAAAAAAGTAAGGTTTTCGAAAGATACATCCTTTTGCCTAAAAAAATTAGGGGGGTCCCATTTAAAAAAATTGAAATAAAGCATTTTTAAAACTGTCGAATTGTCCAACTTATACCGAACGCTCTGTATAGGAGATTTAAAAAACATTGTTATCGATCAATATATCGTACCTTAAAGTACCCACAATGTAAATTATATTTGCCTAAGGGTAATCCACAGGTTACTATGATTTTTTTACGATACCCTTAAAATTACTAAAATTTCAGAAAAAAATTAATTACTTGGCAACGTTGCATTTTAGTTCAAAAATTTTAAGATGGTTGCAAAGTCCTTATTCTATTGAATCATATTCTGGAAAATTATACTGGGTGACCCATTTAATTTTCTTTTTTATTATTCAGTACCACTTTTTAGGACCACCCTGTAGATTTTAAAATATTTTTAGGTTATGCATCCTAACAAACCATTTAACTTTTATATTAGACTTTTTTTCCTATCTTTGATAGTTTAGGTGCTATCAAAGCCCGACACCTTATTGACACACCCTGTATATACACCAGGAAATCTATGGAAACCCCTCGGGAAAACCTAAGACAAATTAACTTAAAGCTGACACCTGTGCTTTTCAATAGCTTTGGGAGTCCCATATGAGATAGTAATAGTCCCTATATTTCCTTCCTATCGAACATCAAAAATACTTGCACATGTTCTAATTCTAATTTTTTATCAGCTTTTTAATTAGAATTGCATGTTGCAGTAATAATGTTACAAAAATTTTTTATTTTTATTTTTATTAGCATTTGTTAGCAGGCTCTTAGATGTTTTCTTTACATACATTTGTATCTGACATTTTTTTTTTCTGTTTTAGGAAAACAACTTACAGTTAAAATGATTTATTGATAAAGCCGAGGATAAAACGATATAATTCCAAAAAAATCAATATCATTGCATGTCAATACAATGACATGGTGAAAATAATGGGGAGACTAATGTCAGGTTGCATAAAGAATTTTCATAATAAATAACTAACCAGCCATTTTGACGGTGGCATACATGATATTGGCAGAAAAACTTTTTTCACAATCACATAGATCTGGTTGGCAAGTTTGATTGTGAGTAAATTATGCCTACCAATGTCATTTATGTCAGAGTCAAAGTTGCTGGTTAGTTAATTGTTGTTAAAAATCTTTGTGCAACCAAATATATAAGTTTTAAATACACTAATTTGATTTTCAAAACCCATATATCTTCATCAAAATTCAATCCATTCCATTTTCACTTCAATGGGTAGGCTGTCTTTTGGACAACTTAGTACAATGTGTGTTACTTCACTTTATGTCTTTTTTATACAGCGTGATCGTTAATAGTCATAGTCAAAAAAAAAAAATTTGAAATTTGTTTATTAAAAAAAAATAATTTCCAAAAATCGTGATTTTTTTAGAACCATTTATGAAAAGGAAAGACCTATTGTCGTGACAAAAAAAAGGCATTTATGGACTAATAAATTACTAATTTGGGAAGCACAAGGAAGCATGTTTATAGAATATGTTGTCGACATTCAGAGACGAGCCGCCTTAAGGCGAACGTCTAGGAGTAGGGATACAATTTCCTACTAAAACGATAGTACAGTGCGCACAAGCCCTCTGTCTATTACTCCATTTTAACTTAGTATGTCGAATCTGTGATATTATGTAGTGTGAATAAATTTATATACCGAATAAACTGTGTCTACTTTCAACAATAAACCACCGGTCACATCTAAGACATAACAGAATATATACTGACTTAAACACAGGACTAACGTTCTTGAAGAAGAATAAAACAGAAGGCTTCCTATTAGATAAGGACCCTCTTGTACTTAAGTTCAAAAGTCATAATTGTGAAAGTTCGAGTAATATTTATTTATAAAGATTTTAGTAGAGTCATCGAACAAATATATTTTTTTAAATAGTACTTAGTTATATACAATTGCAACTCAAGCAAACTTAATTTTAATCCTGATTTCTTCATATATAACAAATATAGGGTGTATTTAACATAAGAAATGTACTGTAAACCCAAAACTGAAATATATTTGATTTGTATACATAGATTAATTATTATTTAATTGTCTAAATAAACTTACCTATTTTGAAAAATGAGAAAAAGTATAATGTAAGAATAAAGTATTGTTTCAGTTTGATTTCTATCAATAAAGAATTTTCATTTTTTAAAAATAACTATGCTAGAGAGACTGCTAAGTGTAAATAAAAACATAGTCTTATAGTTTTAATCATGTTTTAATATATTAGTACACAAACACATTGGATTGTAAGTGTTGACGTTCATACATTTATTAGTTGACTATACTTATAAAGAATATTTTATTTTTCCCATATTTGTTAACCATGCTCCCTAGGAATACTTTTTTCTCAAAAGTATTAAGCCGTAATGCTTATACGTATCTAGATATTTTAAAATAAACCATAGAGTATAAAATATTACTAACCTAATTAATTCCTGTAAAATAGAAAATGTTCTAAAAAAAACTCACAAATTATTATTATTTAGCAATAGTAAGAGGTAGAACCGATGAGACTATTCTGTTATCACATGTAAATATCACAGTGTGTAAAGGACGAATGAGCTGTTCCATTGTTTATTGTCTCTGTCAAGTCTATTCTTAAATTGGTTTATTGGGGTTGCATTGACTGTGTCTTCACTTAGTCGATTCCAGTTGTACACTACACAGTTCGAGAGGAAGTTTCTTTGTAGAAGTTTGGCACATCTCTCCTTTGATAACTTCTTATTAATCCACTATATTTTTGTTAATTCAAGCAACACATAAATACATACTTATGTTAGGGTAAGTGCATTCGATGCATTTTTCTGATATTCTTGACTAAAATATTGTTTTTAACAAACTTAGTTGGGTTTAAACATAACATGGCTGTGAAATTAAAATGGAGTAATCTTTCTCTTATAAAACTGTCCAATTAAGTTGTGTAGTAGAAACAGCTTTTCTTTGGAGTATTACATAGGTATATAAAGGTTTTAATTCTGCTTTCATCATAACATAGAGGTGTCCAATTTATATTAATTCTCGCACTAAAATCACTTCTTCAATGAAATTTAGGTATATATAAAGTTTTCATTCTTCTGGTCTCACCATAAAGGGTAGGTTTCCAGTCTCTTTATCAGCTTATTAAAAACCAAAACATTATTTTGCCACTCAAAGCAAAGAAGTTTTATTTATCCATAACTGGAACATCGCCAACATTTAGGTATTTTCGACTTAAATTTAATAAACTGACCGGTCAAAGGGCATAGATAACTAAACACATAATCCACAAATGTTTTTAACTATAATTTTCACTCAAATGTACGAATACCATCGAAGAAAGGTTTTAATTACAGCAAAATAAAAAATAAACAAATCTGACAGAATTGTCAGTTTTTGAAATGTACCCTAACCTCACTTCTCTAAAGTGTCAAGTAAAATTTAACGCGTGTTTAATGGGTTTCTGTCATCTTTCTCAAGTTAAAGTGATATGACCATAGGGCAATAATGATAGCTGTCAAAACCTTGGTTAATAATATACCGTTAAGTTGTATCCTTCAACTATTGTACTAACATTTTTTGCGTATATCTGTAATGGTTATTATTCCGGTAATGATTTCCACAAAATTCCATTTTACTTTGGATATATCAAAACACGTTTTGTGTTGTTTCTCACACTTTTTATTTTCGGTGAACGATATTGCTTCTATTGTTAGTATTGTTCGCTAAAACGTATGTTTGAGCATCCAAGCGAACTAAGCTGGGTATGCTGCATTTATACAGAAATGTCACATGTTTTCGCTTAGGCGATAAAATAATTCTAGCATGCCTAGATTATCCTATCTATAATAATTGAAAAGAGATTTTCGGTTAGATAGAACAGAACCTACGTATAAAATAAAATGGTGCCCATTGACGTTTCCTTTGAAATATAATGGAAAAAGGCCAACATAATTTTTCTAATTCCATTATTTTCTATTTTCCTTTAAAAATTTCACGGATATTTTGTATAAAATGTCATTTGTCTAAATTCAAATGTTCTTGAGGTTTAAAATATGGGATTTTCAGACTTTGACAGGCCGTAGCATTAGAACAGCGGATCTAAGAGACAAATTTATTTTAAGATATAAAGTTAAAAACCATTTTTCTCTCAGATGCGCCGTTCCAATGCTACAGTCTATCAAAGTCTCAAAATGCCATGTTTTAAAGGTCACTATCTCAAAAACAATTGGATTTAGACCTATGACATTTTATACAAAATATACGTAGAATTTTATAGGAAATAAAAAACTATATTATAATATATAGGGTGTTCCATTAAAAAAAAAAGTATGTTGGATATGCCCTGACTACGGGTATATTCTAAAATAATTTTAAATAGTGAATCTAATGCCTCCTTATAACTATATTTTTTTTAAATATTAAAAATGTGAGTAGTTTGTAGTCTATTTCAGAAAGGTGTAGAGTATTAAAAGCTCATTAGGTATTTAAAGGGACTACAGAGTGACCCAATGAATATTTAAGCCACTTTAATAATTTGGCATTGATTTCATTGCAAAGTTCTTTATTTTCATCAAGTGTAGGTAGTACCACCAGGGTTTGGGTCAATTTATGGGATTTGCTTATTGTTATCCATTCACAAACACTGACAATGGTGTGACAAAGGCGTGCATTATGTACATAGTATTAGGTACACTTATTTGTTATTAAACATTATAAAAAAAATACAAAATACAAAAAATACATTATACAGAAATTAAATTATAAAAAATCATAATATTCTTCGTCATCTGAGGAACTGTCATCTCCTCTTGACGTTATAATTAAAGGGTCGATGGTCGGATCAATCAGATGGTCAAGATCCCACATTTTCTCCTATTCTTTAATGATATGATGGACTTATTTTCGCAAGTTTTCTGGTATCACTTCTTTAATGACTTAATCAAACAGTAGATTAACGTCTTTCATTTTGATTGTCGTGTTGTGTCTTGCTACAAATCCTTTCACTTGCGCCCATATAAGGTCTATAAGATTTAGTTCGCAATAGATTGGCGGTGTGCGCAGCACAGTTACACTAGTTTTTTCAGCTTTATCTTCCACGGCATATTTTATAAAACTATGTTTGTGTAAATTTGCTATAGCTAATAGTTCGTTCTTTATCAAATTATCTTCTTTTTTTTCTTTGGTTAGTTATCATAAATAATTTAATGCACAAAATTTACCTGCGCCTATGGCAAACACCGAAATTTAGCCGAACTGGACGGAATTTCCCATTTTATTACCGTACACCTTTGTGAAATAGACTATAGATGGACTCCTGCGTTGAGAGCCGGCCACCATGTATATTATCAGGACAGGTGGGCGCCAAAAGGAAAGCGTGGGGAACTCATTCGCCCTTGTCCCCCCCCCCCTCGTAGCTACGCCACTGAAAATCAACTATCTATTTTACCATTAAACCATTTTACTACATTTTTCATAACACTGTTTGCTAAAGGCATTCCTACACGCTTAAAACAAAGAAAAATAGAAGCTTTCAGGATAAACACGGCGGTATCTAAATATTTGTGCAATGTTTATCTAGGTTGAAATTACTCGTAAAAAAGTTCATTTCTTCTTTAATTAACTGTAGCCTCTCGCTTTGCGGTATACTAAAACAACAATATTGTTGGTGTGTTTGCTCTCTGTGTATGCTAAATATTTAGACGGCCATATGCAAATATCTCCCTTGGTATTAAAAGTTGTATGAAGAATGTGTTTTTTTTAAATATTCATTATACTTTTATATAGCGAAAATGTATAATGCAATGTAAAGAATTTAAGTGTAGCCCCTTTAACAAACAATTAACAAAAAGTGAATAAAAAAAATTTACTCTACGAGTTTTAAAAACTTCTCGAAATTCATTGACTAATCCTATATAAGAGTACCTACATGAATGAAATGCCCTCTTAGGGATTATAACAAAAAATATAAGATTCTTTTATTTACTTTATTTTATTTGAACACTATGAAAATACCATTTTTGAGCGGCCTGCGGCATCGCAAACGCCTATTTTGAAAATAAATGGTCTACGTTGAACATTGTCCGCTGCACAACACTGTTCCGTATGTTAGTTGAATCCCAATTCAATCAAACAAAACCAACACCGCAATGGGGGACAGCTCGTAAAAATTACCTACCGTTGGCAGCAGTTTTGGGAATTTTTATGCTGCTTTTCCTTGCCCGCCCTCCCACTGTGACGCTTTGTTATTCCAACTCCGTCGTTGCAGCTTTAGTCATGGCATCAGCTGGTCAAAATTTCTTATATACAGGGTGCCTCTAAAAGGTGCGGAAAAAAAGCTACCACAAGTTCTTGAGGCGTAAATATGACGATCTAACCCAACTTACCTTAGTCTAAAAGTGGAGGATTTCAAAGAAACAGAGTGTCAAAAGTCTAATCTGGTTTTCATTTTTTATGAATAATTTTATTTAATAATTGGTGTATTGTCACAATATTCGGCTTGGAGGGGTTTTGCGAGGTGAGAAATTAAATATTTGTGAATTTATTTGAGGGCAAATTAAAATTTTATTTAAAATATAATATTTTTGTTTTCTTTAACTGTTTATGGAAAGATAACAAAACCTATTTTAAAATCTTTTTATTTTGAAATTGTCTTCTTTACAAAATGATTTGTGTATGTATATAGCAAAATACATGATGGAAACAAACTTAAGTAGAATAGTCTGTTTATTCGCTTCGATAAGAGGGTAGTTGTAAAACAAATGATGAACATTTTACGTTGCTAAGAAGCCGATTTTGACTTTTAAATCAACTTTCAATGCATTGGTGTTGTTGTTAAAAGAGAAGACTGGCAAAAATTCAGAAGAAAAACAGACTAGCGTGGGCCAACGCATACAAATTATGGTCCCCTAACCAATAGCACTCCATTATTTGGAGTGCTGAAGATAAATTTGAAGTATGCGTTGGTGATACTAGGAGTCGTGTCATAATAACTAAAGAAGAAGTATTTCAGAATGACTGTCTTAAAAAAGAAGTTAAGTTTCCGGCTTTTGTTATGATTTGGGTATTCATGTCAGCAAGTGGAGTGGGAAACTTACACTTTGAGGAAGGTATTATGAATGCTAATAAGTACATTAATGTGCTTCAAAATAACACCCCAAGATGAAGAAATGCGTTTAAACAGTATTGAATTCCAACAAGATGGTGCCGCTTGCCATACGGCTAAAAAAGTAAAAGATTGGATGTTAGAAAACAATATTCCAGTTTTAAAATGGACGTCGAGTAGTCCCGATCTATCGTGGATTAAAACCTTGTGGCATATCGTGAAGAAAAAGTTCCGATCGAATCTCGCAAGAACCGTTCCAGAATTGAGAACACGTCTCCAAGAAATTTGGAACAGTTTTAAATCAGATGACTTCCAAATATTAGTTGACACTATGCCATGACGTATCGAAGCAGTAATCTCTCAAAAAGGCGATGTAACGCAGTGATGATTTGCTACTATTTAGTTTCGTTGATTTTTATTATTCGGCAGTTTTTTTGGTTTTGTATGATATTTTTTTCTTCGTTACAAAAAAATGTAGTATTTTATTCCAATATTAAATAAAAATATCGTATTATTATCAAATGTAATACCACAAGATGTTTCGGGATTACCGAATAATACTTTAACTTTCGAAAAATTCGTCCATTTTTATTTAAAGAAACCTGATATTTGGTATTTTGTAAGAAGACTTTGTGTCTTTTTTCTTACAAAATACTTTAAATATTATACAACGAAATAAAGTACTTATATCCTTCTTATCTTAAACATTTTTATTATAATAATTATTTTTAATAACAAAATTACAATTATTATAGTGAAAACTTGAAGCATTGGATGAATTATTATCATAGGTTGAAGCTGTTTGAATTTGGGCTTCAGCATTAGAAGTAGATGACTGTGTATTTTCGGCTTTCATTTACAATAAAATCTGCTTGCTGAGCTGGATATAGGGAGTAACAGAATTTATAGAACGATGGCCCGTTATTTTGATGACTTCCTGGAGATTAGCGCCTGAACTGCTAAGAGTAGGTACTTACTGTTAAAGCTCTATTAGGGTGATTCGTGATTTTTCTATTTTTAGTATCTAGGCCGATGTTGATTGCTCCCATTTTTGTTCAGTTTCTTATAATAATAATAATACCTGCTGGACAACATCGGGAATTATTATTGTTTCCATTTCTGATTGACCGTCAAAAATAATTGATTAACTTTAATGTTTTCGCCTATTCTGGACATTAGCTTAAAGTATTGGACATAAATCCTGATTCACAAGATTTTTCACAAGCCCCTTACTTTCGCATGATCGACTTGTTCCTCCTTGCGCCGTTTTAGCAAATATTGGGTTGTATTCCAAACGACCGGTACTAGACCCGTTATTATATTTTTCCTCCTTAAAAAATTCCAATAGCAAAAAAACGCTTCATTTCCCCTTCATGCTAGTTCGGATTCAGCTATGTGGAAAGATTTCCGTTGAAGCCCATCTGGGGTATTTTCATCCAAACTAAAGGCCATTTTTTCTATTTCCTGTCTCGTCAAAGCTGTGAAACTCTCCTTTCGTGCACGATGTACCGCCTGCAACTCTTTTTGTTTTGCATTCTGGGCAAAACGGGGGCTTTGAAATTCAATTCATTGTCATGCGGCGATGATATTTTTCCTCCTTAAAAAATTCCAATAGCAAAAAAACGCTTCATTTCCCCTTCATGCTATTTCGGATTCAGCTATGTGGAAAGATTTCCGTTGAAGCCCATCTGAGGGGCCATCGTTCTATAAATTCTGTTACTCCCTCAGTTTTCAGTTCATTCATGGTTCAGATAATACAAGTTGAAGTCGCTCGTGAATGTTTTAGTTTTTTTTTCAGTAATATTAAGTTTTTAATTGGTTTAATTTATATGTTCATGTAGTTTAACCCGTGATGTTTTTAATATACATATTCAAGTCGCGAAAATCAATCGGATATAACAGAAAAATTGGAAAAACGTGCAAAATATCCTATATTTCACCAGCTAGTAGTATAAAAAGTGTTTCGTTTTTATCACCTGTAAAATAAACATTTCGTTGGCCACCAATAAATTGACGGAGGGAATTTCCTTTTTTTTTTGTGTTGATAATTTTTTATCGTGATATTATTATCTATATTGCTATTAGTGAATGCAAGTGTACAGAACCGGAGTTTGAAACTTTATAATTTTAGCCTGTGCAGAAAAATGTCTACTTACTGCACAAAGTGCCATGTAGAATGCGTTTTTAAGCCAAGGCCCTCTGAGAAAGAAAAATTTGGAGCACCTTGTGATGCTTGCAAAAACATAGTATGTAGGGACTGTGAATCAATAAGTACCACGGAAGCCCATGCTATTGCACTGCAACAAAAAAGAATTATTCTCTTCTTTTGCTCCACCTGTAAGCATCAACTAAAAAATTTTACAACCAGTAAAAAATTAATTGAGCAATTAGAAAAATTAATTGAGCAATTAGAAAAATTAATTGAGCAATTAGAAAAATTAAAATCAATCAGCAGGAGGAAAGAGGATGATCTTTTGGCTCTGGAGGTTAGATATGAAGCTGAAACCAAGGAATTGCAGGAGAAAATAAACAAACTTTATATTGACAATAAAAACAAGGACGATTATATAAAAAGACTAAAGAGGGGAACAAAGGATTTTGAAGATACAGTCTTGACGGCAGAACAGGCATACATTAGCCAGATAGAGGAGCAGAGAGAGAAAATATGTAAGCTGAATAAAGAAATATTGATGGTTATTGAAAAGAATAAGACCACTTTGAAGCAGCTTCGTGACTCTCAGGTCAGAGCTACAAAACTGCAGGAAGAATTGGACCAACTTAATGCTTTAAAAAACAATATGCTCACGACCATTGACACACTTAGTAAGGAAAATGATCTTTATGCAAAAGATCTAAAAAAAGCTAATTGTGAACTTTTTTACCTAAAAGAACAAGACGAGGCAATTAAACCCCCACCGAAACTAGATAGTCAGAAGCAACCAAAAAGTGAGAAGCAACTATTGACACCTCCAGTAAATAAATCTTCACAGACTGTGGCACAGGGAACCAAATTGAATATCGTTCACGGAAAGGTACTAGTACTCTGTGATGAATCGGCACGACATTTAAATAGAGCCCTTATTAAAGAGTTAACCTCAAAGAACTATAAAGTTCAGTGCATCATTAAACCAGGCGGTTCATATGACAACGTCATCGAAAATCTGGAATCATTGGTTAAAAACTTTAATTTCAACGATTATATCATCATTACGGCAGGAGGTAATGATTTTGTTAAAAACAAATACCCAAAAATAAAAAACATATGGCAAAAACTCAAGTTGTGCATTAATACTAATTTTTTATTCTTGGCCACTACGGTCCTGCCTAGTGGTAATAACTGTAATATTAGAAATAAGGTCTTGAAGTTCAACAGTAAACTAGGGGATTTTTTGAACAAATTAAATGGGATTTCAGAAGGGGTAATGTTGTTTGTTAACTCAACAGGAAGATGGGGCAATAAAATAAAAAATCATGAAATTGCAAAACGTATCGCTAGAGAAATAAGTGTAAATAAGTTTATTTATAAAACACTGACATATGTACAGTTGAAAGACTCTCTTAATTATCTTGCAAAGGATCAGTCAATTAATATTAATGAGGTTACCGTTACCTCCAATCAGGTTCTAAACTTACCAATTATCACCTTTCAACCTAGTACACCCCTAACAGACGATGAAGATTGTGTTTTTTTAGATTAGGTTCCTCCAGTATATCGCTTTTGTTGCTGAACATACAATCATTACGTAATAAAATTGACGAATTTTATGTATTTTTGGAAAGTTGTAATTTCCCCAAAATTGTTTTATTGACCGAACACTGGCTTAAAGTGGGGGAACCTATTTGTATACCGAAATATGAGGTAATATCAGCTTTTTGTAGGAAAAACTCTGCCCATGGTGGTACTTTAATTCTAATAAAGAAAGACTTCCTTCAGCATTATAACTTTGTAAATGTTCCAAAACTCGAGAACATAAGTGTTGAAAGGCAATTTGAAGTGACTGTTTGTAGGTCTGTGAAACTAAATATTTTTATAGTGTGTATTTATCGTCCACCACAAAGTAGTGAGAGTGTATTTCTGGAAAGGCTGGAGGATTTACTATCGGAAATAAGTCCGCAGTCTGAGGTAATATTGACTGGAGATTTCAATATACATTTTAGCAATAAAGATTTATCATGCACGCTGGCATTAAAACATCTTTTGCAATCATTTAACCTTAAAATGCATGTTGATATGCCTACTCGATTTTCAGCTACTTCCTCGTCCATTCTGGACTATGTTTGTACCAGTGTGGATGATGTTTCCTGCCGTACTGTAAATGCGGGTCTCTCTGATCATGACGCCATAGTTTGTGATATACCAACCGAGGAACAGAGAACCCCCCGGTTAAATAGGCTAGGTAGAATATTTTCGCGAAGAAATTTTGATGTGTTTTATGGGAATTGTTTAACTGTTACTTGGCCAGGTACTGAGTCTGAGGATCCCCTGGAAACATTCCATGAATTAATAACGGGAGTTTTTGATCGTTCGTTTCCTATGGTGAAGTTGAAAAATAAAAAAAATAAAAAACCATGGATCACTAAGGGAATTAAGATTTCTAGCAAAAATCTTCGTTTTCTCCACTATATTCGTAAGTACTTTCTTGACTGTGCGTTTTTTCTCTCTTATTTTAATAAATACAGATCAATTTACAGGATGACACTTCGATTAGCAAAGATGCTTCACTTTGAAAGGCAAATAGAAATTTCTTCTAATGAGCAAAAGGAGAGTTGGAAGATTGTTAATCATATTAGGGGGAAGGGAAAGAACGTGACCATTCAAACTGACATCCAGCCTAACGAATTTAAAGCGTTTTACTGCTCTATTGCTCAGAACCTGGCTAAAGATATTACTGCGGGGTGCGACCCATTGGAATATTTAGATCATGTGTCTGTATCACAATCCTTTTTTCTTACCCCAGTAAACTTGGATGAACTTAAACAAACCTTCCATGATATATAAAAAAAAAGAGCGCTTCAGGATTGGACGGAATATCTATTAGAGTTTTGCAGAAACTACCGGATCCTGCACTCAACTTGTTACTTGACGCTATAAATTATTCTTTTTCTGTGGGAACATTTCCCGATTCACTTAAGGAAGCTATTGTGATCCCGATTTACAAGGGTGGAGATACGGCTTCTCCTTCAAACTTTAGACCCATCTCAATAATTTCTACAATCGCCAAAATAGTTGAAAAATTAGTTAAAAACAGGGTTGTGGCTTTTCTACGGAAATATGATTTATTGAGCTTTAATCAGTTTGGGTTTCAAGCCGACAAGAGTACTGGCGATGCGGTTTTTGCACTTTTGGATAATTTGTACCTCCACCTTAACGAGGGCGAAGCGGCCGCGGTTGTGCTCTGTGATCTTTCAAAAGCCTTCGACTGCGTGGATCACGGAGTGCTGCTGCGGAAGCTTGAGAAGTATGGATTCAGGGGTAACTCTCTAAGTTGGTTCCAGTCATATCTTTCCGGAAGGAACCAAATTGTTAGTGTGGGGGGGGGGGACAAAATCGGATAAATGTAAAAAAGGGGCGGGTGTGCCACAGGGTTCAGTACTGGGTCCTATCTTAATTTTAATTTATATTAATGACATGGTGTCCTTAAGGATTAGAGGTAAATTCACAGTATTTGCCGACGATACCACTATATTGTGGCATGCCAGGAACTCGGAAGAACTAACTACCATGATATCTGACGATGTTGAGCGAGTTAAGGGCTGGTGTGATGCTAACTCTCTCACTTTTAACGTTTTAAAGACCAATATAATAAATTTTAATTGTGCTGTTGGTGACGTCTACTTGAATGATTCCTTAGTATCTAACTGTTCCAATGTAAAGTTCCTCGGTGTAAATATAGATAGTAACCTGACGTTTAAGTCTCATATTACAAGCGTGTGTAGTAAAATATCCTCAGGGTGTTTTGCATTGAGGGTGATATCGAGGGAATTACATGTAAAAATAATCCGATCGGTATATTCAGCTCTTATCGAGTCTCATTTGAGATATGGTGTCTGTTTCTGGGGGAACTCCAGTCAGTATCTCTTAAATTCAGTATTTGTACTTCAGAAGAGAGCTGTGAGGTATGTGTGCAGGGCACGAGCAAGAGAACCGTGTATGCCGTTATTTAGACAACATAAATTATTAACCCTTACTTGTATTTACATTTTGGAGACGGCCTGCTTAATGTATAAAAAACTTAGAAGCCAAGATAATTTAAGGGTACATAAATACGGCACGAGACAAGTGGAAGTTTTGCAGTTGCCCATACCCCATACTTCTCTGGTAAAAAAATTCATCTTTTATACTGGCAAAAAAGTATTTAACCACTTACCAGCTCACATTAGATCTCTGAGAACCCCTAAAGAATTTAAATCGGCTGTGAAAGGGCTTTTGCTAGAGAAAGCCTACTATACCGTTTTAGAGTTTTTCGATGATCGTTTTTAATTGTTTTGTGTCCCTTGACTATGTAACTGTTAGTTCTGACTGAGCTTCATTTTATTTTTTAAACCTTTAACTGTTGGGCCGGTTTTTGTGTTGTTAATTTTGTATAATTGTTGTGTGTTTTTTCTTATAATATATATAGATATTTCGGTCAAATGGTACAGCAATGGCCATTCGCATTAAGAATATATTATATGTATAAGTGAATAGTATAGTATGTATATTAATTACTTTGTCAGCAAGATTATTTCTTTGGACAATAAAGGATTTTAAAGTAAAGTAAAGGTATTTTCATCCAAACTAAAGGCCATTTTTTCTATTTCCTGTCTCGTCAAAGCTGTGAAACTCTCCTTTCGTGCACGATGTACCGCCTGCAACTCTTTTTGTTTTGCATTCTGCGCAAAACGGGCGCTTTGAAATTCAATTCATTGTCATGCGGCGATGATATTTTTCCTCCTTAAAAAATTCCAATAGCAAAAAAACGCTTCATTTCCCCTTCATGCTATTTCGGATTCAGCTATGTGGAAAGATTTCCGTTGAAGCCCATCTGAGGTATTTTCATCCAAACTAAAGGCCATTTTTTCTATTTCCTGTCTCGTCAAAGCTGTGAAACTCTCCTTTCGTGCACGATGTACCGCCTGCAACTCTTTTTGTTTTGCATTCTGGGCAAAACGGGCGCTTTGAAATTCAATTCATTGTCATGCGGCGATGATATTTTTCCTCCTTAAAAAATTCCAATAGCAATAAAACCGCTTCATTCCCCCTTCATGCTAGTTTGGATTCAGCTATGCGGAATGATTTTCGTTGAAGCCCATCTGGGGTATTTTCATCCAAACTAAAGGCCATTTTTTCTATTTCCTGTCTCGTCAAAGCTGTGAAACTCCCCTTTCGTGCACGATGTACCGCCTACAACTCTTTTTGTTTTGCATTCTGGTCAAAACGGGCGCTTTGAAAAACCATATCATTGTCATGCGGCGATTATATTTTTCAAAATAAAGTTCCAAACTAAAGGCCATTTTTTCTATTTCCTGTCTCGTCAAAGCTGTGAAACTCTCCTTTCGTGCACGATGTACCGCCTACAACTCTTTTTGTTTTGCATTCTGGGCAAAACGGGCGCTTTGAAAAACCATATCATTGTCATGCGGCGATTATATTTTTTAAAATATAGTTCCTGGAGCATTTTGGCCGTTTTGTTCCATAAAGCTTGACCACACCTACTTTATAATCGCTTTCATCTGATTTTCGCCTATTATATGCCCAGTCTTATAAAATGTTGCACAAATCCTCGTCTGTTGTCGTTTTCTCAATTTTGAAACTTCGTGCAAGGCAAAACTCAGTAAACTGCTTCCATATACAGGGTGACCCATTAGTGCGAGGAAGTCCAATATATCAGTTGTCAACAGAAATAGTGACAAATATTACACATAAAAGCTATATGATCCGTTGAGACGCATATTTTAAAATTATTTTCAGATATACAGGGTGACTCAAAAAAGTAGAGGGGCAAAAAGGTAAGTTTTTTTAATGGCTACCCCTATTTTTTTAGGCAATTGAATTCCGCATGAAATTTAGCATATCGTCGGTACAACGCCAAAACCACGAATGTGCAAATTTGGCATTTTTCGCCTAAGTGCATTAGCAGACGTGTTAACCTTGAAAGCTTCCTATGCCAAAGTCACGAATGTGTATCTCGAGTCTAACCTACCTCTACGCCCAATGTCTAAATCGCGAAAGTGGGAATTTAGCAGTTGTTTCAATACCAAAGGCGCGAATGTACCACAGTTGTGTTTTTGGCATTGCAAGTTAAGTGAGTTTGTGAAATCCAAAACAGTGAATGTGCCACATTCGTGTTTTCGGCATTTAAAATTTATAAGATTGATGAAATTGTTTATGACTTTTATGAGTATAAGATGAGTTCTCGTGCGCAAAAAATATTGGAGCTGAGTAGGAAATTGGGTTCAAAAGGTAAGCAAAATTTAACATATTAACAAGTATACTAATAATAGTAATAATAATAATAATAATAATAATAATAATAATAATGAGTTTATGTGCGAGCATGTGTGGGTCTTGTAAAATTACTTATAGCTATTATTACTACATTTTATTGTTCTTTGCCAGTTAAAACTAGCATGCTATACTAAGCTTTGTGGTTCTAAAGCCGATAGAATTATAAAATTAGAAAGCTGTTTTTTTATAGGTTATAGTTTAATACTTTATTGTCTTAACCATTTAAAGCGGGGTTGCCAAACTGCCTTGAAATAATTTTTATTGTCAATGGCAAATTATTTTTTTATTTACATTTTCGTAAAATTTCCTTTCTAGTAGGAAAATACCTAGGAATTATAAGGGTGTGAGTTTGATTATTTTGAGAATTTTGAAAAAGTGTTGTATTTTCTTTATTTATTACACGATTTCGATAAATTTTGGATGAATTTGAAAGAAAATTTGCGGCAGAATTCAAAAATGTCATTTCATGAGTCTGTAAAAAAAAACTAATCTGTGTACTGGTTTTAAGAACTTCACAGTTTCTTATCAATTTTTTTTTTGTAGATGACACAAGTAATGGGCATTCTACTATTGCAGAGTTGCAACCAAAATTTGGTGATAACGAACCACAGCCATCTATGCGCCCTATTACTTTTCCGGTGATATCCAGAGAAGAACTTTTAGATGATTCCTCTTCGGATAATTATGAACCATCAACAAGTGGATCAGACAGCGACTAATTAGATAATTCTTCTGATCATAGTCTTAATCAAAGACCCCAGAGTATTCAAGGGACAGAAAAGCCGAAAGAGAAGCCTGTAAAGAAAAGGAAAAAAATCAACAAGAAGTCGTGGAAAAAAAATATAAAGAAGATGAAAAGAGTGAAGGGTGAATCATACACTGGACATAGAGGAGTTGAGAAGCCTGCTCGCCCTCTTTTACCAAGTCCGTGCCTTGGCAAACCAAAGCACAAATGCAGTCAACTTGTTAATGAAGAAAATCGCCTGAAGATTTATATGGATTTTCGTAGTTTAGAATGCATTGATGACCAGCGAGTATTCGTAAGAAGCCACATAGAACAAAATTTAAAAAAGCGCACAACACGAAAAATTGAAAATTCGCGAAAAACTTTCACGTTCAAATATTTTTTTACCGTTGATGGTACAAAACACAATGTATGCAGAGAGTTTTATATGGTTACACTGAATATAACGGATGCCTTAGTCCGTAGCTCTTTAAAGAAGTGTTCTTCTAGTGGTTTTGTGGATAAAGACATGCGCGGGAAACACACTCCATCTAATAAGCTATCCGAGGATGCTGAAGCTTTTATACGAGAACACATTCTTTCTTTCCCATCAGTAGAGTCGCATTATTGCCGGGCTTCTAGTACCAAAAAGTATCTAGACCCTTCTCTAAATTTATCAATAATGCACAGAAAGTATAAGGAAATTTGCATTACAAAGAAGTTTAAACCGGTTACTTCTGAGAAATACCGGCAAATATTTAAAGAATATAACTTGGGTTTTTTCAAACCCAAAAAAGACCAATGCAAAAGATGCTTGGCGCAAAACTCTTTAACCGAAGAAGAAAAAAGTCTAAAGGAAGATGAGTTTAAAAAACATCTAGATAGAAAAACCGCCGCAAGAGAAGCCCGTGATGAAGACAAAATCATCGCCAAAGAAGATCCTCAAGTTTTAGCTTTTAATTTCGATCTACAAGCTGTCCTTAGCACTCCGAAAGGGCCCGCAGGTCAAATTTTCTATTTGCGAAAGCTAGCAGTCTACAATCTGACAATGTACAATTTGGGTAATCAACAAGTTAAATGCTATCTCTGGGATGAAACGCAGGGTAAACGAGGGGCAAATGACATAGCCTCTTGGGTGTATGATTTTATCATGTCGCATTCTCAAATCGAATCCGTTCGTATGATGTCAGATGGATGTGGCGGACAGCAAAAGAATTCTATATTTGCTTCTATGTGTATGCAACTACTTAGCAATCATCAGTCCTTAAAGATTATTGATCACCGTTTTTTTGAAACTGGTCACAGTGAAATGGAGTGTGACTCCATTCACTCCAAAGTTGAACGCAAGGCAAAATATGTACCAGTGTATACACCTTATGGCTGGGCACAATTAATAAGAGATGCTCGTGTATCACCGGAGCCTTTTGATGTAAAAAACATGTTGTTTGATGACTTTTTCGACTTCAAAGCTTTTTCAAGCATTTCTCTTAGTTTTAACATTCCCTGGAGAAAAATATGCTGGCTTCGCTATTTAAAAGAGCAGCCATCAAAACTCTATTACAAAACTGATTTTTCTGTAGATTTTGCTGAGATAGACTGCCACAAAACGAAAATCCGTGGTCGTCCCATCAGAGATTTTTTAATAATAAACAAAGCTTATGCATCTGAACTACCTATTAGTGAAGCAAAGAAAAAAGATTTACAAAAAATGTGTGAAGACCTAACGATTCCTAGGGCTTATCATAATTTTTATAAATCTTTAAAAACAAGCCGTGACATGAGGGATAACCTACCTGAGCCGGATATAGATGAAAACTCTGAGACTGGCAGCGACTAAAATTAAGAGCCCCTTTCCTTTTTAAATGAAGTTTTTTACTGTTCTATTTAGTTTTAAGTTACCATTATTCCAAAGATTTTTGTTTTTTATAACAACGTTTAACTTCTATTTTCTATTTAGGTTAATTTGAGTTTTTCTTTGTCTTGTTATATTTTTAAGTTACTAATTCATTCCAAAGAATTTTGTTTGTTAGAATGATATTTTATTCTTTGTATTTTGATCATTTTCAGGGTTGTAAAAAACGGCATTAAACATTTTCCCTTTAAAATGTGTACTTTTTTATTTGCACGAATAAATTTTTTTACTTATTTTGCAAAACCAAAAACACGAATGTGCACTTTTTTGGAAAATATTACAAAAATTCAAACTTTTTAACTGACATTATTTAAAGTTTTACAAAAATAAAACTTTCAATAGTTGCTAAGTACCACAAAATGAAATCTCTATTTTTAGCAATGTCTTCAATGTTTAAAACGCGTTTTTCTCAAAACTTCAAATTTGCACATTCGTGGTTTTGGCATTTGACCGACGATATACTAGAATATTTTAATTTGGTGTTCGTTGCGGCATTGCCACGCTATTTATAATTTACTAAAAAATTTAAAAAAAAACACCTATCTAAAACTCCTTAAAAAAAATAGCTGATTTAAATTTTTTAAAATATGGTTATGGTTTTGGATACCCGAGGGATGGTAGAATGATCCTATTAAAGAAAGCTGACCATAATTTATACAGGGTAATTTTTACGGAGGTGCCAATATTGCTATATTTAAAATATTAAATCTTCATTTTTTTAAATGGGACACTCTGTACCTATATCTGTATATTAATGGGTCATGTTATTAAGTATTTTATGCCCTCTATATTTGCAATTATAACTCATGTCTAAAAATCTACTGTTTTGTCACAATTTTGCATTTTATTTGAAAATGCAAAAAAAAGCATTATTTTTTTTGGTAGGCCGTGACCCAAACAAAAGCGGATATTATCACATGTCAAAATAATGTTTCAATTACTTTTTTTAATATTTATTTAATATGTTTTCAGTTGCAAAAGCAGGAAATGACAATATACCTACCATTTTATATCATTTATAAACATTATGACAACATAACAAAAGACAAATAAAAAAAAAACAGAAAAATGTTAGAAACACAAAAAAATAGACACACACGTGGATATTTAAAATAAAAACTCTAATAAATGTTCCAAATATCCACCATTAAACATGCTTATATACGTTCTTCAAGAGATCGACTGACTTCTTATAGTATATTGTTATCAATGTTTATAAAAACTTCCGTTATACGTTGTTTCATATCTTCCTTAGTTGTCGGAGAAATTCTATGCATTTGTTCTTTAACATAACTCCATAAGAAGAAGTCCAAGGACTCATAATAAGGCCTAGTGGCTAATAAACAATTCTTGTCATTGGCGCCTAATATAAAAACCATATCAACAAGTTCCTTTTTTTAAAAATTTATTGTAATTTCTTAATCGTAAAATGGTCAAAATTACAGATTCAAAATTAAAATATTAATCATGGTATTTTTGAAACATTATTTTGACATGTGATAATATCCGCTTTTGTTTGAGTCACGGCCTACCAAAAAAAAATAATGCTTTTTTTCAAATAAAATGCAAAATTGTGACAAAACGGTAGATTTTGGGACATGAGTTATAATTGCAAATTTAGAGGGCATAAAATACCTTATAACATGACCCATTAATATACAGAGTGTCCCATTTAAAAAAATTAAGATTTGATACTTTAAATACAGCAATATTGGCACCTCCGTAAAAATTGCCCTGTATAAATTATGGTCAGATTTCTTTAATAGGATCATTCTACCATCCCTCGGGTATCCAAAACCGTAACCATATTTTAGAAAATTTAAATCAGCTATTTTTATTTAAGGAGTTTTAGATAGGTCGTTTTTCTTGGATTTTTTAATAAATTATAAATAGCGTGGCAACGCCGCAACGAACACCAAATTAAAATATTCTAGTATATGCTGAATATCATGCGGAATTCAATTCCCTAAAAAAAATAGGAGTAGCCTTTTAAAAAAACTTACCTTTTTGACCCTCTGCTTTTTTGGGTCACCCTGTATATCTGAAAATATTTTTAAAATATGCGTCTCAACGGATCATATAGCTTTTATGTGTAATATTTGTCACTATTTCTGTTGACAACTGATATATTGAACTTCCTCGCACTAATGGGCCACCCTGTATATTTGTCTGAACGCTCGATATTTTTTTGCTTCACATTTTTAATAGCATCGTCGACTTAAGGCAACAAAATTTTTCCAAATCCTTCTTTTGCCATTTTGTAACAAGAACTGACAGAAATTACTTCTACTTAACTATCCGCTCTTGCTGTGCAAACTACTATTTCCGATTAGCAACCATAAATTTCAGTAGTAAATTAAAACTTCAAAAGGAACTTAAATACATAGTTATTTATTATACAATGGAAAAAAGCATTAGATTTTAGCTCGAGGTTGTGTTGTCTCCCGACGCGAAGCGAGAGCTAAAATCTAATATTTTTCCCGTGTATAATACACTATTTTTTTCTGTGACGGGAAAAACGACGATATTATTACAATATATTAAAGTCAAAAAAGTATCGATGTGAAATTTGACTTTTTAAACTAGTAGGTAGGCTGTTTTGCTTATAGCGACAATTGGACCTGCGTTTCTAAGGAAACCTTTAAAATAATCAAATATCTGTCAACTTAATTCCGTGATTTAATATAAAAAGTAAGAACTTTAGTGGTTATTTAGTAGTTATTTTAAATATTATAAAGTTTAAAATGTCTGATTCTGAGTTTTCTCTGACTCCACCGGAATTAGTACAAGCAGCGAAAGTAGCGTCACAAAAATTATTGCCAGCTAAATCGCGCAAAATTTACGAAAACGCGTTTTTAAGATTTATGGAATGGAAGATGAAAAAGGCATGCAGTTCTTTGTCGGAGACGGTGTTATTGGCCTATTTTTCGGAACTGACACAACAACAAAAGCCATCAACAGTGTGGTCGAATTATTCAATGATTAAAAGTATGTTACAATCCAATAATAATGTAGACATTTCAAAATATTTCAAACTAATTACATTTCTAAAACAAAATGGGAAAGGTTACACGCCCAAGAAATCTGCGATTTTAACGAGTACAAATATTAGTGATTTTTTAAATAATGCTCCCGATAAAGTTTATTTAAAGGCCAAGGTTGTTGTTTTACTTGCGATTGCAGGAGCTTGTCGAATTTGCGAAATCAGCCAGGTAACATTAGATGATATTGAAGATTCGGGAACGTTATTAATAATTGTGAAAATTAAGCAAACAAAGAATGATGTCAACAGGAGATTTGTAGTTACTGAAAAATATATTAAATTTTACCGAATGTACATAGCCCTTCGTCCAACAGCAGCAAAGGATCGCCGCCTATTTTATGCATATCACAATGGAAAATGTATCAATCAAGTTGTGGGTAAAAATCAGTTTTAGAAGGTACCCCAGTAGCTAATTTTCTTTAACTTGAAAATGTTACCTTATACACGGGTCATTCATTTCGAAGATCGTCTGCTACACTTTTGGTTGAATCTGGGGGAGACTTGTTGACACTCAAGAAACATGGCGGTTGGAAGTCATCAACGGTCGCTGAAGGGTATGTTGATAAATCGGTAGCACACAGGACAGAAATAGCTAATAAAGTGTTTAGAACCTGTGGCAGTGCTAAAAGAACACCCGATTTGCGACCAGGTACATCAACGGCAGTTGTGTCCATGGCAGAAAATATAATTTCAACACGAGAAAATTCGACTGTACCGAATAGTAAAATAAACATGTCATGCATGCAATGCACATTTAATAATTGTACTTTTTGATTTAAAAAAAATGTAACTTTTTGTATAATAAAATATTCTAAAATTAAATATCTACCTTTACTTATGTGTGTAAATTATATCCGGGAAAAAAGTAATCACATCACTTTTTTCCCGGGGAAAGAAGTAATTTCACAAAAAGTGACATTTTATTACCTGTCAACAGATATAAAATGTCAAACTTTTGTCCCGTCACAGAAAAATAGTTATTTATTATACAAGGGAAAAAAGCATTAGATTTTAGGTCGAGGTTGTGTTGTCTCCCGACGCGAAGCGTAGGGAGACAAAAAAGCGAGAGCTAAAATCTAATATTTTTCCCGTGTATAATACACTATTTTTTTCTGTGATGCGAAAAACGACGATATTATTACAATATATTAAAGTCAGAAAAGTATCGATGTGAAATTTGACTTTTTAAACTAGTAGGTAGGCTGTTTTACTTATAGCGACAATTGGACCTGCGTTTCTAAGGAAACCTTTAAAATAATCAAATATCTGTCAATTTAATTCCGCGATTTAATATAAAAAAGTAAGAATTTTAGTGGTTATTTAGTAGTTATTTTAAATAATATAAAGTTTAAAATGTCTGATTTTGAGTTTTCTCTGACTCCACCGGAATTAGTAGAAGCAGCGAAAGTAGCGTCACAAAAATTATTGCCAGTTAAATCGCGCAAAATTTACGAAAACGCGTTTTTAAGATTTATGGAATGGAAGATGAAAAAGGTATGCAATTCTTTGTCGGAGACGGTGTTATTGGCCTATTTTTCGGAACTGACACACCAACAAAAGCCATCAACAGTGTGGTCAAATTATTCAATGATTAAAAGTATGTTACAATCCAATAATAACATTTCAAAATATTTCAAACTAATTACATTTCTAAAACAAAATGGGAAAGGTTACACGCCCAAGAAATCTGCGATTTTTACGAGTACAAATATTAGTGATTTTTTAAATAAGGCTCCCGATGAAGTTTATTTAATGGCCAAGGTTGTTGTTTTACTTGCGATTGCAGGAGCTTGTCGAATTTGCGAAATCAGCCAGGTAACATTAGATGATATTGAAGATTCGGGAACGTTATTAATTAACAAAGAATGATGTCAACAGGAGCAAAGGATCGCCGCCTATTTTATGCATATCACAATGGAAAATGTATCAATCAAGTTGTGGGTAAAAATCAGTTTTATAAGGTACCCCAAACAGTAGCTAATTTTCTTCAACTTGAAAATGTTACCTTATACACGGGTCATTCATTTCGAAGATCGTCTGCTACACTTTTGGTTGAATCTGGGGAAGACTTGTTGACACTCAAGAAACATGGCGGTTGGAAGTCATCAACGGTCGCTGAAGGGTATGTTGATGAATCGGTAGCACACGGGACAGAAATAGCCAATAAAGTGTTTAGAACCTGTGGCAGTGCTGAAAGAACACCCGATTTGCGACCAGGTACATCATCAACGGCAGTTGTGTCCATGGCATATAATTTCAACACGAGAAAATTCGACTGTACCGAATAGTTAAATGAACATGTCATGCATGCAATGCACATTTCATAATTGTACTTTTTGATTTAAAGAAAATGTAACTTTTTGTATAATAAAATATCTACCTTTACTTATGTGTGTCTATTTTATCCGGGAAAAAAGTAATCACTTTTTTCCCGGGGAAAAAAGTAATCACATCACTTTTTTCCCGGGGAAAAAAGTAATTTCACAAAAAGTGACATTTTATTACCTGTCAACAGAGATAAAATGTCAAACTTTTTTCCCGTCACAGAAAAAAATTATTTATTTTTTAAAATGATCCTTGTTGTAGGAATTTCATTATTTATTTAATATTCGTGCCTTTCGAAACCGTCAGTTGACACATATTAAATTCGGAGTAAATTTTGAAACGCTTGTATGCCGGGCGTTTACGACATTTAGATTAGATTTAGGTGTATGGATCGACAGTGATGGAAATGAGACAAAAACGAGAATACAAACAAAACATTGGATGAAATATGGCAATTTTTAATTAAAATTAAAATTTAAAAAAATATATAAATATAGGGCAAAATAAATCTTAATAATTGCAAGTGAGTTTTCTTCCCGATTTGAAATCGTCAAAGATCTTAAATTGTATAAAACTACTTTAAAAATTGAATAAAGTTTACGACTTTTTTAGTTCTTAAACTAGTGATGTAAAATAATTAAAGACTCATTACAAAGTAAGCGTTACTATGTTATCACTAAAAGTAACAAGTTCTAATTTTATGAGACTCGTTACTTTTGACTTTTCGTTACTTACACTGAATTTAAATCTAGCTAACTCTTCTACCCAGAATTTTCAACGGACCGCTTTGTTCGTGGACTTGATAGCAAATGGCGGACGAAACGTGTCATAATTATTTTTCGTGCAAATATTGATTTTACATTGTTGGGCGACCGACGCCGCTCCGTATCGATGTGAGTTTTCAGAAAATATTTTTTTTAAATTTTTTTTTTAATATTAAAATACACCCTTTTTGAGCTCGGGAGATCGGCCGTAAAAAATTAACCAGATATCGTAGCCGATTCTAGTTTGCGCAGAAATATTTCTAAAAGATCAGTCCATATCGTTGCTGACAATGCAAAGGGGCGAAAACGCCATTTTTAAATTTTAGCGTTATGTCAATACCGCCTTGATATCTAGCCCTGGCGTGTTAAGTCCGACACCACCGTAAATCAGTTCATTTTTGCGCGGCGTTTATAGCGGTTCGTCAAAGTTTCGGGAACACAAATCTCTTCTAAAATTGTGAAAATCGATTAGTTATTTCTAAATTTAATAGTAGAAAGTGCATATAGGATTCTAATCTAAAACTTCGGACAGTTACAATGTGGAATAAAGTTTATTTGAACTCAATACTGTGATTTATGTTGGCGGGTTTTATGTGTCGGATCCTATTCACGGTCCTGCCGGATCCTATTTACGGTCCTGCCTGTCCTTTTTTTGGTCCTGCTAAGTCCTGCCTTAAGAATTTGTACACCTACTGCCACAGTGAAACACCCTCGACTTTTATTTTACAATTCCTGGTAAAATTTCCTAGGTCAGCTTGTTGGAGGTCCAATTCCTGTGCCAGTTGATGGGGAATATTATTCTGGATAGTTTTCCTCTTATTAATAATCGTAACAAACCGCTCCGTTCCGAGATATTCTTTAATAAAAATTTTCATCAATCAAGTCTCCTTAAATTCCCTGGTGCTCCAGGCTGTGTTCTGGACCCTATGTTTTGGGTATCAATATGTTCGTACCCGTTTCTTCTATTCAGGATCGGGGCAAACCACTTTGCCCAGATTCTGACTGACTCTGAAATTGACTTGAAAATGACTGAGTCGGAAATTCTATAACTCCATAATTCAGCAGTTTGGCACTGCCAAATTTCGTATCGGCAGCCAGCCGTTAAGCGGCGGCCGATAGATGCGCTCTGAAAACTTCGTAAGGAACCCTCAATAAATTATGCGCCAAAAAACGTTTAATATCCCGGAAAATAACATGTCTAAACACAAAAAAACTACATATCGTGATGTCTGTTTTTTTGGTGTATATACTAATTTCCTGGTGATCAAACTTTCTCTAAGCAAACTGAATGGGAATTACCCAAAAATATTTATTTTTCTTTCCAATGGCACCAACAATAACGCAATTGGTAAAATATTTTGTTTATTTGATATCGATATCTAAAACCATGCGCTTTGTGTTGTTACCTACGCTAGCCAAATCCCGTAAACACGTAGCAGTCGGTTGTTCAAAGTAGACTGGTTTACGTCATCGAATGCGGTGTTGCCAAACGTCATGGCTAGATATTTGTCGGAGGCTACGGTTATGTCTATCAATTAATAAGATTTATTGGTATCTACGATCTGACAAAGTGACGAACGTCCATCTATAACCGTTTTCAGTATACAGCAATATCGTCTACAGGTGAAAACGACATTAAGTATATTACAGGTTTAGACAAAGGGGCGAACAACCAAGAACAGAGTTTCGTCTATTTGTCAGATCTCACAAGAGTAATATTGCCTGTTACGCCTATAGTTTTTTATTCGACCACCCATTTCTTTTATTGTTACAGTACGTCGATTCGTTCTGTAGCTACCAAAACTATTTCAGGAATGCAGACAAGCTATTATTGATGTTGCCAAAAAATTACTTTTCCAAATCTAATAAGTTTTATGGCAATTATTATTTATGCCTTCTATGAATACAGAATTTAACCCAGTAGTGGTTAAAAGGTTAGAATATTTTATTATTCAAACCTAAAAAGTGATCGGTATTTTTATTTTTATTTAATATGCTTTAGACCTTAACTGTATTATTTTGATTCATGGACAAAAAAATAAAATAATAATTAAATTATCTATTTACTTGCAAATCTGACAACATGGGAATTTGCATTTTCTATAAACACGCCCCCCCCCCCCCCCCCCGATTAATAGGATCACCCTTATCTCTGTTTGTTTGACAACATTAAACAGAGACAAAACGTATAATTCAAGGCGGAACAGGGTGGAAACAAGTGATTAATTTGGATACGCTTTCGAAGCTTTATTCTAATAGCTGACCAGCGGTGCAGGTCAGAGGCTACGTGTATAATTAATAGAGGAAATAGTGAGCAAGTTTATACATGTTTTTATATTAAAATTCTTTTACAATGGCATATATTCGTGGAAAAACTTTGCATAGCCAATCTCGAGAAATTATTGCTAATGTTTATAATGCTTGTGATGAGGAAGCCAGAAATAATGCATTTAATTTGCCGTAAAAACGAAAATTGGAAAGGGTTTCCATGTACACAGGAGCTAGCGTTAGCGTGATTAAAAAAATTCATAAAGAGGATGAATTTAGAAAATAAAATAATCCCGAACGGTTGTTATCGTCTCCCGGCAAGAAAAGACTGCGTCTTTCAGTCATAGACAAATTAAAATTTGACTTTTGTGTAATAAGACGCATTATCGAAAAGTTTTATTTAGAGTTAAAACAGGTATGTGTGAAAATATAATTAATTGGTTATATAAAGCACTTCTGTACTACTTGAGTAAACAATAATACTGTTACAAATTTTCCTTTAAAATTGTTTTTTAAAAAAACAAAATACCTTTTTAATAAGTATTAATAAGTAAATGATTTGACAAGAAATAATCTTGGATCTCGACAGCGAGCCGAAAGTCGAGGAAGCCGGATCTTTGTGAGCGGAGGATTTTCTGTACTGGCAACTCATACCCACATAATAGATACTTACTAAAATAGGTAGATAATACTTTATTTTATTTTATTTTTTTAAAAGGTTCCAACATTAAGAAAACTTTTAAGGCAAGTAGGTCAGGATATTGATTTTCCATATGGAAAAGACTCCTTGCATAAACTTTTAAAAGCAAATGGATTTTATTTTCGCAAATGTCAAAATAAACGAAAATTGTTGGTTGAAAAACCTAATATTTTACATATGAGATATAGGTATGTATAGTTTTTCTCGAATTTACGAGCGGTTATTCATTATTTTTATTTATAGATATATACATTCTATAAGAACGTATCGTGAAGAGGGGTGTAATATTGTCTACATTGACGAGACTTGGGTTGACAATGACCTAACGGTGAAAAAGTGTTGGCAAAGTGCTGAGGTCTTTGGGGTACCTACCAAGTAATATTAGCTCAACCGGTAAATAAATAAGTAATCTTTTATAAAGTGAAATTTAATGTTTGATGTAATTTTGTAGGTCGACTTATCGTTGTACATGCAGGTTCTAGTGGTGGTTTTGTGGAAAACGCTGGGCTAGTTTTTAAAGCGGGACAGAGTTCTGGTGATTATCACGGTCAGATGAACCATGAAAATTTTACCAAATGGCTCAGCGAAAGATTACTTCCAAATATTCCCTCTAACAGTGTAATTGTTTTGGATAACGCACCTTATCATTCTGTACAAGATGATGAAGTGCCCACAAAATCGTCTTTGAGAAAAGTCATAGTCAAATGGTTATCTAAGGAAGGTAACATATATTTTTACATTAGTCATTTTTGCAAAGTAAAAGTAATTTTTTAGGAATCCCGCATAATCCAACTGCTAGAAAATTTGACCTTTTTGAACTTGTGCAGTTGCACAAGCCTCGAGGTGATAAAAAAGTTATGTTATTGACAAAATTATAAAAGAGGCTGGTCATATTCCCCTTAGAACTCCCCCCTACATGTGTGAACTAAACCCAATTGAGTTAGCATGGGCTCAAGTAAAAAGGTACATCCGGAGCCAAAATACATCAGGGGATTTTAGTTTAACTAAGCTAAAAGAAGTTCTGGATGAAGCCATTAGGTCAGTAACATCATCCGACTGGGAAAAATTTTACCAGCATGTGATTAGCATCAAAAATAAATTTTGGGAGACAGATTATATGATGGAAGAAATAGAACCTATCATAATTACACTAGACAAAGATGACAGTGACTCCGACTCTGAAGATAGTGAGCCTGATAGTGAAGACGACGATATTGGCAATGACTAGACACCAAAGTCTATATCGATTTTTTATATGGTTGTTTTATACGTATACTTTGCAATGTTAAAAATTTGGGAGTTTTTTTAAAAATAAACAAAAAGTTTTATTGCTGTTTTCTCCCAATTCTTCGTATTTTTTTTTTATTTCTAGTACCTACTTACTATATAGGTATTCACAAAAAAAAATTAGTATTTTTAAATTGAATTTAAAACCCTAATAGTAGCATGCCCATTGATTGTGCATGTGATCTGTGGCTTGGCTTTTCCCTTACGGATACCGCGTAGCTTCAGATCCAAACGACGAACTATACATATTATGGATAATTTTACTATCTATAACATCGGTGATAAAGACTGTATATGTTTTTTATGGGACGAAACAATCAGTAAACACGGTGCAAATGAAATTTCGACCTGTGTAGCAAGATATCTTCGTAAATTAGACAATCGTGGACTTCGAGAGGTAAACCTTGTGGCACAAGTGGGCCCGATGATTTTTGAGTGGGCACTACCCAAAAAAAAAGTCGCCGCTTCCCCCACGCTTTATAACGCCATAAGCAGGGGCAAACAAAACTTCCGTCTTGTCCGTGACGTCTAAAAACAAGGTCATCGTTCTTTTGAAAATAACATACAACACCACCCCTTTCTCATCAAAACTTTCATGGCCAAATCCCCCTTCTCATCCGGATATTCCAATACAAAACCGAATCTATCAATTTTGAGTGGGCACTAGGGGCACTCAGGTTTCTAGGGTGGGCTAGTGCCCACCCTGGCCCCCTCCTGGCGCCGCCGCTGCTTCTTTCAGATGGTTGCGGCGGCCAGAACGCAACACCATTGTTTTAACTATGCTGCTGCATACAATAACAAATGCAAAAAACCTTAGAAAAATCCATTTATATTTTTTTGGAACCAACCACGGCCAAAATGAGGGCGATTCGGCCCATAGCTCAGTATCGACAGCTATATCTTTGGCCGGCGACATCTTTGTACCTGCTCAGCTACCACCTGTCGTAAAACTGGCTAGACGTCATTTCCCATACATTGTAATCAACAGGAATATTAATGATTTTTGTGATTTCAAATCCCTCTCCGAAAAAATTAGAATTAAGTCTGTTAGATAATTCGAAACAGGCGAGGATGTCGATTGGACGAAAGTAAAGGAGATTATGGTAGACAAGGACAATGTTGCACAACTTTTAGTAAAGAAAAGCCACCTTGCCAATAACTATTTTGTATTTCCCCTTAAAAGAAATACGCTTGAAGTTGTGACTCAGCCTATTCCACTTTTAAATAAAGATGTGAAAAAAATTTAGTAGGTATAATGATCTTGTTAGTTTATGCTCAGGTCTTACACCGGTTGTAAAGGATCCAACTTTTTAAAACTATTTCAAAGATCTTTCACATGAATGAAAAGCTTAAATTTTTCACTTAAAGTAAAAGTTCCGACAGTCTCTAAAGTTTACTTTTTTGTTACCATATTTTAGTACCTACTATCGAAGTTTGTTCGTGTGCTTGTACCCCTTTTTGTTTTTGAGTTTAAGGAGTTATGTTCTTTAGTTCGTTAGCTTTTACTTAAACTAGTTCTTAAGGTTACAGAAAACGATTGCCCGAAGGAACTGCACTGGAGTTAGTATGTGTTTCTCTATGAGTAGTTGTATACTTACTTTGTTTTTTCATAGTTTTCTTGTTATGTTAGGAGTTACTGTGTCGAGACCAGGACATAACTTTGTGTTTTATAAGGATATGTCGACTTATTAAATACAAAAAAATGTCAGTTACTGTGTTTTCCATGCGACATCGACAGTCGAAATAGGTCGTGACCAGTTGTACCTACTTTCGATAAAAATGACAGAAAATAATTTTCAATGGTGTTTAACAAAATTTTTTTATAAATTTACCTTTTATTGCTAATAAATTACCCAATAGAACATACATTTTTTATTTATAATCCGAATGTTAGTATAAAAGAACAGGCGAACATTCAATATATCATTCAATATATCGTTCAAAAAAACTAACCAATAGGCGAACGTTCATTTGGTACTACTTTAGGGGTGATAACTTATAAGTATTGAAATTCTATGTGTCTTGACCTACCCAACACGTATTATAGTAAAATAATTATTAAACTATTTAAAAAATTACCATGGTCCAAATAGGATCTATTCTTTTTTAAACGCCCTCCTGTAAAATTAACAACTTGGCGCTTTGGCCCCTTTGTCTTTTCAGCGACGATATAACATATCCCAATTTCAAACTTTTAGCTTTAATGTCAATTTTCGCCTAAAGTTTATTAACCTGCGACTAATAGTAAGGGAGCAAATGTCATTTTTTCGAAAGTGTATTAAAAGTAAAGTACCTACTTTATGATAAATACTGCAAAAATTTTATATGAAAGTGTTATGTATCTCAGTCTTTAATTTTTTTCCTTAAACCTCTATTTTCCCCTCTGGTCAAGTTTTTAATTTGCAACATTTCTATATAAAAACTTTGTTGTATTTTTCATAATAAAGGTAAGTACTTTACTCTCAAGGTAATTTCGAAAAAAAGGCATTTGCTCCCTTACTATTAGCTGCAGGTGAAATCTGAAATATGCTTTTATAGTTTTAAGGCATGCATCAAAAGCAAAATATCGGTGATAAAAATTTTTTCCATATGTTGCATACTTTTTTAACCACACTCAGTGGCATATTAAGGGGGGGAGTGGGGTTCTGAAGGCCAGGGCAGGAGCTCAGAAACTCAGGGTCTCATAGTCTAATTGCAAATTAAGTTTTCATCTTACACCTTTTACTAATATTTTATATTCGGCCACATTCCGCTACATTTTAACAAATTTTCAAAATTCACTATTATTGTTAGTCGAATTTTGCTACGTCTGGCAACAGTGTTTCTCGATAGTCCTAGTGACACTAGTTATCTGCCAAGCCGGCTATCCACAGTACTCGAGTTGCACCGTTAGTTTGTTGAAATCGATGTATCTACTCACTCGCTTGAACGCCGAATTATTGTGAATTATTTTCTTATTTTATCCGTCATCCCATATGGTCATTCTTGCCAAAAGCACTGACCACAACTGCTGAAGTTACATAGCCAGGTTCGTTGATGCCGTAGTCTGAGAAATTCCCCAATCAATCAAAGCAAAACCTTGTCTTTCCGGAGCGTCATATGTGTGCTATTTTTTAACATGTTATGTGAAGGGTAATTTTTGTGGACGTAGAATATATTTTTCTTCCAAAAAAAAATGTTTTTTTTTTTAAAGAAATATGACAATTTCTGTGGAGGAACACAAAATGCCGACCTATTATTTCTCTGTGGCAATACCATGCCGCAGATTTTGGTTTATTTATTGACTAGCTAGCGGAAAAATGTATATAGAAACCTGTAATATTCTGGCGAGTCATCAAATGCGATTTTCAAAAACTGTGTAGAAAGAAAGATAAGAAGAAGTTTCAAATAATAATATTTCTACCCCTTGGGCAACATAACAATAAATACTTGCAACAACCTTCACTTTGAACTGAAGTCAGTGGCGTAGCAACCGCTGTATCAATGATACAGGGCCCACTGGCCTTGGGAGGCCCACCAAAAGGGGGCAAAATGGACAAATTAATTAATGTTTTTGGGGAAAAAAAGCTAAAAAGGCAAAGTTATTATAATTATTATTAGAATTTATTGTTTTGTTTTTTTGTTAAAAATCATGTTTATTTTATGTATATTTTATTTGTGTAAGTTTAGTTCCATTTTATTATTTCCTTTTATTAGAATAAATTCTTATAAACTATTCTGTTCTGCTTGTTTTATTTCTATTTTAACCGCTTCCCTCTCTAGCCGAGGGGCCCGCCGCCTAGCTCTTGATACAGGACCCATTCAATGCTAGCTACGACACTGACTGAAGCCTGGTTTTTTTTGGTCTTGCTTACTTAGCAGTATGCTATTGGAAGATGTAATTTCCCTAAAAATAGGACAAATTCACGCCACCTTAATAATTTAAATCCCAAAACTATTAAATATGAATTAAGTCAAGGAGCTCATTGGAACTCTTTGCTTCTGATCTTTCGTTTATGTTAAAAATTTCACAATTTTATGAAAGGCTAGTGTGTGTCCCATAAGAAAGTTTAGTTTGTCACTTCCTCCTTTGTAATAAGCTACGTATGTATGTCTTTGCTTTGCCAAAAACAACGATATGTATTATGGATGACAGATCGTAAATGCCGATGGTCATCATACTTGCACTTGCGTAGGGACATTTTCTGGCCGTAATAAAGTCAAAATAAAATAAATCACATGTATACAAATTACTTTAAAGATCATACAGTATTATAGGGGTCTTTGTTAACCAGCCATTAAAAGATGTAACTTAACATAACAAAAGAACACTTAGGTACTTATAGAGTGGTGTCATTGTACGTTTACAATCGTAATGACTCTATTTTCTTCATAGCTTATACACATCGACCTTATTTGGAATACAACGAGAGATTCATGTTGTTTATTTTCCATTGTTCGAATGTTGAATGAACTGCACATTATAATATAACCTATAGAAACAGAACGAAGAAAGGATCTTGGCGAATGCCTGTTACAATTAAAGATGCGGCATTACCACTTTTGTACCGACGACGACCAAATTTGCCGGATGTCAATGGATAAAATTTACTTGTGAATATTTAGCACGTAGGTAGAAAATTGAAAAATAAGCATTGCTTCTTTATTTACCATATTTCAACATTTTTGGAAAGACCTCATTTTTTCCAAGTGTTTAAAAATATATCATTTTTCCGAAAATCGATAGGAACTATTGACGTGTTTGATAATATTTTTGAAAGAAAAAGTCAATATTTCCTTACACTTGGTCGTTGCTAGGCAACGGAAAATAACTGTTAGGAAATATGTATTATTGTACTGTAAGGAAATATTATTTTTGTACGGCTACTTGTAAACTAAAATGTAATAAGCTTGACAAATCAATATTATTGTATTTCCATAGTTCCAACACAAATATTTAATGGCATGAAAGTTAATAATATTTATTTCAAAACAAGTTGCTTGTAATAAGTAATGTCCTTTTAATAATTTACGGAAAAAAGTATGTATGCCTCGTAGAAAAAGCTACATTTTCGGACTTCGTATTGCCAGTCTCGGCTTGCGCCTCGACATACAATCTTTACGGTCGTCCGGGAATGTTCAGCTTTTCCTATACTAGGTAGGTATACAACGCACTATTACCATATATATAATGCCAATAGCCAATTCTTTAACAGCTTATTGGCGTTTTGCATTCCTTTAGACCAAAAAACTGCACATATAAAGTCGAAATCACCTAAATTTACGAAAAACTAAATTCCCATAGAATATTTACTTTACCGATGACACTGTAGATTAGTAGATATATACCAATTTAAACCTTAAATGTTTTTACTTTACCAGGCTAGAGAGATTTGTTTGTAACCAATCCTGTAATTAATTGTACATATTTGTAATTATATTATTTCAGTTCATATTATGAAAGTCCAAAGGATAAAGTCCAACATATAGAATGATTCCGTTTAAAATTGGCGTATAAAGAAATACATGACTTGCTAGAAAGATTATTATAGCACAGGTTGATAATAATAAATCATAAACATTGTTACAATTATTGTGTACCTGGGCAAAATTCAAATCTGCCATATTTTTACCTTTGAAATTAGTTCAATAATATTTTTGTAATTTTTTTTTTTTGAAAACAAATTTATTTAAGTAGCATTTTACATAAAATATATATTATGTAACTCTAAACAGTGTTTGAAACACTGGCCTCGAGAATAACAATTTGCACTTATTCTAAATCTATATGACAGAATATATTATTTTATAAGTATATTATTAATTCTAATTACTAATTTTTTATAAACAATTTCACATATGATCTAGCAATTAAACTTTGATTAGTTGTTTTAGTTTTTTTACAAATAAATTATTGGATTTTAATTTTTGACTTTCTTTGGCAGGTTATTATAAACTTTTGAAGCACATACAATGGGGTTATTTAAGCCTATATTCGTTCTTGTAGCTGTTTGATATATGTATATTGTATCGTCCTCTTGTGTCATGGTTATGTACATTATTTGAGTAAATTAAGCTCGTATTACACTTTTGCTTTTTGTTCATCACTTTATGGATTAATTTACACTGTTCTAATCGCACTAGTTCGTTCAGTCTGTCACACCCAAGCTCCTGATACACTGCATCTGTACTGGCAAGTCTGTTGTAATTAAAAAGAATTTTAAGAAACTTGTTTTGCAATGTTTTAGCTATTTTGAAAGTCGTTTTTCCACACGTGCCCCATAATTGCAACTATATAAACGTATTGTAGGTTCAATAAATGAATAAATAATCAAAATTGACAACACAATAAAGGATTTTGTATTTTTAAGGAAATGAGTCTAATTTTTCTATATTTATGTGGTAGGTATAGCCCTTTGTGCTGTTAATATCGATTTGTTATGAATATTTTCGAAACGTGGCCACATTGTTAATAGAATATTACGTAGTAAGTAAGTGTAGTAAAAACCGCGGCAGTGGCTTAGAGGTGAGGTACTGGCGTTTGGTCATGGCGGTCCGGGTCCGATCCCCGGAGTGGGCATACGCATAATAAAAAAAAGTATGTCCGAAATTTAGTGGATAATAGAATGCAGTATGCAGACTTAAGACTGATAGAAGTTTCATTCCCCTATGCTTAAATATCCAATTTAGAACTCCCTTATTCGCTGTCTCTATTACGTCTTGGAAAACGTTTAAAACTGTATCAGGTACATTTGAAACGAGAGCTTCCTGCAAAAATACGGAAAGTTGTAAAAATATGGTATAAGATGAAGTGATTCCTAATATCGGGACCGAGAAGGGCGTTATGGACCTCTGCGGGCGTAAAAAGGATAACTAGTACATACACGTGGTTCGGATTCCACGTTACAGCTGTAGGTCTCATCTGGCTGACATTACCCAGACGATAGAGGATACAATTGGCCTTATAGCCTTAAGTATACTGGCTCTTCCGCCAGCCACAGCAAAAAGAAAGTGTAGTAAAAAGGCATAGGTATTACGCACGAATGGAAATATTGCGTACGAGCTGCGTAGCGAAATTACATGAGTGAGTTGCTTTACAACACGAAATACGTAGGTGCTATACTTTTTCTACGACTCTTACTAATAAATTATATTAAATATTGGTTTATAATTTATAAAGTATTGATTTAAACTTTATATCTCAAATAATGCCGATATCACTGTCAAATAAGTATTCAAAACGCAAGATAGAAAAATGTCACGATTTAAATGGTCCAGGACTAACTTAATTGTTATACTAGGTATTATAACGCACAGTTGTGTGTTTTTATGCATTCAAACGCATAGTTGTGCGTTTTTATTCTTTTTCTACTCCCACATGGAAATTTGCTGTTTCATTTACACTTAAGTGGCGAGTAAAGTAGGCTATTCCAGTTAACTGTGCGGCAAAATTTCATATCCATCCTAGTTAGGTTATGAAACTGGCCAATCACAATAGGCAATTACAGCAGAGGAGCCAAATTTACATGTTGTTCTTAAAAGTACTGACCAATCACAGTACATTATTTTTATTGAGGCTCCGTCTTCTTTTTCAAGACACTAAATTATATAATTTAAATGTATATGGTACAGTAAGTTTAAGTTATTAATTTGTTCAATATAACAAAATCTATACGCATTTATAATAGATTTATCAATAATGCAACCTGCTGAATGTGCATAGAAAATTAATTTCATGTAGCATCATTATTCAGTTGGTTTTACCATAATTAACTAAACGCTTCGATTGTCGAGACGGTAGAGCGTTTTACTATGGATCCAATGGTCGTGAGTTCGAGCCCGGCAACCTGCAAACTTTTTTTTTACATTTTTTAGCATAAGGTTTGTAATTTTGGTCATAGAAAAAATATACTGTTCAACTCGAGTGGATTGTCTATATCGCACTCGAAAGTTTGAGCTCTCCGCCTACGGCGTCGTGCTTAATTTACTTTCTCGTGTGATACAGACATCATATCCACTCTTGTTGTACAAACTATACTATTACGCACAGTTGTGTGCTAAGAATGCATTTACTTATAAAGTGAGCTGTATACGTAAAACCATGTTTAGTGATATAGGAGTAGAAAAATAATTACACTATTAATTTATCGTTGGCAATGTATTACCACAATATGGCAGTATTAGTTGTAGAGATTTCCGTAGATTTCATATCAAATTCAAGTATGTGCTGTGTACACGAGTAGGTCGTTGCTGTGTTGCTCCGTCGTTTGTGTTATTGAAGTAGTGTTTTCTGGTGTAAGACTCGGTCTACAGGAGGAGTATCGTTATATACAGTCTGTTAGCTGTTATAACTTACCCTTTTACCCTCTATTAGTAGTGAATTGGTCAAGTTATTTAAATAGTTTATATAAATAACCTCACTTTGTCTAATCCATCGCACCGTATAGCTCTACCATAAAGATAAAGTTCTGGGAACAATGGTCGGAGGTACAAGAAGTACTAGCAGGTCTGATGACGAAAACATGGAAAAACGTATTTCCAAAATCTGTACAACATTCGTCAGCCAATTAGAGACCAAGATTGATTCAAAAATAGAAAAGTTGAGCTCTAAATTGAACCAAGTTTGTGAGACATTCAAGGTTATGAATCAAAAAATACAAAATAACCAGGATGCCATTGGAAAGATGGAAGAAATTGTTGACACTCTAGATTAGCAAAGTAAGCGTAATGGTATGCGTATATGTGGATTTAAGGAAGTAGATGGGGAAAACCTCTTGGAATGTATCCCTACATTTATTGTCAACAAACTAAATGTTCCATGCTCTCAAAGGGATATAAACTACATTTTTCGAACAGGAAAGAAAAGCGAAGAAGGCAAGTCACGTCCCATAATTATAAACTTTGTACAAAATCATAAACGAGACGAAGTTTTTAACTCCAAAAAGTTACTTAAGAAAAGTGGAGTATCCTTTTTCGAAGACCTTACAGCTATAAGGTACCAATTGTTACTTGAAGCCAAGAAAAAATGGGGTAATTTAAACGTCTGGTCATCCAATGGAAAAATTTATCGGAGTATCGATGAAAACCAAAAACAGCTGATAAAATCAAAAAATGATATACCAAACCTCTAATGACTGGTAAGTTTATCGTCGCGGTAGGAATATACTGTAATGAACATTTACAAAAAGCATTTAAAATTTATAAAATAAACAGTAAAAATGATCTTCGAATTGATTTATTTATTTATTTATTTTTTGCTTTGTGCATTACTCTGGATTACTTAGCAAAGATAAAAGTGAACAATATGAATGTTCTGTATGAAATAAATTACTTCTAGGATACGGGTTTTCGTTCCCATATATTAATTTAGACTTGGATTTCAAAGATTGCTTTTTTATTGTATAAATTAAATTAAAATTATAATCTTTTAGGCCTAATATCAATAATAGTATAACTGTTATATAATAGGTAGGTACATTAAAAAAAACAGAAATTATTATTACTTTTTCGTTTTTAAGTATTTAACTATGGAAATATTAGTACCTCACCTTTTATTTTTAAAGACTAAAAGGATATAGTAGCGGTGGTAGCCCTTGACGGGTACTTATAGCCTAGAGATACTGTTTGTATATGTGTTTATTTTTTTTTTTTCATTTTATGAGATGGAGCGCACATACAAAACACCTAATTATACTTATGTTAGGGTATGAATCAGCGATCTAATTTTATTTTTGCACACTTTAATATTTGCTCATTATGCTCAGCTTTTGATATATTTTCTGATTTTATCGTAGAAGAAGATTATGATATCATTGGGCAATCTGAAACATGGCTGCACAATGGGATTCCCGACAATGGGATTTCCATTCCAGGTTATGATATTTTAAGGACAGACCGGGATGGTAGAGGTGGAGGAGTCGCTTTTTATTATAAGAATACCTTGAAATTGAAAATTCTTACCTTGCCTTCTAGTACCAGCGCACTAGAACAAATATGGGTAAGTGTAAAAATACAAGGTAAACATATGTGCCTGGGTTCCTTGTACCGCCCGCCAACTGCTAATCTTAACAGCTGTGTCAACGATTTGGAGTCGGTTTTAACAACTTTTTACCTCAGTATGATTGCATCCTATTTGGAGGTGATCTTAATGTAGATTTTAGCAACATTCTGAGTAACGGATATAATACTGTGTCTCGATTATTAACTAATTATGGTCTACATCAACTAGTTAGTTCTGCCACTAGGATTACTAACAACTCAAGTTCTTTATTGGATGTACTTGTAATTTCAAACCGTGATATTTTGGAGGGACAGGACGTTCTTAGGATGGACAATATATCCGATCATCGGCTGGTAAACTGTACTTTAAAGCTAATTATAACTCGACCTAGTGTCTGTACTATATATATGTACCTATAGGGATTACTCTAATTTTGACTTCAACAATTTTTTAAACGATCTATTTAGTATTGATTGGAACCACATCTATACACTTAACAATGTGGACAATATGGTTGAATTTTTTAATATTAATCTATTGAACATTTTCAATGCGCATGCTCCAACTAAAACCTCTAGATTTACTAAACCACCACTACCGTGGATAACTGATAACATTAAACTGATGATTAGGCTAAGAAAAAAAGCCCTCACAAGATATAAAAAGTTAAAAACTGATGCAGCCTGGAATGAGTATAAGGACTTAAGAAATTTTATTACTGTTGCTATTAGGAATAAAAAGCGGGCATATCTGCAACATAATTTAATGTGGACCCGGCCGGATTCTGGAAAGTATTAAAATTTCTTAACATAAATTCTCAATCGAGACCAAACCCTGCGGATTTTGGCACATCAGATACTTATAATCGCTTTTTTATTGATAATGTTCCATCAATTAATACTCATAATAATAACTTTATCAAAGATCATTACGAGGGCCAGAAATTTGAAAATATTCAAAACGAGTTTCAGTTTTCTCTAGTTGCGGAAGAGGATATTCAAAAAATAATATATGATTTTAAATCAAACGCCAAAGGAAGTGACGAAATTAACCTTAAAATGATTACTTTAATAACCCCTTATCTTCTTAGCCATATTACCTTTATTATAAATAGTTGTTTATCAATGGCCACATTTCCATCAATATGGAAACAAGCCAATGTGACCCTGGTTCCAAAAGTGGATACCCCGAAGGAGTTGAATAACTTTCGTCCAATAAGTATTCTTCCGACCCTCTCGAAAATATTGGAAAAAATAGTTGGCGTGCAGCTTACCGATTTCTTAAATTCATATGAAGTTCTCTCTCCCACTCAATCAGGTTTCCGTCCCCTTCATAGTACTTCGACCGCTCTACTGAAGGTTTCTGACGATCTCAACAAGGCTTGTGATCAAGGTAAAAATAGTTGCCTTATCCTTTTAGATTTTAGTAAAGCTTTTGACACGCTGAACCACAATGTCTTGTTAACTAAATTAAAATTCTTTGGCGTAGGTAGTGACGCACTTAAATTTTTTAAAAGTTATCTTTCGGATAGGTCTCAGCGTGTCATTGTTAATAATTCAATGTCAAATTTTTTGTCACTTGATAAAGGCGTCCCACAAGGTAGTATCCTTTCCCCATTATTATTTTCCTTGTATACATCCGATTTTAGTAAATTTTTAAAAAAATGTAATAAACACCAATACGCATACGATATTCAAATCTACTATTCATTTTTTCTTAAAGATACCTATCAGGCCTCTGAAGTTATCAATTATTATCTTAAAGTTATATCTATTTACTCGCAGGCACATGGTTTGGTCTTAAATGCTGGTAAAACTAAAATGATATTGTTCGGTAAACAAAAAGACTTGTTGGTAAATAACGCTAACTTTCAAATAAAAGTGGATGACAAAGACAAATTACTTGAAGCTACGGACAATGCTAGGAACTTGGGGCTGGTCATGGATAATCAGTTAAGATTTGACAAACATACGGCTGGACTTCTTCAAAAAGGCTATGCCAAACTTAAAAACTTCATTTTGCAACTCTGGTGCAAAAAATTATAATCTTTGGGATCCCTCATTATCTTAGGGAAAAACTTGGTTATGGGATTAATATCCATGGCAGGGACACTAGACATAACCGACGGTTAACAGTACCACGTCATGTCTCAGCCATGTTTCAGAGATCCTTCTCGTATAATGCAACAAAAATCTACAACAGACTACCTGCACAAGTTATAGCTATTCATAAAATACCAGCTTTTGAAAAAGCTGTTAAACGTTTTATTGTTGAAAATCAATAGCTGAGCATGGATAAATATATAATGGTGTTTATAAAAAAAAATAAAAACAAAAAATATTTCATTTAAAAAATTATACAATTACCTAACTCTAATATAATATATTAATAATATAATAGTTTGATTTCTAATTGTTCTAAAAACTGTTAAACTTATATTAAGTATATTTAAAAACTTCCTTACATAGAATTTTTAGTTTAATTTACTGAATACTTGTATTTACAATACTGTTTATATTTCTATTTTTTTTTGTATAATACTAATATATTATTACCTAACATGGAGGTTGGACTGAGTATAAGGAATATTTTATTTAAGTTACTGAATACTTGTATTTACAATACTGTTTATATTTCCATTTCTGTATAATACTAATATATTATTACCTAACATGGAGGTTAGATTGAGTAGCCTGGCTAGATCTCGCCTCCATCTTACTTTTGTATCTTGTATAAAATTGTGAGATAAATAAAAGACGTTTATTATTATTATTATATAATGTTGTAGAGTATTTATGTAGTAATACTACACAAGTTCTTTGTAAAAGTATACTTTATACAGGGTGCTACAAATTCGCGTGCGTGCATGGGGATCTCGAAAACGGTAAGAGATACGAAGATGCTTAAATTGAGGCAAAGTTGCGTATTTTGGGGCTTAATCATTTGGTGAAGGAAAATTTTAAATATTTCGAATGCCTTCGCAGATATCCGAAAAAAAACCGAAATTTTCAGTTTTGGTTTTCAATTTTTTGCGCCTTTATTTTTGACTTTGAAAAAAAAACAAGAAACACTTTTTCATAGCCGTTTTTTATGATCATGGAATTTTTAATTTTTAAATGATATGTGATAATATCCGCTTTTTGTTTGATTCACGGCCTACCAAAAAAAAAAAATAATGCTTTTTTTGCATTTTCAAATAAAATCCAAAATTGTTACAAAACGGTAGATTTTGGGACATAAGCTATAGCAAATATAGAGGGCATAAAATACTTATTAACATGGCCCATTAATATACAGAGTATCCCATTTAAAAAAATGAAGATTTGATATTTTAAATATAGCAATATTGGCACCTCCGTAAAAATTACCCTGTATAAATTATGGTCAGATTTCTTTAATAAGATCATTCTACCATCCCTCGGGTATCCAAAACCGTAACCATATTTTAGAAAATTTAAATCAGCTATTTTTTTTAAGGAGTTTTCGATGATGAAGCCCTCATTAGATTTAAGAAATATCTGGTGACCTTTGTTAAGTAGATGTAAACTTAAAATACGGTACACGAACTGAACGCATGACTGCACCCATCTCAGTTATGCTCCATCAGTGCATCGAGCAAGTAGAGCTGTAGTTACTTTACTTATTTAGTATTCACCTGAAGATACTTACCAGTTGAAACATTGTGATGTAAAACAAATAAAGACAATGCAAGTCCAAAATTCTTCTATCATTCACCTTTACTCCTATTCCTCTCCATTATCTTCAAGATCCACTTAATGTAGTACTTAACTGATAGGGATCAATTTACATAAATTATCCGGATTTAGTGTCGCGATCGGTTCAAAAGTACCTACCATACTAGATGTGACACTTAAAAAATGTTTAAGTTCAAGTGGCCAAATATTGGTATATTTATCATTAGGAATAAGTAAAATAAGGTAAAATATTATCATGCTGCGCCATAAAAATGGGATAAGTGCTAAGTCAGACCCTGTTTTATCGCTTTGAACTTTAGCAACGCATCGTACCATTGAGATCGCTATAAATACATAAACATACAGATTGGAGTACGATTCCCTCAGTGTCATGTTATAATTATTCAGGTTCGTAAAATATTATCTACCTTAAAAGATTGTGAAAAAGCTTTCTTATTTAGTTTAAACTCATTAATATAGTCTGTGCTGTGTAAAATCAGAAATCGAATATAATTTTAGTGCCTCTAAATAATGCCGAAAATAACATTATTTGAAAGTTTTATTTTGGATGCTGTGTTTGTATTAGCAATTACCCTTTTGGGGGTAGTTGGGTACTTTAAATACGCTTTTACGTATTGGAAAAAGAAAGGGGTACCCTACTTGAAGCCATCATTTCCTTATGGTAAGTGACAATTACCCTATCAAGCCTTATAGATATAGGTTTTAAAAGTTTATAGCAAATAATTTATGAAAGCCCATACAAATCCAAGGACGGATTTAACTTTTCGTCATGTTTGACTGTAACAAAATAACATTGGTAGAAATAATTTTCTCACAATTATACTGGCCCGGTTATCTTTATTTTTAATTAACTTGCTAGTTAGTTAATTGTGGTTAAATATCTTTATGCAACACAACATATTCCGTGTGTTTAAAAATTACGACAATTTTAATTGTAAGAAAATAATTTCTGTCATAGACAAAGTTATGTAATCTTACAGACCGATATTAGACTCACCTAAAATATAGCTTCACGTACCTATTAAAAAAATCAGATACAACTGGTTCTTTTCGAATTTATATTTACATTATGCAGGCGCATTGATATTTATTAGTATCTAGAGTGACTTAATTTTCTCGATTAATATTAAAAAGAAAGGAATGTGCCACTTTTGATAGCATATTTCTTAAAGAAAATGAAAAAACAGAAATATGGATAACCGCTAGCTGTCTTTAATAACCACTAACTGTTTCCGCTCGATACATCGTTTCCGACTCTTTTTGAAGTATGATACGTGGAAGGATTTCATATTTTTATGGCCGAGAGTAACAATAATTTTTCTAAAATATCAAAAGGATCAAATTATTTTTATTTTTCTAACCCAAAAAGAATAATATGAATAAAATGAATAAACATGAATTTGAGTATTTGTATATTGAATTTGGTTGAACAGCAGTAGAGTTTTGGACTTGCATTGCCTTTAATTATTTTGAATCACTACGTTTCAACTGGCAGTCGTATTCAGGTAAATATTTCTCCTTATACTTTTTTTTTTTTTATTAATTTATTCATGACCCAAAGACAGTAAAATGACTTCACTGGTATCAGGGCCTAATATTTACAATATTTTTACATAGTTACTACAATCACATTACAGTTTTATGTATTACAATTAATAACAAATTAGATCAAAATGACTGCAAGTAGGTTTTCAGGCTATGGCAAAGTTTCCTTGTTGTCCCCACATTGATCACATCACCCGGAACAGAGTTATAAGTTTGTACACTTCTAAACAATGGCGAATCTTGAGCTTTTAGAGTCCTAGAATATTCATTTCTCAAATTTGCGGCATTTCTCACATTATGGTTGTGATAGTTTTTCACTGGTTTTATTGTTAAATTAGACTTAAGTTTTTTGTTAGTTATGCTATATATAAATTTAGTTTGTTCAAATATTCTTATTTTTTTTATGTCCCACAATTTTGTGCACTGATACACCCGTTCCGTCGCAGTGTAATAGTCCATTTGATATATAGTTTTTATAGTTTTATTTTGTGTCCTTTGTATTTTATTTAATAAATAATCTGGGATGTTTCCCCAACATGGAATAAGGTACCTTATATGTGGTAAGATAAAGCAGTTATAAAGTAATATTTTAGACTTTTTATTTAATAGTTCTGCACACCTTCTTATAGCACCTACTATTGGTACTATCTTTTTAATAATATTGTCCACATGTAAATTCCAGCTTAGATTGTTGTTTAGCACTAGACCTAAGTATTTATATTCCGAGACCTCGTTTAGTTTTACACTGTTTAGGTACACTTGAATATTACAAATTGGTTTATTTTTTTGTTTTATAATCATATACACTGTTTTATTTACATTTATAGTTAACTTATTATAGCACAGCCATTTATAATAAAGGTTCATTTCAGAGTTTGCAATTCTTTCTAGTTCCCCAACATTACTAGCTGAGATCACCAGCACAGTGTCATCTGCGAACATGTAGTATTTTGCCTTTAGTCCAGCATATTTCAAACTTTGTACATACAACAGGTACTGTAGAGGGCCGAGCACTGACCCCTGGGCTACTCCGACATTTAGGTTTCTTTTGTCACTTTTAGTTTTATTTATTTAGGTGTAATGCATTCTGTTTTTTGAATATGAAGTCATTAGTTTGTGTCCCCATTTTTTTCAATTTTTCAAGTAGTATGTCGATGTCAACAGTATCGAATGCTTTTTGCAGATCTATGAAGATTGTTAGTACATATTTGTTCTTGTCCATTTCTGTTGATATGTATTCTAAGAGATCTGCAGTTGTTCCCAGCGTACTACTACTCTCCTGAAAACCATACTGATGAGGATCAAATTTGCATGTTCTTCCAATAAAGTCAACAAGTCTTTTTTTTATTACTTTCTCCACTATTTTTGAAAATGTACTCAAAACAGAGATTGGTCTATAATTACTTAATTCTTTTTTTGATCCTTTTTTAAATATGGGAGTAATTTTTGCACATTTTAGCTCATCAGGAAACTCACCACTTTCTAGGATATTATTTGTAAGGTTAACAATTATTTCTCCGATATAGTCAAACAGGCAGACTATATCCTGTTTTGTGACACAATCTTCCCCTGGTGAACAATTATTTTTCAAGTCTTTTACAATATTTTCTATTTCTACAATATCTGTTGGGTAAAAGAACATTGTCTGTGTAGTTTCTTCTTCTTTGAATTTATCTTTTATGTTAGGTATTTTTGACGATAGTTTTTGCCCGACTTCTGAGAAGTATTTATTAAATTCATGTGCTATGTCCTGATCACTCTCTAACTGTATGCCTTCTGGGCTATCTATTTGTCCTATTTTGTTGGTTTTTATTTGGTTTTTGGAGCATAATTCATTTATAATATTCCAGATCTTTTTTGTATCTTTAGAAGCCTCTGTTAATCTTTGGTCTGTCCATTGTTTTTTTAGTCTTTTTCTTACATTATTGACTTCATTTTTTGCTTTTTTAAAGTCTTTCTCTGTTTCTTCGTTTCTTATTCTTTTCCATCGTATGTACAGTTTGTCTCTGTTTTTCACTTTTTGTATGAATTCCGTTGTGACCCAGTAATTATTATTGTTTAATTTTATGTTGTATTCCTTTGTATTTTGTTTTTTTGTCTCGTTCATTATTGTCGCCAATTCACCAAATGAGAAAATATTATTATGCTGTAATGCCAGTTGTACAGTTTCTATCCATTTTTGTACGTGTAGTTTGGATCTTTTGATTACTTCCTTTTTGTTTTTTGTTACCTTTTTATCTAGTTCTATGTACATTAGTGTGTGATCAGATATATTATGTTCATAAAGTTTAATATTACATTTGAGGTTTTTGTTTGTAATAACGTGATCCACTTATATAATAGGATAGAAAGATCGAAGGATCAAAAAGCGACATCGCTATCAACGCTTGGCAGCTACAAGCCAGTTGTCCCTGTGGTAACTTTTCTTACACCTCTTGCTAAAAACTTTTCAAGCCAAAAGGATCGGTAGGCCGAAGACGACAGGAGATGCATGTCAGTTGAAACGTAGTGATTCAAAACAAATAAAGACAATGCAAGTCCAAAACTCTACTGCCGTTTAAGAAACATCATTGTCTCCAACCTTCAAATTGAATTTGATTGTTTCAGGAAACTATATGTACTCATTTCCACGAAATGGCACTTGTGCAGGAGAAGTTAAAATCTGGTACGAGAAGCTTAAAGAACAAGGCCATAAATTTGGAGGAGCATGGATTCTTGCCAGACCTGTTTTAGTGTTGGTCGATCCAGAATATATAAAGGATATATTAATAAAGGTAATATTATTATTTGTACACAATGGTAACTACCACCCACTCAAAAAGCTATTCAAAATTCCATTAGTTGGTTTTATATGTAATAAAAACCAAATTGTACGATTCTGAATAAACTTTTCGGCTTTAAATATCACTTTAAAATAATTGCTTCTAAATTATTTACCATTAATTGTCTGTAAAACGAAAACTGAAATTCCATCAGCATGCCATAATTTTATTAAAAAATTAAACGTACATTATATCACAGTCTTATAATACTTCCTCATAATCTTCATAACGAGTTCCTCGTCTTTCATTCATTCTTTAGGTAGTTTAAGCTTTTTTAGCAATGTTCATTATATTTTCAAGAAAGATCTATTGCACTCATAGTCAGCCTGGTTTAAAACTTTTTATTGGCAAGCTAAAGAGCAACGACCAAATTATGTCTCCAAAATGCATTCGTTCACAGGAAACAGCTAATTTAAAACAAAAATACATAATGAAAAAACAGTTCCAAAATAGGTTAAAATGAATTTAACTCATATTCAGTAGTCGGTAAAGGGTTAAAAGACATTCCTTCACGAGTTTAGGATAAGAAAAATAATTAAAAGTGTTTACAAATTTTGGCTAGTTTAGATACTGATATGAATTTGATGATTTATATAATTATAAAGATAAAATCAACCAAAAGATGTTTGAATTACATACCTTTAGCATGGTTGGACGACTCCATTAGACTCCAGACAGGGAAGTTAGGTAGAACTATAAAATACACTGCTCGTACCACTCAGATAATACTGGCATCTCTTTCTGCAATCCACCGGTAGTTAAAGGTAAAAAGAGACAAATATAGTCAGAAAAAGTTCACCTGCCTTGGTAAACATTCTCATTTTGTAGAAATAATTACGTAGGTCTAGAAGTCTGACGTCACTAGCTTAGATCCCGCCCATAAGAAGTCTCGCCGGGCTGCTGAGACCTCGTGAATGTATTCATTATTGGTGACATTTTGCCAACCAACAAAATCCAACTAATCAATTTTTCAGGCGCTAAAATCTCCGCACTGGCTGAGCCTGAAACTGGAAATAATTATATTTGCGCTAAATATGAAACCGGTTTTTACAAAATTGTTTTTGTGAATTAAATTGAAATAGCGTTTAGGGGGATTTTATTGATTGGCAAAATGTCACTAATAACAATCCAAACGGTTCTAAAACCTCAACCTATTAAGATGTTTTTTTCACAAAATATTAACCTCTTAGATATTATTAGAATCGAACATAGTTTTTTAGTAATATCACCTTCTTTTTACAGGATTTTCATCATTTCATTGATAGAGATTTTTATGTTAACGAAGCAGATAGAAGGGGAACCCACCTTTTTAATATAAGAAGTGATGGATGGAAACCATTACGACAAAAACTAACACCAACATTTACTTCTGGAAAGATGAAAATGATGTTTAACAGTATCTTGACTTGTAGCAACTTTATGGTAGATTATTTGACACAATGTGAAAAGAAGGGCGACGATATCGATATTAGAGAGGTACGTACAATGTCATCCAACCAAGACTGAACAGGGGCCTATTTTTTGAGTTTCCATGTGTATTTTTATTAAAACTAATATAGCAGCTATCTAATTTATGTTTGGCCGTAATAGTTATTTATGTATCAAGGGTACTAAGTAGATGATTATGCCCTGAGGGTGACATTGTTACAAAGCCTCTGGCCCGAGGGTTCGTAAGTCGCCCGAGGGTATATATCTATTTAGTACCCGCGGTACATACAAGCTTTTATGTCATACCAGTTCGTTTTAAATAATAAATATAATATATGAACGTAAATTTATATATTTTTATTTTTTATATATAATAATAAATATAATATATAAACGTAAATTTATATTTTGTTATCTTGTTAATAAAGAATAAGTTAATCGAAAACTGTTTTTTGCGTTTTTGCCCGCGCGGGCATAAAGTAATCCATTATGTAGATGGTATCTAAGGTATAAAAACACAATAATAATAATAATAATAATAATAATAATAATAATAATAATAATAATAATAATAATAATAATAATAAATGTATTTATTGTAATTAGAGAAGAACAATTACAAAAGGCGAAGTTGAAGCTAGGCTTCCTCACAACCTAAAAATAATGTACTGGTATGACATAAAATCTAAAATTGCCATTTAAAACGCGACTTGACTTAAAACAAATATACTGTGGAGTAAAGTTGTAGTTACAACAAATTTTCTGATTGGTCAGAACGCTAAGTGTGGCCCCTCTGATATAAAGACAGGCCTGACCTGTCATTCCTCTGAGCTCTGAGCTATCTGCTTTGACCAGTAGAGGAATTCTGAAATGTCTCTCCTAAAGATATACAGGGTGTTAATAAAGTATGTTGTCAAACTTAAAGGTGTTATTCCTTACTCAATTTTAAGTCAAAAAGTTTACGTAAACATATTATAATAAGTGCTAAACGGCTTTGTTTTTGGTGTACAGGATGGTGAAATATAAAACAAAAGTGTTTCCTCGATACCTAGAAGACACATATTACTATGACAATTTTTAATGTACCTATACAGAAGAATCTTTTAAGCTACAACGTATTTGTGTAAATTTTCCAGTGAGGTGCACAGGAGTAACACTCCAGGTTTAATTAAAAAAAATATATAGTACGCCCAAGTACACAACTTTTTTTTCAATATCATAAGATTTTATGATTTTTCGCTCGCGATTAACTGTTATCGATAAAAACGAAAAAATAATTAAATTATGCATAACATTATTTATTACTGCAATTTAATAATTAATATCATTTATTTATTTTAATTTAATAACTATGTGAAATTAAATGGACTTTATTATAAAAAAATATGATGAAATAAAAAGAAATTCTGGTTTCCACCAGTGGCATAGTTAGATAGAACCAATCCTATCACCAGAACATGAAACTTGCAACAGCTGATCAGAGCGTAGAAATAAATAAAAAAATAAAATAAAAATTGATGCAATTTTATCAAAAAGAGTGAGGCGGCCATAACATTAAACTTGTTGGTGAAAATCTCCACCTTCAACTTTAATGCACTTGTCGAACACGTGGGGCGCAGCGGGCGTATGTCTTAATTTCATGACATGAATCTCGTATCGGTTGGCCTAATTCTTCTTCACTGTTGACTGGAGTTTCATAAACGGGGAAATCAGGAATGAACACAAATTCCACTGGAGCAATAGACAGGGATTAGACCACAGCAAAAGTTTCATTGAGGATCCAGACCCAAGAATTACGAAACAGTTGCTTCAAATAAACAGGAACCATCTAATAACCATTACAGGAATTCTGACAGGACACATGGCTGTCAAGAACCATCTGCATAGAATGCAACTGGTACAATATAAACCTTAACTGTAGATTATGCGGACAAGACAGAGAAACTGTACAGCACATAGTTTACCATTGCAGGTCACTGGATCGGAAGAGGCAACAAATACTGGGGCAACCAAAACTGGAAACAGAGGACATCCTTGCCCTCTCCCTAGTTGACCTACACAAACTAGTGCTAGGAACTGGGATCAAGGAGTGGTTGTAACAACCAAACAGGGTGAGCACAATGGGCCAAACCTGGCCTAAGTGCATCCGGCGTACGGACGAGCCCTCGGAAAAAAACGAGGGACTTTATATCCCCCTAGGAAAAATTTCAAGGGATTGAAGTCTTAACTTTTTTGTTATATACTTTTAAAACATTGCATAAATGTTGTTATGCATAATGGTCGTGAGTTCAAACCCAGCAGTATGCAAACTTTTTAAAAAAAATTTTAACATAAGATTCATAAGTTTGGTCGTAGAAAAAATGTACTGTTCAACTCGAGTGGATTGTCTATATAGCACTCGAAAGTTTAAGCACTCCGACTACAGGGTCGTGCTCAATTTACTCTGTATATCCATTCCTAATGTTGTACAAACTACTATTATCGAGGTGTTTTTGTTAGTCAGATTGATATCCGTCGTTACATTTTAAATCTTCCTTAGCTTTAAGCTATAATATTATACTCTATACCTATACAATTATTTAGGTACATGTTAAAATCTACAACTTTCTCTGCTTTTTAGGTGTTAGCTTCTTTTACGACTGATGTAATATTTGGTGTTGCTTTTGGAATTGATTCGAATAGCTTCGATGGTACTCACACTGAATTTCGTAAACAGGGAAGGATTATATTTGATTTTGAATTATCGCTGATTCCAAAAGTGCTGATGGTTCGTGCTTTTCCCGGATTATCCAGAAAATTGGGAATAGGTTGTGAGTATCATTTAATTTAAATAGCCTTAAAATGTGTAAATAAAATAAAAAAGTTTTATGGAAAAAAAATTAATGTAAAAGTTTGATATAGGTACCAATAAAAATCAGTATGTATATATCTTAAGATGGAAAGTTCTTGTGTATAAACACCTAAATTGAAATTCAGAAAAAAGTATTTCCTCGAGCCGGATTCGAACCGACAACCTCCGTATATCCTATATAAAATAAAAATCAGTTGACCTACATACAGGGTGTCTCATAATTAAATGCTTATCCGAAAGGGCGATCATACTTGGATGTTTTTAAGAATAATTCTTCATATGAACATAGATCCGCAACCGTTTTATTTTTGAGATACAGGATGTTTAAATTTAAAAAAAAATTATGTTTTTCCCAATATCTCTAAAACCTCTTTATATTTTTTTTTCAATTTTAGTATATGCCAAGTAGGTATGAAAATATATTTTTTCCAGGGTAACATTCCCTGAAATACTTTTAATCAAAAAAATTATACACCACTGATTTTTTTTTAAATAAATATTATATTTATAATTAGTCCCTGGTCTCTTCACTTTTTTCAGTCAGGCGAACGGTTTTCGATTTGAAAAATAAAATAAGGTAATAAGTAAGCATAAAAATACATTTTTTATTTCTAAAAACAACTATTTTGAACAAAAAAAAATAAATTAAACTACTTAAATGCTTACAGGAGGAGGATATTTTCAAAAGTTAATTTATTATAGTTGTCCGCTTGCGGCAAATTTTTTACTAGTTAATTTAATTGTTGTTTCTTCAAAATAGTTGTTTTTAAAAATAAAAATTGAATTTTTATGCGTATTTATTACTTTATTTTCTTTTTTAAATCGAAAACCGTCTGCTTGACAAAAACAAATTAAGAGGCCATTTTTATGAGAAAATAGAGGCTAAATATAAAAGTAATATTTTTTTTCTGAATTTGTGACGTATCATTTTTTTGATTAAAAGTATTGCAGGGAATGTTAACAGGGACGCCACTGATGAAAATTTAAAAGACTTTTATCCTAGAAGAAATCTATTTTCATACTGAGTTGGCATGTGCCAAAATTGAAAAAAATACAAAGCGGTTTTAGAGATATTCGGAAAAAAAAAATTTTGTTTAATCTAAACACCCTGCATCTCAAAAATAAAGCGTTTGCGGACCTATGTTCATATGAAGAATTGTTCGTATTATCGCCCTTCGGATTAGTATTCAATTATGAAACACCCAGTAGTTCCTAGCTAGTAATGATCATTTGATTTGAATCTAGAGACGAAATTTTTTTATAATTTTTTTAGCCGGAAAAGCAGAAACAAAACGTTTCTTTGGAGATGTTGTTAAAAACACAATTGCTTACAGAAAGAAAAATAACGTAAAACGGCCTGACTTTCTTCAACTGCTGATAGACATGAATGAGAGCGCCGATGAAGGCGACAAAAATTTTACTTTAGATGAAATTATTGCTAATACTATATTATTTTTTATAGCAGGTAAGAAAGTCTACAGATAAGGGAAAATGTTGGCCAACCATAGCGTAGTTATAAGTTAGAAGAGTTAAAACATATCAAAAGGGATATAAATGGAAGTATTTACCATTCACGACGCATCGTTCCTTATCATTCTCACTAAGTAATATTTATGATTCCTGTGACCAATGCAATACAGGGTGTCCATTTTTGAGCACTTTTATAGGGTATCTCTCTTATACTTAAAGATAGAGGGTTGCGGTTCTCGCAGCACTGTACTACTTTTTTGTGAAACTAAACATGCCGTAAACAAAATTTTCATAGCCGTCTTGGTTTTTGAGATACAGGGTGAAAATGAAAATTATCACTTTTGGGACACCTACCATATCTCAGTTGTCTTTTAACTTATAAGAGAGGTAAAAAGGTATTCCTACAGAACTTTTTTCGTAGAATCCAGTGGCGTAGTTAGTTTTTTTCTTGCGTCATCTATTTTTTAGTTATAAAGCAAACATCTATATTTTTAAATGGGATACCCTATATATTTTTAACTAATTAAATTAAGCATTTTCTGGGCTTTTCAAGAATATATAATGGTATATATTTATTTTAAAAAATAGGTGAATAAACTACACTTTTCTCCAAATGAATACGTTATTTAACAGTAGGCCATGACGCGGATGAAACAAAAGAAAATAATTGGTTAATGGCGATAAGTTAGATCGCTTTGCAAAATAATATTCAATATTGGTTTAAAAGTTGTAAGTTGAAAATTCGTGTTTTCTTTTAAAAAATGGCTGACCTGGAATATCAGCCACTTTCAAAAGTATGAGATGTTAGTTTGCTACATAAAATATAATGAAAATTCGCATCAGGCCTCTGAAATATATCTTAACAGGTGTACAATTTTTCCTAATCCAATACCTAATCATCATCGGCGTAGCTAGGGGGGGGGGCAGGCCCCCCCTGGCATCATCAGCGCCATGACCTACTGTTAAATAACGTATTAATTTGAGAAAAGTGCAGTTTATTCAGCTATTTTTTAAAATAAATATATACCAATATATGTTTTTGAAAAGCCCATAAAATGCTTAATTTAATTAGTTAAAAATATATAGGGTGTCCTATTTAAAAATATAAATATTTGCTTCATAAATAAAAACGGGAATGACGCAAGAAAAAAAACTAACTACGCCACTGGATTCTACGAAAAAAGTTCTGTAAGAATACTTTTTTACCTCTCTAATAAGTAAAAAGACAACTGAGATACGGTAGGTGTTCCCAAAGTGATAATTTTCATTTTCACCCTGTATCTCAAAAACCAAGACGGCTATGAAAATTTTATTTACGTCATGTTTAGTTTCACAAAAAAGTAGTACAGTGCTGCGAGAACCACAACCCTCTATCTTTAAGTATAAGAGAGATTACCTACAAAAGTGCCCAAAAATGGACACTCTGTACATTGCCCTAAGTCGAACTAAAATTCGGTGTTCAATTAAAATTAGTAAAGGAGCTCTAATACCTTCTAGACTACCGACATACGTCGCAGCCCCCAATTACCCATCTTTCTTCGATTTATGCATTCAGATTCGTACTATTTTCTCTTATTAATTTAGTAATGGTCATTAGAACATTTTCGACAGCTGTATATTGACCTTTACGTTGAAATTTTTTTAGGAATTTAAGTTACAGTCATATCCACTTTTAGGTTTTGATACCTCATCGTCATTAATGAATTTTGCACTTTACCAATTGGCTAGACATCCAGAAATACAAGAGAAGACTAGAAAGGAAATCAACAATGTTTTAAAAAAACATAATGGTAAATTAACCTATGAAGCCATTCAAGACATGACCTATTTGATGCAAGTAATGGATGGTAAGCAAGTTATAAATATTTATAAACGTCGTTTTTAAAATTTTAAGGTCTATTTTGAAAATAAGGAACGAAAGAGAAAATTATTTGTTGTGCCCTCTCTACCTAAAATATTGACCTTTTCTATCACTTCCGGTTATACTGGAAGTAGCTGTCAAATTTATTATTTTAAATAAGATATGCTTTTTTTTTATTACATTTTTGAATTTTTCTTAAGAGTTTAAACAAATTTTGTATAACAGATCAAACGTCTAAACTCAATAGTTTTTGACATATTATCATTTGAAAATTACATGTTAAACACTTCAACTGGCTGTATCACCTTAACGGTGGTCGGTGAATCTTAGAAAAACAGCTTTTATATTCCTATCTTAAATTTTTATAAAGTAGTAGAGTTTAGTGTCCGTATAAGTATATAGAAAGAAAGTTTTTAGCGGCAGGCGTACAAAGTAGTGCATCTATCTTTTGCATTAAAGTACACAGGGACGCCAAAGGTAATGAGTTCCCTGGGGCACAGATAGACAATGACAGGCTGTTTCGTCCTTGTTAGGACTCATCAGAAAGCCAAAACCTGTAAGCAATTCCCAATACAGCGAAAATATGCTTTTAAGTTATTTTTTAGCATAAATATTAACTAATATTAATTAATTAATTAATATATGAAAATCTCGCGGGTCAAAATTAAAATTTAACATTGTTCAAAATATTAGTAAAGGATATATATAATAAAAATAAATATTCTAATTTGCTCAGTTATTTAAAAGAGATGGGAGATCGAACAATATAATAAGATATACCAATTTTTTAGAAACCATGAGGCAATATCCATCATTAATATCCCTGGCGAGGATATGCACCAAAGACTACCAACTCAGAGATACGGACATAATTATTGAAAAGGGAACATCTATAGCTATTTCCACTCTTGCCTTAGGCAATGATCCAGAATATTTTCCAGATCCAGAAAAATTCGATCCGGAAAGGTTCAGTCCAGAAAATAAGGCCACATTGCCCCCGTCTGTACACTTACCGTTCGGAGATGGACCCAGAAACTGTATAGGTAATAAACTAATAATAATTTTTGAAGAACATTGCAAGAAACTGCGGGTCCTACACTATCCGTTCGACTGACAGCATTACTTACATTCCTGAATGATATCAATGGCATACATTTTTATACTTTTTTAAAATTGGCTTTTACACAATCAGTAGTATTTTTTTAAAGTTATTTTTGATCCGGAAATACAATTTGGAAACTTTTGGTGCCCACCTTATAAAAATCAGGCTCGCTTGTGCCCACCCATTACAATTTTTTTGGTGCCACCGCTGCTCCAGAGTACTAGTTATGGTATCTTTCACTATCCATTTGTTCTTTTTCAAACTCCATCCGCATACTGTAGGTAGGGTAACTATCTAATTAGATACTACCGGCGGCGACAGCTAATGTATAATCACCTTTAAACACTCACATCACATTTACAGGAGTAACGCTAGGTAGCGATAAACCTACGCCAAGGTTCTCGATGAAATAGTGAAAACAAATCCAATAAAAACTCCTTTAATTTCGTCAGATTCATCCTTAAAACGCGTTTCAACATATCACGGCTTATCAGTAAGAATAGAATCAGATGAGAGATGATTTACTCTTTTGATATTTATTTTAAAAGCTTCATATTACAGTTGCTGGTACTATTTTTAGTTGTCTAACATCGACGTCGCGCTAGTTTTATCTAAGTAGGTATTTTTTACACTGCCTCGGTTGTTTTTGGTATATAATACAGGGTGATTCCTAAGTTGATACTTCTTTTTTAGCTGTGTATAGACGGCATTAATATAAACAACTTTTTCACGTACCTTGTTTCAAAAAACTTAAAAATAGGCGAGATAGAGAAGTAAAAAATCTAAGTGCGGGCCTGGTCATCAAAACGTGGCCCGCTATACTTTCTGTTGTTTTCTTATCTCTTATTAGTTTACGGGTGGTGTTGAGCAATCCGTTGCGGAAAAAGTTTTCTTAATGTTATTCAACGGGCAAGTTAGGCAGAACCGTATTTGATTCGTAGTGTAATAAATGAATGTAAGTACCTTATTTTTGAGTTTTTTGAGAAAAGGTATGTGAAAATGTTGTTTATTTTTATGCCTTCTATACACAGCTAAAAAAACGTATCAACTTAGGAATCACCCTGTATGTAAAAACCCAAATTTAAAACTAAGGTCACTACTGATTATCAATCCTGATCCTAATCATCATTTATTTCTGAAAGGAATCTTTATCCCATTTTATTATAGAATAAATGTAGTGACTTAATGTATTTCTTATATTTCAGGACTTCGATTTGGCGTTATGCAATCTAAAATTGGTCTTGCACGAGTACTAACCCAGTTCAGACTGAGCATAAGTAAAAAAACCAAAATGCCTTTAACCATCGATCCAACTAGATTCCTCATAAAATCTAACGAAACATTGTTTTTAAAAGCAGAGAAAATTACACAGGCGTAATGTAATTGACTGTAGTATAGTTTTTAATTTTTTAATATTTAAAGAAGGGCTCGATTTCGGTTATTGATTCAAAATTATTTAAAAAATGTTGGTCTTGGCCAATTTTAGAACAGAAATATCGTCGTCAAGATAATGCATTTGTATGCCCTTAAGACATGTCAGTAAAAGAAATGATTTCTCTTTATTACCAAAGGTGCATTGCGAGAAAATCCTTAAAGTATAGTCAGCTCCACGAGTCTGATGGGAATATATAATAAATATGTTATTTTATTGCTTTTTCATATAGTTATTCGCAAAAATGAATATTATACTGCAGCATTACTGAGTACCACAAAATGTTTTGGATCTGTGGCACATTCAAGACTTTATTTCTATTTAATTGAATGTTGTACAGCTGCAAACTTCATTTCGGAAGCAGATATACATAATTTATCCTTTTATTGAATGGCAGTATAGTTTTGGATTTGCATTGTATGTATTTGTTTTAAATCACAACGTTTCACCTGAAAACAACTGGAGATACTTACCAGTTGAAACGTTGTAATTCCAAACAAATAAAGACAATGCCAGTCCAAAACTCTACTGCCGTTCAAGAAACGTCATTATCTCTATTTTCGAATTATTGTATACAAAATGTTAAAAATTCGACATATATCTCGGAAACCATAGGAGTTAGAGAAACGGTTAAATAGGGGCAAAGTTGTGAAATTCGGTGCTAATTATAATGCCGCTTTAAAAGTTTTCAAATTCCGAATACTTCCGATTTTATTCGAAAAAAAAACGAAATTTTGCAAAATCGTTTTTATTTTTTCCTTAGCTCATTCGACTAGCTATTTTAAAAAATGACACTTTGTCATTGCCACTTTTTCTCCTCTACAAAATGACGTTACTAAACTAAAAATCCGCCGTTTCGTCTCCGAGCGGCCATCACCAACTTTACTTTTTTAAATACGGACCTGGTTTTTTTTAACCGATTTTTAAACCCTCCTACCCTCAAAATGTAATGGCGATATTACTTTGTCATAATGATGAATTGTCCTTGCTTATTTTTTAAATTCATATTTTTTACACTTCTTATCAGTCTGGTCCTGGCAATGAATTACAATATTAATTAAAAACTTTTTTTTATTTAAAACATTCATACATAAGTAATAAAACTTATTTTATAAGAATTTTCTAATAATTCTAAATTTACTAATTATAAATCCTAATTTTCTAAATGTTCAAAGAGATTGCGGTTTTGCTCAATAAAACGATCGATCTTTCTTCCAATTTTGACGACAGCCTTTTCAACCGATCTTCTCCTTATTCTACCAAATGCAACCTTGCAAATGCCATTTTAAAAAATATGAATTTATAAAAATAAGCAAGGACAATTCATCATTATGAGAAGGTAATATCGCCATTACATTTTGGGGGTAGAAGGGTTTAAAAATCGGTTAAAAAAGTTGGTGATGGCCGCTCGGAGACGAAACGGCAGATCGTTAGTTTAGTAACGTTATTTTGTAGAAGAGAAAAAGTGGCAATGACAAAGTGTCATTTATTTTTAAATAGCTAGTCGAATGAGCTCAGGAAAAAATAAAAACGATTTTGCAAAATTTCGGTTTTTTTCGAATAAAATCGGAAGTATTCGGAATTTGAAAACTTTTTAAGCGGCATTATAATTAGCACCCAATTGCACAACTTTGCCCCCATTTAACCGTTTCTCTAACTCCTATGGTTTCCGATTTTCCAATGCTGGTATGTCGAATTTGTAACACCCTGTATAGTATTAATAGTGGCGATAAGTATCCAAGGGGTCCCCACCAGATTTTGAATTATCAATACCTACAACTTTTTTAAAAAAAACTATAAAACAATAGTCCGAACTACTGCCTGCCATTTTTTGCTTGGATCTTAAAAAAAAAAAGTCCTTATGAAGCCCTCTTGAGGCTAGGGATTCCTCTGGGCTGAGTCCCCCGCCTCTGCCTCCATCACTATGAAATGTATTGTCTTATATTTAGCCAGTATTATGAAATGTAAAAAAACTATCTATACTCATTAGATTATATATTTTAGAAATCCGACACAAACATGATATTGTAAGCAATGAAATACAATTGCGTATGTTTTAAATGGTTGTTTTATTTTGATGGGTCAATAAACTTAAATTAAATAATAAATTCCTAATTTAGATTACAAATATTCGCATGTTTTTTCCTTTTCTTTCCACATTTTAGATGAGTAGTAGTGAGAAGAAACTTTCCATTTAAATGAAACGAGCGATTTTAAGTATTGTCTTTGTATAATAGAAACGCTTTATACGTATTATATTCATATTACATTATACAGGGTGGCCCGCTCTCAACGCAGGATTCTATAGCATCTAAACGACTCAACTTTTTAATATTATTCAAAAATGGAGTAATAAGGAGGCATTAGATCTACAATTTAAAATTATTTTAAATTATACAGGATGGGCCAAACAGTGAAAACATATCCAGCATAATTTTTTTTTTAATGGAACACCTTATATATTATATTACTTTCTAATTCCCTATAAAATTCCATGTATATTTTGTATAAAATGTCATATGTCAAAATTTAATTTTTTTTTGAGATTATTGACGTTTAAAATATTGCATTTTCTGACTTTGATAGACTGTAGAATTGGAGCGGGGCATTTTAGAGAAAAATTGTTTTCACCTCATTATCTTAGTTTTTATTTTCTATCTAAAAGCTGAAACTTCAAGTTTAACATATTAGACGGTGAAACCATTTTTTTTTTGACATTTTAAGCGCTGATCCCCTTGGATGGAGAATAAAAAACTAAGATGGGAAAGTGAAAACCATTTTTTTCTTCCAATGCTACAGTCTGTCAAATTTACTTTACAAAATCCGTGCAATTTACTTTACAGCACGTAAAATTTAGCCAGTTCTTGCCAAGTAACAAGACCTATTAGAATTTTTAAACGCTAATATCTTGACGTTGACTAACTCCGGAAATCTGAATTTTGATTCGCTAGAAAGGACGATATTTACCGCCGAATATGAAATAGGTTTTTAACAAATTGTTTGTATCAGAGAAATTTGCGTTTAAAACATCGTTTAACGGGATTTTGGTGGGTAGCAAAAACTGACTATTTAGATAAATAGGAAATAGGTAATATGTTTTTGCTATTTATGGCAGTGATCACTGATCATGGATCATAACCACAGTCAAGTCATAACTAATAAAAAGTATAAAAATTTAATTTATTAAATTAGAAAATAGTTCGGTAAATTCCTAATGAACTTTGGGCGTGACCATCGTATTTTTTTTCATGAGGCGCATACTCTGCGGCACTTCAGCTTAATGTTCATTTTTTTTAAACCCCGTTCTCCCTAACGGAAATGCTGCGTACGCTCCTATCATGAACTTCGATCTTCTCTTCAGTACTCTTCATGCCAGTTTACTTGTTTTCTGAATGACAATACCAAACTGGTTCGGCTAACCAGTTTATATAAACATCTACTATGTTATGTTATGATTTATTTACTTACTTTATTTTAAACTACAATAAAAATAGTTATTTAACATTATATAGATAAGTTTTTATTTGCTCTTTGAGGTTTTAAAATAGCGATAAATATACAGATGTGAGTTCAGTGTTCTTAAGGAGAGTTTGTTGTGTGGTAAAAAGTAGAATGCCGCTAGTAACAGTGTCAAATACTTTTATTTGGGATGGTATAATTGTGTTAATTCTCACATTGTTAGGGATAGTGGGGTATTTTAAATATTCTTATACGTACTGGAGAAGGAAAGGAGTGCCGTACTTGAAACCCAGTTTTCCTTATGGTAAGCCCTAATAGTTATTTTTGTAGATATTGATGATATGCTGTAAGATCAACGAACAGTGGCGGTACGTAGATATTGAGTATGGGTGGGCGCAAATCTAAGTACTCAAAATTGGGTGCCTGCGGATATTTTTACCAATTTCTGAGGAAACATCCAAAATGCATGACTTACAAATTCATATCGAAAATATTAGCTAGAAAAATTAGCCACGATGTCATTCACGTTTCTTTATTATTTTTTATAGCATCCGACCAATAGTTCTAAATTCTTCTCCAAAGTTACCAGCTTCATGCGAAATTATAGATATAATTAATAATAAAAACATTGGGTTCTCTTGACCCGAATCCTGTATAATGTTTATTAATGGGTGTTGGGGCCTTCAATGTAAACTATTTTCTTATGAACTGTAATCCGTTATTTTTGGTGACTTTTACAAAAAGTATTATTTTATTGACACCCTTCTTGTCATCATGACATTAGGTACCAGTAATACAACAATATATAATAAAAAATATGACGCTCCTTAACATACCGCCCGCCTAGCATGAACTTTTAATAGCAGAGTCCTTGGAACATCGAGAACACTAATTTTTATGTACATGTTACACACTATCATTTTTAAAATAAGTTAATCGTCTGTCTCTATGGGAAGGACACAAATTCGGGTTGTCGCTCTTTTAATTATCCCCGATCGCACTTTTATTGCCCCGACTCTTACAACATAACCATTGCCCTTATGCAATTGTGTTACACGTCCCAGTTGCCATCGCAATACCGGAGTGTTGTCTTTTATTAGCACTAACGAGCCGATCTTCACATTATTCATGCCACTTCTCTTCCATTTTGTCCTAGTCTGTAACTCAGACAAGTACTCCTTTTGCCACCTTGTCCAAAACTGTTGCACCATTACTTGTATATGTTGTCATTTGGACAGTCGATTTTCTGCTACATCGGTGAGGTTATACTCAGGTAATGCAGTCATCGTGCGACCAATTAGAAAATTAGCAGGGCTTAGAGCAGAGTAGTCTTCAGGATCCTCGGTTAGCGGACATAGCGGCCGGGAATTTAAGACACCTTCGACTTGCACTAATAACGTGTTGAATTCTTCAGAAGTTAAAGACTTAATTCCAATAACCCGCTTAAGATGAATTTTTGCACTTTTTATTCCTGCTTCCCAAAGCCCTCCGAACGTAGGTGAGTTAGCAGGAATAAAATGCCATTTTATTTTACTATCTGCCAGTTTTGTTCCAAAATATTCTGTATTTTCTCTTAAGAATTCATACATCTTAATAAGTTCCCTATTTGCGCCCACATAATTTAACCCGTTATCAGAATACACATTTTTAGGAATTCCTCTTTTACTTGTAAACCTATGAAAGACTGCTAAAAAGCATTCTGTGGTAAGCTCGGACACAAGCTCAAGATGCACTGCTTTAGTGCACATGCATACAAAAAAGCATATATTTATAAACTTTAATTTTAATTTAATCAGTTTTGAACTACGACCTTTTCTGTCCTGGGCCACCATAATCGGTACCGACATTTTCAATCACACCATAGGTGTTAACGCGAACTTCGGGGAGATTGCCCATTAGATAACTAGTGTCCTTAGGGTTAGCATTAAAACTGTTCAAGCAGTTTTTAACCACCTGTCTGCATGCTCTACGACCAGAAATTCGCCAATATCTATCACGAATTGAATGTAATAATGCTTTCGTCCCACAATGCAGTAGCCATTTATGTTCATGTTCCAGAATGTATTTAGCTACAGGGTGACTATTTGGTAAAATAATAGGGTATTTTTTCTCATCTAACTGATTAGAATCTCCCGCCAACACAAATAAGGTCATTTTTGAAAATAGGATTTAAACCTAAAATTTTACTATTGGCTAATACGGATTTACCGCCTTGTAAATGCTCATGTTCTTTAGTAAACGCTTTAATCTGCGCGTACCTTATTAATACATTTTGTGATCGTTTCAGTTCTTCTGGCAACAGGGCATCACAATCTAAACGTTTATTCTTGTTAGAATCTTTAATTTTTAAAATATTGATAAAGCGATAAGCATAGGATAAAACATGTAAGATTTCTGACAGGGAAGACCCATCCTGGGATAGAGTATCTAACAAACTATATGATTTAACAACAGGACAAGAAACCGTTTTTTGTTCGGGAATTTCGTTAGGAATAGGGAATTTAGGTAAATTCCAAAGTGATTTTTCTTTTAAAGGAAATGACGGTCCGTGCCACCAAAGATCATTATTCATAAGAGTTTGTGGTGTGGCGCCGCGGGATAGTAAGTCTGCAGGATTTTTACCTGAACTTACATGATACCAATCATTTTTATTTGTAAGTGACTGAACTTCACTGACTCTATTCGCGACAAACGTTTTCCAAGTAACGGATTCCCCCCGAATCCAACACCGGGTAATAGTGGAATCCGACTAATAAAAATAACTATTAAATGTTATCTCTAAAGAATATGTTACCCTTTTTACTAAATTAGCTAGTAGTTGTGCAGCACACAACTCCAGTCTTGGCAAGGTTACCTGTTTTAGGGGAGCGACGCGACTCTTCGCGCAAAGTAAATTACAAATATAGGTTCCTGGTAAAATGGCACAACACAAATAAATACATGGCCCATATGCTCGAGTAGACGCATCGCCAAATCCATGCAACTCAATACTGATATATTCGGAGCATACTGCATGTCTGGGTATTTTTATGTCATTAATTTGTCCTATATTTTTATAAAAATCCCTCCACCTCTTAAGTAAAATTTCTGGCAACTGTTCGTTCCATTTTACCTTGTTTTTCCAAAGGTCGTGTACAAACAGTTTCGCGACAATTAATATAGGCCCTAGTAATGATAAAGGATTGTATATTTGAGGAATAATAGATAAAATTGTTCTTTTAGTGACTCTTTCTACTGTGAGTATTGACAAGTTTATTTTATAATTTATAGAAACACCCTGTGCATTCCAAAATATGCCAAGCGTTTTGTTACTCTTACTACATCCAATATCGAATATACTGACATCTAAATTATTATTTACTTGAAAATTATTTAGTATTTCTTGATCATTACATAACCACTTACGTAACTCAAATCCTGATTGTGCCAAAATGTTCGAAACGTTATTCTGAATATACCTTCTACCGGATTAGCCCCCGTCAACAGGTCGTCCATATAAAAATCACGCTCAATGACGTTACTAATTATTTTATTATTTTTATTTTGTTCTGCGATATCTAATAACCACTTGACCGCTAAATATGGAGCTGATGCGGTACCATAAGTAACAGTTTTTAAATTATAACATTTTAGCTCATCATCAGGATTTGGTCTCCAAAATATTTTATGATACTTTTGATCATTCTTATTTATTAATATCTGACGGTACATTTTACAAATATTACCTGTCATGACATACTTATACACTTATACAGCCTAAACCTAGCCAAAATTTCAAAAATATCCTGCTGTAATTTCGGCCCTGTGTACTGTACGTCATTTAGTGATAGTCCAGATGATGTCTTGCATGAAGCGTCAAATACTGTGCGGCATTTAGTTGTCAGGCTTGTTTGTTTTATTATTGAGTGGTGAGGTAATAAATTCCTCGTAATCATGTTTCAAACTTAAATTATTAATAAGTTTTCTTTCTAATGAATAAAATCTTTGCAATGCGGTATCTCTAGACATTCCTAAATTTGAAAGAATATCTTTAAAAGTTATACATACCACATACCTACCGCTACTATCTTTAGTAGTTTATTGATCTTTTAGCATGTCCAGATTTTAATGTCAAATTACCCGCGATCACCCAGCTAAATAAAGCGTTTTGAAGTACAGGTAAATTCAGCCCTAGTGATGTGTATATTGATAATGGACAAAAATATTTCTGAGCCTATTAAGAGGTACCTATATTTCTTTAGCTACATTAAATTCAGGGTCAGCAAGTTTCACACCTGGTGGTATAATTATCAAATTTTTATTAAAAGTAAAACTAGGCAACTTATCTGTAATTTTATTAAGCACCAGGCAATTAATTTTTGTTTTATAACTACTAACGCAAGATTTAATTTCAACGTTTGTCTTCCTACTTATATTTGACAAGCTTTCCCCAATTCCTTTGACAGCATGCGTTATTTTATCAAGCTGCAAGTTTAACTTAAGACATAACGACTCCGAAATAAAATTGCTTTGAGACCCGCTGTCTAATAAAGCACGACATTTAACTATTTTATCATCATTTTTTATCTCAACTAGAACGGTTGAAAGCAATACTTGAGAATAATCGCAGCTCATGGCAACAGTGCTCTCCTTTACATGCGCTACTAAGCTAGCCTCATCGGAGGTCGTAGCCGAAACTTGCAACGCCGCACCTGAGGTCGCTTATAAAGGATTATTTGCACTACCTTTAGGTAAATAACTTTCCAAGTGTAGCAAACCATTGTGAGCCTTATGACATTTGGAACATTTACTTAACATACATTTCCATGATGGATGTGTATGTCGTAGATAATTTAGACATAATTTTAACCTCTTTACTGCCTCAATTCTTCGTGTTATTGACAATTTTATAAATGCATCGCATTTAAATATGGAATGATCTTGTTCGCAGTTACTACTATAATGTTACTACATTTAAATTTATTTTGATCTGTCAATGCAGGAAAAACATAACTATCTGACCTTCTTGGCCCTTGCATTGTAGGCCTCTCTTGTGACGTAATTTCTAACTTTTCCAAAACGTCATATTTGGCCTTAAGAAACGTTCGCATGTCTCCTAAATCTTTTAAATTACCCTGATAATTATAACTCTCCCAATCACGGCGCGTTACCGAATCAAATTTATTTGCTAGAATAAAAATAATAAGTCTATCCCATGAATCGGTATTTTCTCCTAAACTAGCAAGCGACCGAAGGTGACTCGTAACCGAATCAAACATATTTCGTAAACCAATGTATGATTCCTTACGCAACTCAGGGTATTCAAAAATGCTTTGATTATGATTATGAATCATTAGGGCTTTATTTTCAAATCTTTCGACCAATAGCTGCCATGCTACACCATAATTTATAGCTGAAACCTCAATCGACTTAATTACTTCAAGAACATTTTTATTTAAGGACGCTCTTAAATAGTAGAATTTTTGAATGTTACTCAATGACTTATTTTCATCAACCAAATTAACAAAAACATCTTTAAATTCTAGCCAAGAACAGTAATTTCCATTAAATGTCGGTAACGTTATGGGTGGCAACTTAACTGCAAGTGGCGACATATTACCATTATTACTTATGTGCGAACTTGCCTCAGATCTATTATCATCAATATTAAAAGATTTACAGTATAACCTACCCTGACTTATCAAACTATAGTATTCATTTTCAAATTCTTCCTCTTCCTTGAGGACGTCATCTTTATTGACAGTTTCCAAATTACTTAACTCAAAAATAATAGCGCTGAATTCACTTAAAATGGGTTCTAAAATCTCTAATCTAGCTTCTAATTCTGCCACTATTTCTTCCGTTAGATTATCTTTATTATATTTTTCTAAAAATGTTTTAAACCTAGTCAATTTCGACTTAAGCGAGCTTTTTCTACTCTTTAACTTTGTTTCCTCAGACATTTTATTAGTGCAAATCAAACAGTATCTAATCAAAGCCATATAAAATTATCTTACTGCTGGCCGTACAGAAACCCGTCGTGGAACGATCAATTCTACCATCAATTGTCTTCCGATTTCTGCACCACTGGCTTTGTTCCTGTTGGCTAATTCTTTATCCGGAGCAGATGGACCATTTATGTTGGGGCCCTTCAATGTAAACTATTTTCTTATGAACTGTAATCCTTTATTTTTGATGACTTTTACAAAAAGTATTATTTTATTGACACCCTTCTTGTCATCATGACATTAAGTACCAGTAATACAACAATATGTAATAAAAAATATGATGCTCCTTAACATACCGCCCGCCTAGCATGAACTTTGGGTTTTTGAAAACTTTTTAAATTTGGACTCGCAGATACACAAATATTGCGGAGTGGAAGAAAGTTATCATCATTAAGAAAAATAATTTTTCCAAAAAACGACAGGAAATATTCACACTTTAGATAATATTTTTGAAAGAAAAAGTCATTATTTCCTTAAACTTAGTCGTTGCTAGGCAACGGAAAATAACTGTTAAGAAATGAAAACAACTGTTAGGAAATGAAAATAACTGTAAGGAAATATTTATTATCGTACTGTAAGGAAATATTATTTCTGTACGGCTACTTGTAAACTAAAATGTGTTAAACTTGACAATTCAATATTACTGTGTTTCCATAGTTACAACACATATATTTAATGGCATCCTTTATTTGTGAATAAAGCTCATAATATTTATTTCAAAATTTTAACAAGTTGCTTGTAGTAAGTTGTCCTTTTAATAATTTTCGATTTACGGAAAAATAGTATGTATGCCTCGTAGAAAAAGCTAGATTCCCGGACTCCGTATTGCCAGTCTCGGCTTGCGCCTCGACATACAATCTTTACGGCCGTCCGGGAATATTCAGTTTTTCCAACTAGGTATACAATATACTATTAAATAATTTTAACAATACAATGAAATTAAACAATAATTTTAATGTTTTTATTATAATGACGACAAGTGCGACTGCGGAGCTATACAGGATATGGAACACCTACTCATCTGTCCCAACTGCCCACATAGATGTACCCTCGATGCTTTATGGAAAAACAATCAACAAGCATTGGACATAGCCCGACATTGGGCTCAGAAATTGTAGTTTTCCGGACTCGAAAAAGTAAAAAGTAAATCGGTAAAATCAGAAACTTAAGATCCTGCTAAGTTTGTGTGTAATTTGGGTAAAAAATCCGCTATTTTATATAGCAAATTTAAACGCAATCATGATCACATACCGCGTGTGTTCAAAATGAAGTTGACACTATTGCTAACTTTCTTATTATAGGAGATACGACTTCGGTGAAATTAGTAAAGAGTTGTAGTTTCATGTGGTGATGATTATGGTGATGTAAAAAACAATTGAACATCAGAATTATGTAATATAAACAAAAGAATATTTTAGATGGAAAGTGCTATTTCTGTTATAGCTGTTTGATAGACAGTAAAATTCTAAGCAACATTTTTTTTATCACAAATCGCTAAACTGAATAATACCGGAAATATTTACATTTAAACGCAGTTCATTCAAAAATCCCTATTTTTTTTTGTTAATATCACGTGATTCGGATGTTCAATGCCATAATTATCCCATGAAACTACAACTCTTACTAATTTAACCGACGTATCTTTTATTACCTATACCCTATTATTATTTTACGTTCTTATTGTGTGTTACAGGAAATTATATGTACCCATTTCCAAGAACTACCACATGTGCAGGAGAAGTCAAAATATGGTACGAAAAACTTAAAAAACAAGGTCATAAATTTGGAGGGGCATGGGTCTTTGCCAGACCAGTTTTAGTGTTAGTTGATCCACAGTACATAAGGGACGTATTAACAAAGGTAAACAAAATCACAGGGGAACTAGATACAGAGTGAACGGCAGTAGAGTTTTGGACTTGCATTGTCTTTATTTGTTTTGAATCACTACGTTTCAACTGGTAAGCATATCCAGTCGTCTTGAAGTGAAATTTGTCACTTTTTAACGAGCAATTGCAGCTGACAGCAGTAAAAAATACAGCGTGACACCAAAAAAATTTATCTACGGGCGCATTCATTTGTAGTAGCTCTTTGGCAAATAGCCTGGTTCCGATGGTTCAACCGATCTATTTGTCAAAATGTGGACTTGGAACTTTTTCTCTTTAAAAGGCTGCAACATTGTTTTTTGTCCATGGGCGGAAAAAAGGTAAATCCTGCACTGTCGGCAACATTGACAACCCTGTAATATGTAGATCCGTTTAGATAAATATAAATAAAACCTACAGTATCCTCGGTGAATGACCGAACCAATGCATAATACGTACGTCATTAAATCAAATCGAGGAAATATGGTCAAAACAAAGTCTAGTTTCATAAATATTAAAATAGATGTGCAAGTCCCGATATACGGTTTTCTAAAAGTTGTTTCAGTTTCAAATCAGGAATGTAAGTCTAGTACCAAACTTATGTTATCCATACATTTAATAGCACTTTCCAAAATATTTTAATCAACAAAGCATAATATTTAATTTTTTAGCATATCTCCATTTAGAGGACTTAAGCCACTATTTTTTTCCCTACATACCATAGAAAGTTAGAACTTTCTACAATAAATAAATACGTATTAATAACTACCTACCGAAAACACAATAGAACGATAATAAAAGTTCCGAAAAGAACTATTTTTATATATAAATAAATGTTCAAGAAAAAAAAATTAAAATGACAATAAAAAATGATGATGTCGCGTGGGAAGTCAATAAACAAACTTCAAAAAATATTAAAATTAAATAGTCAAATCAATCTGCAACTCTTCCTAACGATTTTTTGCGTTATAGAATAGTGCCGGAAAGAGGTTGGGTTATGTTTTTATTCACCTTTATTAATATAATAAATAAAGATGGGGAATTGTAATTCACGTTGTCGCTTAATCGTTGAACATTGACGCACGAGTAAAGAACCACTGTCCATGTTGTACTTATTTATGTTTATCGTTTTCAGGACTTCCATCATTTTATTGAAAGAGACGTTTATGTAAATGAAGCATCAGACAGAAGGGGAACCCATCTCTTTAATATAGGAAGCCATGGGTGGAAACCATTGAGGCAAAAACTAACACCAACGTTCACTTCAGGAAAAATGAAAATGATGTTCAACAGTATTTTAACTTGTAGCAATTTTATGATAGATTATATGGAGAAATGTGAAAAAATGGGCGAAGATATTGATATTAGAGAGGTCAGTGGCGGTTCTATGGAAGGAGCGGTGGGGACGACCAAAACACAATTTTTTAACAAGTGGAAAAATAATAAATAGTAAATTAATGCGGGTAAAGCAAAAAATAGGTCCTTAGAATTACCTGTTGTCTAGATAAAATTGCATGCGTACGTCACCATACAGGTCGGCATATTTGTGAACTTTTGGTGCTGCAGCTGGTCGCGTGCAAGTCCAGCTCTATCCTCACAGTAGCAAGGGATTTCCCCTACAATTCAGAGTGATTTTGAACTGAAGCTACCAGGATTTTCCGCAAAAATTGTTATTTGGGAAGTGTTTATAGATGTGTTTATACACATAGCATAAAACAGAATGTCATCTATAAACAGTGAGTTGTCGGCGTGTTTAGCATACCTTTCTTTTAATTCTTTTCTGTTACTTTTTTTCCGGAAAAACTGTTCTCTTAACGAAAAAAGAATATTCTTATTGCATTGCATTACAGGCTTTTATATCATAAAATTTTATAATGTAACAAAAGGATGGGTTTGATTTACTACTAGTTTATTTTCTTCTTTTTACTAGCAATCTCAAATAAAAGCTTTTTTTAAATATTAGTTTATTTTTTTCTTTTTTAGTTTTCGTTGGATATTTTTCTCAGTAGGTACGTTTATTTCAATTAATGCATCATTGTAGGGGTTTGTTCGGTTCTCTTTATCATAAAAATGCTTTGTGATGGGAACTACGTAGGATAAAAGAAAGCGAATCTAATTTAGCTTGCAAGATTTGACCCTAACACGCACAAACTAACATTGCAAGTTAAATGAAAGCTTTTAAAAAATATTTTATAAAATCTAAGCCGATCGACAGATTACATTTATTTATTATTGTATGCAAAACAAAAAACAGTGGTAAAAAATCCTTACATGTTGGACACATTTTTATATTAATATTAGTATTTTACGAGAATTACAAAGAAGCCGTCGTCGACGCACACTTGTTATTATTCGTTCAATCACACCCCTCGACGACGTATACTACTAATCCCCCTGCCTGCTATCCAACTAATCCCTTGCCCTTTTCAAACAAACACATCCTTTCGTTACATTACATCGAAACTGAATCACCATGAAAAATTTCAACTCCGTAGGATAAAAGGAAGTTATTCTAGTTCACCTTGCAAGATTTGACCCTTACACACACACCATCGCCCACAAACTAACATTGCAAGTTAAATAAAAGCGTTTTTCCCGTTTTTTAGGTGTTAGCTTCTTTTACCAGTGATGTAATATTCTGTGTTGCTTTTGGAATTGATTCGAATAGCTTCGATGGTACTCACACTGAAATTCGTAAACAAGGGAAGATTATATTCGATATCGAATTATCTCAAATGCCAAAAATGCTTTTGACACGCACTTTTCCCAACCTAGCCAAAAAATTGGGGATAAATGGTAAGACAGGTATTGTAGCCACAGCTTTTTCGATTTAAGAGACAGAATTCCTAACCCTTTTTAGCCCCTTTACGTGTAATGTCTAGGTTTACTTAGTTTATGGTTTGTATCTTTATCGTAGCCGAGTAGCAGGGGGCTATGAGTGAGCCCCGTAGCAAAGGTCAAATTCTTACTTATATATTTTTTTATGTATTGTGTCTCTCTCATACCTCCTTACATGGTAAACGGCCTTCCAATGTAAAAAAGTAAAAACATCAGAATATCGAATGCACTTTTTTATTTTTACAAAAACAGGACAAAATGATTTGTCAAAACCGTATCATATGAATACATTTAATTTATATGTTCTTGTTAAAAAGATAATTTTAAATAATGCACAGCTGATAACTGTGTTATTGATTTAAATGTTTTTAAAAACTGCCAGAGAAAGTTATTATTGATACACACCAAGGCTTATTAAGGTTTGAGGTGCTAGTAAATAATTCATAATGATATTTAAAAATTGACATTTAAATTTTAGGTGAGGTAGATCATAGACTGCGTAAAAAAACAACTTTATAATCTAGAGACATGCCAAATTGGTAGTTCAGTTCCGTTCGTTTGGGTGACCTTAGCTGCTAGGGTTATGCGGTCATATTTGGTCAACATAGTACCTAGTTGATTTTTTAACGTTTCCACCAAAACTTGACGTATTGTTACAAAACTAACTTTAAATTATTTAGTTCAGCCCTTAACCGCTGATATGGAAGTCAACGCTATCTCTCTCTCTCTCTCTCTCTCTCTCTCTCTCTCTCTCTCTCTCTCTTTCTGAACTTTACTGGACTAGGAATTCTCTGTCACTTACTTTTGTCACAAAGACGGCTATGACACACACAATAATTTGGAATATTTTAATTAAAAATTAAAAGATAGAAAATGACGAAGAAGTATAAAAAGTAATTGCAATTTTCAAAAAAATATGAAAGCAAAAAATTTTGAACTTAATTTGTAAAAACTAGTTTTACATTAAAGTTTTATTTTATTTTTAGCCGGGAAAGAAGAAACCAAACGTTTCTTTGGAGATGTCGTTAAAAATACAATTGCCTATAGAAAGAAAAATAACGTAAGGCGGCCTGACTTTTTACAACTCTTGATAGACATGAACGAGAGTACAACCGAAAGCGACACAAATTTTACTTTGGATGAAATTATTGCAAATACTATATTATTTTTTATAGCAGGTAAAAAAGGCAACAGCTTCCCCCTTTCTATTTATTTTCACTTAACCTGTAATAAATTATTACACCCAGCAATCTATTGAGTTACTCTTTAGGTGTCGTAGAGAAACACTTCATATTTATTTTAAATCCTCTGGATTTTTTTCCATTTAATTCTAGTCTCCAAATAGTGATCAAAAAGTGAAACTAGACATTTTCGTCCCCGCCCCGTTCTTAGAACAACGTAATTTTTTTTAAAATATCAATTTTATAAGCTCACTCTGTTAAATGTTTACTAACAACAGACAATTTTTTTAGTCGGTATTTAAGGCCTTTTTAATTTAGATTCAAGTTGCAAGTGCAAGTCAATGGTTATTTTAAATGGGAGAACTAGCATTAAAAATTACATTTTAATCAGCTGATGCAAGTTCTCCCATTGAAAACGATCACTTATACTTGCAACTTGCATGTAATGTAAAAATGTCTTTAGTATTGAATAAAGTGTATGCATGATTATTTCCTTGCAGAGTATTATTTTTCCTATTATATAATCTAAACCAAAACATTACCCATTATAAAACTAATCGGCATAAGTTGCGCAGTGGATTTACATTTGTCGCAACGTTACAATTCCCTTGGATTTATTGTGAACTACATATCACTCGAGAAATACTAAAAAAAAACAATTTTTTATTTTAATGGGTGGTGTCAACCCTCAGAGAATTTTAGCATTATTCCACGACCTACTACTTTTTCGAAATTCACCACATTTTTCCACGTCTCAAATACGGCTTATTCCAGAAAAACAGAGAAAATGGTTTTCGGTCTTGACACTATTTCCCGATCGTAACCCGTTTCTTGCCCCTATAAACCCTCTTCAATTTTTTTTATTTATTTTATATCTGACCCTTAAACAGTAATGTGGTTATTGGTAGTATAACAATTTTCCTCATTTAAATGCAACTTATACCGAGAAAACAAGAAAATGGGGTAACTTTTAGTCATTTATAGGGAAAGCGGGGGGATTTAAAAAACTACTATCCAAAAAGCAGCTAAAATGCGATTCCTTTACTTCACTATATTCTGCGCCTTGGATATTTCTGTTTTCTTTTAGTGTTTTTCTTTCATATTACTATTTATACCTCTACAGGGTAATTCCTAAGTTGATACTTCTTTTTTAGCTGCGTTAACATTTTCAAATAAATTTTTTTTAAAAACCCAAGAATAAAGTAGATTCACTTATTACACTACAAATCAAATACGGTTCTGCCTAACTTGCCCGTTGAATATCATTGGGAAAACTTATGGGTGTAAAGAAGAAACATCCGCACTTTTACGACACTTACAATAAATTAGCACCATTGTTTTCAAATTTTACCATTTTCATCAATTTATTAAAATTAATTTGCTTCAGAAAACCACACCGCTCCGCGAATTGCCAAAATAAATAACTGACGACCTATCCGTGAAATGCATGACTCACATACAAAAAACGGAGAAAATCAATATAAAGTAAAGGGCTACGTTTTGATTATCAGGCCCGCACTTAGATTTTTTTACTTCTGTAACTCGGCTATTTTTAAGTTTTTTGAAAAAAGATATTTGAAAAAGTTGTTTATTTTAATGCCTTGTATACAAATCTAAAAAAGAAGTATCAACTTAGAAATCACCCTGTATATTTTGGGTCCCCTGGCAGTTGCCCCGTTTGCCTCTGGCTCTAGTTCGGGCCCTGTTCTCGTTTCAATTCAGTTCGCACTTTGACAGTGACATAATCTAATAAGTAAAGTACAACCTAAGAAACAATAGGGTAAATTCTTTTATATGTAAAAGATCATATGGTTTTTCCGTGGGCGTCAAAAGTACCTGTAATAGTTTTTATAGATTATAATGCTTTTACCAGTTATTAAAATTTTAGGTTTCGACACGTCATCATCTTTAATGAGTTTTGCGCTATATCAATTGGCTAGAAATCCAAACATACAGGATAAAAGTAGAGAGGAAATCAACAATATTCTAAAAAAACATAATGGTGAAATAACCTACGAGTCCATTCAAGACATGACCTATTTGATGCAAGTTATGGATGGTAAGCAAATTAATTTTAAACAAAGTAAAGTCAGAGTTGAACCTGGATCAATGCATAGTTTGGTACCATTCGCTTCTATTTATTAATTTGTTATGATGAGTACCTAAAGGTATTAGCAGTAGCGTATTTACGGAGCCCCCCCCCCTCTCCTCCCAAGAGAGTCATAGAATGAAGTAACTTAATATCTAATAAGCTGTCTGGTTGTTTGCCCATTAGCAGCCCCCCCAGTCTTAATAAAGGAATTACAATAATATTGATCGTGTAAGTTCAAATTACAAGGATTGATGGTCGGACTGATGACAATTTTCATAAGAAAAACCGTGACGCAAGAATGACGAAGGATTGATATTATTCAGGATTGTCAGTCCATCTGATAATGTAAGGTCTGCATTAGAGTCAAGGCAGATAATACTAAAATACAAAAACCTAAACATGGGTTAAAAAAAATCAGTTAATTTCTGAATTAGGATAATAGTTGAATGAATTTTTGTCGCAACCCACTCAGTACCTGCCCCCCCCCCTTATTTGAAGGATATTTAACTCCCTTGCACCCTGCTATTGCGTAAAATATATAAAAAATGGTGGATCTCAAATTGATACTTAATTAATGATCAAAATTATTTATTTTTAAAAAATTATAACGACCTGGAGACTAATGTCAATTTTAAAAAAATAAGACATCACGCCCTCTCCCAGACATATATACCTTACTTCCTGTAAAGCTAGATTGTCTAGTAAGATATACGAATATACTTTACATTTTTCAGAAACCATGAGACAGTATCCATCATTAATAACCCTAGCGAGAGTTTGCACAAAAGAGTACAAACTTAGAGATACGGACATTATTATCGAAAAAGGAACATCGATAGCTATTTCCACTCTTGGTTTAGGCGCAGATCCAGAATATTTCCCAGATCCGAAAAAATTCGATCCAGATAGGTTTAGTCCAGAAAATGTTGGTAAATTGCCTCCTTATGTTCACTTACCGTTTGGAGATGGACCAAGAAATTGTATAGGTAATAGGTTTATGTCTGTTTAAAGTTTATAGATGAAAAGAATGATGAAAAGTTTTGAACTTGCAACGCCTTTATTTATTTTTCAATCACAACGTTTTTACCGTCGTCTTCAGAGAATTAATAAGGTGAAGTATTTACCTGAAGACGACTGGAGATACTTACCAGACAAAACGTTGTAGCAATGAGATGAAGTATTCAACTGAAGATGACTAAAGGTACTTACTAGTTGAGACGTTGATATTTAAAAACAAATAAAGACAATGCAAGTCCAAGACTCTTTTATCTTTCAAGGTTTGTAGTATAACTATGATGAGGTGCTGCTTGGATGTGAAGTTTGGATGCACCGCAATATGTTTTTTTATTAGATTTTGATTTTGACCCAAAGGCAAGAAAAAATAAAAAATACTGTTTAACTTTTTAAATTCTTTAATTATTTACTGATAATTAATGAAAAAAACGATCTCTCATAAAAACACGCGAAAACTGTTACCTACGTTACAACAAATCCTGGCAATTGGCAACCCAGGACGGCTCTTTATCCCACGCACTCCTACCTCACTGATGTCACGCGTCTGATGTCAAGTTTCTAATCTGTTCTTTTCTATTTAAGTTATATATGGGCAACCCTTGGCCCTCCACTAGGTTTAATCCGGCCCGCGTAGAGTTAGCACACACAATTTATTTGTAATTGTATTAAGCGTACGCACTTCAACAATAAAAAAATGTGTGAATTCTTGTCGCTTTTTTATTTACTACTACCTACTTATTTCTTGCCTATGGCCCGCGACCTAACTAAGTCCCGAAATTACGCCCTGAGCTAAGCAAAGGTTGCCCATGCCTGACTTAAGTTATCGGAACAAAGATACAATTATTATATTCGTTAGCACGACTGGCAAATAACAGAATTGCGCGGTTAATATAGTAAAGTAGATCCCTTCTTATTTTATGTTTTCAAACTTCAATAGTTTTTGATACTTTATGACTTTTATTATTGAGATATATTTTCAATAACTTCTAATTTAGGATTGTAGTGCTGAATATGATCAATTCGATTAGAGTTGAAACACTTATTTCCCATGAGACCATTGGTTGTATATAAAACATATTTCATATCGCACTACTGGGTTCTAAGTACTTAAACATCAAATTTTAATTCAACAAATAATTTATATTCTAAATATGTTTATATAAAGAAACTTGTAGCTTTTTTTTGTCAATAAAATAAATTTCCTTATAAGGTCACTTGCTGCCGATATAGGTCATAAATGTAATTTATTTTGGTTGTTGGGTGCAAAAATTTATCTTGGTGGCAGTTCAATGATTATGTCACTTTCCTTTTATTCATGTTAAAAAGGGTGATTTATCTATTTAATTTCCAGGACTAAGATTTGGCGTCATGCAGTCCAAAATTGGCCTAGTAAGAATCTTATCCAAGTTCAGACTGAGCATAAGTCCAAAAACCAAAATGCCCTTAACCATCGATCCTACGAGATTCCTTATAAAATCTAAGGAGACCTTATTTTTAAAGGCTGAAAAAATTACATCATCACCTTAATAATTTAAAAATTTATTTTTGATGGAGTGTTTCTTAACCTTTGTAATATTTTTTTTATATATTTGGTATTTCTTGGGTATATTAGGTTATTGATAAACAACTCATTGTAAGTCACGACGTTTCGTACGCTCCTATCGTACTTTATCAAGTTTATTTAAATCTAAAAATATAAAAGTTATAAATATAAAATACAAGCACATTTTCGACATAACAAAAACATCATGTAAAACTATTTTCTTAAAATTTTCAGGTTTTTATACACAATATACAATACCTAACATTTATTTGTTATTTACATACAATAATTGTCTTAGAAAATAGATAAAAATAAAAATAAAATTTAAATAAAATAAGGAAACGTACCTTGGAGCTGTTGTATGTGGTGAAATGATGGATTTTTATTTTATGCGTGTAATGTCCTTAATATTATTATAATAAAACACTTTGTTTCTCTCGATCACTTTATTCGATTCTCTCTACACACACGTTCCATACCGACTGACTCATTCCCTTTATGTACTCATCGGTGGTGCCTACTATAGGGTGTTTACGCATTACATAATATATAGATATATTCAGTACACTACATCTCTATCTTTTTAACAATTTTTTAAACTTACATAAACTAAAGAAATCTAATTTTTAATCCTAAATACATACACTTTATTAACTACAGGCAAGTCTTATTTAAACCAGTACATACTCGGAAAATTAAAGATTTCACTGATTACATTTTTGTCTGCAGCCAACATTCCTCCCTTATCCTATCTAGATCTAGGTTACTAAATATACATAATGTAATATCCATATCTATTTTACTTTGTTTTTTTTTTTGTTTTTTTTTTTATATATTATATATATTATACTAAATGAGGGCTTAGACCTATATTACTAATTACTGTTAAATAAACATACAATAGTATTCTTAACTATGGGCTATTACTATTACTACTTAATACTATGACACAACTATATATACTTAAGTTACTAATAATTATGTAAATTCAATATAAATATAAAGATATAACTAGAAAATACAAATGAGAATTTTATTCTGTAGGTTGGTTAGAAACAGTCCATTCACCCCCTATTTTTTTTTAGATGAACAATGTTTCTTCTGTATGTTTGTTCGGTCGCATCGTTTTCTATATGTACGTCTCCGTCTGTCCTGTTAGTCACTGTATGAGGTATTGGGTCAAATAAAGGTGTAACTTTATTTTCTTTAATAATATTTTTTACCAGTACCTTGTCACCGCAATTTAACTCTCTTATTTGAGCCTTTCTTTTCCGGTCTCCATACAATTTACCTTTTTCTTTTTCCCATCGATCATGATCCCTAATTTCCTCATCTATTATTTCGGCTGGTGCAATACTGGGCAAAGTAGGTAACTTATCCCAAAAACTCCGTTTAAAGAATAACTCCGAAGGTGGCTTTCCGATAGAACTATGTGGGGTACTATTGTACATTACTACATAATCAAGTAAATCTTTTTCCAATCTGTTTTATTTATATGGCTGATTTTAATTCTTTTTAGTATATCGCGATTTTGGCGCTCCACTTCGCCATTCATTTGAGGCCAATACGGTATGCTATGGAAAAGTCTTATGTTATTTCTTTGCAAAATTTTTTAAATTCTTGGCTACCGAACTGTTTCACATTATCTGCTGTTATGGATTCAGGTAGGCCAAGCCTTGAAAATATTTCTTCCAGGATTTGGATGGTGTTTGCGGAGGTAATATTTTTCATGCATTTGATCTCCTTGTATCTGCTATATTCATTTTACCAGGACGATAAACTACCTTAAAATTGAAACACTGGAGTCTTAGCATCCATCTTTCAATTCTCGCGCAAGGCTTAGACTTGGGAGTAAATATTGCTTCCAGAGGTTTGTGATCGGTAATCAGTTCAAATGCTTTACCAAGCAGATACATTTTAAAATGCTCAACGGCCCACACTAAAGCTAATGCCTCTTTCTCTCTTTGACAATATCGCTTTTCGCAATCCGTTAATCTTTTATTTCCGAAGGATATAACTCTCGGCGACCCTTTACTGTCGAATTGAATCAAAACTGCACCCAAACCTACAGGACTGGCATCAGCAATCACCTGGGTTCGGGCCATAGGGTCATAATAGCCTAAAATAGTTTCATTGGATAGAGAATTTTATAATTTACTAAAAGATTCCTTCTGTTCACTTTTCCAATATTGTGAAATGTTTGTGTTTTTTTCCAATTTCAATCGTAATAGCTTTCTTAAAGGTTCTGTGATTGTCGCCAAATTAGGAATCCACTTCCCCACAAAATTAACGAGTCCTAAAAACTGTGCAGTTCATCTATTTTTTTTTTTTTTTGGAAATCGAAATGATTTGATTGCTTTAATATGAAATTCTGAAGGCTTTATACCATTCTTAGAAAGTGTGTGACCCAGAAAATTAATAGAAGTCATATCATATTGACATTTCTTTTCATTGAGTAAAACATTGTAATTCTTTAGTGTACTTAATGTTTTTGTTAGTCTCTCACTATGTTGTACCTCATTTGTCCAAAAATAATTATATCGTCAATAAAATTGATGGTCCCTGAACATTTAATTAAAATTCTTTTCATAATTTTCTGGAATATTTCAGGGGCAAATGTGATACCGAACATTAACCTGTTGTATCTAAAAAGACCGTTTTTAGTTATAAAGGTAGTAATGTATCGAGAATTTTCCGAGATTTCAACCTGATGAAAGGCGTTTTTTATGTCTAACCGAGAAAATATTTTAGCTTGTCTTAGTTGGGAAATTAAGACTTCCATCGTTGGCAAGGGATGATTTTCACAGGAAATTGCTTGATTGGCATGCCGCATGTCAATACAGATTTGGACGTCCCCATTTTCTTTTAAAATTGGCACACTAGGAGATATCCACTTTGAAGGCTGGTTAACTTGTTCTATAATATCTCCATCTGAAAGCTCTTGTAGAACCTTTTCGACCTTTGCTTCTAATGGAATTGGAATCCTTCTGTAGGGCTGAGCACCGGTTGAATATTTTTGTCAATGGGGATGTGGACTACTTTGTCCTTAAATTTAGGAAATGAAGATGTTACCGAATTTACATTTACTTCTATTTTTAAAATACCTAGGGATATTGCAGTATCTTTACCTAGTAGAGATTTCATGCCATTTTTATAACATAAAATAATGCGTCTTCTTTCTTATTGTTAACCTTAATTTCCGCTTCGAAACAGACCATTATTTTTAATGGAACCTTGCTGGCATAAGGTAAGAATTTTTTATTTGTATTCTTTATTTGATTTTGTATTTTAATTTTCTTTTGTTTTAATTTTTCCCAAGTTTGGTCGTCTATGATGTTACTCTTACTCCCAGAGTCAATAATCATAGGAATTGTCAAACTCCCTATCTCACCTAAGATTGTAGTGTCGTCATCGAGATGAAAGATATAATCGGTATCTTCATCCGTTTCTTGTACGTAGTCAACCCTATTTGTGTCCTTATTTACTTTCTTTAGTATTAAATTCCGGAGGAATTGCCCTTTTTCTTTTAGATTTACAACAATTTTGATAGTGACCTACAAAATTACATTTTCTACAAATTATGTCCCTGGCAGGACACTTTGGATCCTGTGAATCATGGCTTGTTTTACCGCATCTAGAATAGCTTTACTTCATTAATTTTTTTGAGTATGATTTTTTTATATCTAATTTATTAATGCCACTAGTGCTTGGAATATTTTTTCCCTCTTCAAACTTGTCCATTTGCCGATTCACAGATTCCAAAGCGATTGCCTTTAATATAATATCATTTAAAGTTATGTTATCCCCTAAAGATAATATTTTTCTTCTCAAATTTTTTGATTCACATTTTTCCGCAATTTGATCGATGAGGTGTTCCTCTTGATTAATGAACTGGCATTTTGTGGCTTGTTGTCTTAAACGTATTAAAAGTTTCACCTGCCATTTGTTTCATTAATCGGAAAGTATACCTCTCAAATATTTTACTTTGCTTAGGTAGGAAGTAGCCATCTAACTTACTTAGAGCGATGCCAAAAATATCTATTCCTTGGTTCTCTTGTAAGGTAGGATCCACATTTGCTCCTGGCAGGCTGTAGAAAATTTCTTGTAGCGCTATACCACCCGCATGAAGGAGAATGGCCCTCTTTTTGGTGGCATCTGTTATATCAGAAACTAGCAGATATATTTGTAATAAGCGTTTCCATTTTTCCCACCTTGACCCTAGGGATAGTGGGTCTCCCTCACACTGGAATTGCTCGATTCCTGGTATATTTGCCATCTTTTATTTCAGCCGTACTTTTTTTTTTGCGCTATTTGAACTTATTTCACAAAAGTCCTGCTTTGCATAAGTACTCACAATAACGGTTAAATTAATTTATCTCGTCGCCAATGTAATGTCCTTAATATTATTATAATAAAACACTTTGTTTCTCTCGATCACTTTATTCGATTCTCTCTACACACACGTTCCATACCGACTGACTCATTCCCTTTATGTACTCATCGGTGGTGCCTACTATAGGGTGTTTACGCATTACATAATATATAGATATATTCAGTACACTACAATGCGTTTAGCAGAACTTGTTTTTTTTTATTATAATCTTTCATACAAAAAATCTAACAAACATACCAAAAAAGATCAGATACCGTTTATACGTACTATTTTTTAAAGATTTTTATATTGAATACAGGATGCTAATGAAGTTTTGTTTATATATACAAGATGTACAAAAGTTTTGGGTTAGATCTTTAATTTATTAAATTATGGTAAATTTGGCTTAGGTTCTCTATGTCGGTTTTGTAATTGACGGCTCCTTTTATTTTTTTATTTCAATCATTTCCTTTATAGTCAATTTTCGATAATTTGACTCTTGGGCTAAAATTTTAGTTTCATTGAAATTAAACGTGTGATTCGATGAAGTTGCATGTTTATGGAGAGCAGTTGTGGCATTTTTAATGTATTTGTGTCCTTTGAGTCGGTTGTTCAAAAGTTGTGTTGTCATACCTATATATTTCTTAGGACCATTTACGCACGGGATGGAATATATAAGGTTGGATTTTTTATTTTTGGGTATTTGACTTTTTAGTGGTGTGAACAGTGATTTTAATGAATTTTAAGCTTTGTGACATACATTTATATTGTGTTTGGCTAGGATATGTTGAAGTTTTTCCGAGAGACCGTTCGTGTATGGTATTGCAATGTACCTGTTATTTTTATTTTTTAGGAGTTTAGATGTTGATTTATTATAAAAGCGGTGTGTTCTTTGTTTAATAATTTTTGATATAATTTTTTCGGGAAAATGATTATTGATTAGTGTTAGTTTAATTTTCTGTAAGATTTCTGGTCGATATTCTGCTGATGTTAAAGCAATATTAGCACGGTCAGTTAAACTTTTAATAACACTGTTTATTTGATTTTTAGGGTGGCACGAGTTAAAATTTAAATAGCGGCCGGACCAGGTTTTTTTAGTGTACCATTTAGTTCTTACGTTATTATACTTTAGGTCTCTAATTAAAGTAATATCAAGGAAATTTATTTGATTGTTTGTTTCAATTTCTGCAGTAAATTGTAATTTAGGGTGGAAATTATTGAAAGCTTCTAAAATCTCGTTGATTTTGTCATTTGGTACTGCTGTTAAGCAATCGTCTACATATCTTTTAAAGAACGTTATATCAAAATTTAATTTAGAAATTACGTTTTCCTCTAAATGTTCCATCACTAGCTGCGCTATAGCATAACCATCCAGTTGTTCATAGAAGTTATTTTCATATTGAAAATAATTGTTTTTTAAGGTGAGGTTAATAGCATCTATAAAATATTCTTGTGTAAGTGTTGTGTGTCGCTTAAGTTGGTTCCACTTTTGGGTTATTATATTTGATAAAAGATCGTTGGGAATATTAGTATATAATGAAACAACGTCTAGTGATATAAGTTTGTAGTGATTGGGTATTTTAACAGTATCAATGAAATGTTTGAACTCAAAAGAATCTTTTGTGTAGTAATTATTTTTTCCTGTAATATTTGATAAGCAATTTGATAGATATTTTGATAGTTTATAGAATGGAGACTGAATAGATGAAACGATCGGTCTTAATGGTATGCCGGCTTTATGCATTTTTGGTAATCCATATATTTTAGGTGAAACTGCATTATATATTGTTAAATTTTTTGCTTCTTCATCGGTGAGAACTTTCGCGTTTACTAATTTTTTAATGAATAAATTGTTTTTATTTTGAAAAGATAAGGTTGCGTCTGATTTTAACTTTTTGTAGGTGGTATTGTCATTTAATAGTTCTTTCATTTTTGCGTCATAGTCATTGGAATTCATGATCACTGTTTTATTGGTTTTATCAGGTTTGATAATTTTAATTTGTGGATTTTCTTTTACGAATTGTTTGGTTTTTCTAAATTTTTTTTGTATATCTTTTTGAAAGTTAGTACACTTTGTTTGTTTATTTTTGATTTTTAAATTATGATTTGTAACAACATTTACAACATTTGCGCGGATTGAATCTTTAACATCGTTAGGTTTGTCCTGTATTATACTTTCAACACATGCGATGTATTAAAAATTTATTAACAAACTCTGTAACCGAATTATATCGCTGTAAACTTACAGCGACGCCGATGGAAGTATATAACCACTCTAGAGATGGGCAAAATAATCAGGTTCCTAATAATAATAATAATAATAATAATAATAATAATAATAATAATAATAATAATAATAATAATAATAATAATAATAATAATAATAATAATAATAATAATAATAATAATAACAATAATAATAATAATAATAATAATAATAATAATAATAATAATAATAAAAGCCGTCTGGGTTCCGGTTTACGAATCTAGGCCCAGGGTAGAACCTGCCTGCCGTAAAAGGCGGCTAAAAGGTTGGTGGTCCTTGCCTTAAAGGGGCCTACATTGGTCACCGGCTACCGCAGGTAGGCGTAGGAACTGATGTAGTGAAGAAACGGCTGACTCCATGTTAGGGGCGGTTTCTCAACAGCGTCTGTTCCCTATGTTAAGGGCGGCTGTATCAGTAACCTGGCAGAAGGTATAAATGCAAACCATTTCTGACGAAATGAGTAAATTTGGACTTTAACAAATATGATATCGAATTTAGAAGAAGATATACCCCAGGTGGGTGGAAACGAAAGTTTGCAATCCCACGCTGCGCAAGCAGTCAGCCTCACGGATTCTGGGGGAGGCACTAATTCGATTAGTACTAATGTAACTAACGGCAGGATGCTAGGACAAGCCCCTGCCGACAACCGAACTATTAGTGAACATAACACCGGTGAGGAAAACATCGTAATGGAGACTAGCTTGCAGCCCGACCCTGGAGTCGATAGAACTGCCGCTGGTCTACCCAGAAGAACAGAAACCGGTCGAATCAAGTGGAGTCGAGACATGAATAGAAGCTTTATCAAAGCATTCCTCTTGATTAACGACTGTGAAGATAACCCCCGCCCTGGCTGGAGAATAAAACTCCACCGATAAATAACCAGACTACACCCGGAATTAAAAATGACCGAACAAAATGTAGCGAGCCGTCAAAGAGCTATATATGCTAACCACCTGCTATCCCAAGCTGAAATAGATCAAATACGGCGTGAAGTTGGCAGAACGTTGCACAACCTTCAGCATGTGGAAGAACTAACAGCACAGCAGGAAGTAATACATAAACAAGATCAAACTATACAGGCTGATACGGACAATACGAACCAAAAATATTTGGAAAATTTGTCCTTATTTGAAAATAGTGACCCGACCTTGAGACCGAGTATCCCTAAGCTAAGATTCAAGAAACGAACCCACGAAATACTAGCAAGAGTAAACCTAGCAGCAGGGACGTCCTTAAATAGAACTGAGGACCTCGAGACATTACACAGTGGGTTATATGCAGCAGCAGTAACTGTAATTGAACTCAATGGTCAGGCATTATATCTCAGAACTGATAAGAAAACAACCAAGAAACAAGCGGTGCCCGCTTGGAAAATGAGACTTGAAAAACAAATCAGCCAGTTACGAGCACAAAGTGATATAATTGGAGAACATCTAAATGGAAACTCTAGCAGCAAGGTTGCTAAAAAGGTTAAAGATATACTGAAAGCAGAGAGCATTCCTTTAGACAGTCCCGATGTAAAACGGTTGCTAACAATCGTAAGAGACAATACAAGACAAAAATCTAAGGCTAAAGGAGCTCGTCTAAGACGATACAACAAAGCCACAAAGAGGAAGGTTCAAAACCAACAGTTCACCAGTAACCAAAAAACCTTCTATAGGACATTGAGCCAAGAAGAAAACGACGTTACTCCAACTAATGACATAAATAAAGACCAATTTAATGCATTTTGGAGTAATATTTGGTCCGACGCGTCCCATTTCGATGAAAAAGCAAGCTGGCTCGAAAAAGTTGAAGCCGAGGCTGAAACTTTGCAAGAAATGCCTGAGCCGCAAGTAACATCCAGTGATATAAGGGATGCCACTAAGAACTTGGCTAACTGGAAATCACCGGGACCTGACCAAATTCATAATTTCTGGCTCAAAACTTTCACCACCCTACACCCTGTTATCGCAAACTGCTTTAGCAAGGCTCTCCTAAACCCCGAACACTTCCCAGCTCATCTTGCCAGTGGCAATACCTTCCTTTTATTTAAAAAAGGGCAGGTAAACGACCCAAAAAATTACAGACCGATCACCTGTCTGTCAGTGGTGTATAAACTTTTAACATCAGTCATGTATTCAAAAATATACACACACTGCATAAACAACAACCTGGTAGCTGATGAGCAAAAGGGCTGTATTAGGAAAGCTTTGGGTTGCAAGGAACAGCTTACAATCGATGCCGTTATTATAAAACAGGCAGAAATTAAAAGGCGAAATCTAAATATGTGCTACATAGCTTATAGTAAAGCATTCGATTCTGTTCCTCACGACTGGCTAAAGAAGATATTGCAAATATACAAAGTACACCCCCTAATACGCAACATGTTAGGCACCCTAATGGAGCAATGGAATACCAATCTCCATATTGGACAAGAGAAGCTTGGCAATATAAATATATCAAAAGGTATATTTCAAGGCGACTCTTTAAGCCCCCTCTGGTTCATTTTGGCCATGAACCCACTGTCCTCACTACTAAAGTCAACATCCTACGGATATCGTCCCAACTTAACTGAGAATTTTAGAATAAACCACCTTCTATTTATGGACGATATCAAACTTTACGCTGAAAGCAAAACCCACCTACAGTCCCTAATTCAAATAACCAAGATATTTAGCGATGACATCAAAATGTCGTTTGGCTTAGACAAGTGCGCAATCTTGAATGTCGTACGCGGAAAGACTGAACAAAATCATGGACTGCTTGAAGGCATAGATATACTAGATGAGGACAAAACATATAAATACTTAGGCATCTCCCAAAACCAACAAATAAACCACACAAGCCTAAAAAGGGAGTTTAAAAACAAATACAAAAGCAGACTAACAAAGCTTTTTAATACTCACCTGAATGCTGGTAACCTTACTACTGCCATCAACACCTGGGCAATACCTATACTTACCTACTCGTTCGGAATCCTTAAGTATTCAGACACGGATTTGCACGAACTAGATAGGCTTACGCGCAGGCTGCTAACAAAATTCAGATTCCACCACCCACGCTCTGCACTTGAAAGAATCTACCTAAAACGAAAGGAGGGAGGAAGAGGTCTCATTAATATATATAACTTGTGCAAGTCGCAAGAGACCTCTATGAGAAAATACTTCCAAGAATCGAATGGGGAAATTCTTAAAAAAGTGGTAGCAGCAGATGCTGGATATACAGCCCTTAACTTAAAGCAAAACGGATTACCTAACATCATCCGCGCGCCGCCAAGTCAACAGCTTGTAACTTGGCAAGAAAAAGCCCTACACGGCAAATACCCTACTGCACTCCAAAATCCACTCATAGATAGAGAAATGTCACTGAATTGGTTAGAGAAAAGGCAGCTTCACGCTGAAACAGAAGGTTTTATAATCTCTATCCAAGACCGTGTCATTCGAACTCGAAACTATGAAAAAGTCATCTTGAAAAGAAATGTGGAAGATGTGTGCAGAAAATGCAATTGCCCCGGAGAAACAATAGAACATATCACGGCGGGGTGTGGTGCTATGGCCCCCAACGCTTACCTGGGGAGACATAATCAGGTGGCTAAGATCATCCACAAGGAACTGGCCCATAAACTAGGGCTAAGGGAAAACCTCCCACCATACTACCAATACTCACCCGAGCCAGTCCTTGAATCCCCTGAATATCTCTTATACTGGGACAGGCTAATAATAACGGATAGAACAGTAGACCACAACCGACCGGATATTCTTCTTATCGAAAAAACCACCAAGAAAGCTTTCATAATCGATATAGGTTGCCCACTAACACACAACCTCTCTAAAACCGAATCGGAGAAGAAGACCAAGTACTCGAATTTGGCTATAGAGATTAAAAATATATGGAAGCTAGATAAAATCGACATAATTCCGATTATAATATCGGTGGAGGGAGCTATGACGAAAAATTTCAAGCCCAACTTGGAAAAACTGGGCCTTTCAGGTTATTTATACCAACTTATTCAGAAAAGCGTCATCCTCCAAACTTGCCATATAGTACGGAAGTTTCTAAACAGTACAGGTTAAGATGAATTTCTTCTCTGTACTGTAAATAATACCAGCCTTACCAACAAAAAGCTGAGAAACAGAACACTGAAAACATAATAATAATAATAATAATAATAATAATAATAATAATAATAATAATAATAATAATAATAATAAGGGGGAGTTGCCTGTCTCCTACCGGACGCGTCCCCAGGTGGCGGATAGGGGAAAGCTCTAATCAGCCTAGCTGACGAGTAGGTGTGAAATAAAATAACACCCGCGGACCAAAAACAGGCAAACCGCTGTTGGGGCCAGCAACCCCAGCAGTGTGACATGTTGACGCTATAAGGACTCGTCGAAATCGCTACTCGGGCGTGGCGGAGACTCAGGCTGACTCCGTTCGGAACCGCCCTAATGACCAGTCTGTTGCAGGACCCAGTGGAACCGGTGCCGCTGACCTGCAAAAGGCAAACACCGACGCAATGAACAGGAATCGAGAAACAACACCACCCAGCAGAGATGCTTTGGAAGTTCAAGGACATCCAACCACTCTACAGGGTAGACTGCGACAAAGAATAAAATGGACAGATGACATGAATGAATTTCTATATCGCAGCTTTCTTGTTTTAAACAATATGGAAACTAAAACCACAGGATACAGCAAAGCACTACACATACAAGTAACGAGACAATTCCCAGAGCTTAGACAAAGAACAATACAAAACATCCTGGACCAAAAACGAGCCATCTTATCGGCAAACAAAATTTCTCCAGAAACAATGGACCGAATAAAAAGAGAAGCCGAACAGGAATTAGGAATAAATCCAACAACACCACCAAGAAATGAAAACCAAACCATAAACGAGCAAAGGGGAGAAATAACCGAAGAGGAAATATAAATACCAAACTGCTTCGAAGAGACATACATGCAATATTACGGAACTATGCCAAACCTAAGACCAAAACTACCCAAACTGAAAGCAAAAATTAGAGCAAATACGAATAAAATCATCACACAAATAAACAACATAATAAAGAACAAAATAAAAAACGAAGACAACCTCAATATCATACACAACCTGGCCTACATAGGAGCGGCAACAGTCTCAAAAATCATTGCACCAAAAAAACCCCAAAACAAACAAACCCAAGAAACAAATATGCCACCACCATGGGAACGACGAATCAACAAAAAGATAGATGAACTACGAACAGAAATAGGAAGACTAACAAAGGCAAAAGAACCAAACGCAAGTCAAAAGCTAAAGAACAAAGCTCAACAAATAATAGCAATACATAAAAACGCAGAAAATAACAACATAAATGAAATAACAGACCTACTCAAACAGAAACTTGCTGCCAAATCCAAAAGACTAAGGAGACTTAAAGAAAGTGACCAACGCAGAAAACACAACAAACAATTTAAAGAAGACGAAAGACAATTTTACAGAGAATTAAACCAAAAAACAAACAACGATCAAAAAAATGAAAACCCAGATAAAGAAAAAACTAAAACCTATTGGAGCAGTATATGGTCACATGAGAAGAAACACAAACAAACATCAAGGTGGATCAGAGATGAAAAAACAAGAATGCACAACAAAAAACAAATGAACAATCATAACATAACAATCGACGATGTACAAAAAGCCATAAAGAAAACACACAGTTGGAAATCACCAGGAAAAGACGGGCTGCATAACTTTTGGTGGAAACGATTTACAAGCACACACGACAAAATAGCACAACTATTCTCTGAGATTGTAAAAGGACAAGCAGAAATGCCCGATTTCATGACTGAAGGACTAACATACTTACTCCCAAAAACAACACCGACCAGCAGTTACCCAGATAAATACAGACCGATTACATGTCTCCCAACCATTTATAAGATATTAACATCAATTATTACAGACAAAATATATGCACATCTAACCGAAAACAACCTATTAGCAATAGAGCAAAAAGGATGCAGAAGAAAAACCAAAGGCTGCAAGGAACAACTGATTGTTGACACCATTATAACACAACACAAAAAGAAAGAAAGGAAACCATTGTACACTGCATACGTTGACTACAAAAAGGCTTTTGACAGTGTCCCACACTCGTGGCTACTAGAAGTGCTAAAAATTTATAAAATTGATCCGTTTATTCAGAGCGTCCTGAAACAAACAATGACTAAATGGAAAACAACACTAAGCGTAAACAACAACAAAAACAAATTCACAATAGACAACATAGAAATAAAACGCGGAATTTTCCAGGGCGATGCGCTTAGTGCACTTTGGTTTTGCATGGCAGTGAACCCTCTCTCACACATGCTAAACAAAACAAACAAAGGGACAACCATAGAAAACAACACAATAAGCCACCTCCTCTATATGGATGATCTAAAATTATATGCAGACAACAAAGAAAACATCGAAAAACTAATACAAATCACAAAAACATTTAGCGACGACATACACATGGAATTTGGACTGGACAAATGCCGAATCAATGCAATGGAAAGGGGAAGTGGAGACAATATGAAGGGTATGACATGGGAGCAGACAAAGGACAAATAGAAGGCATGAAAAATGAAGAATTGTACAAATATCTAGGATACCAACAAGCGAGAGGAATAGATCAAAAACACAGCAAAGAAACACTAAAAAACAAATTCAAGGAAAGAATAAGGAAAATATTAAAAACAAAACTAAATTTCAAAAACATGACAAAAGCAATAAACACATACGCTATATCTATTCTAACCTACAGCTTTGGCGTAATCTCCTGGACAGACACAGAACTCGAAGTGCTCAATCGTGACATCCGTACAATGAGCACCAAATTCCGCAAACACCACCCACGCAGCTCAATAGAAAGAGTGAACATCTCACGAGAAAAAGGAGGGCAAGGAATTATCCACATACCAAGTCACAACCAAAACCAAATAACGACGCTCAGAAAATACTTTAATGATGAAGCCACTAATAACCAGTTATATAAAATCCTAAAAAAACTAGACAAAAAATCAACACCGCTAAACCTAGCACAAGAAAATAACGACGAACCTGAGGAAGATAACCTCGAGGATAAGTGGAAAAGAAAGGAATTACATGGCAGATATCCAGCATTGCTGACACAACCACACATTAACAAGGAAGCATCCCTCATGTGGTTAAAACTTGGATATCTATTTCCCGAAACCGAAGCATTCATTATTGCAATACAAGACCAAGTCATTGCGACACGCAATTATAAAAAATTTATAATGAAAGAACGTATCCCAACAGATAGATGCAGAATGTGCAAAGAACAAGCCGAATCCATCGATCACATCATAAGCGGATGCCAAACACTAGCCCCAAAAGAATACACCAAAAGACACGACAATGTTGGCAAAGTAATCCACCAAGAGCTCTTAAAAATCCACGAACCGACAATCACCGAAACAATCCCATACTACAAATACAACCCAGAAAGCATCCATGAAACAGGAAACTATAAGATATACTGGAACAGAGAAATAATAACGGATCTTCCCTTACAACACAATAGACCAGACATGGTGTTCACTGACAAATCTAACAAACATACTTACCTGATCGACTTCTCTATCCCGCTTGCCGCAAACTTACAAAAAAAACACAGAGAAAAAATTAGTAAATACTTACCTCGTGCCAACGAAATAAAAGAAATTTAGAACCAAGAAAAAGTGATGGTAGTACCAATCATCATAGGTGCAACTAGAGAAATACCACACACACTCTTCGAAAACCTAAAAAAACTAAACATTAAAGAACAAATATACTACCAGCTACAAAAAGTTGTTCTTATAGAAACCAGCGGAATTGTCAGACGTGTACTAAACGACATCGACAACTGAAACTTGAACTTTTCCAAACCTACCAATCTACCTGCTTTCTTGCAACCAATGCCGAAACAGGATAGAAGCCATATCCAGATACAATCTGTGGTTCCTGAAAATAATAATAATAATAATAATAATAATAATAATAATAATAATAATAATAATAATAATAATAATAATAGGAACTGATGTAGTGAAGGAACGGCTGTCTCCATGTTAGGAGCGGTTTCTCAACAGCGTCTGTTCCCTATGTTAAGGGCGGCTGAACTAACCTGGCAGAAGGTATAAATGCAAACCATTTCTTACGAAATGTGTAAAAACGGTTTAAAACCATTATGATGTCGAATTTAAAAGAAGATGTACCCCAGGTGGGTGGAAACGAAGGTTTACAATCCCACGCTGCGCAAGCAGTCAGCCTCACGGATTCTGGGGGAGGCATAAATCCGACTAGTATGAATAATTCTAACGGTAGGATGCTAAGACAAGCCCCTGCCGACAACCGCACTATTAATCAACAGAACACCGGCGAGGAACACATCCCAATGGAGACTAGCTTGCGGCCCGACCCTGGAGTCGATAGAACTGCCGCTGGTCTACCCAGAAGAACAGAAACCGGTCGAATCAAGTGGACTCGTGACATGAATAGAACATTTATCAAAACATTCCTCTTGATTAACGACTGTGAAGATAACCCCCGCCCTGGCTGGAGAATAAAACTCCACCGAGAAATAAGCCAAATATATCCGGAATTAAAACTGTCCGAACAAAATGTAGCGTGCCGTCAAAGAGCTATTTATGCTAACCGCCTGCTACCCCAAGCTGAAAAAGACCAAATCCGGCGTGAAGTTGGCAGAACATTGCACAACCTTCAGCAAGGGGAAGAGCTAACAGCACAGCAGGAAGTAAGAAACGAACAAAATCAAACTACACAGGCTGATACGGACAATACAAACCAAAAATATTTGGAAAATTTGTCCTTATTCGAAAATAGTGACCCGACCTTGAGGCCGAGTATCCCTAAGCTAAGATTCAAGAAAGGAACCCATAAAATACTAGCGAAAGTAAACCTAGCAGCAGGGACGTCCTTAAATAGAACTGAGGACCTCGAGACATTACACAGTGGGTTATATGCTGCAGCAGCAACTGTGATTGAACTCAATGGTCAGGCATTATATCAAAGAACGGAGAACAGAATCACCAAGAAACAAGCGGTAACCGCTTGGAAAATGCGACTTGAAACACAAATAAGCCAGTTACGAGCACAAAGTGATATCATTGGAGAACATCTAAATGGAAACTCTAGCAGCAAGGTTGCTAAAAAGGTTAAAAATATACTGAAAGCAGAGAGTATTCCTTTAGATAGTCCCGATGTAAAACGGCTGCTAACAATCGTAAGAGACAATATTAGACAAAAATGTAAGGCTAAAGGCGCCCGTCTAAGGCGATACAATAAAGCCACAAAGAGGAAGGTACAAAACCAACAGTTCACCACAAACCAAAAAACCTTCTATAGGACACTGAATCAGGAAGAAAATGACGTTACTCCAACTGACATAAATAAAGACCAATTTAATGCATTTTGGAGCAATATTTGGTCTGACGCGTCCCATTTCAATGAAGAAGCAAGCTGGCTCGAAGAAGTTGAAGCCGAGGCTGAAACTTTGCAAGAAATGCCTGAGCCGCAAGTAACATCCATCGACATAAGGGATGCCACTAAGACCTTGGCTAACTGGAAATCCCCGGGACCTGACCAAATTCATAATTTTTGGCTCAAAACTTTCACCAGCCTACACCCTGTAATCGCAAACTGCTTTAGCAAGGCTCTCCTGAACCCCGAACACTTCCCAGCTCATCTTGCCAGTGGCAATACCTTCCTTTTATTTAAATAAGGACAGGTAAACGACCCAAAAAATTATAGACCGATCACCTGTCTGTCAGTGGTGTATAAACTTTTGACATCAGTCATGTATTCAAAAATATACACACACTGCATAAATAACAACTTGGTAGCTGATGAGCAAAAGGGCTGTATTAGGAAAGCTTTGGGTTGCAAGGAACAGCTTACCATCGATGCCATTATTATCAAACAGGCTGAAGTTAAAAGGCGAAATCTAAATATGTGCTACATCGACTATAGTAAAGCATTCGATTCTGTTCCTCACGACTGGCTAAAGAAGATATTGCAAATATACAAAGTACACCCCCTAATACGCAACATGTTAGGCATCCTAATGGAGCAATGGAATACCAATCTCCATATTGGACAAGAGAAGCTTGGCAATATAAATATATCAAAAGGTATATTTCAAGGCGACTCTTTAAGCCCCCTCTGGTTCATTTTGGCCATGAACCCACTGTCCTCACTACTAAAATCAACATCCTACGGATATCGTCCCAACTTAACTGAGAATTTTAGAATAAACCACCTTCTATTTATGGACGATATCAAACTCTACGCTGAAAGCAAAACCCACCTACAGTCCCTAATTCAAATAACCAAGACATTTAGCGATGACATCAAAATGTCGTTTGGATTAGACAAGTGCGCAATCTTGAATGTCGTACGCGGAAAGACTCAACAAAATCGTGGACTGCTTGAAGGCATAGATATACTAGATGAGGACAAAACATATAAATACTTAGGCATCTCCCAAAACCAACAAATAAACCACACAAGCCTAAAAAGGGAGTTTAAAAACAAATACAAAAGCAGATTAACAAAGCTTTTTAATACTCACCTGAATGCTGGTAACCTTACTACTGCCATCAACACCTGGGCAATACCAATACTTACCTACTCATTCGGAATCCTTAAGTATTCAGACACGGATTTGCACGAATTAGATAGGCTTACGCGCAGGCTGCTAACAAAATTCAGATTCCACCACCCACGCTCTGCACTTGAAAGAATCTACCTAAAACGAAAGGAGGGAGGAAGAGGTCTCATTAATATATATAACTTATGCAAGTCGCAAGAGACCTCTATGAGAAAATACTTCCAAGAATCGAACGGGGAAATTCTTAAAAAAGTGGTAGCAGCAGACACTGGATATACAGCCCTTAACCTAAAGCAAAACGGTTTACCTAACATCATCCGCGCGCCGCCAAGTCAACAGCTTGTAACTTGGCAAGAAAAAGCCCTACACGGCAAATACCCTACTGCACTCCAAAATCCACTCATAGATAGAGAAATGTCACTTAATTGGTTAGAGAAAAGGCAGCTTCACGCTGAAACAGAAGGTTTTATTGTCTGTTTGAAGGTATTCAGTATTCACCTGAAGACGACTGGAGATACTTACCAGTTGAAACGTTGTGATGTAAAACAAATTAAAGACAATGCAAGTCCAAAACTATTCTATCATTCAAGAAGGTTTTATATGCTCCATCCAAAACCGTGTCATTCGAACTCGAAACTATGAAAAAGTCATCTTGAAAAGAAATGTGGAAGATGTGTGCAGAAAATGCAATTGCCCCGGAGAAACGATAGAACATATCACGGCAGGGTGTGGTGCTATGGCCCCCAACGCTTACCTGGGGAGACATAATCAGGTGGCTAAGATCATCCACAAGGAACTGGCTCATAAACTAGGGCTAAGGGAAAACCTCCCACCATACTACCAATACTCACCCGAGCCAGTCCTTGAATCCCCTGAATATCTCTTATACTGGGACAGGCCAATAATAACGGATAGAACAGTAGACCACAACCGACCGGATATTCTTCTTATCGAAAAAACCACCAAGAAAGCTTTCATAATCGATATAGGTTGCCCACTAACACACAACCTCTCTAAAACCGAATCGGAGAAGAAGACCAAGTACTCGAATTTGGCTATAGAGATAAAAAATATATGGAAGCTAGATAAAATCGACATAATTCCGATCATAATATCGGTGGAGGGAGCTATGACGAAAAATTTCAAGCCCAACTTGGAAAAACTGGGCCTATCAGGTTATTTATACCAACTAATCCAGAAAAGCGTCATCCTCCAAACTTGCCATATAGTACGGAAGTTTCTAAACAGGACAGGTTAAGATGAATTTCTTCTCTGTACTGTAAATAATACCAGCAATACCAACAAAAAGCTGTGAAAACTAACATTGAGAAAAATAATAATAATAATAACAATTGATTAAACGATTATAAAATAGTAATTATTTTCCATTAATAAATTTTTCTTAAATCAATTCCGGTAGCTGGATTAATTTTTCAATTAAATAACAAAATTAAAAAGGCTTTATACTCAGAAATCGCGGCACTGATTTTATGTATCAATCAAATACAAAAAAGTGGCAAATCCTGTCAATAAATATATGGGTGTCACAATCAGTAAATTAGAGATTCGTTTCAACCAGTATCAAATAGAATCAGGAACCAACTTAACTAACGATTAATAAACTATCAGTTTTCTGGGAGGAAATAATACTCTAAATCGACGTTAACTAAGATAAATTCAATAAGAAAACTTTTTTAAAAGTAATCTACACGTTTCGAACGTATAAATGTTTATCTTCAGGAGAAGTACAGCTTATGTTGGATTGAGTAATAGGAAATTGTAAGTGAACTCCCTCATAGAGCTTTTAAGGATTTTACTTATTAAAGAAAAATAATGAAGAATTTCCATAGTTGCATGCATAAACGCATTTCTGTCTGGAACATTTACAGAACTTCAAACTTAAAGTAATTTATTAGCTTTTTCAACCACACACGTAAATTGATTAGAAAGTGTAATTATCAATACTTTATAGACATGAGCGTTACGAATTATTTGCAAACAGTTAGATATCTATATTATATGCCCAGCAGTGATTGCCACTTTGGAGCCAGACATAATTGTTAATAACATGTCATAATATGTCACATTTACAAAGCAAACCAAATAACAACTATTCTATCGAAATGAATATTTCGTAAGTAAATCGAAAATGTAAGTATTCAGAAGATTAAATAAATGATCAATTTTAAAAAAATACTACTTATTTATCCAAATAGGTACTATAATTTGTAGCGCTGTAAAATTATTTACAGAATCGTTCCACTATATTAGAAATAAGGCAAATCCTCTTATATAAATTAATAAAAAACATTTATTCACTTTAAACACAATAACAACTTGAATGAACAAACACTAGGTACGTTAACTTCGGTGGCCTGGGATTGATTGCCTCCACCCAGATTTCTTAGCTGTGGAACCCAGGCCACAGCCGGCAAATCTCTTTAGTTCTAACAATTAAAAGATCTATATTGTATTCATGTATTTGTCACCATGTGCCTCTTGCTACTGTTCAGATATTAAATGCAATAGCTGTTGCAATACAATTTTTTACATGGAAATCTAATGGCTTTTAAAATTTTTTATGATCTAAGAAACTTAAATTTTTGATTCGAAAGAATTTTATAGATTTTCCATATTAACAGCCACAAGACCAAATGCTTTAATTCCAGCATTAAACCCCTCTTATAAATGGAAGCATGCTGTGCCCTACTTAATAAAGTTCTAAGAATTTTGTTAAATAAAAAAAAAATAACAAATTATTTGTTTTATTTAAAAAGTACCTATAGAGTTATGATTAAATTTATTTTTTAAACAGAAAATGTGTTTATTTTAGTATATTCTATGTACAATCATAATACTACTAAATTAAAGAAAAACACCTTGAACTGCTTAAAAATCAAAAATATAACGTATTTTCTTCTTTTTACTAGCCAGTTTTTGCCACCCACCAAAATCCTGCTAAACGTTATTTGAAACGCGAATTTGTCTGACACTACACACACAATTTGGTAAACATATGTTTTATATTCAGCGGCAAATATCATTCTTTCTAGTGAACCAAAATTTAGATTTCAGGGGTCCGTCAACAACTGGCTATTTATTCTCGAAAAATAATAATAATAATAATAATAATAATAATAATAATAATAATAATAAAACGGAAATTATATTTTATTATGAGTGGTCCTACTACGAAATACAACTATAGCATGCAATATTTGAAAGTGATCCTAATATGGAGTACCTACATTCCATAATAAAAGGTTTACGTAGGTACATATTCCTTATTAGATACTAACCTCACATTATTTTAAACATTGTTTTGTTGCTAAAAATATGAAATTAACTATAAACACTGTCAACATAAAAAAAAACAATGACATTAGTGAATAAGCATGGATTCAAAAAGACCTAAAACGTTGTGGTAAAAAAAACAAATTCCAGCAAATAAACTAAATTCGATTTAAAAAACCAAACTAGACGGAATGAAGTGGCGGATTCAGGGGCGGGGGTCGAGGACAGTTTTGCCCCCCCCCCCCCTACATAGCCTTACAAAATGGGTGTTTGGTTTACATTAAGCCTTAAAAATTGAAGGGCGTATGAAAAAGGTTTTTAGAGCCGGGATACGTTATTTTCTTTTTAGATGTCACTTTTTATCCCCCCCCCCCCCCCTTCAGCAAAATCCTGGTGTCACCACTGGCGGTATGGTCCGTACGATTACAAATATGGCTACCATCGTTGCAATGCAAAACTGCACATTAGATTATTTGGTAGTGTTTACCCACCAAATTACGTTTTTCTACGATCGTTCAAAAAATGTCATTTTGTGTATGCATTTCTAATGACAAAAGTAGGTCTTTATTGCATACTATGCAATAAAGTACTTTTTGCCCTAGTGCAATAAAGTAAATTGCCTAGAAAACGTACAATTTGTTTATAGTATGTGTATCACAAAACAATATGGCGGAATGACGGACGTGTTCCTTTCAAACAATTAAAGTCAAAGGTATCTATGATCCATTGTTAAATTTGAATTACAACTTTTGCACACAAAGGAGAGGTAATACAGAGCAAGAAAGCGATCGTAGAAAAAATATTGTATGTAACATGTGCAAAAAGTGTGTTTATTTCACATGGCATATTATTCTATAACTTCTATGCCGTGTGCAATAAACATATACTTTTTGCACATGTTACATAAATAACTATTTGTAACCTCAGCCACAGAATATATAGCTATATAGCTATATATTCTGTGCCTCAGCTTTGCACTCATATAATATTATAATAATGTGATATTGGGAGGTATGTGGATTGTAATAAGTATGCAGAGATTATGTCTCAGGTTTTAATATAAGTGTTATTCAGTGTCACTCAATATTACAAATTACAACATATATTGCAGCAACACCCATTCAATATGTTTCTTGTTATATTAATTTAAAATATCGTGAAGTGACGTGGATATGCCTATTTTGTCCATAAAAAATTTACTCCATATTGTCTTTTCGGGATCCCCAGCTGCATTCGGCCACATTATAGCTCTTCAGTGAGACTATAAAGGCCTTTTTACATTAGGTGCAATTGCAAGAAAAAATTGCCTGAAAGCATGCGCTTTGTCGACGTTTTAAACAGCTGATGCACGTTTTCCCATTTAAAACTTGCATCAGCTGTTTAAAACGTCGACAAAGCGCATGCTTTCAGGCAATTTTTTCTTGCAATTGCACCCAATGTAAAAAGGCCTTAAGACCTGATGAAAGTTAATTGTGCACGCAACTATATTAAAAAATGCCAAAGGCGTAGAGCGAGAGCACGTAACCCGGGGCGACATCTATAGTATCGAGGTGGATACTTATATTCATGGTTTATCACTTTGTGATGTTGAGCAAATATATATAACATTTATATTGGTAGGTACTTTAAAAAATGTAACAAAAATTTCTTTTAAATAATGCCACCGAATGTAGGTATGTTTAAAATGTTTGGTGGGTAGTTACTAGATGGTGCCAATAATAGTTTTGGAAAAATAACGGAATTTCATATTAAACACCTGTTCCATGTTTGGCCACTATACTCTTCTTACAATAGAAATATTTCTCGTTCTTTTAAATATTTCGGAATAATTTTATATTCTAAATTAAAATTTGAATTTTAATTTGCAAATCTTGTATCCAAAATTGGAAAAAAATTAATTATTTATTAAGGGTAAGTAAAAATTTTAAGTTTGTTTACAAGAAAAACAATCTCTAACATAGTAATTTTACCTAATTTTTTATATTGTTCACCTCTTTTATTCACAGGCAACAAGTGAGACGGCTAAGTTTACAATATAAAGCGATGCCTATAAATTTAAATAGAGATAAATATATAAAAATAAATTTTATGTTAGAGAAACCTCATTGATTAAATATTAATAATTTATAAAGAGAAGCTTAGCGGCAAGCGGACAGAGTAGTGCGGCTATCTTTTGCATTAAAGTACGCAGGAACGCCAAAGGTAATGGGTTCCCTGGGACACAGGCAGACAATGACAGGCTGTTTCGTTCTTGTTAGAACTCATCAGAAAGCCATAGCCCGTAAGCAACTCCTAGTACAGCGAGACTTTTCTTTCAAGACATTTTTAAGAGTAAAAATATGATGAAAACCCAGTAACGCCATCGGTAGGAATCAACTCAATGCAAAAGAAACGTACGTTTTCTTTGCTTACGGGCTATGGCTTTCTGATGAGTTCTAACAAGAACGAAACAGCCTGTCATTGCCTGCCTGTGCCCCAGGGAACCCATTACCTTTGGCGTCCCTGCGTACTTTAATGCAAAAGATAGCCGCACTACTCTGTCCGCTTGCCGCTAAGCTTCTCTTTATATATTTTAAACGGACACTAAATTCCACTGTTTTATTAATAATTTATATTTTTTATAGTTTATGCTTTATGCTTCAATTTTTAAAATACAACATACGTTATTACCTTTTAGCTTATATTTTTGAAAATCATAACTATTCAACTAGGTATAATAAAGATAATTCGTTTTTTGAAAGGACTAAGTGAATTCAACAATTTGAAAATTTCAATTTAAAAGCTCTTTAAAAAGATTAAAAAATAATTAAAGGATTATTTATTTTTTTAATTTTTAAAAAGCAGAATACAAACTTATACAATTTTTAAATATTTTAAAACTGATATTATTTTAAAATTTATTTTAATATTATATATTTGTTTAATTGTGGCATAATACTAAATAAATCTTGATACTACTATCTCTAGTATGACATAAAATGGGAAATTTTTTTTAAGTGGTAGACCACCTTCGAACAATAATATATTTAATTTTTGTTTAAACCATATACAAACAAAAGTAGGGTGTCGAATGAAAGAACTCAACAAATTCAATATAAAGTTTTTTTTGTTTTAATAAGCAAGTATTATATCAATTTAAATATATGTATTTAATTATTTATTTATTTAAGTAATGGGGTAAATGTCAATGTTTGGAATTAACGACTCTAACTTCTGCACCAGTGCTGCGTGCGGGGTAGTCGCTGGAAACTCATCAGGAAGGGGCCCGGTTATAGTGCTTAATAGTTTAAATTTTTGAATGAAAATTGGGGGTCGAAAAAATAATTTCAGAGATTCGAAGAATTCGTCCATTTTTTTTCTTACAAAATATCAAATAATTTCAGCGCTACAATGCATCATAAGTTTATTGATAAAACGTTTAAGTATTTGTATTGCATCAAAAGTTAAAAATATCACTTTAATATGGGATCTACTTAGTGTCTCAAAATAAATCTACAATAAAGATTTTATTTTTAAATGTAAACACCTTATTTTGTATGGCACACATTTTAATCTAGTTATCTTGCTTAATGATCTTCTAAACTTAGAATCTTAATCTGTCGAGATATATGGACATAAATTATGACTCAGTTTTTTGACTTTTTTATTTCTTGACTGGATTCGAACGCGCTAAAATTTGCTGTGTTAAATTACGATTCTCTTTGGCCTTAATGATTAATAAACATGGCCAGGATTCGGGCCAAGAGAACGAAATGTTTTGGTTTAATTTATTAGGGTGGGAATTTTAACTAGAACAAATTCGCTGGAAGTTTAGGAAGAAATATGTTTTTTTTAATAGAAAACACGTCGATTGCAGTGGCGTATACAGGGTGAGGAGGGGGGTGCCGAGTTGCAGTTCCCCCCTCCCTCAGCTCGAAGTAATTAGACCCCGAGAACTATTAAGTCTGATTCAGTGGCGGCTCCTGATATTCGATACAGGTGGGCAGGCCCGTTCCTGGGGTATCTGGCGCCTACGTGCAGGTTTCTTTGGTGCGCCCCTAGTTAAAATAATGGTCCTATTTAAAAAAATATATATTTCGCAAAAAACTGGCAACGATTTGAAATGTAAGAAAACTGATAAAAAATAATTAGAAAAAATATTTATTAAATTACCAAAACAAACAAAATCACAAAAAATATTTAGTTAGTATATTAAAAGAAAAATATACCCTAAAGAAACAAAAGAAAATGATATAAACAGTACTTATCTTATAATCAATATATCATTACGATTTTTTACTTTATGAAATATAATAAATAGTAGAAACTAAAAGCAGTACATTCACAAGAAAATAAAGGAGAATAAAATTAACGTAAATAAAATAAACATTAACAAAAACACAAAACAATATTATACCTAAAAAATGTTCTCTTATTTCTACTGGTCCAGGGTCAGGGGTACAATAAACAAATCGTATTATAACAGTGAGCTGTTCAATATGACTAGCATCGGGAGTTTCATCTAAAATTATTGAGAAATACTTTGCTGTTTTAAGACAAAATAAAATCTCTTTTTGAATATTTTTTGACAACAAACTAATTAATTCATTTTGAAAATGATTACCTAAATAATGAGGCATATGTTGATTTAAGCTTTTAGATTTCTGAATATTATTTACATGCTCCATTATAATTGGATCAAATTTAGCAACCATTTCAACTAATTTTAAAAAATTGCCATTATTCGGATGATAAAGGTTTTGGCTCTCTCCTCTGAATGCTAAATTTTGACCAGCTAAATATTGCACTATGCAAATCATCCTTTTAATTATTGCACGCCACCGTTTTATTTCAATCTCGTATTGTTTCTGTTGCTCTTTATCAATGGTACAACCTTTATCCAACCGTAATTTTAACTCGCACCATTTTTGAGCGCTTCTCATATGTTCTATACTATTTTCGTGACGGGAAATATTGGTCGATAAGTGTCTCGAATCAGAGTAACCAGAAATTAATTGATGGGACATCAAACTAAATACCTTACAAAAAATACAAAATACAACGTTACATTTTTTAGAATATACTAGCCAATCCCTATGAACTTTTTCGCCGTTTGGTAATTTTCTTGTATATTGGATGGACGAAAATTTTCTTCCCGTTTTATCAACTGGAAAATCTTCAGAATCTTCTTTAATCTGCACAGCGCCTTTCATGACAATTGATTCAACTAAATTGTTGCTTAGTAAATTAGGCCACGTAAATGGGTCGGCAATATCAATATTCATATTATCTGTGATAGGTAATAAAGTAACTGTCGTTTCTCGATCTTTGCTTGCTAGAATATTGCTCTCTGGCTGCTGATTATCAACTATCGCTCCTTGATCATTGCTTACCAAAATGCTGATGTCTGGCTGCTGATTATTATTAACCAACATCGCTCGATGAAACTCTACATTTGATGTGGACGGTTGTGGAGTAGGAGAGTTAGATTTAAAAAATTTGGTTAAAGACCCACTTAACTTTTCTCTTTCTGCCTCTTTTTCCATCCGCCGTTTTTTAAATTGAGCTCATAAGCAGATAATTTCTTTTTAGAACTACTACTCATTTCTAAAAATAAAAACGTTAATTAATATTTATACACACTACGTATAATAGGTAGGTAAATAAAACACAAAAATTCTTTATTCATTGCAAAATATTCTGAATATTCCTAAAATTTTTTTTAAATTTATTTGTTTGGCGAATATTAATTCAATTTTTGTACACTTACCTATAACTTGACAACACCTTTTTACGAAAAAAAAAATGAAACTATATGTACATATAACGAAAACAATCATATAACTAATGCACTGTGCGGAGATGTCATTTAACTTGCTTTAACGGTAACTACCAAACAAAAACAAATACTGAAATACTAAAATTACTAAAAATATAAATATTATGTATTACAATTTAATTTCTTCCCTTTTGTTTAAGTCGGCAGCCGGCAATATCAAAGCGAAAAGCGGCATAATAAATAACGCGCTAAAAAATTGGCCGGGCCGATTCAATAGAGGATCCAATACACAAAGAATACATTATTTGTGCTATTATTAGGGCAAACGATTGGTAAAATTTTTAGACATATTAAAATGATACAACAAGAGAAAATTTTCCTTTTCTTAATTTGTAATAAAGTAATAAAAAATACTGAATGACCGTCGATTTTGCGCCCCTAAAATTTTGCGCCTGCGTGCGTGCACGCCCTGCACGCTCGCCAGGAACGGCCCTGCAGGTGGGGCCAAAATATCAAGTCAAAAATATTTAATGAGAATACAGGTTGTTACAAATTCGATGCATTAACATTGCTATCTCGGTAACTATAAGAGATAGAGATTTGGTTAAATGGGGGCAAAGTTGGATAATTTATTGCTGAATTATTCGAAAAAAAATGAAGAAATAAATTTTTGTTTTAATTTTCTATATGACAAAATATTGATTATTTTGAAAAACCACCAAGAGCATTTGCTTAAGGCAACTTTTTATGATCTTCAAGAAAATAATTTTATTTTTCAGATACGACGTTCGTTTTTTAAACGCCTATATCAACTTAATTTTTTTAAATACGGACCTGCATTTTTTTTAAATTTTTCGAATATCTCCGCAAGTCATCGAAATTTGAATATTGTTCATGATTAAAATATGCAACTTTGCCTCTATTTAACCAACTTCCTATCTCTTATATAGTTACAGAGATATCAATGCTAAATGCATCGTATTTTTAAAACCCTATAAAAAAATAGAAAAAAACTTACCGACTAATTAAATGAAGCATTTAATAAGGTATTCCAGTTGTTTCTAACAAAATATGTTTATAAAACACTAAAATTTTCTTGTAAGAAAACTACATACGTCTTTGTTTGTTATTTTAAAATGATTCAATCACTTTTGTTCTTGAAGTTGCCAATATTCTTTACAAAAATTTTTTTCGGCAGACAACATACCTAAAGTCTTTCATTTTATTCATTTTAAAACTGATACACCTAAACCCGTAATCAGGAATATAATCCACTGACGGATTAACCTAAACCTATCCTACAAGCACAGAACTCGCCTACAAAAATATAATTTATGTTAAATAGTAAAAACTGTTTAAAGGAAAAATATTTTAAAATTAATATCTCGACAGGCAAACCCGTTTTAAAAACAGATGCCATCTAGTATCTAGTAACGGTAGCAAAGCCGAAAGCATAGCTATATAGCCTAGTAGTGCCCTAACCCGATTGGGGCTCTTCACTCTCAATAAAATAACACATCAAATGAGCATCTGGCTAGGCCAGGTCGATTTCTCTACGCGCCAGTAAGAGAGAGCGATATATTAAATGGTGTTAGTCTCTCTCTTTACGGGTTTATTATCGTGCCAAATACAGAGTTGCCGGAGCAGCGTGGCAGCAGGGATTTTTCTCTGCGTCACCCACACATTAGGGAGTTTTTGCATAGTTGGGCGTTATTGGATATCAACGTCTTCAATTAAAAATTATTCACATTTACAAAAAGAATGAAGCCTAGGGAGACAAAGTAATAATAATTACAAATGAGAAATAAAAGGCTTTTTTAATAATTTTTTGTGGTCGTAGGAAAAATAGTGTACATTACTCGCGTGAAAGTGATTATTCTTAAACTCGGAGAATTTCCGCACTCGGCTGACGCCTCGTGCTAAATATCTCCTCGTTTGAAAAGTATCACTTTCATCACTTGCTATGTAATATACTATTGCACACAAAAGAGAGGTAATACAGAGCAATTTTAAACTTTTTTGTTAAATAAGTAAGCGATTGTAGAAAAAATAGTGTATGTAACATGTGCAAAAAGTGTATTTATTGCACATGGCATATTATTCACCTCGACTATGCCGTGTGCAATAAACATACATTTTTTGCACATGTTAAATAAATAACTATTTCGGCGCTTGTGTAAAGATTTCTTTATTCAAAGAATAACCCAAATATTTTTTTTTCAAGCGAATTTAAAACATTTTCTTTTTTAGATTTAAAAGATGGCTGCCACAATATCTACGGGATTTTTACTTGTTGATATACTACAAAAAATATATAACAATTAGAAATGAAAAGTCCGTAGAAAAACAGAGAAACAACGCTTTTTCACAAAAGAAAAAAGGGTTTGTGGATTTTCCACAAAAGAAAAAAAGGGTTATTTCAAGAATAAGTTGGCCATCGATCCGCTTGGCGCCACCGTCGAAATTTTTCGTGGTGGGCTTTTTAAAATCCTCTTATTTAAATTATTGCTGGTTATTTTCAAATATAGTGTGTCGGCGGATGGAGTACAATAGGTAAAAATCTGTTATTGATTTTACGACAAAAAGTAATTCTTTATAAAAATGTTTGCCTTTTGAAAAAATTAATTTGCAATATAAAAATTTTTAATCAAATGTACAGAGTGTTAATAAATTAGAAAACATGAAAATGCTTCAAGAGAAAAGTAGGTGCGATTATATTTACTATTTTTACAAAAATTATATTAAACAAAGTTGTTTATATCATAACAAAGTCTAAATACAAATTCGAATATTTAAAGACAAAATAATTTACATTTACATCTAATCTTAAATTCTAAACATAAATTTTGGTAAAGGTTGACTTCTGGTCGTAATCAAATCAAATTATCAATAAGAGAGTTTTCCCTATTGTTAACATCATCCGCGGACACACTTTATTTTAAATTTTTAAGGGGCTTTTATTTTATTTTATGCTATAAAAAATAGGTAAGTACTACTTACTGGAATAATCAATAATATAAAAAATTTAGTAGGTATGGAACTTTGAAAACAAAGTAAGTATATGAAAACAAATTTATTGCAAACATAAAATATTTATCTCAACAACAGGAGAAACATATAACAGGTATGCTTATGGTATAATAGGTATGCTTATAATTTCTGTTGACCTCCCAAGCAGCAATTTTTTGTCGCGCCGACGTTGTCCTACGCGACCCGACGTCGGCATACTACGGCAGTACGACCTTGTTACAACTCCTATTTGCACCAATATGTTCAATCATTTTTGGGTCGTTTCGACGTCCGAAACCAACTTAAAGTTGTTATTAAAGACAAGTGGCGACTATATTTTGAAGTACAAGAAATTAGACCATGTAGTGCAAAATTTTAGATATATGATAGTTATAGTCGGCATATATATACTAACTGGTTATATTATCACAACTTCGCTAACCTATAAAATATAACAAGACAATAGTTGTTGTTTTGCAAAAAAAAATATTTTTTTTTTGAAAAAGTTTCTTTGGCTCTAAACTTTAAAGTTATAATTATGTTGCTTTATTACGAAGTTTCAATGTGTTTTAAAACGTATCATAGAAGTATTGATCATATAAAACAGAAATAATTAAAGTTGAACAACAATGGCCGCCAAAGATGCATTATTGCAAATGGCTAAAATGGCGTAGTCGTACAAACTACCAAAGTTTTACTAACAATAACTTCGAGTGGTTATTTTTAACCCAATGGCTAACCAAAGAGTACCTTTAGTCGGAAAATTTACTAATTACGACCTATTCACGACCCGGAACAACAGGAATCTGTATTACCGGGCGAGATCAACTGATTACTTATCTAATTTATCTTTGTTGGGCCGTGGCTACCTTTTCGATAATGTATTAAAAATTATCCGAACTAACGCTAGCTATAACAATAAATATTTAAGGTTGTCTTAATTTTTTTATCGATTAGATTAAAACATTTTCTGTGGATGGCTTAACATTAGCGGTAAAATAACAGCAACTAAAATTCCCACGGATATGTTAACATCCCTACGGACGTAATAGTAATCACGCCCAATAATCGATCCATAACCTAACAAAATATTAACGCGCGCTCGCGCGCACCGGGTAGTCGTTCTTAATCTTCGAGTTTTTAATCGTTAATCATCTAGTTTTCTTGTACAAATTGAAGAAAGAAAGAAATGGGTGACTACTTTAAAGTGGTACTAATCCAGGAGTTGCAAGAAGTGGAACCAGTGCGGAGTGGGAAGAAAATGGATATTATTTATTTTTACCACCGTCAAAAAAGCTAGTGAGGCTTCATCGGTCAAATGCTGATTCAATACCGAAAAAGGACATATGGATAAAATATTCATGCTGTTGCAACATTATATAGAACCCCTAACGCTGATCTGACGTTGGATGTTGTACCTCGATACAACGTTATTAAATATGACAAAATCCGACGCTGATCTGACGTTGGATGTTGTACCTCGGTACAACGTTATCAATTATGACCAAATCGGACGCTGATCAAACGTTGGATATTGTACTTCGGTACAACGTTATCAAATATGGTCAAAACAAAGGACGACTCAACGTCGTCTAGTAACGGTCAAGAGGTGTGTATTATTTGTACTTAATGCGACGTCGCAAGTATTACAAAATTAGTCGGACGTTGTGAAAATGCTGCTTGGGCTCACAGTAGTTTTAAGATCTTAAATAACTTAACCTAACTTTGGCATACAAAAATAAATAAGTCCTATATTACTTTATACAATTAAGACACGTAACTAAGCTATCTAATTTTTGAAATTAAAAAAACTAAGAGAGAAATCTTACTTAAGATATTTTATAACTTAAATATCACTGTCACTATAATTCTATCACGGCCGCACCGTACCGATAAACTTAACTATCGCGAAATTCACCTAGTACTATACACTTCGAAGGTGATTTCCAATAATATGAAAATGTCTATAAGGGGGATTTTCTATATTATTGCAGCATGAATACTACTTCCAGTTAGAGGATAGCATTTACCTTTGAAGTATATAGTGTTAGATCGGTACACTTGTTCACAGCATATAATCTGGAGTCTTTATCAGGTATTTATGTCACTTTCAGATTCAGATTACATTTGGGTCGATACACTTGTTCACAGTGTAGTCATTATCAAGTATTAGGTCAGATGTTGGTATTCGTCACATTTGGGACACAACAAGGTGTAAAGTTGTCACAGCCAGGTGTAAAACGTCATCTTAATAGATAGTCACATATCTATTTTGGTATTCATCCCATTTGGGACACCATAAGGTGTAAAGTTGTCACAGCCAGGTCGAAAACGTCATCTTAATGGATAGTCACATATTTTGGTATTCAACCCATTTAGGACATCATAAGGTGTAAAGTTGTCACAGCCAGGTGTAAAAAACGTCATCTTAATGGATAATTGCATGAAAATTTAAAAAAAGAGATGATTAGCTCAAATTTTCTATTAATAGTCATAAAATAAATTTATTAAGGTTGATTTCCATATAATAAATTATTTATTTATATTATTAATAACTAATTTAGTTTACTTGTTTTACATTTTTTGATTTTACTGTTATGTCCTGGGGTGTTATTTTTTTTTTTGGCATCTTATACTTAAAAATATCAAGTCTAATGGTTTTATTGACTATTTGGTTAACAAGGTCATGATTGATACAAAATTGTAATTGCAAAGTTGGTAAGTAATATGGCTTTAGGTAAAATAGCATTCCAATTGAGCCTTTTGAGTATGGGGTTCTTAAATTGTGATCCCTCAAAGTGATCTTCACAAATTTTAAAAGTGTGGCAACTGGTGTCAGGGCTTAAGTTACAATTATCCTTTCACACTCTCAATCTCTCATCGTCATTAAGGGGAAATGTAAAAAAATGCTTATTGACATGGTTAGGTTCAGCGGTGCACATATAGGCAATATTGCAATTCGGATATTTACAAGAATATCTTCTTTTAATTGCATGCGTCACGCATGCCATTTTAGTTCAGGGGTAAATAAAAAATTTATACACCCAGATAATTTAGAACTTAAAAAATTTGGAAAAGAAATAATTTTTTTAAAAACTTACGGAGTATTAATATATTGGAAAACCCATATATCACTTGGCCATCGACCTCGTACAAAATTTAATTTGATTTTGGGACAGCTTTTTCAACAAAAATATGCTAAAAACAACATAAAATGCAAAAATGTATCAAACATTTTAATAGCATAACCTTCAAAATTCAAATTGAAATAATTTGGTAACATATACCTGTTATATGGGTTTGTATAATCCACCTAATTCTTGCTGTGATGACTGTAGGATAAATTAGAGAGCATAAAATACAAAATTTTTAATATTAAGCATTAAATAAAAAATAAACAAAAATATCGCCATCGGAAAAAGAACGCTCTAAAACAACGAAGACAAACATAGACTCTAAAATGGCGGCAAATGATAAAGCCTGGAAACATCGTTACTTCGTTACATTTATGAAACGAACAAGAAGAGCAGTATACTTCCATCTTTGTCTACATCCCGCAAGTGGCGACAAGTGGTAGGATGGTCACACTAAGTAATTCCACAGCCCTCTAAACAAATTACGTGTTGCAAAGCGCCGGATTTAACTTTCACCCGGATGATATACTCTTTGTGTTGGCCGGCGTATTCTTAGCCACCTACGTATATTTTAAAAATGCATATCAATACTGGAAAAAGAAAGGTGTGCCATATTTGGAACCAACAATTCCTTACGGTGAGAACAGAGGATTTGAATTGGTCAAGTTTAGAAATTTAATTTGTCGCGCTTTGAATATAAACTACATTTTTTTTTATCAAAAATTAGAAAATTTATCTTTTAACTTAAAAGCTATAATGAAATGAGAGGGTAGATTTACAAACTTATGGAATAGAAAACTAATACATTTAAAGCTCGAATAATAATATTAATAAAGGTATCTTTCTTTTTTTAATTACCAGGAAATGATCCTAAAACTAAGCAATACAAAAATTATATAAATTTGAAGAAGTAGTCCATACTTGAAGTGAAGTGGCAAGTTAAATAAGGAGAAATAATACTCTAAGTCAAGTGTCTGTTTGAAGGTTGGAGACAATGATGTTTCTTGAACGATAGAAGAGTTTTGGACTTGCATCGTCTTTATTTGTTTTACACCACAACGTTTCAACTGGTAAGTATCTCCAGTCGTCTTTAGGCGAATACTGACTGGAGATACTTACCAGTTGAAACGTAGTGATGTAAAACAAATAGAGACAATGCAAGTCCAAAACTCTTCTATCACTCTAAGTCAACCTTCACTAGGATATAGTTAATAAGAAATGTTTTACTTGGTTCTACATGTTACATTTTAGAGTGACATAACGAACTGAGAAACGTTATGTCACTCTAAAATACCATTTAACAATCACTTTCCCATATTTATCTTTAGAATCCAGTAGTATTTTGCTCCCCTACTTCTATGTAAGCATCATTTATTTCAATAATCTAACTTCCTTAAATGCTCTATAAAGGTGTCAGTCACAATTCCCTATACTATATAACTGTACTTTTCCTGAAGATAAACGTTTATACGTTCGAAGCATGTAGAATAAAGTAAAATATTTCTTATTGAATATATCTTAGTGAAGGTTGACTTAGAGTATTATTTCTCCCCATTTAATTATATAAATGTTTAATCCAAAACTCCTGATTACAAGACGTTTACCAATAAGAAATGATAGTAAAAGAAAAAAAAGTATAGGTGTGTAAATAACTTATTCTAAATAGGTAATGTAAGTGTATTATTGCGTTTTAGGAAACAATAATTTTCTACTGCCCAAATCCCCTACTTTTGCAGCAGAATCAAAAGTATGGTATGACGAACTCAAGAAGAGAGGTGTTAAATTTGGAGGTGCCTATTCTTTCTCCCGAGGTGTTTTGGTGCTAGTTGATCCAGAATATATTAAGGACATCTTATCTAGGGAAAGCTGGGATAAAGTAATCATACACAAGGTGATTCAAGTGAGTGAGCCTATTAGATGATCTCGGAAACGAATAAAGTTTATCTCTAATGATAGCCCGCATAATTGACAAGACGAAGGTAATTGTCAATTTTAAAACCATTTTTTTTTTCGAGGGCCCGTGCGGCAGATGCAGATCAGGTTTGGCTTATTATGCTCACCCTGCTTGATTGTTACACCCATTCCGTGATCCCAGTTCCTTGCACTAGTTTATGTAGGTCATCTGGGGGTAAGGATGTCCTTTGGTTCCAGTTTTGGTTGCTAGAGTATTGTTACCTCTTTCAATCTAGTGACTCGCAATTGCAAACTGTGTGCTATACAGTTTCCCTGACTTGTTCGCATAATCTGCAGTTAAGGTCTACATTGTATAGTTGCCTTCTGTGCAGATGGTTTTTGACAGCCATGTGTACTGTCAAAATTCCTGTAATGGTTCTCAACTGGTTCCTGTTCATTTGAAGCAGCTGTTTCGTAAATCTTGGGTCTGGATCCCCAATGAAGTTTTTGCTGTGGTGTAATCCCTGTCTGTTGCTCCAGTGGATTTTGTATTCACTCCTGATCCATCGCTTTATGGCATCTCGTACCTACTGGTGCACCGTGGTAGTTCGAGTGCCGGTTCTAGACCAATGAATGTGTTTTCTGAGCCTGTCCTCGGCTTTTTCATTTCCTGTAATACGTTCGTGTCCTGGTACCCACTGCAGTATTACTTTGTTTACTTTTGCCAGGGCCTCGAGTTCCCCTTGACATTTCCATACCAGTCTTGAGGTTACCTTGTTGCATATTAGCGATCTAATGTCAGAATATATATATATATATATATATATATATATACACAGTGATAGATATTGTAAATCATTTTTACCCTTTTTAAACAACAACATTACCGTTTCGGCAACCAGATGTATGCTTTTCAGGCGGCTGATTAATACCTATCGGTTCTTTTTCGTAAGAAAATAAAGTATGTATATATCTTAAGATGGAAAGTTTTTGGGTATAAACACCTAATTTGAAATTCAGAAAAAAGTATTTCCTCGAGCCGGATTCGAACCGACAACCTCCGTATATCCAGTACAGAGCGCTAACCAATTGCGCCATCAAGGAAGTAGGTTCACAACGGCAAGTCGGGAAACACTTTCGTCCGAAAATTTCAAATATTTACTGAAATACGCACAGTGATAGATATTGTAAATCATTTTTACCCTTTTTAAACAACAACATTAATAATAATAATAATAATAATAAATGCCTTTATTATACATGTAAATACAATTTACAAAAATTGTGAAAAAGGGTGGCGGTATCCAACACTGCTGCTCATACAACCACCTTACTTGGAATTAAATATAAAAAATATTATTTTACAATAAATAGTGCTGGAAATAATAATAAATTAGGAAGAAATAAACAGTTATTAATAATAAATAAATAACATTTTATAAATTCTATAAATAAATAGGTAAGTAGGTAATATAATAATTTTAACAAAAGTAAATTTTCAAAAATCTTTTTGTGCTGAGACTTTAAATACAGAATATATATTATTAAATACCAAGAGAAATAATTATATTAGTTTCGATTAGTAATAATATATTTTTTTAATTCTTTGCGAAATTTATTTGAGCTAGTCGCTGTTTTGATGTCATTGGGAAGAGAATTAAAAATATTGACGGAGTTGTAAGAAAATGACCACTGAAAAAGGGAGAACTGTGCTTTGGAACGCTATACAGGTCTCGAAAACGGGTTTGCCTATCATGGATATCTGAACCTCTGATTAGTTTTTCGTATAAATATTTAGGAGATCTGGTCGTTTCAATAGAGAACACTAAATTTGCAATGTGTAGCATATATCTTTCTTGCATATTTAGCCAGCCAGATTCCTGGAGAGCAGGAGTTATATGGTCGTATTTACGTATCCCATAGGTAAATCTTAAACATGCATTCTGAAGTTTTTGAAGACTGTTTTTATCTACTTGTAGAAGTGCCGGCCAGTAAACTACGTCGCAATAACTTAATTGAGATAGAATTAGAGAATTACATAGCCTAAGTTTTGTCGCAGAGTCGAATACATCTTTGTGCATATAGAGAAGTTTAATTTTGGCATAGGTTCTTTGCAGTAATTTTGAGACATGAACAGAAAAACTCAGCTCTGGATCTAACAATAACCCAAGGTTTCGACAGTCGGTAGAAGGCCTAAGGTCAACGTTGTTTATAGAAATTTTAAATAACGGATCATGTATAACAGTTTCTTTACCCCTGCCAAATACCATAAGCTGAGTTTTAACTGCGTTTAAAACCAATTTATGCGCTTTAGACACCTGGGAAACCAACTCTAAGTCACTGTTAATTTTGTATACCGATATAATAAGTTGATAGAGAAAAAAAGAAAAATATATTTGCGTATCATCTGCATACTGGTGTGATAAACAAAACTTTAAAAATCTGGAAAAATCAGCAGTGTAAATAGAAAAGATTAAAGGTCCCAGAATGCTTCCCTGCGCAACGCCTTTATTAACTGGTACAAACTCAGAAGCCTCGCGATTTGTTAGAACCCTCTGTTGCCTATTTCTAAAATAGTCCTGGAAAAACTGTAGCGCTATATCTCCCAATCCAAAATATTTTAGTTTAGTATGCAGTATTTCATGGTCTATAGTATCAAAAGCCTTACTATAGTCCAGCAAAACGAGACAACTGCACTGATTTTTGTCATTGGCTGTAAAAATGTCATCAGTAACTTTAAGTAAAGCTGTTGTTGTGCTATGATTACTTCGAAACCCCGATTGAGTGGAGGGTAGAATGTTATTTAAGTCCAAAAAGAGTTTAAGTTGCTCGGCCACGATTTTTTCCAGAATTTTGGAAACAGTGGGCAATATACTTATAGGTCGAAAATCGGCTAGTTCACAACGGCAAGTCGGGAAACACTTGCTCACACTTGCCGTTGTGAACCTACTTCCTTGATGGCGCAATTGGTTAGCGCTCTGTACTGGATATACGGAGGTTGTCGGTTCGAATCCGGCTCGAGGAAATACTTTTTTCTGAATTTCAAATTAGGTGTTTATACCCTACAAGAACTTTCCATCTTAAGATATATACATACTTTATTTTCTTACGAAAAAGAACCGATAGGTATTAATCAGCCGCCTGAAAAGCATACATCTGGTTGCCGAAACGGTAATGTTGTTGTTTAAAAAGGGTAAAAATGATTTACAATATCTATCACTGTGCGTATTTCAGTAAATATTTGAAATTTTCGGACAAAAGTGTTTCCCGACTTGCCGTTGTGAACCTACTTCCTTGATGGCGCAATTGGTTAGCGCTCTGTACTGGATATACGGAGGTTGTCGGTTCGAATCCGGCTCGAGGAAATACTTTTTTCTGAATTTCAAATTAGGTGTTTATACACAAGAACTTTCCATCTTAAGATATATACATACTTTATTTTCTTACGAAAAAGAACCGATAGGTATTAATCAGCCCTTCTGAAAAGCATACATCTGGTTGCCGAAACGGTAATGTTGTTGTTTAAAAAGGGTAAAAATGATTTACAATATCTATCACTGTGCGTATTTCAGTAAATATTTGAAATTTTCGGACGAAAGTGTTTCCCGACTTGCCGTTGTGAACCTACTTCCTTGATGGCGCAATTGGTTAGCGCTCTGTACTGGATATACGGAGGTTGTCGGTTCGAATCCGACTCGAGGAAATACTTTTTTCTGAATTTCAAATTAGGTGTTTATACACAAGAACTTTCCATCTTAAGATATATATATATATATATATATATATATATATATATATATATATATATATATATATATATGTCAATCGACTACTTCCAAGACATTTTCCTTGGCCTTTTGACGAGTTCCGAGACAATCGTCGAGTTCCGGGACGGTCCTGGAACTATTCTATGTCAATCGTCGAGTTCCAGGACAGTCTTGGAACTAGTTTTATTTATATATCAATTGTTTAGTTCCGGGACAGTAATAAAAAACATATATAAAAAAATAGATTGAAGCTTGTGCAGTCTGCAATTAGAATTTTTTATACAATTTGTTTATTGTATGTTTCTAATGTCGGGCTGTATAAAGCTTTTTAGCCACAATTAACTTACCAGCAAGTTTCACTGTGACATAAATAAAACTGGCAGAAATAATTTTCTCACAATCATACTGACCTGGTTACCTTAATTTTTAATTTACTAATCGGACACCTTTGATTGTGAGGAAATGTTGTCAATACGCATTTTATGTCACAGTCAAACTTGCTGGTTAGTTAATTGTGGTTAAAAATCTTTACACAACCCAGCATAAGTGTTGTCTGGTACCTATATGAACACTAATGCAGACTCTACACAATCAGTCAGAACTACAGTCTTGATAAGGAAATGATAGTAATATTGATCGTTTAAGGACAAATTTTAAGGATTGATGGTCTGACTTGTAAATTCTCATTAAAAAAAAATGAAGGATTGATATCATTCCGGACCGTCATTCAGTCCGACTGATAATGTAGGGTCTGCTTATCGTATTTGCCTTGCTTTTTTTTGATTTTTTATTATCTAATGATTTATCTCTACTTACACTATGTCCATTAATTATACAACAATTAAGTCTTGAATTTCAGAAGCCCATATTTTTATCAAAAGTCAATCAATCCGTTCCATTTTCACTTTACTGAGTAGGCTGTCTCTTGGACCAATTTATGTGACTTCACTTTATGTCTTTTTTATACAGGGCGATGCTCCTGAGCCTTACAAAATGGGTGATTTGTTTACTTTGTGCCTTGAAAAATTGTAGGGCGTAAAAAGGGTCAATATTTTTTTTAAAGTCACTTTGAGAGTGGAAAGATGTTTAGAGCCAGGATTTGCTATTCTTTTTAGAAGTATTTTTTTAAATCGCCCCCCCCCCCCCTCAGCAAAATCCTGGGTCCGCCACTGGGGTAATAGCTAAAATTTCAAGCTGTGTTAAATCGGTACTTATTTTAAAACGTTTTTAAAAACGAACCTTTAAAAATTTAATTTTATTATTGTGTTTGTAACAGCTTTATGTTATGTACTTATGTGCGCAGTGCCGTTCGGGCCAATTAAAAGCAATTTTATTCCAAAAATTGTGATATTAATTATGTAAATCTACTTCCCAGGCTTTCGAGGATAAATAATACGAAAAAGTGCTGATTATAGCTTTATGTTAGGTTCCTACTGTATCCATTACAGCTCAATGTCGATCATGTCAATTTAAAAAAAAGTTTCGTTTTCTCCATCCTCGAAAGTAGATTTAAATAATATAACGATTTTTGGAATTTCATTTTTGTTTTTAATTGACACGAACGGTACTGCGCTTAAATGGGCACAGTAGATACATATAATAAAGCTGTAGTTAACACTTTTTCGTAGTCTTCATCCTCGAAAACGAAGGACAGAGTAGGTGTCATAGTAGTGTAATTGGCAATATTACTATTCTTGTAATGTTTCTAAAGTAAGTACCTAACATAAAGCTGTAACCAATAAAATTCAATTTTCATAGGTTCGTTTTTTGAAACATCAATTTTAAAATAAGAAAATTTTACATAGCTTGATATTTTAGTCATCACCATGTATAAACAAGACATAAAATGAAGTTGCACATGCTGTTCTTGGTGGTCCAAACTATAAAGGAAACGGATTCATTAAATTTAGATGAAAATAAGGGCTAATAAAATTCAAGTACTTCATAATTAACGGACGTAGTGTATTTATACAGATCCGATAACATCAATGTTTTTTAAAAGGAACCAGAGTTAAATATAAAATAAAAGCAGATAGTGTTAACAAACGAATTTTCGTAAAACTCCTATTTAGTTTTCCATGGATAACCGTTTGAAAAAACATAATTAACAAACACTGCACACAGTTTATTTTTTTGTGCAAACTATTTTATTTTAAGAATTTGTTGGAGGAATACTTTCAAGTTGAATTATCTAAACGGTTTTTTGTTACTTACTACGTTTTCATGAGGATTCAGTTCGATTTGAATCCGAATTGAACACATGAAAACAGGTATTTTTACCGTATTGAGTTCGTTTTCAGTTCAAGGTCGATTCGCCAATTTTTGGGATCGTATCGGGATCGTACTAAAATTTTTAATCATGAAAACGGTTCGAGATCGGAACGGAATATGATTCTCATAACCTACAAATAGTTCTTATGCTATGTTTGGTTTTGGCGGTTCTGTTATAAACGTTGTAAAAATGACCTACCAAAAAAGCAATAGAAACAAAATCTAAAAGCAAAAACATAGACAAGTACGAGAAAAGAGCGGTTATAACCACAGGTTTGACGCATAACAGCATTGACAGCTGACAAATGTCGAAAATTCAAATCCGAATTGAAATCGATTTCAATTCGATTTGAAAACTGCAATGAAAACGCCTTGGAATGTAATAGGGTAAAAAATATTCAAATCGAACTCAGTCCTCATGAAAACGTAGTAACCATTAGTTTTAGAAAAATCCAAAAAATTACGAGGCTAATTTAGGAAGATAGAAAAAAAATATTGTACTGGATAACTCGACTCAACTTAAACCAGAGGGGAAAGGGAGTCGGTTATTATTCTTTATTTATATCGACATTGGTTGGTGGGTTGAAGGAGGGTTGACCTGTTGTCAGTATACTGCAGCCGAATGGCTTATTGTATGTATTTTGCTTTATATCTGGGTAATGTCAGCCAGACGGGACCTACAGTTTTTTACGTGGAATAAACTGAAAGTCATCAGGGATGTAACTTTGATGGAATATCGGAAGGGGGTGGGGACAGCGTCCAATGCTGATTCAGTTGGGAATGTTGGTAAAAGGCTGTACCAGTTATTAAAAGCTATGTATATTTAAAAAAACGGGCATTTTGTAACTTAAACTAAATACAGATTTTATTATATTAATTAAACAAATCACACCTGCGACAGCTACCTAAACTATAGAATAGACAGTCAAACTCTTTTTTATTAATTAATAATAAGGCATAAGAGGATAATTCTAGATTTTATAATTTAAAAATATTGCATAATATGCATATTATGTAACTTAAAAACTAACCATTCGTAAGGTCCTGGGGCACTTGTTTTATTTTGTATGTAAAAACTTTTTGTGACCTTTCTGTATTTAAAAAAATTTACCGGGTTTAAACACACTGTATATTATGATTTTTTAAATATTAATGTAGCTAGAACTTGGCCATTGTCCAGAATATTGGGATATAACATATTGGTAAGTATAATTAAGAGAACAGAAAACTAATTTTAGCAATATTTTTCCCCTTTTTAAATTTTGTTTTAAATATTATCCCATTTTATCCCTTTTAATGCAAACGGTCTTACTTCTATAAACTAACGGGTCCCGGAACTATACATTAGCTGGGCATACAATAACCTGTCCTGGAACTATACATTAGCTGTGCATACAATAAACGGTCCTGGAACTATACATTAGCTGTGCATACAATAAAGGGTCTTGGAACTATACATAAAGTGTACATTACATATAATATAGTCCTGGAACTATACATTAGCTGTGCATACAATATACGGTCCTGGAACTATACATAAGATGCGCATATAATAAAGAGTCCTGGAACCATACATTAGCTGTGCATACAATATACGGTCCTGGAACTCAACATTAGCTGTATACAGGGTCCTGCAATAGTGTGTCATTCTTGGACCAACAAAGTGTGATAACAAAAAGTTGTATTTTTAAATGAAACAAATACTATTTTATTGCATAATTAGATTCATATTATGTTTGGTTGCAAAAAGATTTTTAACCATAATTAACTAACCAACAAATTTGACTGGTACAAAAATGATATTGGTAGGCATTATTTACTCACAATTAAAAGTACATGATTAGTAAATTAAAAATTAAGCTAACCGGGCCACTATAAATGTGAGAAAATTATGTCATGTATGTTACCATTAAAGCTGAAGGTAAGATAATTATTGATAAAAATATTTTTACAACCCGACATGAGTGTCCTTTATAATTACCCAAAAATTTTATTAAGGTTACTTTGGTAGTTTAGGAGCAATACGGACCCTGTATATTACTAACCCATACCTTTTCTGTTCGAATAAAAATTAATATAATAAGTTTAGTACCTACAGAAATATCGCTAAAACTAAATTTTTGTGTCAATAGGGCATATGATATATAAGCATATGACCAAATAATTATGAAACCATTGATTGAGCAGTCGACGTTAAAAACTTGGCAAAAAAAAACATTTTGTTAAATATTACCTAGTGCATTTTAAAAGTTGATTATTATTATATATGTAAAATATTTTATTTATGTAGTTAAAAATGTGATTTTTACTATTAATTTCAAAACATACCGCAAGAAATGCAAAACTAATAAAAAAAGTTTTTTTAGCAAATATAGTAAACATTGCAGAAATTAGGCATAACATTGAAAGGTAAAAGTGGGTAAATTTATTTACAAAACAAAAAATATAACAGCACCGCAGGAAAAAGAATTCCAAATAGTGTAAATTTATGTATTTTACGGTTAACTTCTTAGGTTAGGTGATTTTTCTATGTTCTACCATAAACAAATTGTAGGATGTTAAAGTATAAAAATTGTCATTTTTCAAATTTCGTTAACATGCATTTTGGGTATAGAAAACATTATAGCAAATTTACTTGGCTTGTTTCCCAGAATTTAAAAATGTTATAAAATATAGGGTGTTCGGTTTATAATAGTAATAGTTTTCGTGCCACCCAGTAAAATCAAAAATAATTTTAAGTTTAGGTCCTTTAGTATCAACTTTTTTGACAATAGTTTTTACGTGTTTTAGTAACAACGCAGCTGCTATAGGTTGCCTCATCAGCGGCACTAAATGACCACCTTGTATACATGGATTCGTTAATGTACGTAAATCATTAAATTATGGACACAATTTAGTTAACCTAAGCATTAACACTAAAATTAAACAAAAAAAACTTTTACAAGGCGTTCGACCATTTGACCCCTAAAATAATTTTGAATGGTCATTATGATTTTTCAATCCAATTTTACTTAACTGATAAAAGTTTTCTTCCTTACACTTGGTGTACCTAATTATTTTTATTATTCCTTTTCTATAATTATCTTGACTATCTTTATTAAATCTCAGAAACAATCTAAATAACCATGCATCTAAAGCTCCGTTAAGACACCAGTCAAACTTAAAGTTTCTTATTTTTTTCTTTTAAAAAAATGTAAGTGAGACTCACCCTGTATATATAGCAAACTCAAACTATACCCGATTTTGAACAGCCCTAAAGTCTAATCCGCATGCAAAAGTTTGTCATTTCCAATCAAGTAATTTTTAAGCTTTCGAACCAACAGACATATATAGCGACAGACAGACGAAAATAACATATTTTTTGTGATCTAGGGACCCTAGTACGTCCACATCTGATAACATTCTACAAATATTTTTTTACGACCACAATACTTTTCGTTTCGAGGAGATTAAAAACACAATTAGGTTTATTAATGTTTAATTATTAATATAGGAAATTTTAAAAAACTGAATTCTGGGTAAGCCACCTCAGGAAGACGCAGAACTAGCGATCACGACCACAGTCAGATTTTAATTATTGTAAAATTATCTTTCAAACGAGCCTATGTTGATTAAATCTGGATGAAGAGTATGAATTTAAAAAAAAATTTTGAACCTTCCCTCACCTTTATTATCGAAGATAAAAAAGTCTTACGACCTAACTATCGCTAAAATTATTGTAATTTTTTATTTTCGTTACTTCATTTAATGGGTACCTCGACTCACTCATTCGAGAAAATTTAATTTTTTTAATAAATTTGATTTAACCGTGAAAAACTCTCCGCCATGATGAACGCGATATTTTAACTTATTTCTTCCAGTGTAGCTTGTAATAGCCATACATGTTAAGAAATGACTATATTAAGTTTTAGAATATAATTGTATCTAATGACGAGTTCCGAAAAAAGCAATCAAGTTATTAACATATTCTAGTTAATAACAATGTACAGTATCAATACAATAGGAACTTTATAGAATAAAAAAGAAAATTATCAAAACAACTCTCAAATTGTCCAAAATATAAAAAAAAAATTGTTGTTCATTGGTAACATAATATAAACCTTAGGGCCAATATAATTTACATATTTTTAAAATAAAAATGTTTGCCGATGTACAGACAAGATTAGAATTGAAAAAGTTTTATGCCTTCGCTGGGAATCGAACCCAGAACATCTTGAATAAGCCTTAAGTGCGCTGCCAATTGCGCAACTATTTAATTTTATTTTAGTTGTAACAGACCGGAATCTCCTGCGATTGTGTTATAAGGGGAAAGAGAAAGAGAACTCATTTACTGTCACTGATTATTAAGATCTCATTTTTCTTTGATTGATACCATATTTCCACTTGTTTAATCTAATATTAGAGCCGAACCTCTAAATCTACTTTTTAAATACTTATTTATCTCGGTGTTCGTTAATGGCACAAACGTTTAAGTTTTACAAGCATTACTTCAGTATCTCTCAAAAAACAAACTTCTCTATATCTTAAAATAAATTTGATAGTCTCAGTCCTTTTTGAGTAAACATACTAAAAATGTGATGTACACCCAAAAGCGATGACAAACCCTTAAATTTAAGTTGCAAGGACCACACACTTTAAGAAGGATTTCTAAAAGATAAAAAATCTAGGTATTACTTATTTTTTAAATTACTGTCTATTTTGAGAGATAACTTAAGTCACGTGATTGCGTCAGAGTGAGTCAATTTTTATCCTATTTGAAACATTAGACAACGATAAATACACATTATTTTACAAACAATATAATTTAGGTTATATTATAAATTAGGCTTACAATTATTGTCCCGAGTATTAAATATGAGCTGAGTGAAATTATTTATTTAGTGTGCCAGTGGACGATATGTGCTTGGTACCGTTCGACTTTTTTACTAACTAACATAGGAGCTATGTTAGTTAGTAAAAAAGTTGCTATGCAACTAACTAATATTTACTAAACTTTACTACCTGTCCCGGAACTAGACGATTCTTACAAAAACCTATTTCCAAAAAAATTGACTTACCAGATTAAGGATTAAGAAACATTTTTTATGAGTAATTATAATTAATAATACAACTATCTAAATATAAACCTTCAAAATTGTGTCAAAAGCTATATATGTAAAAATGTCCTGGAACACGACATAGTATACAAAAAGTCCTATATATAAAAAAGGTACTCATCAAATTTAAAAAAATCAATTTTTTTATACAGGCTACCTTATATATGAAGAATGTATACCTATGTATACACCCCTTTCATAATGTCCCGGAACACGACGAATGACATATATATATATATATATATTATATATATGGATCCGTTTATTAAGGTATGCCCTCCTATTGTTTTCATATGCACATTGTAATATGGCGTAAATTTCTGCTTGGAAAACTATGGGAGACTTTCCCAGAGAGAAAAACGCATTTTTCTCCGGTCTTACTCCGTGTATCCCCGCTCTGGTACCCTCTTTGGTTTTGGAGCCAAAAACAATTCTAGTCAAAGCCTACTTTACAAAAATAATGTCTTATGAAAAACAAACACAGATATGAAGGTTCTTTTTAATTGCTCATAATTCTAAAACGATGAATAGCGACATATTAGACATTTAGATAGGAAATTTGATTCTCTACTCGCTGGTAAATACAGGGTGTTCCATTTGTAAAAATTGACTTAAGCACATTTATCTAAATGGTCAGGTATAAGCGAAAGTGATATTACAATAATTATGCCTGCTCCAAATTTTTAAAAAGTTAACTGTACTCGTCTTCGAGATTTTAAGTTTAATTATTATATTCGTTTTATTTAGACCGCCGCGCCAATTGACTCTTGAAAGCAATGTACCATGTGTCTCTACGCTGTTATTAAGAAGAAGTTTAAGGGTTCCTCATAGCCATTAAAAGTTTTCCATTTTTGCCTTGCATTCAGACACGTAGCAAGGGAGGAGGGGGAGGGGGATAACGGGGACTTCATTGAGGACTATTTAGGTAACTTTACTATGGTAGATATAGTGCCTTTTACGTCCATGTAATTTATAGTTAACCCTTCTCTACTACCGGTCATGTTTAATATTTACATGATCCACAAAATGATGTGAACTGCGCAAATTCGGTATCTCGACTTGGTACTCCATCTGGGTTACACGTTTTGTAACATGCCATATTAGCAATATATTGATTATGGCATGAATCGCTAATCTTATTGGTGGTAAACCGTGCGGACTTTATTTTTATAAATAACTCCAATAATAAACTCCAGAATTAACAATAACAAAAAAAAACTTTTAACCAGTCGTGTTACGAGTTCAACACAGTTCGCTGGAGCTTTCCATGTATTCCATTTTTGATGTTGTAATATTGGTAATATTAAAATAGTTGAATTTAGTGTCCCATAAAATATACAGGGTGATTCCTAAGTTGATACTTCTTTTTTAGCTGCGTATAGAAGGCATTAAAATAAACAACATTTTCAAATACCTTTTTTCAAAAAACCCAAAATTAAAGTACTTACATTCATTTATTACACTACAAATCAAGTACGGTTCTGCCTAACTTGCCCGTTGAATAACATTAAGAAAACTTCTGGGTGTAGAGAAGAAACATCCGCACTTTTACGACACTCACAATAAATTAGCACCATAATTAGTTTATTGTTTTCAAATTTTACCATTTTCACCAATTTATTAAAATTAATTTGCTTCAGAAAACCACACCGCGCAGCCAATTGCCAAAATAAATAACTGACGACCGATCCGTAAAATGCATGACTAACAATACAAAAAACTGAGAAAAACAATATAAAGTAAAGGGCTACGTTTTGATTACCAGGCCCGCACTTAGATCTTTTACTTCTGTAACTCGGGTATTTTTACGTTTTTTGAAAAAAGGTATTTGAAAAAGTTGTTTATTTTAATGTCTTCTATACACATCTAAAAAAGAAGTATCAACTTAGAAATCACCCTGTATAGATATTCTATGTTTCTTTCTATATTGGTAATATTATTTACACCTTCATTCGAGATTAATTGCGTATTAAAAAAATTCGTAACTTTAAAAAGGGTAATTTTTTTAGGATTTCCAGCATTTTGCTGACCGTGACTTCTTTGTTAATGAACAGCCAAGAACCATAAATATGAACAGCATGATCCAATTGACACTCATCTTTTTAATATAAAAAGTAAAAATTGGAAGCCCTTAAGACAAAAATTTACACCAACTTTTACATCGGGAAAAATGAAGAATATGTTCTTCAACGTGGTAACCTGTAGTGACTATACGATTGATTATCTGGAAAAATCTGATAAAATAGGAGATGATATCAATATTGGAGAGGTAAGTTTTTCTAATTTTTATTGAATGTTTATTATTGTACATCTATGTATACCGGGTGTACAACGATAAAGGTACGCAGGCTGTATCTTGTAAACCATTCATTGTTCAGCTTTTATGAAAATTTACTTATAAGAAAAGTGGCCAAGAAAAATCGCTAGAAATCATTTATAAGTTTCTCGGATGGCCGCTAGAGGGCGTAATGCTAATGTGTTACCTAGAAATGCTTATGGTGTGAATATAAATGTTTCAGCTTTAGTTATAACTGTCATGTAGTATTAACTTATTTGTTACTTATAAAACAATATTTAAGATTTTTCTCACTTTCAAAATATACCTGTATTAAATAATAGTATGACGGAGTTAACCATTTTAACTATTGATCTACTTTCATGCTTAATAATAAAAAAGGTAGACTTTGAAACAAAAATTGAAAAACAGACAACTGTTCGGCGCGTAGACTATAGTAAGAATATATTTTGTAGGTTTTAGCCTCCCTTACAACTGATGTAATAGGTTCGGTGGCATATGGAATAGAATGCAACAGTTTCAACAACTCGCATGCTGAGTTTAGAAAGAAAGGAAGGACGTTCTTTGACATGACCCTACGACTCTATATGAAGGCGCTTTTAAGTAGGAATTTTCCAGGACTTGCTGTTAAATATGGGATGCAATGTAAGTACCTACATAAGTATATATTTTCATGTTGTTTATTTTAGCACAAGTGCAAGAATTGCCAGTCTTTAATCACCTACATGTTCACATAACACAAAAAATAGTTTTTAGGGAGGCAGGGGAAGGGTCCTAACCAGTGGCGTAGCCAGAAAATATGCTCGAGGGGGGCTCAGTGGGCGTAAGTAGGACAACTTTTTTCTGGAGAAAGGGTCACAGTCGGGACTACATGTATTTCATGATATTGTACGTAACGAAGAAGGCCAAAAATCGGCGCAGGCGAAAAATTTTCGGGGCCACGCCCAAAGTTCGGTAAAAATTCATCTAACTACTATCAAATTTCGAAATTTAAATTATTACCTCTCCCCCTCGGCATGGTTGGATTAAATTTGTTTTTGTAAATGTGTTTTTTTACTTTTTTTTTTGATATTCCTAGCTGGCTTTTATTTAAAAAAAAATTTTTTTATATATTTGCGAGAAATATAAATATTGCTGTCAATCCAAAATTTTAACATAAGACTTATCTGTATGACTCTAACCAGAGTTTTTCGGGCTCGGTTTTTCATGATTAAAACGAAAGTAAATATCGCTTACCACGCCAAAATTGATGATTTTTTCAGAAATCATGTATTATAGTAGCGTAGATCTAAGAGCAGTTTTTGGTGCAAATTCTTAAGTTTTGAAATACTCCGACTTGCCGTTTTGTATATTCATAATAAAGCATTCTCGTTTCTTCCCGCACTATTTTTTTTATTATAAATTATAACACTTCTTCCATAAAAAATGGTTTAATTACAATTTTTAAAAAATAAATTACCTAATAATTGTTTTCTGTTTTTGTTGTAAAAATATTTTATTGCATAGGGTTATATTTTTGTTGATTTACAATAGCTCTAAAAAAGGGGAAACGGAACAGACAATATAATAGAAAAATACTATAAAATATTATTTTTTTTAATCGTTTTTCTATAAAATTGCATCATACATCAATAACTAAAACGACATGCGTCCGAAACGTTAATGACTATATAAAACAGGACTTTTAGAAGGAAAAGTTTAAAAACTAAACGTTTCCTACAAGACCTTTGTAATCTAAGCCAAGAATACATTATTTAAAAATTTAAATTAAGAGTCCAAAAGTGAGACGAAAAATTAGATTGCAATTAAACTTTTAGACCCGAGCTCCTAGGCTGGGGAAGACCTCAGCTGCTAGCCTTAATTCTCCCCGCAAAAACCACAAGCTTTTACAATAAAATGATTATCAGCTCCATGTGAAATTATATTAAATTCGACCAAAAAAAATCCTTTCACTTGGCCCGAATCCTGCCCATGTATAATAATGGATTTTTAAAAAGTTTGTAAATTTGGACACTACAAATATTGGAGAGTGTGTATGTGTGTAGTGTTATATAAAAAAATAGTTTTCAATACTTTTTACAATTCAAAGAACTTTAGTGATTATTTTTGGGGTTTTTACTGACATATCTTTTTCTTTTATTTTTTTCTGCACGACAATACCCAACTTGCTTCCATTGGTGAAAAAAAAACCTAATAATTTGCTTATTTTCTTTTTTGTAATTTGGGTCAAGAACAACCGAAATTTAACAGGGCAAATTTTAGCGTTATCTGATCCATTTAACGGATTTCATGAATGTGATATAAATAAATATTACATTTAACTTGTATTCCAAGTTTTTGTTTACTTTAAAACAAATATACCTAACACTTAAATTTTTTAAAGTCAGTTTGTTGTTCAAGTTTTAAGTTTTTAAATTTTAAAATTAGAGATGCAGGAGGCAATTAGAAATATGAAGACAAAAGTTTTTAAATAAAAAATATTGAAACCATCAAATGTAATTTAAACATGGGTTAGTTAGCCACGGGGGGTACAGGATGGCGATCCCTTTCCCCGTCCCCATTCGTCCTGAAACAAATAATAAGGTACAGGCGCCAAATAAGGCCAGTGTCATAATAAGGCCAATTCCTAATATATCTAAAAGTGTTACGAAAAATTACTAGATGGCGATATGTATCAATCCCTAGCCAGCCCAAATTTGAAATTAACAGTGTGCATGTGATTTTAACCGACCAGACGTTTTCTATTTCGCTGTAATTTTGTGCTCCGTTGTGCAAATTTTGAGTTATAACATAAGATAAGATTTCTTCTTATTATTTTGATACTAAAATATTAAATGATAATTTTGATATTATGTTGATTTATGTAAACAAGCATTTGTTTGTCAATAACTGATTATGCTTTGTGGTTACTTTATCTCATTTTGATTTTATGAATTGTTTAATTAAAACATCTGCAGTTTCCTAATAAGGCCACTCGAGTGGAAATTCTACCCAATACAACAAAAATTATGGTACCTTTTTTTGTTTGTGAGGAAGATAGAATAAGTGACATGCGCAGATGCTGTTCATGTGGTAAATATGCCCAGGAACTGGCAACGATTTGAAATGTAAGAAAACTGATAAAAAATAATTAGAAAAAATATTTATTAAATTACCAAAACAAACAAAATCACAAAAAATATTTAGTTAGTATATTAAAAGAAAAATATACCCTAAAGAAACAAAAGAAAATGATATAAACAGTACTTATCTTATAATCAATATATCATTACGATTTTTTACTTTATGAAATATAATAAATAGTAGAAACTAAAAGCAGTACATTCACAAGAAAATAAAGGAGAATAAAATTAACGTAAATAAAATAAACATTAACAAAAACACAAAACAATATTATACCTAAAAAATGTTCTCTTATTTCTACTGGTCCAGGGTCAGGGGTACAATAAACAAATCGTATTATAACAGTGAGCTGTTCAATATGACTAGCATCGGGAGTTTCATCTAAAATTATTGAGAAATACTTTGCTGTTTTAAGACAAAATAAAATCTCTTTTTGAATATTTTTTGACAACAAACTAATTAATTCATTTTGAAAATGATTACCTAAATAATGAGGCATATGTTGATTTAAGCTTTTAGATTTCTGAATATTATTTACATGCTCCATTATAATTGGATCAAATTTAGCAACCATTTCAACTAATTTTAAAAAATTGCCATTATTCGGATGATAAAGGTTTTGGCTCTCTCCTCTGAATGCTAAATTTTGACCAGCTAAATATTGCACTATGCAAATCATCCTTTTAATTATTGCACGCCACCGTTTTATTTCAATCTCGTATTGTTTCTGTTGCTCTTTATCAATGGTACAACCTTTATCCAACCGTAATTTTAACTCGCACCATTTTTGAGCGCTTCTCATATGTTCTATACTATTTTCGTGACGGGAAATATTGGTCGATAAGTGTCTCGAATCAGAGTAACCAGAAATTAATTGATGGGACATCAAACTAAATACCTTACAAAAAATACAAAATACAACGTTACATTTTTTAGAATATACTAGCCAATCCCTATGAACTTTTTCGCCGTTTGGTAATTTTCTTGTATATTGGATGGACGAAAATTTTCTTCCCGTTTTATCAACTGGAAAATCTTCAGAATCTTCTTTAATCTGCACAGCGCCTTTCATGACAATTGATTCAACTAAATTGTTGCTTAGTAAATTAGGCCACGTAAATGGGTCGGCAATATCAATATTCATATTATCTGTGATAGGTAATAAAGTAACTGTCGTTTCTCGATCTTTGCTTGCTAGAATATTGCTCTCTGGCTGCTGATTATCAACTATCGCTCCTTGATCATTGCTTACCAAAATGCTGATGTCTGGCTGCTGATTATTATTAACCAACATCGCTCGATGAAACTCTACATTTGATGTGGACGGTTGTGGAGTAGGAGAGTTAGATTTAAAAAATTTGGTTAAAGACCCACTTAACTTTTCTCTTTCTGCCTCTTTTTCCATCCGCCGTTTTTTAAATTGAGCTCATAAGCAGATAATTTCTTTTTAGAACTACTACTCATTTCTAAAAATAAAAACGTTAATTAATATTTATACACACTACGTATAATAGGTAGGTAAATAAAACACAAAAATTCTTTATTCATTGCAAAATATTCTGAATATTCCTAAAATTTTTTTTAAATTTATTTGTTTGGCGAATATTAATTCAATTTTTGTACACTTACCTATAACTTGACAACACCTTTTTACGAAAAAAAAAATGAAACTATATGTACATATAACGAAAACAATCATATAACTAATGCACTGTGCGGAGATGTCATTTAACTTGCTTTAACGGTAACTACCAAACAAAAACAAATACTGAAATACTAAAATTACTAAAAATATAAATATTATGTATTACAATTTAATTTCTTCCCTTTTGTTTAAGTCGGCAGCCGGCAATATCAAAGCGAAAAGCGGCATAATAAATAACGCGCTAAAAAATTGGCCGGGCCGATTCAATAGAGGATCCAATACACAAAGAATACATTATTTGTGCTATTATTAGGGCAAACGATTGGTAAAATTTTTAGACATATTAAAATGATACAACAAGAGAAAATTTTCCTTTTCTTAATTTGTAATAAAGTAATAAAAAATACTGAATGACCGTCGATTTTGCGCCCCTAAAATTTTGCGCCTGCGTGCGTGCACGCCCTGCACGCTCGCCAGGAACGGCCCTGCAGGTGGGGCCAAAATATCAAGTCAAAAATATTTAATGAGAATACAGGTTGTTACAAATTCGATGCATTAACATTGCTATCTCGGTAACTATAAGAGATAGAGATTTGGTTAAATGGGGGCAAAGTTGGATAATTTATTGCTGAATTATTCGAAAAAAAATGAAGAAATAAATTTTTGTTTTAATTTTCTATATGACAAAATATTGATTATTTTGAAAAACCACCAAGAGCATTTGCTTAAGGCAACTTTTTATGATCTTCAAGAAAATAATTTTATTTTTCAGATACGACGTTCGTTTTTTAAACGCCTATATCAACTTAATTTTTTTAAATACGGACCTGCATTTTTTTTAAATTTTTCGAATATCTCCGCAAGTCATCGAAATTTGAATATTGTTCATGATTAAAATATGCAACTTTGCCTCTATTTAACCAACTTCCTATCTCTTATATAGTTACAGAGATATCAATGCTAAATGCATCGTATTTTTAAAACCCTATAAAAAAATAGAAAAAAACTTACCGACTAATTAAATGAAGCATTTAATAAGGTATTCCAGTTGTTTCTAACAAAATATGTTTATAAAACACTAAAATTTTCTTGTAAGAAAACTACATACGTCTTTGTTTGTTATTTTAAAATGATTCAATCACTTTTGTTCTTGAAGTTGCCAATATTCTTTACAAAAATTTTTTTCGGCAGACAACATACCTAAAGTCTTTCATTTTATTCATTTTAAAACTGATACACCTAAACCCGTAATCAGGAATATAATCCACTGACGGATTAACCTAAACCTATCCTACAAGCACAGAACTCGCCTACAAAAATATAATTTATGTTAAATAGTAAAAACTGTTTAAAGGAAAAATATTTTAAAATTAATATCTCGACAGGCAAACCCGTTTTAAAAACAGATGCCATCTAGTATCTAGTAACGGTAGCAAAGCCGAAAGCATAGCTATATAGCCTAGTAGTGCCCTAACCCGATTGGGGCTCTTCACTCTCAATAAAATAACACATCAAATGAGCATCTGGCTAGGCCAGGTCGATTTCTCTACGCGCCAGTAAGAGAGAGCGATATATTAAATGGTGTTAGTCTCTCTCTTTACGGGTTTATTATCGTGCCAAATACAGAGTTGCCGGAGCAGCGTGGCAGCAGGGATTTTTCTCTGCGTCACCCACACATTAGGGAGTTTTTGCATAGTTGGGCGTTATTGGATATCAACGTCTTCAATTAAAAATTATTCACATTTACAAAAAGAATGAAGCCTAGGGAGACAAAGTAATAATAATTACAAATGAGAAATAAAAGGCTTTTTTAATAATTTTTTGTGGTCGTAGGAAAAATAGTGTACATTACTCGCGTGAAAGTGATTATTCTTAAACTCGGAGAATTTCCGCACTCGGCTGACGCCTCGTGCTAAATATCTCCTCGTTTGAAAAGTATCACTTTCATCACTTGCTATGTAATATACTATTGCACACAAAAGAGAGGTAATACAGAGCAATTTTAAACTTTTTTGTTAAATAAGTAAGCGATTGTAGAAAAAATAGTGTATGTAACATGTGCAAAAAGTGTATTTATTGCACATGGCATATTATTCACCTCGACTATGCCGTGTGCAATAAACATACATTTTTTGCACATGTTAAATAAATAACTATTTCGGCGCTTGTGTAAAGATTTCTTTATTCAAAGAATAACCCAAATATTTTTTTTTCAAGCGAATTTAAAACATTTTCTTTTTTAGATTTAAAAGATGGCTGCCACAATATCTACGGGATTTTTACTTGTTGATATACTACAAAAAATATATAACAATTAGAAATGAAAAGTCCGTAGAAAAACAGAGAAACAACGCTTTTTCACAAAAGAAAAAAGGGTTTGTGGATTTTCCACAAAAGAAAAAAAGGGTTATTTCAAGAATAAGTTGGCCATCGATCCGCTTGGCGCCACCGTCGAAATTTTTCGTGGTGGGCTTTTTAAAATCCTCTTATTTAAATTATTGCTGGTTATTTTCAAATATAGTGTGTCGGCGGATGGAGTACAATAGGTAAAAATCTGTTATTGATTTTACGACAAAAAGTAATTCTTTATAAAAATGTTTGCCTTTTGAAAAAATTAATTTGCAATATAAAAATTTTTAATCAAATGTACAGAGTGTTAATAAATTAGAAAACATGAAAATGCTTCAAGAGAAAAGTAGGTGCGATTATATTTACTATTTTTACAAAAATTATATTAAACAAAGTTGTTTATATCATAACAAAGTCTAAATACAAATTCGAATATTTAAAGACAAAATAATTTACATTTACATCTAATCTTAAATTCTAAACATAAATTTTGGTAAAGGTTGACTTCTGGTCGTAATCAAATCAAATTATCAATAAGAGAGTTTTCCCTATTGTTAACATCATCCGCGGACACACTTTATTTTAAATTTTTAAGGGGCTTTTATTTTATTTTATGCTATAAAAAATAGGTAAGTACTACTTACTGGAATAATCAATAATATAAAAAATTTAGTAGGTATGGAACTTTGAAAACAAAGTAAGTATATGAAAACAAATTTATTGCAAACATAAAATATTTATCTCAACAACAGGAGAAACATATAACAGGTATGCTTATGGTATAATAGGTATGCTTATAATTTCTGTTGACCTCCCAAGCAGCAATTTTTTGTCGCGCCGACGTTGTCCTACGCGACCCGACGTCGGCATACTACGGCAGTACGACCTTGTTACAACTCCTATTTGCACCAATATGTTCAATCATTTTTGGGTCGTTTCGACGTCCGAAACCAACTTAAAGTTGTTATTAAAGACAAGTGGCGACTATATTTTGAAGTACAAGAAATTAGACCATGTAGTGCAAAATTTTAGATATATGATAGTTATAGTCGGCATATATATACTAACTGGTTATATTATCACAACTTCGCTAACCTATAAAATATAACAAGACAATAGTTGTTGTTTTGCAAAAAAAAATATTTTTTTTTTGAAAAAGTTTCTTTGGCTCTAAACTTTAAAGTTATAATTATGTTGCTTTATTACGAAGTTTCAATGTGTTTTAAAACGTATCATAGAAGTATTGATCATATAAAACAGAAATAATTAAAGTTGAACAACAATGGCCGCCAAAGATGCATTATTGCAAATGGCTAAAATGGCGTAGTCGTACAAACTACCAAAGTTTTACTAACAATAACTTCGAGTGGTTATTTTTAACCCAATGGCTAACCAAAGAGTACCTTTAGTCGGAAAATTTACTAATTACGACCTATTCACGACCCGGAACAACAGGAATCTGTATTACCGGGCGAGATCAACTGATTACTTATCTAATTTATCTTTGTTGGGCCGTGGCTACCTTTTCGATAATGTATTAAAAATTATCCGAACTAACGCTAGCTATAACAATCAATATTTAAGGTTGTCTTAATTTTTTTATCGATTAGATTAAAACATTTTCTGTGGATGGCTTAACATTAGCGGTAAAATAACAGCAACTAAAATTCCCACGGATATGTTAACATCCCTACGGACGTAATAGTAATCACGCCCAATAATCGATCCATAACCTAACAAAATATTAACGCGCGCTCGCGCGCACCGGGTAGTCGTTCTTAATCTTCGAGTTTTTAATCGTTAATCATCTAGTTTTCTTGTACAAATTGAAGAAAGAAAGAAATGGGTGACTACTTTAAAGTGGTACTAATCCAGGAGTTGCAAGAAGTGGAACCAGTGCGGAGTGGGAAGAAAATGGATATTATTTATTTTTACCACCGTCAAAAAAGCTAGTGAGGCTTCATCGGTCAAATGCTGATTCAATACCGAAAAAGGACATATGGATAAAATATTCATGCTGTTGCAACATTATATAGAACCCCTAACGCTGATCTGACGTTGGATGTTGTACCTCGATACAACGTTATTAAATATGACAAAATCCGACGCTGATCTGACGTTGGATGTTGTACCTCGGTACAACGTTATCAATTATGACCAAATCGGACGCTGATCAAACGTTGGATATTGTACTTCGGTACAACGTTATCAAATATGGTCAAAACAAAGGACGACTCAACGTCGTCTAGTAACGGTCAAGAGGTGTGTATTATTTGTACTTAATGCGACGTCGCAAGTATTACAAAATTAGTCGGACGTTGTGAAAATGCTGCTTGGGCTCACAGTAGTTTTAAGATCTTAAATAACTTAACCTAACTTTGGCATACAAAAATAAATAAGTCCTATATTACTTTATACAATTAAGACACGTAACTAAGCTATCTAATTTTTGAAATTAAAAAAACTAAGAGAGAAATCTTACTTAAGATATTTTATAACTTAAATATCACTGTCACTATAATTCTATCACGGCCGCACCGTACCGATAAACTTAACTATCGCGAAATTCACCTAGTACTATACACTTCGAAGGTGATTTCCAATAATATGAAAATGTCTATAAGGGGGATTTTCTATATTATTGCAGCATGAATACTACTTCCAGTTAGAGGATAGCATTTACCTTTGAAGTATATAGTGTTAGATCGGTACACTTGTTCACAGCATATAATCTGGAGTCTTTATCAGGTATTTATGTCACTTTCAGATTCAGATTACATTTGGGTCGATACACTTGTTCACAGTGTAGTCATTATCAAGTATTAGGTCAGATGTTGGTATTCGTCACATTTGGGACACAACAAGGTGTAAAGTTGTCACAGCCAGGTGTAAAACGTCATCTTAATAGATAGTCACATACCTATTTTGGTATTCATCCCATTTGGGACACCATAAGGTGTAAAGTTGTCACAGCCAGGTCGAAAACGTCATCTTAATGGATAGTCACATATTTTGGTATTCAACCCATTTAGGACATCATAAGGTGTAAAGTTGTCACAGCCAGGTGTAAAAAACGTCATCTTAATGGATAATTGCATGAAAATTTAAAAAAAGAGATGATTAGCTCAAATTTTCTATTAATAGTCATAAAATAAATTTATTAAGGTTGATTTCCATATAATAAATTATTTATTTATATTATTAATAACTAATTTAGTTTACTTGTTTTACATTTTTTGATTTTACTGTTATGTCCTGGGGTGTTATTTTTTTTTGGCATCTTATACTTAAAAATATCAAGTCTAATGGTTTTATTGACTATTTGGTTAACAAGGTCATGATTGATACAAAATTGTAATTGCAAAGTTGGTAAGTAATATGGCTTTAGGTAAAATAGCATTCCAATTGAGCCTTTTGAGTATGGGGTTCTTAAATTGTGATCCCTCAAAGTGATCTTCACAAATTTTAAAAGTGTGGCAACTGGTGTCAGGGCTTAAGTTACAATTATCCTTTCACACTCTCAATCTCTCATCGTCATTAAGGGGAAATGTAAAAAAATGCTTATTGACATGGTTAGGTTCAGCGGTGCACATATAGGCAATATTGCAATTCGGATATTTACAAGAATATCTTCTTTTAATTGCATGCGTCACGCATGCCATTTTAGTTCAGGGGTAAATAAAAAATTTATACACCCAGATAATTTAGAACTTAAAAAATTTGGAAAAGAAATAATTTTTTTAAAAACTTACGGAGTATTAATATATTGGAAAACCCATATATCACTTGGCCATCGACCTCGTACAAAATTTAATTTGATTTTGGGACAGCTTTTTCAACAAAAATATGCTAAAAACAACATAAAATGCAAAAATGTATCAAACATTTTAATAGCATAACCTTCAAAATTCAAATTGAAATAATTTGGTAACATATACCTGTTATATGGGTTTGTATAATCCACCTAATTCTTGCTGTGATGACTGTAGGATAAATTAGAGAGCATAAAATACAAAATTTTTAATATTAAGCATTAAATAAAAAATAAACAAAAATATCGCCATCGGAAAAAGAACGCTCTAAAACAACGAAGACAAACATAGACTCTAAAATGGCGGCAAATGATAAAGCCTGGAAACATCGTTACTTCGTTACATTTATGAAACGAACAAGAAGAGCAGTATACTTCCATCTTTGTCTACATCCCGCAAGTGGCGACAAGTGGTAGGATGGTCACACTAAGTAATTCCACAGCCCTCTAAACAAATTACGTGTTGCAAAGCGCCGGATTTAACTTTCACCCGGATGATATACTCTTTGTGTTGGCCGGCGTATTCTTAGCCACCTACGTATATTTTAAAAATGCATATCAATACTGGAAAAAGAAAGGTGTGCCATATTTGGAACCAACAATTCCTTACGGTGAGAACAGAGGATTTGAATTGATCAAGTTTAGAAATTTAATTTGTCGCGCTTTGAATATAAACTACATTTTTTTTTATCAAAAATTAGAAAATTTATCTTTTAACTTAAAAGCTATAATGAAATGAGAGGGTAGATTTACAAACTTATGGAATAGAAAACTAATACATTTAAAGCTCGAATAATAATATTAATAAAGGTATCTTTCTTTTTTTAATTACCAGGAAATGATCCTAAAACTAAGCAATACAAAAATTATATAAATTTGAAGAAGTAGTCCATACTTGAAGTGAAGTGGCAAGTTAAATAAGGAGAAATAATACTCTAAGTCAAGTGTCTGTTTGAAGGTTGGAGACAATGATGTTTCTTGAACGATAGAAGAGTTTTGGACTTGCATTGTCTTTATTTGTTTTACACCACAACGTTTCAACTGGTAAGTATCTCCAGTCGTCTTTAGGCGAATACTGACTGGAGATACTTACCAGTTGAAACGTAGTGATGTAAAACAAATAGAGACAATGCAAGTCCAAAACTCTTCTATCACTCTAAGTCAACCTTCACTAGGATATAGTTAATAAGAAATGTTTTACTTGGTTCTACATGTTACATTTTAGAGTGACATAACGAACTGAGAAACGTTATGTCACTCTAAAATACCATTTAACAATCACTTTCCCATATTTATCTTTAGAATCCAGTAGTATTTTGCTCCCCTACTTCTATGTAAGCATCATTTATTTCAATAATCTAACTTCCTTAAATGCTCTATAAAGGTGTCACTCACAATTCCCTATACTATATAACTGTACTTTTCCTGAAGATAAACGTTTATACGTTCGAAGCATGTAGAATAAAGTAAAATATTTCTTATTGAATATATCTTAGTGAAGGTTGACTTAGAGTATTATTTCTCCCCATTTAATTATATAAATGTTTAATCCAAAACTCCTGATTACAAGACGTTTACCAATAAGAAATGATAGTAAAAGAAAAAAAAGTATAGGTGTGTAAATAACTTATTCTAAATAGGTAATGTAAGTGTATTATTGCGTTTTAGGAAACAATAATTTTCTACTGCCCAAATCCCCTACTTTTGCAGCAGAATCAAAAGTATGGTATGACGAACTCAAGAAGAGAGGTGTTAAATTTGGAGGTGCCTATTCTTTCTCCCGAGGTGTTTTGGTGCTAGTTGATCCAGAATATATTAAGGACATCTTATCTAGGGAAAGCTGGGATAAAGTAATCATACACAAGGTGATTCAAGTGAGTGAGCCTATTAGATGATCTCGGAAACGAATAAAGTTTATCTCTAATGATAGCCCGCATAATTGACAAGACGAAGGTAATTGTCAATTTTAAAACCATTTTTTTTTTCGAGGGCCCGTGCGGCAGATGCAGATCAGGTTTGGCTTATTATGCTCACCCTGCTTGATTGTTACACCCATTCCGTGATCCCAGTTCCTTGCACTAGTTTATGTAGGTCATCTGGGGGTAAGGATGTCCTTTGGTTCCAGTTTTGGTTGCTAGAGTATTGTTACCTCTTTCAATCTAGTGACTCGCAATTGCAAACTGTGTGCTATACAGTTTCCCTGACTTGTTCGCATAATCTGCAGTTAAGGTCTACATTGTATAGTTGCCTTCTGTGCAGATGGTTTTTGACAGCCATGTGTACTGTCAAAATTCCTGTAATGGTTCTCAACTGGTTCCTGTTCATTTGAAGCAGCTGTTTCGTAAATCTTGGGTCTGGATCCCCAATGAAGTTTTTGCTGTGGTGTAATCCCTGTCTGTTGCTCCAGTGGATTTTGTATTCACTCCTGATCCATCGCTTTATGGCATCTCGTACCTACTGGTGCACCGTGGTAGTTCGAGTGCCGGTTCTAGACCAATGAATGTGTTTTCTGAGCCTGTCCTCGGCTTTTTCATTTCCTGTAATACGTTCGTGTCCTGGTACCCACTGCAGTATTACTTTGTTTACTTTTGCCAGGGCCTCGAGTTCCCCTTGACATTTCCATACCAGTCTTGAGGTTACCTTGTTGCATATTAGCGATCTAATGTCAGAATATATATATATATATATACACAGTGATAGATATTGTAAATCATTTTTACCCTTTTTAAACAACAACATTACCGTTTCGGCAACCAGATGTATGCTTTTCAGGCGGCTGATTAATACCTATCGGTTCTTTTTCGTAAGAAAATAAAGTATGTATATATCTTAAGATGGAAAGTTTTTGGGTATAAACACCTAATTTGAAATTCAGAAAAAAGTATTTCCTCGAGCCGGATTCGAACCGACAACCTCCGTATATCCAGTACAGAGCGCTAACCAATTGCGCCATCAAGGAAGTAGGTTCACAACGGCAAGTCGGGAAACACTTTCGTCCGAAAATTTCAAATATTTACTGAAATACGCACAGTGATAGATATTGTAAATCATTTTTACCCTTTTTAAACAACAACATTAATAATAATAATAATAATAATAATAATAAATGCCTTTATTATACATGTAAATACAATTTACAAAAATTGTGAAAAAGGGTGGCGGTATCCAACACTGCTGCTCATACAACCACCTTACTTGGAATTAAATATATAAAATATTATTTTACAATAAATAGTGCTGGAAATAATAATAAATTAGGAAGAAATAAACAGTTATTAATAATAAATAAATAACATTTTATAAATTCTATAAATAAATAGGTAAGTAGGTAATATAATAATTTTAACAAAAGTAAATTTTCAAAAATCTTTTTGTGCTGAGACTTTAAATACAGAATATATATTATTAAATACCAAGAGAAATAATTATATTAGTTTCGATTAGTAATAATATATTTTTTTAATTCTTTGCGAAATTTATTTGAGCTAGTCGCTGTTTTGATGTCATTGGGAAGAGAATTAAAAATATTGACGGAGTTGTAAGAAAATGACCACTGAAAAAGGGAGAACTGTGCTTTGGAACGCTATACAGGTCTCGAAAACGGGTTTGCCTATCATGGATATCTGAACCTCTGATTAGTTTTTCGTATAAATATTTAGGAGATCTGGTCGTTTCAATAGAGAACACTAAATTTGCAATGTGTAGCATATATCTTTCTTGCATATTTAGCCAGCCAGATTCCTGGAGAGCAGGAGTTATATGGTCGTATTTACGTATCCCATAGGTAAATCTTAAACATGCATTCTGAAGTTTTTGAAGACTGTTTTTATCTACTTGTAGAAGTGCCGGCCAGTAAACTACGTCGCAATAACTTAATTGAGATAGAATTAGAGAATTACATAGCCTAAGTTTTGTCGCAGAGTCGAATACATCTTTGTGCATATAGAGAAGTTTAATTTTGGCATAGGTTCTTTGCAGTAATTTTGAGACATGAACAGAAAAACTCAGCTCTGGATCTAACAATAACCCAAGGTTTCGACAGTCGGTAGAAGGCCTAAGGTCAACGTTGTTTATAGAAATTTTAAATAACGGATCATGTATAACAGTTTCTTTACCCCTGCCAAATACCATAAGCTGAGTTTTAACTGCGTTTAAAACCAATTTATGCGCTTTAGACACCTGGGAAACCAACTCTAAGTCACTGTTAATTTTGTATACCGATATAATAAGTTGATAGAGAAAAAAAGAAAAATATATTTGCGTATCATCTGCATACTGGTGTGATAAACAAAACTTTAAAAATCTGGAAAAATCAGCAGTGTAAATAGAAAAGATTAAAGGTCCCAGAATGCTTTCCTGCGCAACGCCTTTATTAACTGGTACAAACTCAGAAGCCTCGCGATTTGTTAGAACCCTCTGTTGCCTATTTCTAAAATAGTCCTGGAAAAACTGTAGCGCTATATCTCCCAATCCAAAATATTTTAGTTTAGTATGCAGTATTTCATGGTCTATAGTATCAAAAGCCTTACTATAGTCCAGCAAAACGAGACAACTGCACTGATTTTTGTCATTGGCTGTAAAAATGTCATCAGTAACTTTAAGTAAAGCTGTTGTTGTGCTATGATTACTTCGAAACCCCGATTGAGTGGAGGGTAGAATGTTATTTGAGTCCAAAAAGAGTTTAAGTTGCTCGGCCACGATTTTTTCCAGAATTTTGGAAACAGTGGGCAATATACTTATAGGTCGAAAATCGGCTAGTTCACAACGGCAAGTCGGTAAACACTTGCTCACACTTGCCGTTGTGAACCTACTTCCTTGATGGCGCAATTGGTTAGCGCTCTGTACTGGATATACGGAGGTTGTCGGTTCGAATCCGGCTCGAGGAAATACTTTTTTCTGAATTTCAAATTAGGTGTTTATACCCTACAAGAACTTTCCATCTTAAGATATATACATACTTTATTTTCTTACGAAAAAGAACCGATAGGTATTAATCAGCCGCCTGAAAAGCATACATCTGGTTGCCGAAACGGTAATGTTGTTGTTTAAAAAGGGTAAAAATGATTTACAATATCTATCACTGTGCGTATTTCAGTAAATATTTGAAATTTTCGGACAAAAGTGTTTCCCGACTTGCCGTTGTGAACCTACTTCCTTGATGGCGCAATTGGTTAGCGCTCTGTACTGGATATACGGAGGTTGTCGGTTCGAATCCGGCTCGAGGAAATACTTTTTTCTGAATTTCAAATTAGGTGTTTATACACAAGAACTTTCCATCTTAAGATATATACATACTTTATTTTCTTACGAAAAAGAACCGATAGGTATTAATCAGCCGCCTGAAAAGCATACATCTGGTTGCCGAAACGGTAATGTTGTTGTTTAAAAAGGGTAAAAATGATTTACAATATCTATCACTGTGCGTATTTCAGTAAATATTTGAAATTTTCGGACGAAAGTGTTTCCCGACTTGCCGTTGTGAACCTACTTCCTTGATGGCGCAATTGGTTAGCGCTCTGTACTGGATATACGGAGGTTGTCGGTTCGAATCCGACTCGAGGAAATACTTTTTTCTGAATTTCAAATTAGGTGTTTATACACAAGAACTTTCCATCTTAAGATATATATATATATATATATATATATATATATATATATGGATCCGTTTATTAAGGTATGCCCTCCTATTGTTTTCATATGCACATTGTAATATGGCGTAAATTTCTGCTTGGAAAACTATGGGAGACTTTCCCAGAGAGAAAAACGCATTTTTCTCCGGTCTTACTCCGTGTATCCCCGCTCTGGTACCCTCTTTGGTTTTGGAGCCAAAAACAATTCTAGTCAAAGCCTACTTTACAAAAATAATGTCTTATGAAAAACAAACACAGATATGAAGGTTCTTTTTAATTGCTCATAATTCTAAAACGATGAATAGCGACATATTAGACATTTAGATAGGAAATTTGATTCTCTACTCGCTGGTAAATACAGGGTGTTCCATTTGTAAAAATTGACTTAAGCACATTTATCTAAATGGTCAGGTATAAGCGAAAGTGATATTACAATAATTATGCCTGCTCCAAATTTTTAAAAAGTTAACTGTACTCGTCTTCGAGATTTTAAGTTTAATTATTATATTCGTTTTATTTAGACCGCCGCGCCAATTGACTCTTGAAAGCAATGTACCATGTGTCTCTACGCTGTTATTAAGAAGAAGTTTAAGGGTTCCTCATAGCCATTAAAAGTTTTCCATTTTTGCCTTGCATTCAGACACGTAGCAAGGGAGGAGGGGGAGGGGGATAACGGGGACTTCATTGAGGACTATTTAGGTAACTTTACTATGGTAGATATAGTGCCTTTTACGTCCATGTAATTTATAGTTAACCCTTCTCTACTACCGGTCATGTTTAATATTTACATGATCCACAAAATGATGTGAACTGCGCAAATTCGGTATCTCGACTTGGTACTCCATCTGGGTTACACGTTTTGTAACATGCCATATTAGCAATATATTGATTATGGCATGAATCGCTAATCTTATTGGTGGTAAACCGTGCGGACTTTATTTTTATAAATAACTCCAATAATAAACTCCAGAATTAACAATAACAAAAAAAAACTTTTAACCAGTCGTGTTACGAGTTCAACACAGTTCGCTGGAGCTTTCCATGTATTCCATTTTTGATGTTGTAATATTGGTAATATTAAAATAGTTGAATTTAGTGTCCCATAAAATATACAGGGTGATTCCTAAGTTGATACTTCTTTTTTAGCTGCGTATAGAAGGCATTAAAATAAACAACATTTTCAAATACCTTTTTTCAAAAAACCCAAAATTAAAGTACTTACATTCATTTATTACACTACAAATCAAGTACGGTTCTGCCTAACTTGCCCGTTGAATAACATTAAGAAAACTTCTGGGTGTAGAGAAGAAACATCCGCACTTTTACGACACTCACAATAAATTAGCACCATAATTAGTTTATTGTTTTCAAATTTTACCATTTTCACCAATTTATTAAAATTAATTTGCTTCAGAAAACCACACCGCGCAGCCAATTGCCAAAATAAATAACTGACGACCGATCCGTAAAATGCATGACTAACAATACAAAAAACTGAGAAAAACAATATAAAGTAAAGGGCTACGTTTTGATTACCAGGCCCGCACTTAGATCTTTTACTTCTGTAACTCGGGTATTTTTACGTTTTTTGAAAAAAGGTATTTGAAAAAGTTGTTTATTTTAATGTCTTCTATACACATCTAAAAAAGAAGTATCAACTTAGAAATCACCCTGTATAGATATTCTATGTTTCTTTCTATATTGGTAATATTATTTACACCTTCATTCGAGATTAATTGCGTATTAAAAAAATTCGTAACTTTAAAAAGGGTAATTTTTTTAGGATTTCCAGCATTTTGCTGACCGTGACTTCTTTGTTAATGAACAGCCAAGAACCATAAATATGAACAGCATGATCCAATTGACACTCATCTTTTTAATATAAAAAGTAAAAATTGGAAGCCCTTAAGACAAAAATTTACACCAACTTTTACATCGGGAAAAATGAAGAATATGTTCTTCAACGTGGTAACCTGTAGTGACTATACGATTGATTATCTGGAAAAATCTGATAAAATAGGAGATGATATCAATATTGGAGAGGTAAGTTTTTCTAATTTTTATTGAATGTTTATTATTGTACATCTATGTATACCGGGTGTACAACGATAAAGGTACGCAGGCTGTATCTTGTAAACCATTCATTGTTCAGCTTTTATGAAAATTTACTTATAAGAAAAGTGGCCAAGAAAAATCGCTAGAAATCATTTATAAGTTTCTCGGATGGCCGCTAGAGGGCGTAATGCTAATGTGTTACCTAGAAATGCTTATGGTGTGAATATAAATGTTTCAGCTTTAGTTATAACTGTCATGTAGTATTAACTTATTTGTTACTTATAAAACAATATTTAAGATTTTTCTCACTTTCAAAATATACCTGTATTAAATAATAGTATGACGGAGTTAACCATTTTAACTATTGATCTACTTTCATGCTTAATAATAAAAAAGGTAGACTTTGAAACAAAAATTGAAAAACAGACAACTGTTCGGCGCGTAGACTATAGTAAGAATATATTTTGTAGGTTTTAGCCTCCCTTACAACTGATGTAATAGGTTCGGTGGCATATGGAATAGAATGCAACAGTTTCAACAACTCGCATGCTGAGTTTAGAAAGAAAGGAAGGACGTTCTTTGACATGACCCTACGACTCTATATGAAGGCGCTTTTAAGTAGGAATTTTCCAGGACTTGCTGTTAAATATGGGATGCAATGTAAGTACCTACATAAGTATATATTTTCATGTTGTTTATTTTAGCACAAGTGCAAGAATTGCCAGTCTTTAATCACCTACATGTCCACATAACACAAAAAATAGTTTTTAGGGAGGCAGGGGAAGGGCCCTAACCAGTGGCGTAGCCAGAAAATATGCTCGAGGGGGGCTCAGTGGGCGTAAGTAGGACAACTTTTTTCTGGAGAAAGGGTCACAGTCGGGACTACATGTATTTCATGATATTGTACGTAACGAAGAAGGCCAAAAATCGGCGCAGGCGAAAAATTTTCGGGGCCACGCCCAAAGTTCGGTAAAAATTCATCTAACTACTATCAAATTTCGAAATTTAAATTATTACCTCTCCCCCTCGGCATGGTTGGATTAAATTTGTTTTTGTAAATGTGTTTTTTTACTTTTTTTTTTTATATTCCTAGCTGGCTTTTATTTAAAAAAAAAATTTTTTATATATTTGCGAGAAATATAAATATTGCTGTCAATCCAAAATTTTAACATAAGACTTATCTGTATGACTCTAACCAGAGTTTTTCGGGCTCGGTTTTTCATGATTAAAACGAAAGTAAATATCGCTTACCACGCCAAAATTGATGATTTTTTCAGAAATCATGTATTATAGTAGCGTAGATCTAAGAGCAGTTTTTGGTGCAAATTCTTAAGTTTTGAAATACTCCGACTTGCCGTTTTGTATATTCATAATAAAGCATTCTCGTTTCTTCCCGCACTATTTTTTTTATTATAAATTATAACACTTCTTCCATAAAAAATGGTTTAATTACAATTTTTAAAAAATAAATTACCTAATAATTGTTTTCTGTTTTTGTTGTAAAAATATTTTATTGCATAGGGTTATATTTTTGTTGATTTACAATAGCTCTAAAAAAGGGGAAACGGAACAGACAATATAATAGAAAAATACTATAAAATATTATTTTTTTTAATCGTTTTTCTATAAAATTGCATCATACATCAATAACTAAAACGACATGCGTCCGAAACGTTAATGACTATATAAAACAGGACTTTTAGAAGGAAAAGTTTAAAAACTAAACGTTTCCTACAAGACCTTTGTAATCTAAGCCAAGAATACATTATTTAAAAATTTAAATTAAGAGTCCAAAAGTGAGACGAAAAATTAGATTGCAATTAAACTTTTAGACCCGAGCTCCTAGGCTGGGGAAGACCTCAGCTGCTAGCCTTAATTCTCCCCGCAAAAACCACAAGCTTTTACAATAAAATGATTATCAGCTCCATGTGAAATTATATTAAATTCGACCAAAAAAAATCCTTTCACTTGGCCCGAATCCTGCCCATGTATAATAATGGATTTTTAAAAAGTTTGTAAATTTGGACACTACAAATATTGGAGAGTGTGTATGTGTGTAGTGTTATATAAAAAAATAGTTTTCAATACTTTTTACAATTCAAAGAACTTTAGTGATTATTTTTGGGGTTTTTACTGACATATCTTTTTCTTTTATTTTTTTCTGCACGACAATACCCAACTTGCTTCCATTGGTGAAAAAAAAACCTAATAATTTGCTTATTTTCTTTTTTGTAATTTGGGTCAAGAACAACCGAAATTTAACAGGGCAAATTTTAGCGTTATCTGATCCATTTAACGGATTTCATGAATGTGATATAAATAAATATTACATTTAACTTGTATTCCAAGTTTTTGTTTACTTTAAAACAAATATAACACTTAAATTTTTTAAAGTCAGTTTGTTGTTCAAGTTTTAAGTTTTTAAATTTTAAAATTAGAGATGCAGGAGGCAATTAGAAATATGAAGACAAAAGTTTTTAAATAAAAAATATTGAAACCATCAAATGTAATTTAAACATGGGTTAGTTAGCCACGGGGGGTACAGGATGGCGATCCCTTTCCCCGTCCCCATTCGTCCTGAAACAAATAATAAGGTACAGGCGCCAAATAAGGCCAGTGTCATAATAAGGCCAATTCCTAATATATCTAAAAGTGTTACGAAAAATTACTAGATGGCGATATGTATCAATCCCTAGCCAGCCCAAATTTGAAATTAACAGTGTGCATGTGATTTTAACCGACCAGACGTTTTCTATTTCGCTGTAATTTTGTGCTCCGTTGTGCAAATTTTGAGTTATAACATAAGATAAGATTTCTTCTTATTATTTTGATACTAAAATATTAAATGATAATTTTGATATTATGTTGATTTATGTAAACAAGCATTTGTTTGTCAATAACTGATTATGCTTTGTGGTTACTTTATCTCATTTTGATTTTATGAATTGTTTAATTAAAACATCTGCAGTTTCCTAATAAGGCCACTCGAGTGGAAATTCTACCCAATACAACAAAAATTATGGTACCTTTTTTTGTTTGTGAGGAAGATAGAATAAGTGACATGCGCAAATGCTGTTCATGTGGTAAATATGCCCAGGAAGAGTGCGCAGAATTAAGCAAGCAACAAGCAAGATAAGGAACTGTTTTACTGTCCAATATGCAGTTAAATATTTAGTTTTACTTTTAAGTGTTCTGTGTTTTATATTTAACAAGATACCTGTTGTTGTTCTGACTCAATAGAAAATTCTTTATTACTCTAGTTACTTGACAATACAGAATAAACGCAAAACTGGTCAAAAACCACGACTATAACTTTTATGTATTTTGAGAGCACAAAACTCTACTGGCCTTATTAGGAACCTAGTGTCCAAATAAGGCCATTTTGCATACATTGTTTTTGTTTATAAAATCTATGATTCTAATCATCAAAAAAAAAAGTTAAGGCATTAAATATGTAAGTTTATGCAATAAAGTAAGTGTGTATGCAGTATCACACAAATAATATTTATTTTAGGTGAATAAAAATTAAACAATCCTTGATGTGGCTTTATATGGCGCCTGTACCTTATTATACACTATATTTTTTAAATTTCGTGTAAAAGTATTTATATTAAATAGGCTTTTTGACTTAATTTTGATTTTTACCCTATCGTATATAGCAAAAAAAAACATTAAACTTTCAAGGGTTTCAGTTTTTAAATTCTTCAAATTTATTGAGAAAAGAATAAAACAAAATACTTTCTCTAATAAAAACAAACGGAAGAACGTATCGAAGTGACGTCACAACAAAACCAGTAAATGGGCAACCTGCATGGGACAGGGTTCATTCGACACGCTTCTACCTGACTCATCTCTCGAGACTTGTGTTTCTAATATTTTATTATTATAACAGTTTAATCGGTAGCACGACTCACAAGTAAAAGAATTGCGCCGTTAATAGGATGAAGTTTATTCCGTCTGCCATATGTTTAATTTCAAGATTTCCCGCCGTGTTTTTAATTGTTTCTAGAAAATGTTTTTAATACTCTAGGAAGATTTTTATTATTGGGATTAGTTTCCATTGTTTCGGGATGTTAGTGCTGAATGTGATAAATTTGATTGTAGTGAAAAAGCCGATTTTATAATTTCAAAACAATTCTTCATACACTTTTAGCATAAAGTTATATTGCCTTGAACTTTGATTTTATAAGAGATACTTTAGTTATGTCAGTCTAAGAAGTATGAAAAAAATCGATTTCTCAGATTAAGGTCTTGCGGTACCTACTCTAAGTAATTTTAAGTATGGAAAAATAAAAAGGTAGAAAAAATTATAAAAAGCAATGTCTTCCAAAGGGTACGTTACATACCATTTGTAAAATATTTGCTAGCCATTCTTCCATCATTTAGAACAAAACCGAAGAAACTAGATTTGCAAAAAAAATCTGTTTTTACGAAAATGCATGAATCGTGGGACACTTCTAAAGGCCTTTTTACATTGGGTGCAATTGCAAGAAAAAATTGCCTGAAAGCATGCGCTTTGTAGACGTTTTAAATAGCTGATGCAGGTCTTAAATGGGAAAACGTGCATCAGCTGATTAAAACGTCGTCGAAGCGCATGCTTCCAGGCCATTTTTCTTGCAATTGCACCCAATGTAAAAAGGCCTTAAGCGTTGAACTAGCTCAAAAATATTGTAATAAGCAAGTTTTTCCAAACATTTCATTTTCTGGAATAATTCATCAAATCCAAATGGAAAACCTGGGAAAGTTGGAGGGTGTTTCTTAAAACAACCCTCCGAAATATTTTTGGGCTAGCGTTGATAGCATAGCGGCCCAATAAATTTAAAATACAAAAATGTTGGTAAAAATATGTCATTCCTAAGGAAGGTTTAAGAGTATGACTCAATGCAACTATGAAAAATATTTTGGTTAGCTTTAAAAATGCCCAGGATTTTTTAAAATCCATTTTTACCGCTATACCTAATCTTATTCCTTCGTAGGTAAGATATTATGAAATCTTACAAATTAACATTTGTTCAGTAGGAAAGTCAGAGCATAAAGCATTTTTTGTTAAAGCAATAAAAGATACAGTTGAATACAGGCAAAAAACCCATATCAGAAGAACAGATTTTTTGCAAATATTAATAGATATGAATAACGAAGCTAAGGACAAAACAAAGCAGTTCAGCTTTGAGGAGATGGTTGCTAATGCGATACTGTTCTTTGTGGCAGGTAAAATTCAAAAGATTTTAAGTAACGCAAGAATACAGCATGCTTTAAGGCCTTTTTACATTGGGTGCAACTGCAAAAAAAATGGCCTGCAAGCATGCGCTTCGACGACGTTTTAATCAGCTAATGCACGTTTTCCCATTTAAAACCTGCATCAGCTGTTTAAAACGTCGACAAAGCGCATGCTTTCAGGCAAGTTTTTTCTTGCAATTGCACCCAATGTAAAAAGGCCTTTAGTTTATAGATTGGGGAAAGTGGGGTAAGTTGACGAAGCTGGTAAGATGATGATAAACAAAAACATTAATCATGTGAACATTAATATTTGTTTTTGACTACATTTCATCTCATAGTCTGTGCACACATAAACTGTTCTACAATTTAAAAAATGACGGTTAGGTTTTTACTTTACTGGTGCCTGACAGCCTCCACAAAATATTTTATATTTTAGAACAGCCGCAGCCATAACAAAACTTACTGATTAATAACCTGCCCCTCCATTTTAATTATGCCCCGCAAGGCCACAAATTAACAAACTGGCAAATTGTTCTTATAAGAAAACTTAACACCTCGACTATGACTCAACACCGTGAGGTAAAAAATAATTAAATCCATTTCTACCTATATTTAAAATCCCGGCATCACGCTATCCGCCTGACATGCGCAGTGTGCCGGCAATAGCTTGGGATATAGACCCGAGTATGTAAATCTGTCTCCTCGGTCTACTCATTGGTGGAGTTTTGCGTTCGTTTAATAGATCTATGATATCGGGTGCATCTGCTCGGCGTTCGGTATGTAGACTCTAACATGGGATCGGTAAACGCTACGCGCTCGTTTAGCTCCAATATCACTCTGCTCGATTTTTCAAAATCGAACGCAGTAATAATAAGGAAAGAATGAAAATGTAGTAGTAGTAGTAGTAACACGATTTATTTAGCACTTGGCTACTAATACATTTAAATAATTATTTAATTTTTTTTTTAATACAATTAGTAATGACTTTTTGAAACATTTTTATTTATCTTGTTGTTTTAATAAATATTTTTTTAAACCCTGTTTGAATGATTTTAAGTTTTTTTGTGTTTTAATTGATTTATTTAAATTATTAAATTCAATAAGCCCTTTATAAAATACCGATTTATAAGCTATGTTTTTGAAAAAGTATTAAGAAAAAAATTATTGTTATTTCGCGTTAAATAATTATGATGATCACAATTTAAAATAAGTATTAATCCAGTCCTTTCTCAAAGTGGAGTTAATTTATAGGGATAAATAAAAACATGAAGTTTTTCTCCACTGGTTTATTAAAGTAATTAAATTATGGTAGATACTCTACATGTTTCGGGTGTAGTAACACCCATCATCAGGAATAAAATACAAAGAGAAAATAGTGATAAGTGAAACGAATAAAGTTAAATGGTAGTGAACATCAATGGAGCTCTCATCGAGTCATGAAAGATAAAATGTTGAGAAAAGGGTTGTGATTGGAATACTTAAAAATTAGAGGTTAAGTCTTGATACTGACCATGGGCAACAGGTAACAGTGGCAAGAGGGGGCCCATTAGGGCAGAGAGAAAAATATATAAGGAAAATGGAGACTCATGGGTCAAGAACTCTCATCCCGGAAAAACCATGGGGAGAGTAAGAAAGGTGGTGTAGAAAGAAAAAAGTTGTTTAATAAAAAAATCACCTAGAGAATTACTTGGAGGTACCAATTAAATTGTGAAACATGTAGAGTATCTACCATAATTTAATTACTTTAATAAACCAGTGAAGAAAGACTTCATGTTTTTATTTATCTCTATAAGTATTAATGTTTTACGATACAGGGTCGTTGGCAAAAAATGCGCCATAGAGTAACCATCAATTCTTCACACAAAAATAATAGGTTTGAGCCAAATATGCCTCAGTAAAATGTTGGTGGTTGGGTGTTAAAGTTTAATTTCTAAATTAATTTTCTTATAACTAATATAACTCAAGCTGTTTTTGAGACATAAACATACAAATTTGTAATAAGGGGTTTTTGAGGGTGAGTAACATGAATCTATTCCTGTTTTCCAAATACCTTGTAGAGGCGTTAGTTACACCTACACGCCCACTGCATCATGCCCAACATTTTTTGGGGCTAACTTAATTGGGATATTGATCAAAATTTATAACAGAATGATCGTTTCTAATGAAAAAAGGTATACTTCATTTATTTTATTAAAACAATCCATTTCCGAGATATTTACATTTAGCCCTGACCTTAACACCATTTTTCTTCTGTGGTTATATTAAATCTTTATTGTATAAAGTAGACAAGCGACCAACTGTTGCAAAGGATTCAATAGGCATTAGGCAGCCAACGTAAATCAAAATAAAGAAAAAACTTTATTTTAAGTACAAGGCGTAGTGGGCCGTGTACACTTTTCACATTTGTTGAAATTATTTTAATTTATAATTTTTATCTAATTTTTTTTCAGATCTGATAATTTTACTTTTGTGGAAAATAATAACTTTTATGCAATGTTGTTTAAAAATGCAAATATCTCGAAAACTTTTTTAATTAAATATATGAAATATGTATACATTTTTTTTAGAAATTACCTTTCTATTATAAATATTAATCAAAATCCCAATAAAGTTAGCTGCTAAAAATTTTGGCCGTGATGTAGTGGGCGTTTAGGTTGTAAGTAGCGCCCCATTTAAGATATTTGAATAACAATAATAGATTCATATTACTCGCCCTCAAAAAGCCTCAATTACAAATTTTTTATGTTAATATCTCAAAAAAAAACTTGAGCTACAAGAAAAGATAATTTAGAAATTAAACTTGAACTCATTAACGACCAAAACTTTAGGCATGTTGAGCTCAAACCTATTATTTTTATGCGTAGAATCAGTTGTTAAATAATATGGCGTATTCATTACAGACCACCCTGTATATTAAAATATAACGATATATGTATGTATGTCAAGAAAGTTTAACAAAAGAAATAAGAAATTCTTTCTTTAAAAGCAAACAGTAGGCGATAAGTCATCATGAACAAATTCCGCATTCCCACCACATCGCGCATAATGTACCCTGCGGATGGCAATAGAATGTATATACAAAATATTATAAAACACGAATTTTACAAGAATTAAGTGGCGCGGCGTCAGTAGAGATTTTTCTGTATGGCGGATAATATAATTTCAACCTAAGTATATAATTAAAACTTTAAAATAATTGTGCCATTTTTTTTTTGCAAAAAAAAAATAAGTTATCATCCTCTAAACTAGAAGTTCTTGTAAACCCCTTAGTAAAATTTTGTATTAAATTTTTCAATTAGATGAGCCAGGAAACGATGCCGCGTTTCACGCTGGTATTCATATAAAATATTAAACAAAGCTTGAGAAATAGAAAAATCATCAATGATAAAACTAAGAGAATAAGAAAAAATCAAGACCAGCAGCTGGCTGAAAAAATAAAGATGATTCACTTGTGGCACTTGTAAATGAGATACCAGGGAAAATTGTCTGTCAGGGCTGTAATGATTTATACAAAGATCCCCCCGTTAAAAATTGTATTTATTTTATTAAATGCTAACAATGTCAGTGATGGCATGAAAAATGCATCAAATCTAGCGGTATGAATGATTTAGTTTGCGATAGTTCAGTAGTTATCTAAAACCAATAGGTTAGTCATCTTACACGGCTAGTATGGCAAGATGACTAATTAAAAAAAATGTAATTCTATTAATTAAATTAATATACTTCTTTTTAGAAAAGAACGCGGTGGCGGTCGAGCTAATAAAATAATTTTTCTCGAAAAAGTCTTTTAAAATGAACAAAACTTTTAAAATTCACTATTTCTATTACTTTTACTCGTAAACCAACATGAGGTTTACATCCAGCTAAGATTACATTTTAATTAAAATCTTCCTCACACTTATTTCTTCTCCATATTTTCTCAAATGACTAGCTAACAATTTTCTTTTGCTTAAATTATTATTCCCATTCACTTCAGTTTCATCTTTCGACAGTTCTTTAACTCAAAGATGACAAACTTTTCATTCTACCTTTAAATTTTTCACAGTGCCTTAGGCCTCAAACCCATATATTTTTCTTTTTCACAATGCAACGTGTGTACCTGGTTTCTCACCGTTCCACTTATTTTTACATCGAACCTGCAATTGTGTTGCTTAGTTAGGGTGATGGTGGTTTTTCTTTTTTTATTTATTCTCCTGAAGATGAATTCTTCTGCATTCGAAACATGTAGAGAAGTTGCTTAATATTTCTATAATATAACAGTGGAGAAAGACTTTGTATTCTTATTTCTTACCTTCTAATATACTTTTGTTTTCGTCTAAGTCTGTATTCAATAACCAAAGGGTATGTTATTAAAAACCAATTTTTCTTAACTATTTTCGATCTTTAAGCTTCTTTTTACTTAACATCGTTACCTTACCCCACCTTCACCTCAATTTTAGAATTAATTTTTCAGAATTTTCTTGTCTCACCCAATTGTTTTGTTTAACAAATTAGATTACAAACCCTCTTCTTTTTTAGGATTTAACACCTCATCCACACTTATGACGTACACTTTATACGAATTAGCAAGGTATTCCGTAGTTCAGAAAAAACTTAGAGAAGAAATAAATAATGTCCTGAAAAAGCACAATGGGCAACTTACTTATGAGGCTATCCAAGACATGACCTATCTACAACAATGTTTGGATGGTAAGGACACTAATGTTTAAAGCTATGTTAATAATAATGTTAAATTGTGCATTTAAATAAGACATTAAATAAATTACCATGTGAGTAATTTTTTTAAAATGAATGTAACGAAATCAAAAACAGATCAAGGATTATCGATACTAATTTGGAAAATATCTTACGCGGAGTAACAACATCGCTGTTACCATGATATTGAACTTATTGTCAAAGAAAGGTAATCCCAAGTGTCCCATTAGTTAGAGTTGTAGCACTATGTAACTATGAGAAGTTATTAAATTACTTCTTTGTTTATCAGTTAAAGTGTAATTTTTTTGAACGACGAAGACGACTGGAGATACTTACCAGTTGAAACGTTGTGATGTAAAACAAATAAAGACAATGCAAGTCCAAAACTCTTCTATCGTTCAAGAAATATCATTGTCTCCAACCTTCACACAAACACTGTAATTTTTTTGTTGTGCAATATCTTGCTGGTATGCTCCACAACAACAATAAAAATAAAAAATGTTAAGATTAGAAATTAGATAATCAAGTTACATGCACAGAATCCCACGGAAACCGCGGATTCAGCAGATTCCCAGGCTCATCTTTCCAAGAAGTTCTTATCTGTGTTTCAAGCCAAGTATCACTTTTATTGTAAACTAAAATCATTCTTTGGCTATATTCTGTGGCACACAGTCCATTTTTTATAACTTGTAATTCATTTTTAAATAAATTGTTTTTTTAAAAACAAGTTTGGGTGTTCGTGTTATTTAAGTGGCGCAGTCGGTAGGATTGGTACGGTGGTGTTTTTCCCAAATTTTTGAAGAATTCCGACCACTTTGCGGTTTCAACCCTTAAGTGCTGATCCGAAAGAACCAACATCGAACGACCCAGGACAAGTATTGACCAGGCCAGAGGATCGGGAAAGGACAAGGCTCTGAACGAAGACTTCGGAAAAAGTAAGTGCCATTTCCTTTTCACCCCCGTCAAACCCTTCGATTAGGACTTTGATAGGGATAGTTATAGGGCAGTGTATAGCACACAGTTTTTTCAGTCTATTGTAGACAAATTAGTTTTAGATTTTTTCAGTCTATGGAAGACAAATTAGGGTAAGATTTTTGCAGTCTATCGTAGACACGTAAGTTAAGATTTTGAAAAATACCTTCTCGCAGAGAAAAAAAGGAACTTTCATTTTTGCAGTCTATTGCAGACAAGTAGGTTAAGATTTTTGAAATAATATATATTTGTACACTTCTCGCAGAGAAAGTAAAGAAAAAAGTAATTTTCTTTTATTAAAGAAATATTGTTTATTCTAGTATTGTTTTAAATAGTAAATTATTCTGTTAATTTACTGAAGTAATTAAATTTAAGAAAATGGCTACAAAAGAGGCTCCAAGTGTAGTCAAAACTGTCAATTGGGATTTATTTAAATCCAAAATAGAAAATATTAAACCATTTAATGGGGACAGTAACTTTTTAGCTAGATTTGTCAAAAGATGTGACGACCTTGTTAATAAATATAAAACTTTTAATGACGATGATCTAAATCAACACGTATTTGAATGTATTCAAGAGAAATTAATTGATAAAGCCGAATACATGGTTGGCAGACGTGTCGAATTAGATGATTGGGATAAATTAAAACCTGCATTATTCCAATGTTTTTCTGATAGAAGAGATATTGATTGCTTGGTACAAGAATTGACGCGTACCAGACCTTATAAAAATGAACACCCTGTAGATTTTGGTAACAGATTGCAAATTTTGCGTAGTAACGTTATCCAACGTATTAGTAATGATACTACCTTATCTGACGAACAACGTAATTGCCAAATTGTTCATTATGAAAAAACAGCATTAAATACCTTTATAGGCGGTTGTACGGGAACTTTACGTAATAACATGTACATTAAAAAACCAAGATCTTTAGAAGATGCAATGGCTTATATTAAAGAATATGAAAATTTCGAGAAATTATACGGAAATATTCCAGAAAGACCAAATCAAAAAATAAATTTACCACAAATGCATAAACCAAACAACTATCAAAATTCGCAATACTCTCCTAATTTTGTTCCAAATCAATATCAAAACACGCCAGTTCAAAGACCCCAGTTCTTCCAAAACTTTCCAAACCAACAATATTACCCAAGACCAATGTGGCCTAGCCAACCAATTAACTTACAACCTAGACCAGCACAATCACGAAAATACCCGACAAACAGACAAGTATTTGGACCCCCGCAAAATGTGTTTAGACCCAACCAAATACCCCAAAATCAGATGCCAAAACCAACCCCTATGTCGACAACTTCGCGAAACCCTTCCGTAGCTACAAATAGAAATCAAAATCAAAATTCCCAAAACCAAAATTTCCAAAATCAAAATTTCCAAAATCAAAATTTCCAAAATCAAAATTTTCAAAATCAAAATTTTCAAAACCAAAATTTCCAAAATCAAAATTTTAGATACCCACAGTATCAAAAACCTCATTTGGTTTTCGAGGAGCTTTTTTCAAACGAAATCGGCGACAACACAGAACAAGATGTAGCGACGCCGTTTACCGACTCTTATTATCAGTACGACCCAAACATGCCGTACTATAATGAAAACGAAATTATCAAAAATGACCAATCGGAATTTACCGACAAAAATCATGACGAAGATGAACAATATAGTTCTGAAAATTTTCGGGACACGGGCCCAGAAAACCCTCAAGCCTGACAGAAATTAATATTTCTTCAAATAATACACTACCATACGTAGCAATAAAAAAACCCAAAATTAAATTATTAATCGATACCGGTAGTTCGCGATCAATATTAAAACCATCAATAGTCGAAAAATTCTACCCGAATTGTATTTATAATTCAAACAATACAATCAAAACAGCCCTAGGGAGCCAAACCACGCAATTTCAAGCTATAATACCAGCATTCGCAGAATTTGGCAGTAGTCACGAAATAAATTTTATTTTATTTGATTTTCACGATTATTTTGATGGAATTTTAGGACTTTCAGATTTAATAAAAATGAATTTAAATATCGATCTAGTTAACAAAAAATTAGTCGGAAAAAACATTCAAATTCCGTTTCAGTACAGTGAACCTACCGAAGTTAATTTTTCTTTTTCAGTTAAACCCCATGAAAAAATTATAAAAAATATTCCTGTCAGTATATATAACGGTGAAATTTTAACAATACCTGGAAAAAATAATCAAGCCGCAGACGCGTTATCAAGATATCCAATCGATAATGATCTAAACGCACTGGAGACTCAATCAATAGACAATAACCCCGGAGACATAGACATCACAGTCGAGGACTACTTACAAAACGCAGATGTACTCCCAAATATTGATGAGTCAATTATCCAAGAAATCCTTGACCCCCAATTTGAACAAACCCGAATTAAAATACTTTCAGACATTCAAATTGCACCCCCCGGTACACCCAAAGACCACAATATAACAGAGGACTCACAAACAGTACACACTTCTTTAGAAGAACCAATCCTTAATATACCTATATCGGAAAAATCTCTAAATACATTTAAAAATCAAATAATAATAACCGAAGGTGACATAGACAAAATTCAATGTAAGTTTAATAAAATATTTCAAAATACGCGATTGTATATATCTGTTTCTAGTAGAAATCCAACGCCCCATTTTGTACAAATTTTAAAAGAATATATAGAACCAAAACAAGTATACGCAGTATACTTTAGGAACCCAACACTGGCCCAAAACTTTGTTATCACGGTCCAAAACCTATTTAAAAATTCTTCTTTTAAATTAATTCAATGTACAAAATTTTTACAGGATGTTGAAACCCTAAACGACCAAAAAGAAAAACTAGACCTATACCATACCACTAAAACTTGTCACCGCGGGATAAATGAAATGAAAATTTCTCTTTGTGCTAAATTTTATTGGCCAAAAATGTCCGTCGACATAGAAAACTATGTTAATAATTGCGAGACATGTTTAAAAAATAAATACGACAGAGACCCCCCGGTAATAAAATTTAATTTGACACCCACTAGCTCAAAACCTTTCGAACATATTCATATTGATACTTTTAAAATTTCAAACGAAAGCTATTCAACTATAATAGATTCATTTTCAAGATACGGACAAGCCTATTCGTTAAAAAGTCTAACAGGACCCATGGTAATAGAAAACCTCCTAAATTTTATATCACACCATGGATTGCCACAAAAAATAACTGCTGACTCAGGCACTGAGTTCAAAAACAAAGAAATCGAAGATTTTTGTAAAATATATAAAATCGAACTACATTATACTACCCCCAAAAATAGTAATTCAAACTCCCCTGTTGAAAGATTCCACTCTACAATAATCGAACACTATCGGTGTCTAAAAGAGGAAACTAATACTTTTACCCCCGAACAGCTGATCAAACGAGCTATACTCGGCTATAATAATTCTATACATAGCGTAACGAAATTTACACCTTTTGAAATAGTTAAAGGACATATAAACAGTACCGACCCATTCGATATTAATGACCAAATAATTATATCAAATTACGTACAGAAACATAAAGAAACTGCTAAAGAACTTTACAGGAAAATTCAAGAACGGAACGCGGAAACTAAAGAAAAAATTATATCGAAAAGAAACGAAAATCGCCGCGAACCACCCGATTTTGATAAAGAAAAAGTAGCTTACATTAAAACCAAAGCTCGAAATAAAGCCTTACCTAAATTTAAAAAGTCACCAATAAAAGGACAGAGTAATATTAAATTAATTACGCACAAAGGAACATACCATAAAAGTTTTGCTAGAAAACCAAAAATTAAACAAAAACCCTCTTTGCAGGTAAACAATGAAGCTAATACTTCTAACACTGCTTCCGGTCCTTCAGATACTTCCAGCCAGCAGTGAACAGACAGACATACAATTAACAACAATAAAAAATCCCATTTTACCCATCCAACTTGGCAATGCAAAAATTATTTATAATAAACACACCTTTTTACACTATATAGATTTAAATCCAATAATAACGCAACTACAAAATATTGAAAAATACTTTTTAATAATAAAAGGCAATATTACAACAAAAAAACCCAATAACCCAATCTCTTATCAGGGCTTAGCGGAAAGTCTTCTCTTACGTACCGAATTTCTTATTCAAACTACACAAGAAAAACTCGAAAATCTCCACCCACACATACGCAATAGACGAGGTTTAATTAATATAATAGGTAAAACATATAAATGGCTTTTTGGCACGTTAGACGCTGACGATGGTAAACGTTACGACGAGGCGATCTTAAACTTAGCTCAAAACCAGAAAAATATAAAGAAAGAACTTAACTTACAAATATCCCTATCGAAAAATTTGATTGATAATTACAACAAAACGATATCGACTCTGAATAAAAATCAGAAAGAACTGGAATACAGCTTAAATATCTTTCAGGCAACAGTGCAAAATTCTTTTAATAACCTTAATCATTATATAACATTTCAAGGCGTCCTATCTCAAATAAATCTAGATTGCCAAAATTTAATTACCTTTGTTGACAATCTAGAAGATGCAATAATGTTTGCTAAGCTAAATACACTCCACAATTCTATAATATCTAGTCATGAATTAGAACAGACGATAACCTATTTGAAAACGATATACAGCGAAAATCAAATTCCAAATTTCAAAAATATTTTATCATACTATCAAATTTTAAGCACTCAAGTCACATTTTCTAAAACAAAATTAATTTTTGCTATACATGTACCTATAATTAAACCTGGAACCTATACCTTTTCCCATTTATATCCCGTAATCCAAAAAGGCAAGGCATTTATCCCAAAATACCCTTATTTGGCACAAACTTTTAAAGAAGTCCAGTTCGAAGAAAGTACTTGTCCATCAGTAGAAGATACCTATTACTGCATGGAGAAATTCTACCCACCAGACAGTTGTACCCTTCAACTAATGGAAGGCACCTCCACCACAGGTTGCAAAATTTTAGAAATAAAAATGGCAGAATCAATCTTTGAACAAGTTACACCCGAAGAAATTCTTGTCCTACCATCACAAAAGGAAAGAATTTTTGCCCAATGTAAAAGCGATCAATATTTGGAAATCGAAAACCCAACATTGATCAAAATTCCGAATTCTTGCAGTATTCAAGCAAAATACAAGAAGTTTATCCATGACGTCAAATTACAGCAAGGAAAACCATTAATACTACCGACTGTTGAAATAGCCACCATGGACACAACAAAGTTGTACCGAACACCAAATTACACCGAAATAAATTTCGAAGAAATCTATCGACTAAAAGACCTGGCCAATCAACTATCGCCAATACAAGAAATCAATCAATCTATCGAGAGTCCAATCACATTCAGCCTATTGACGTTCGTTATACTGATCCTATTATTATGGATCATTTTCAAGAAGAAACAATATATTGTCAGATGGTTTAAGAAAAAATCCAATCAAGCCAGAAAAACCGAAGATATCGATGACTTTCAAAATCCATCCTCGATTTTGTCAGCTTAAGAAGGGAGGAGTTACATGCACAGAATCCCACGGAAACCGCGGATTCAGCAGATTCCCAGGCTCATCTTTCCAAGAAGTTCTTATCTGTGTTTCAAGCCAAGTATCACTTTTATTGTAAACTAAAATCATTCTTTGGCTATATTCTGTGGCACACAGTCCATTTTTTATAACTTGTAATTCATTTTTAAATAAATTGTTTTTTTAAAAACAAGTTTGGGTGTTCGTGTTATTTAAGTATCACGATAAAGATACAGTGTCTGTTAAGTTTAAGTTTAAGTTAAGAATTTTGACTTATAATACTGTAAACGTACTGCAATTTCGCAGGGACTGTATAGTATCAGTGATTAAATTGATTTTGGATACCCTCTACATATTTATTATTAAAACTGGTTTAAAATTAAAACGTACATGACTAATTCGAAGAAGCTGTCTATTTTCTCAAAGAGGCCTGATTTAAGTAGAAGCAATAAATCGTGACTTTGTGTGATTTATTGCTTATACATGACTAAGTTTGCATCACCATATAAATGTATTTTTTTTTTCTTGTAGAAACCCTGAGAATACATCCTCCAGTAGTATCATTAGCAAGAATATGTACCAAAGACTATCAACTTAGAGATACGGATATTACAATAGAAAAAGGAACACTTATAGTTATATCTACACTAGGACTAGGAAGAGATCCAGAAAATTTTCCTAATCCAATGAAATTCGATCCAAATAGGTTTAGTCATGAAGAAGTAGCAAAAAGGCATCCATTCCTTCATATTCCATTCGGAGAAGGCCCGCGAAATTGCATAGGTAGGCATTCTCTTTGTTTTTGTACATGTATAACAACCGTCAGGACACGTACCCTATTGTGACCGATTCTTGGCAACTTTTATTAATGATTGATGATCGACTTATTTATACTATTTTTTTTTCGAAAAATTGCAAGTTGGGTTGATAAGCACTTTTTTATCATTAAGAAATAATAAAAGTAATAATGATGCCGTTAAAACCAAATGTAATATTTATAAACAAGCTGTTTTTCACAATATTAATATATACCACTACCAGATATATGAAATTTTTATTTGAATAGCAAAATACGGTGAAACGTTACCTGCTATTGCTATAGCACTGTATTTTTTTTACCAAACTCATGTTTAGCTGGAAAATAACAACTAAAGGTTTGTATAGAAAAGCGAAACTGGGCTTTATTTATTTGCCTTTCTCCTGGTCAGTTAATAAAGCATATCTCAACCTTATAATTTATTAATATAAATAAAGGGTGCTTAACTAAGAGTTAATTTAAAAACATAAATGCATAGTGTAAACGTACACTCAAAAAATTACAAGCAATCAATTTTTTGTAAAGTCGCAAAAATGGGTGACAAATAAGAATATAAATTTTATTATTTGTAGCATTTACATAAAATTTGTGAATTTATATCTCCAATGTAACTATACATATACAGGGTCCTGCACCTCACCTCCCGTCATCTATAGCTCACTTATTAATTAAGTTATAATTTTGATATTTTGCACACTTTACCTGTATCCTAGGGCGCATTACAGGAAAATATTTTTGTTTATACAGGGTGTTCCAAAATCTATTTTTTTAGATTACATGCCATAAATATTCTTACTTATTTGGATACCTCTTATTGTTGCCCTCATACCCCCAAAATTTTATTGAAATCGGTTCAGTATTATAGACGAAAAAAATAAACACTAAGAAAAATCAGTTTTGCACCACTGGTTTTAGAAATTGTGAAAATGTACAAAGGTACTTAATAAATAAGGTCGAATAGTCTTATTAACCAAGTTTGATTAATACGAATTGTACAGAGTGTCCAAAGTTTAGTGTCGAACTTTGCAAATTTTAAATCAATTTATTTTTCTTATTTCAAATTGGAACCCCTGTATATGTCATTCGATGCAGAATTAAAAATCAAACATTTGTCCTAATTAGAACCCTAACGCTATTTCTAACACATCAAAACTTACACTTACACTTACACTTGCAGAAAACTCATTTTATCAACTATTCCAACAGTCATTATTATGAATAAATATCAAAGGTGGCTTTGAAAAACAATTTTAAGGTATTTACGTTTACTAAAGTGGCAAACAAGAATTGTTTTCGCATGCTCCTAATATGAAAATCATATCTACGAGCTCTTCTTGGTTGTTTTCCATCACAAAAAATTATATAGCTTAAATAATTAACAATTATCTAACAATATTTGAAACTATATAATAACTAAAGTCAAAATGGGCTTTTGTCGTTTTAATAAACTTTACTACCCATAAATTGTTTTGCAACGCCACCTTCGATATTTATTGATAATAATGACTAGTAGAATACTTGATAAAATAAGTTTTCTGCAAATAAGTCTTGATGCGTTAGAAATTGCGATAGGTTTATAATTAGGACAAATATTTGATTTTTAATTCTGCATCAAATGACATAATAATACTATATAATGGTTTTAATTTGAAATAACAAAAATAAATTGATTTAAAGTTTGCAGGGTTTGACACTAAACTTTGGACACCCTGTACAATTCGTATTAATCAAACTTGGTTAACGAGACTGTTCGACCTTGTTTATTAAGTACCTTTGTATAATTTTTATAACGAGGCATTATTTTTATTTTTTATTAATTTTTAAAACCAGTGGCGCAAAACTGATTTTTCTTAATTTTTTTTTTGTTATAATACTGAACAGAATGATAGAATAGTTTTGGACTTGCATTGTCTTTAATTTGTTTTACATCACAGTGATGTAAAACAAATTAAAGACAATGCAAGTCCAAAACTATTCTATCATTCAAGAAACATCATTGTCTCCAACCTTCAAACAGACAATACTGAACAGATTTCAATAAAATTTTAGGGATATGAAGGCAACCATAAGAGGCATCCGATTAAGTACGAATATATACAGGGTGCTACAAATTCGTGTGCGTAGAAGGGGGGATTTCGAAAATGGTAAGAGATACGAAGATGGTTAAATTAAGGCAAAGTTGCGTATTTTAAGGTTTAATAATTTGGTGAAAAAAATTTTTAAAAACTTCGAATACCTTCGGAGATATCCGAAAAAAACCTAAATTTTTAGTTTTGGCTTTTAATACTTGGGAAAAAACAAAAGAAACTTTTTCATAGCCGCCTTTTATTTTTGACAAGATGGCGTTATTAGTTTTCAAATTCAACGTTTCGTTCTAAATACCAACCTCAAGTCAATTTTTTTAAATACGGACCTGGAATTATAAATACAGTTTTAGGGACTTCTAAACTTTACAAACTTAATATAAATTGAAGTTTTTGAAATTTTAACGTTTTGTCATCTAATAACACATTTTTTCAATTTATTTTTTTATTTCATTACGATCCTGAACATTTAGAAACAAACTAAAAAAAAGATTTTTGATTCGAAAAATCCGCCCATTTCAACTCAAAAAGACCTAATATTTTATATTTTGTAAGAGTAAAGACCAATAGTCTCGGCCTCCAATATTTTTCTGTCTGTTTATTTTTGTTAAATGTTTCGCCAGAAGCTGGCATTATCAGACCGTATAAACGTTTAAAAAATTTTAAATTGTTTTTGAAACAAATTTAAGTGCATTACAGTAACATAACTAGACTAACACTCCAGTTACCTTTTCTTTACTTGGCAGCATTAATTTTTTTTTTGTATTACAATATTTCGGTCTAGGTCTAAGGCAAAAACCATAGGACTTAAGATATAGGTACTTTATATTAATCAAATAAATAATAAGCTAATAAAAAATAGATTTACTTCTTATGCCTTAGAAATTTACTTACTTCCTAGAGTTTTGTTTCGGGAAATCTTAATAAAACGGCCTAAATGCCATAACTTACTGTAATGTAATTAATATTTCAGTTATACTAAAAATAATTGCCAAGACCGTAATAGTAAAGAAAGAATAATTTGAAATATTAATGATATGATATTTAATAACAAAACGTTAAAAAATGTTAAAATCTTTAAATTGTATTAAATTTCCAAAGCGTAGAAGTCCCTAAAAATGTTTTTAAAATTCCAGGTCCGCATTTAAAAAAATTGACTTGAGGTTGGTATCTAAATCTGTAAAACATAAAGAACGGCTATGAGAAAGTGTTTTTTGTTTTTTTTCCCAAGTCAAAAGTTAAGACTGAAAATATTCAAAACCAAAACTAAAAATTTTGGTTTTTGCGGATATTTTCGAGGGTATTCGGGATATTTAAAATTTTCTTTCGCGAAATTAGTAAGCCCCAAAATAGGCAACTTTACCTCAATTTAACCATCTTCGTATCTCTTACGGTTTTCGAGATCCCCTTGTACGCACACGAATTTGTAGCACCCTATATAGCATGTAATCTAAAAAATAGATCCTTATACCGTCACACTTTTTTGGAACCCCCTGTATAAAAAATAATATTTTTCTGAAATGCGCCCTAGGACACAGGTCAAGTCTGCAAAATATCAAAATCCTAACTTAATTAATAAGTAAGCTATAGAAGTCGGGAGGTGAGGTGCAGGACCCTGTGTTAACTGTAATATAGCTAATTCATTTTGTATTTGTACAACGCGTCAGTGGCGGAACTACCGGTGTTCAATGTGTGCGAAGCACACGGGCCCGGGCTAAAAAGGGGCCCGGGAGCGGAGCCACAAAAAGATAAAAATGCAAAACAAAATGTTCTCATAGAAAAAAAATGCAATACTCCGGAAATGTATCCGCAAAACTGAAGTAATCACATAAAACGGCTTTATTTCTTTTATTAATGTTTTTATTTAACCGCAATTCGCAATACCGGCATTTAGTTTAAAGAGCGGTGTTTGTGTTGGCGTCGGAATTATTGAACGTGGATAAAGACAAAGGGCGGCCGCTACTACAAAAGAAGAAAGAAGCCGCTACCCAGTGGCGTACTTAGGGGGGCTGCCGGACTGCCGGACTGCCGGGCTGCAGCCCCCCCCCCCCCGTGCCTAGGAGCTCGGGTCTAAAAGTCTAATTGCAACCTAATTTTTCGTCTCACGCTTGGACTCTTAATTCAAATCTTTAAATAATGTATTCTTGACTTAGATTACAAAGGTCTTGTAAGAAACGTTTAGTTTTTAAACTTTTTCTTCTAAAAGTCCTGTTTTATGTAGAGATTAAGGTTTCAGACGCATATCGTTTTAGTTATTGATTTGCGATGCAATAAACGAGTAAAAAAATAATATATTATAGTCTTTTTTTATTATATACTTGTCTGTTCCGTTTTCCATTTTTTAGAGCTATTTTAAATTAACAAAAATATAACCATATGCAGTAAAATATTTTTACAACAAAAACAGAAAACAATTTTATTTTTAAAGAGAAAAATTACCTGTGATAATTTATAATAAAAAAAATAGTGTTGGAAAAAACGAGAATGCTTTATCATGAATATACAAAACGGTACTTAGGAAGGAGTATTGCAAAATCTAAGCATTTGCACCAAAAACTGCTATGGATTTTCTACGATTTAGTTGAAATTGTCTATGTTTTTTTTTGGACAAAGCATTAAACGGTGGGCACTTTTGCAAAGTGTTACTAATGCTAAAATAACTTTAAAAAAATAAACACCCACTCGATGGTCATCGAGACACAATGCATTAGAAGCTCTTCGTTTTAGATATGTGGATATATTTTAAAAACATTGGCAAAAATAATTTTAACCTCTACAAATAAAGCGGAAGTTAATGAAGCAAAGTCTTTAAGAAAACACTTGGAAAAATTTGAAACCGTTTTTCTTATTGTTTTTCTAAATAAAATTTTAAAGAATATTGATGTATTGTCAAAACTTTTACAAAAAAATAACAAAATATTGTCTATCAATAATAATACTCCGTATCATAATGGGGGCCTGGCAAAGATTTCGCACACGGGCCCATGACTACGTTGTTCCGCCACTGCAACGCGTATTCAATAACAATGGATGTATCATACGTTTTCCAGTTTTTTTTTATACTTTAATTGTAAGAATGTAAACCATTGTGTTGGCAAAAAATGCGAGAGCAATAAATAGGGTTTCTATAAATAAGTTACGAATAACTTTTTCTTTTTTTTTAGGTCTTAGATTTGATAAAATAAATTATTAAAGTATTAAAGAATTTTTCAGTGACTATTAGTCCGAAAACGAAGATACCATTGGAATACGAGGAGACCCGATTTCTTCTTAAAGAAACCGAAACTCTTTATCTTAAAACTAAAAAACTCTAACATTATTTATGTGATAGTACTGATAATATTGTCGCGTCTTAAAATGACAGGCGACTGGGTTGTGTAGCTTAGACGGTTTTAATCTGTTTTAATTATTTTATTAATAAGTATTTATTATTTGTGCCCTTATGGTGCGCTATCGAATCACTGAAACACTAAGGATGTTTAAGACATGTATTTAATGAATAGCAAAGCGATGACAGACAATAATCATGATGTGAATAAAATACCATGTTACATAAAAGATTATAAAATGGTAAATTTAGATAGTTCTCTAACAAGAAGAGAAACTGTCTCTTTTTGACTTACTTTAGAAAGGTGTTATTCTAGTAAGTTTAAAGAAACAATTTGTTCTTAATAGACAACTTTGACCAAAATAAGAAGAATACAAGTTAATACAGTTTAACAATTAAATGTAAGGAACACTTACGCAATCGCAGCAAAGTAAACTGGTTCTGGGGCAGTACTCTTCATGGCTCGAAAACTGTTTTAAACTTTTAAGTAGTTATTTGGGCAGAGGTTACCCTTACACTTGAATACTTTTTACAACTCTCCGAGTAAGTGTTCCTCCGAGTTTTTTATAAGTTTTGCAACCCTTACCAGATGGAAGAAGGGGTTCCTTTTTGCTATGTCAGCACTTTATTAAAGAGGGGATTTTCCCCTGGATGGACTATTCAAAATGGAACCCTTTATCCCAACCAATACAAACAATTATGTTTATCAAATTTCATCTACAAACTCCTCCTACTAAACTAGGAATGTCCTTATCTTTGTTCTACACACTATTTTTCCACTACACCTATTCTTATCAGCAGACTCAACACCTATTAAGTGTCTTAGCACCACAGCGAAGTATGAACTGGTTTATTCATCCTTAAGGGTGCCAATCCATATCCGACATTACCCCCTCCTCCAGGGTCGACGACCACGGCGACCAACTTGTAATTGATTTACTGGAAGTTCCATGGGATGGAGGATACAAGACTTGTAGGGTTGTACGGATAACTAGCACAGTAGCTTTAGGAGGGGCATCCCTCATAATGACTTTTGGGTTACTGCAATTCGCCCAGTTATGGTGGATGGTTCGGTAACTTACAGCTGTGGTGAAGTGGATGGTTTTCCAGGTGTTGTAGTGCATAGGTCTCCAGATGTAGTACATACATGAAACAAATAGTGCAGTATGAGTTTTTAAATTTGACAAGTATGAACGGAATTAGTTTGAGTATCGTACTGACAATAATTGTACCGTGATACTGGTCTATCAAAAAAATACTAAAAACATTTTTTTTCTGTTATAATTAAAATTGAGTAATTGGGTCACAAAACTTTTAAGTTACAAGTAATTCTTGATAATTACCATGTTTATGTAAAACAAAATTATATATATGACCTGTTACATATAAAGCAATTTAAGCGGGTTTTAAAGCAAATGGCTATGCCATAATAAAATATATTCGTACAATAAAAATAAAATATGTAGGTACCTTTACACGTGTGACATTTTACACGTTGAACATTTAAATATTTAGAATCTTTAAACACGTATACGTTGCGAAACTAATTTTCAAAAATATTTACTTTTTAAATATTTGTAGTAAAGAGGACATAACTCTTTAAACCTTAGTTTCGTCTTCCTGACTTTCCTGTAAGTCTAATAAAACATGTACATTTTTTCCAGAAGGGAGAGACAATATGCCCTTCTTACCTAATATTTCTGACATGTCTACATTACGCGTATTATTTCTCTCGCGGTGACAAATCTTATAAATCATGATTCCTAATAATCCAAGTAACAATGAAACAATGCATATCAACAATGCAACAAAAATATAATCATCACGCAAAACTCCTTGTGCGTGAACTTCTTGTGCGTGAACCGGTTCAAAATAAGGAAAATATCTAATTAAATTCAATCTCCAGAGTAAATAAACTAATACAAGTGATAAAACAATATTCCATATTATCATTAGCGTATTATTATGTAAATAATAAAAATGTCCGGGAGTATTTTTTAAATCAAATAATTCTTTCTTTATTACATGTACGTCATTTGATGTTGACAAATTTAAATGTGGAACAGACAATGACCAGTTAGCATTAAGGCATTCATTTATATCCGTAAATACGGGCTGTGAAACAAAATCTTTACTAAATGTTACTAAAAATGATTCTAATTTCGACCAAGTAGCAGGTAATATATGTATAGCTGTTGACTGTAACGGCGTCGTTTCTCAACAGGGAAACTTTGTATCTATATAGATAATATTTTTTATGCTTAATCGACAATTGCATGGAACTTTTACTTCAATTGCTCCGGGGTGTTTTAATATTGTATCTGGTATCATGTGTGTTTTTAAAGGGCAAATAATGTTTGTTGTTGACTTGGGGTGGGTTATGACGTACGTATCGTCTTCAATTTGAGATATGACTGTTAAATCAGAGTGATGGCATCGTGTAGGACATATTTGTGATAGTTCTTTTGTTGTTCGACCTAACAACATATTTTTTGCACATTCTGAACCATAAGATGTATCGGCTAGAAAGGTAGGCAAATAACATAATTGATTTTCGTAAGGTTTACACTGGTGTAACATAATGCCAGTAACTGCTCTTACATGAATTATGTTATTATCCCTTGAGGTTAAATTTTGTGCGACTGCAACAAAATGGTTTTGTTGTAGGAAAATGCACGTTTCGTTTTTCCAAGCAAATGGAATTGGAATTAATTCAAACAATGTCCAAGAAATATGTGTTTCTCGTATTGGTACTTTAATCGTAAGAAACGTTAATTTTTGACCTATAATGCAATCAGTTATAGGCAATTGATAATAGTTTGACAATTTTGAAATTGGAATAGCTAAAGTGTATTGGTATTTTTCAATTTCTGACTGAAGTTGAAGTAATTCTTTTTTCAAATATGTCGGCGAAACAGTTGAGAGTGGAATGTGGTGATATCTGCAAGAAGCTATAAGTTCATGTTTTTTAAATACTGATAAAAGTTCAAACATTTTTAAAAAATTACCATAAATTTGAGTTGCTAAATAACCGGTCTCTTGGGACTCAGTTTTAATAAAATTCTGTAAATTATGCACTTTTTCTTGAATAAGTAAGAAATTTAATGATTCCTGATCAGTGATATTTTTGTAATTTTGAACAAAAGTAGTATAGTCAGACTGCATAGTCTCGTATATTTTAAAAATATTATTTTTTAAATTTGTGTCGTCTTGTGCTAGACTTTCGAATTGTCGTTTTGTGACAAGGCCACAACACCAATTTATAGCTTCTCCTATAAAATCTAATGAACGTTCTTTTCTTGATTTAATACGTACCATGTTATCTGTTTGATGAAGATTTGTCATGTTTGGGTCCATGGATTGTATTGCTTGGGTAAAAGCCATTCTCAATTCATCTAATTTTCTATAAACTTCACAATTTTGTGTGAGACATTGAGAGTCCGTGATTGGTGGCAAAATTTGACTGTGCAAACCATTTTGATGATTAGCTGCCTCAAAGATCAGTGGTATTGATGCTTCATACGTGGTAACTTCAGGTAGTTTTCTTAGATACGCTCCTGGTATGATTTTTATGGGTATTGAATTCAAAAGCGAAGCTTGCAATAGTAATAAATACCTCAAAAAACAAAAATATTAGTATATTATTGTTACCTTTCCTGATTTATGATGTTTATGAATATTAGTCCGTAGTCATATGTAGTTAATAATTTCTGATTTGTTATATGTTAAATAAAAGTTATAATTATTTGTTATCTGTTAGTTCTATCGACTAAAAGGATATTAGGTATTTGTTATTATAACCCCCAAAACATTTAATTTTTTGTACTTGCGGTATTTGCCTCAGATGTACTAGGTTCTGTCATTAAGGTATTGATTAGAGCCAAATTATCCGGAGCATTTATTAAATTATGGACTTCAATATCGAAAATGTATTTCGGCGTAGAAACTAATTGTGGATATCTTTTGTTTATTTTCAATAAAGTATAAGACAATGCCCATAGTTTTTGGCACTGTGGACCTAAATTATGACGAGAAGCCCACATGTAGTATTGATCTGCTTCTATTTGTGTTAATATACGAGGTGGTAAAACATTTTTTAGATCCCTAAAGGCTGTCTCTAATTTTCGCTCTGTCGGTATTATTTCGTCCTCAAAAAGTCGTTCATAAAGATCGTCCAATGGTAAAATCAGTAAAAGTTTCGGTCTTATTTGCGAATAATAAATATTCATCCACGCTATAAATTTCGTGGCTTCCACTTGTACGTTTACAATGGAAAACGTCAATCTAAAAATAAACACAGAACTTATTATGAAAGCATAAATTTGGCATACATATAACTGCAGGCGAAAGCAGTTGCCTGTATTTCGTTACTTATCCCTTATCTTAATTAATGAATATCCTGTCTCTTTCAATTAATATTCCGTATCACAATATTAAGATATCGAACCTGCTGAAATGGACAATAATTATTATCTTCAACGGGTACTGCTAAATGAAATAGGATTTCAGTCTTAGTCTCGACGCGGTGTTTTTTGCGACAATTTGCTTTAAATAAAAATTTGCTATTACTCGGTATAGCGATGTGATCAAAATAAATTATAATATTTATTGCATTTTTTTTTTGAATTATTGTATTATTTCTTCGTGTTTTTTTAAGACTTTTAAACTGTAACAAAAAAAAATTTTTGGTGTTCCAGAAAACAAATTTTTTGGGAAGTACATTCTCTGTGAACGATCATCGTTCTATGTTTATGTGACAATAGAACGGCGACCGATCACAATAGATGCATTTTCTTACCTTCGATCTTCGGTTCGCTAAGAGTCTGTACTTCCAGAGCTAAAATTTGCGAGTAAGTTATTTTTTATTTTGAATTTTTATTTATTTAACGTCTGTTTTCAAATATTATTTATTCATTTAGCTATTTTTATTTAAAAAAACTGTCCCGTATGGAAAAAAAAATTATATTTTATTGGTCATTTATTTCGTCTACTACCCAATGATCGTTATAGGGTAGTATTCTACTGACATGTACTACGTCTCTTTTAGCATTTTTTGCTGTTCCCTTGCAAATAACATAATCTACTTCAGACTGTTTTTTCTCAATATAATATGGACCTGACCATTTTAACAAAAGTTTTTCACTTCTACCAATTTTCCGTATTGGCGTAAATATTTTCACTTTGTCACCGTCATTAAACTCAAAATTTCTATGCTTTTTAAACGTATTTTTTCTTTACTTTGTCTCAATTCTATTTTACTTATTGCATCGTTTCTTACTATAAGCGCTTTTTCCCTAAATTCCCTAACTGTAGGATTATTTACTCTTTTCATTAATGAAGCTTCAGTAGGTAAAACTGGATCTCGTCCGTAAACTAGCATAAAAGGAGAATACATAGTGGTACTTTGTATTGATGTATTGTAAGCAAAAGTTACATGTGGTAAATATAAAGACCAATCAGTATGAGTCGTATTTGTGTATAAACTTAACATATTTGCAATAGTTTTATTTAATCTTTCAGTTAAACCGTTACATTGGGGATGATAACTGGTGGTAAATAAGGAATTGATACCCATTATTAGTAATAGTTCGGTAATAAACTCTGATTGAAAAACTTTTCCGCGATCTGTAATAAAAAACTTTGGACTTCCGTGTCTTGTAATTATATTTTCTAAAATAAAGTTTGCTACTGATTCTGCTTTTCCATCTTTAAGTGCCTTAGTTTCTGCCCAACGCGTAGCGTAGTCCGTAGCAACTATAATCATTGTTTTATTGTCGATCGATTTTGGAAAAGGGCCCAATAAATCCATGCCAATTTTTTCAAATGGAGTACCCACTTTTATTGGTTGTAAATATCCAGCGGGTTTATCATTGGAACCTTTTCTTAACTGACAATCCGCGCATCCTTTTACATATTTTTCTATGTCTTTTTGCATACCGTCCCAATAATACCGTGATTTTATTTTATTGGTTGTTTTAACCACGCCTAAGTGACCAGCAAGTGGTTCATTATGATGAGAAAATAAAATTTCATGTTTTAACGTGTTTGGAATTACCAATAATTCTTGATTTCCATTAGGTAAATGATTTTTTCGATATAAAACATCGTCTTTTAAAATATAGTTTTTTAATTTTTTACGATCTAATAAAGTTAATGATGGATTATCTGGGTTTTTTAAAGAAAAAATTAATTAATAAATTAATCGACTTACCTGAAGGAAGATTAATTTGAATTATATGAACAATCTCCTCCGAACAGATTACATATATAAACACATGTAGTTTCCATCTCTCCGTGGGAACAGTCACAAGTTCAAAGCCTAAAAATAAATCTTTGGGGCCGACCCTGTCGCCTCTATTAGGCACTCGTAATAGGCCCTTGATATGTTCTTCAGTTCATTTTTTAGTAAGTTCTAAATATGTCGCTTAGTTGGGGATCATTTGGGGGGTGGTGGGTATGTAATCTGTTCGGAGGAGATTGTTCATATAATTCAAATTAATCTTCCTTCAGGTAAGTCGATTAATTTATTAATTATATTTCACAATCTCCTCCTCCAGATTACATATATAAACACATGTAGATGTTTAAAGAGAGCGACTATTTAGTATTGTAGATAATTTCTGTTTATCGTTTTTGGAATAAAACTGTAAGCTTCATAATAGCATTGAATTAAACTATGGTAAATTACATATGTAATGTGTGTGATGAAAGTTAACTTAACTAGTAACTGAACTCTCTTTATATTATCAATATATCAGCATATTAAATCAATAGGTATAACTAACTATATTCCTATCATATTTAGTTTAGCCTTGAAAAGCTCCCCTAACAATACTATTTGTACTGGCGGAATCAGGTGTATTATAAAATCTGTTAAATGTGTGTGATTTATTTCATCATTCCGCTATTTTTCTTCAACCTACTTCTATGTTGGTGCCTTGCCGCCGCACTGTCAATGTTGACGCGTGCCCTGAAACTTTATCCCTTAAAGACATTATTTGTGTCTATACAACAACTCCTAAAATACATGTATTTTAGGAGTTATTGGTCTATACCGTTTTCCTTTAACACGTATTTTAGCCATCTGCTTAGTGTTTGCGTTATTGCTGCGGTATGTGACTTTTGTATATTATAATGAGTTTTAAAATTGAAGAAGTACCTAGTCCATATATAATGAGTTTTGTCTCCTGTGGACGATATTCTCTAGATTTTCCAGGTACAATTTAATAGTGTTTGCTATATGCAATTCTAGTTTACTTATGAAGAAGGAGAAGACAAAATCTGATTGAGCTTTATTTATTTTCGATGTTTTAATTCTTTCAGAAATTATATTCTTTATCCTGTCGGCATCTATATATTATATGTATTTATCTTTTAGATTTATCTTTGAAAAGATTTGTATCTTATGTCCTGATGTCAGTGCTAAGAAAGATATGAGTATTTTAGACATTTGGAATAAAGTTAGAGGTTCTAAGGGTATAGTTTTCCCAGATATATGGGAACTGGATGTGAGTTCCAGATATTGTCATACCTTGGCTTACTGGGTCTCTGATTGTAGTTCATATCCCCTTCCCCTATGTCTAGGATCATACCTACGCCAGCTTTGCATGCATACCATGTTCGAAACATGGTATTTAAAAAACGTAATTAAATGAGTCATGTTATATACCGGGGTTGTGTTTGTTATAAGTACAAAACTGCCCCTATTTCTGTAGATATCCAGACTATTGTCTAAAAGTACTGTCCGTTACGGAACCTGTAATAGCGTATAATACTTCAGTGGGGAATTTTCTGTATAAAAAAAAATTGCTGGATAGATTCTCTACTACCAGAAAAAACTTTTTCCCCGATAGATGTTATGACATAGTATCCGAAAGGGGGAAAAGCTAAGGTTTGGGTATGAGGTAATATTTGCGTTCATTAATAGGAATTTTTTATGAATAAACGGTAAGCTGAGAGGTCCAATTTGTAACAGCTAGGATGCCCTTAGCTTTGTCTTCGAGAACTTTGTTAATCACCTTTGTTAAAAAGGGGGGGAGAAGCATAGAATAATTTTGGTTACCAGCTTATTGTAAAAATATCAATTTCGCATGAATCAGAGTCCTTAAGCCACAATAGATATCATTTAGTGACAAAGGGTCACTATTTAGTTGGCCGAAGTTACGAACTATGAAATAGTATAGTATTCGTGAGAAAGTTCGTACTCCGTTTCGATGGATAAGGACCTAGATTCAGTCTGCTTCAATATTCTCGTTAGTGTTGATATGTGGGACAGAAAAAAATAATTATATTTTTCCCTCAAACCATTCTCCAAATTCTTTTGAAATATTATTAAGATTATTATATTTTGCTCCCCTAAGTAAGATATTACAGTTTCCGGCATTTTGCAGGATGATTTTGAGACATTAAAAAACATGCTAATAACTTTTAGTATAGGTATGTTGTTTTTCTTTTCGATTGAATTCCAGAACCCATGACTTTTTTCTCTTTTGCAATAACCTTCCAAGGATGCATCCGATGCCCTGGCTAATTCGAGATAACCATTTTTTATATTATTTTGATCGTAAGAATATTATTATTTCTCCAACACTGGAAATAATTTGGTAAGTATTGTGTAGGTGCATTATTGCCTAAAAATTGCCCTTATTAATGTTTAGTCCTTTAGTTTTTATTATTTCAAAAATGTTTGTATGAAGTCAGCCGTATTCTACACCTGGAAAACTTGCTGTTAGTTTACCTATGTAAAATAAGCTGCAAATTTCCTTATTTTGCAAAAGTTCTTACCTGATGATTTTACCCATATTTGTAAAATTAAGATTCTTTTGTCTATATCTACAGGTAGTGAAATTGTCATAGCTTCCGAGTCAAAATTGAACCCTTAATAGGTGCATGATTTCAAAACATTTTTTGTTTATTAATAATAAGTCCTAATTGTGATAATTGTGCTATTGTAATGACTATGCGTCATATATTCGTCTCTCTCATGTTCGCTCTATGCTAAGAGTCATCTAAAAAGGTTAACTTAGTCACGCCCCTTTTCCTTGAAGATTCCTTTAATAGCTTTATGCACAACGGGGGTATTATAGACACGTCAAGGGCTAAAGAGTTGAATTGATATACTTTTTGTTATTAAACATAGACCTGGGGTATTTACGACGACTTACATGAATTGAAAATAAATAATAAGCGTCTTTTAGGTCAAAAGTGAACAAAAAATAATTTTTGTAAATCAGTTTTAAAACTTGTTCGATAATCTCCTATTTTGAAGTGCGGTGGGGACAACCGTTTATTTAGATTTCTTAAGTTTAAAATAAATCTGTTTGAGCCCTCTTTTTTATTTTTATTTTTTGATGTTTAAAAAATAGCTGAGATAAAAACGAATTTCCGTTTTAAATTGGTATGATTGGTGACCACACTGACTAATATTTAGGGGTAGAAATAGTTAGGTAATGGTCAGTAAAACAGCTCAGAAATTCAAGGTTTGTATTTTGCCCACGTTCATTGTTTGATGAAACATAACAATGGAAATGCCCAGCTTTTAGGAAGGAAAAACATTTAAAAGCTGTAGTGGGGGCCATGTGGCACCCGGAAATTGGCATAAAAATGGAGCGTGAAAGGTGACGTTGCAACTGTAAGGCAATCATGTGGTCCCCCCCCCCCCCCTTTTGCCATCTGTACATGTGTACAGACTTACGGCCTCATTGTTTGATAAAACAACAATGGATATGCCTAGCTTTTAGGAAGGAAAAACATCTAAAAGCTGCAGAAGGGTCCATGTGGCACCCCGGGGGTTGGCATACAATAGGAGCGGAAAAGGAGACGGTACAAACTGTGAAAATTGTGGCAATCATATGATCGCCCCCCCATTAAAGCCATCTGTACATGTGTACAGACTTACAGCCTCATTGTTTGATAAAACATAACAATGGAAATGCCCAGCTTTTAGGAAGGAAAAACATCTAAAAGCTGTAGTGGGGTCCATGTGGCACCCCGGGGGTTGGCATAGGATTGGAACGTGAAGGTTGTGGTAATCATTTGGTCGCCTTTCCATTATTAGCCATCTGTACATGTGTACAGAATTATGGCCTCATTGTTTAATAAAACATAACAATGTAATTGGCCAGCTTTTAGGAAGGAGAAAACATCTAAAAGCTGTAGTGGGGTCCATATGTGGCACCCTAGGGGTTGGTTAGAGATATTCGTGGTTCGACCTGAAGTGGTCAAATCAATTCAAAATCAAAGTTGTCAAGTCAAATTAATAACATGTGGTATTAATTTGAGGTTCATCATAAGGATTCTCATCTAAGCTATCATAAGAGCTACTACTATAGGAGCTATCTAAACCTTAAAGAAACAGAAGAACTTTGTAACCTTAGGTGTTGTTAGGTATAATGTACCTATACATACATTCTATATATTATTGGGGACTAATTTTTTGACTAAAACATTTAAATTAAATGCAATATTAAAAGTTATCAAATATTTGAAAGTCCGGTCCTGTTTGTCGAGGCAAAGGGCCACAGCGTAAGCCGATACTTCTGATTTATATTGAAGGGGTGTTTATGTTAACACCATTAAACGACAAGCGTGTGTTTTAAAACTATAAGTCTAGCTAGTCTTGTGGCATGACATTATACAGGATGGCATAAAAAAAAGGTTGGTGTATTGAAAGTATAGAAATGGAGGTAAATAATATCGTATGATAAAATTCCGATATCAATTATTGTAAGTAGTTTGGTCTTCTGTTTCGAGCCGAGTGGCCAAGATACGAATATTTAAATTATGTTAGAGCAGAAATAGTTACATTTCATGAGAACTGTAAGTACATTTTTTAGGGGGAAAGCTTATATTGGGCAGTAAACCTGTACTAAATATATATTTAGACGGTGATTAGGTATTGGTATTGCTCTAGTGTTGGCCTGTGTAGTTTGTGCATGTGTACAAATATACAATTAGTGGTTTTCCAGTTACATATATGTACATATGTATATGAATGAAAAAATCAATGTATTTATTCTGTATCTGTTAACAGGTCATGTGACCGATGTGGCTGGCATTAATTACGTGTTTTGTAATCCGGAAAATAGAAAACTTATCTGATTGGTGACGAGGTCGTATCTGTGGGGTTAGAAACAGAAAGCCCTATATTCCTTCTTACAATAATTCTTCATTGAGTGGTATCTCTAATTTGTACTTACTCGAACTTGAACAATTTTTTAATTTTCCCATATTTCTAGCACACAAAACTTACGGCGGAACTGTAACTTTGAACCTGCGGTACGTGCCACACGAAAAAATGAACTGAAGAACATATCAAGGGCCTATTACGAGTGCCTAATAGAGGCGACAGGGTCGGCCCCAAAGATTTATTTTTAGGCTTTGAACTTGTGACTGTTCCCACGGAGAGATGGAAACTACATGTGTTTATATATGTAATCTGGAGGAGGAGATTGTGAAATATAATTTAATAATATTTTGATCATTATTTTGATGAGATTGAATTGTGTCCGAATCCAAGATATACGTAGGAATGTCAAAATCATTTTCTTGTGAAGCAAGAGTTGGACATTCTATTGGATTGCGTGACAAACAATCAGCATCGCCATGTTTTTTACCACTTTTGTGTTTAACGGTATAATTAAATTCTGAAATTTTAATTGACCATCTTGCTAATCTACCTGTTAGATTTTTTATTGTTTTTAACCAACACAATGCATGATGATCTGTTATTATGTCAACATGACATCCGTATAAAAAATGACGAAACTTTATTAAACTCCAAACGGCACATAACGCCTCAAGTTCGCTAGAAGAATAATTTGTCTCGGGCTTAGATAAAGTTCGTGAAATATATGCAATAGGATGGTCGCTACCTACGTCATCTTTTTGTAAAAGGATTGCTCCCAAACCGTGTGTAGACGCATCAATGCGTAACTCACAATTTTTATTAGGATCGTAATGTGCTAAGACAGGCGGTGATATTAATTTATTTATTAGTCTTTTTGGAAAAGCACGCGGTAGCGGTCGAGCTGAATTAAAGAGAATTTTTTCTTCCATAAAGCCAAAATGTTAGAATTTTATAAAATTAAATGCTTATTTTTCCAGTTTAATTACGTTTATTCGTAAACCTTTGAGGTTTACATCCAACAATTATGTTTTAAATTAAATTAAATTTCCAATGAATTTTTAATAGTCTTCTTCCTCACACTTTTATTTACTTCTCCAAAAAAATATGTTCTCTAATGACTAGCTAATAGCTTGTTACTTCATTCTGATTTCTCGACAGTTCTTCCACACAAAGATGTTAAATCTTTCACTCCACCTTTAAAGTTTTCACAGTACCTTAAGTCTCAACCCTTATACTTTTCTTATTCACAATGCAATGTGTATTGATTTCTTCATTCATTTTATACCGTACCTATATTTATGTTGCTCAGTTAGGGTGATATCTGCTGGCCCTTTCTTCTTTAATTTTTTCTCCTGAAGATGAATGCTTCTGCATTCGAAACATGTAGAGAATTTGACTAAATATTTCTATAATATATCAGTGGAGGAAGACTTTGTGTTCTTATTTTTACCTTCTATATTCCCACTCCACTTTAAGTATGGACTACTTCTTCAAGTTATTTATTAAAGTTTTAAATGCTATTGTTGCCTCTTCTGTCCATAAAAATCGTACTTTTTTACTGGTTAATTTATGTAATGGGCGAGCTATTTGGGCAAAATTTGAAATGAATTTTCGATAAAAGTTACATAAACCTAAAAAGCTCTGTAATTTTTTCACAGTTGTAGGTAATGGAAAATTTTTTATAGCTGAAAGTTTATTTGGGTCTGGCAGAATGCCTTGATTATTGACTATATGACCTAGAATTTTTACTTCATTTTCTGCAAAATAGCACTTACTAGGTTTAAGTGTTAAACCGGCTTTTTGCAGTCTGGAAAAAACATTATTTAGTCTTTTAAGATGTTCTTCAAAGCTGTGAGAAAAAACTATTATATCATCTAAATATATTAGTACTTCTTTCCATTTCAAACCTTCAAATATTCTATCGGCTAAATTTTGAAAATGGGAGGGCCCATTACAAACTCCAAAAGGTAAAACGTTAAACTCGTATAAACCGTCTGTCGTGATGAACGCTGTTTTTTCTTTAGAACTTTCTTCTAAACCTACTTGCCAATATCCGCTAAACATATCAAGAGTAGAAAAATATTTTGCACCTTTTAAATAACATAAAATATCATCAATGACTGGTAAAGGCCAATTTTGTTTTTTAGTAACCGCATTCAACTTTCTAAAATCGCAACAAAATCTGTGCGATCCGTCTGGTTTTTTAACTATAACAACTGGGCTTGACCAAGGACTTTGACTATGTCTTACTATACCATGATCTAACATTTCCTGAACTTGCTTATTTATAATATCTCGTTCTTTTTGAGCTACCCTGTATGGTTTACTTTTAATTGGGTCTGCATCACCTGTATTTATTTCAAGTTTTGTTAAATTAGTAAAACCCATTTCTTTCTGTGTAATCGCAAAAACGTTCCTATAATTAAATAAAAGTTGTTCTAAATTATCTTTTTGTTCTTTTGATAATGCTGATGAAATTTTAAAAGATATCTTATCGTTTAGATTAGAACAATTTATTACTTCATCCGTTGTGTAAAGAAAAGTATTTATATCAACATTATTTATCAGCTCTAACCTGCCTAATGCGGTGCCAGCACAAAGTTTCATCTTAGCATATCTGCATGAGGTTATTTTAATGAATAACTTATTGTTTATAATATACAAAGGTGATAGGATAATGAGTCCTTTTTTAATAATAAAGTCTTCATTGTGTTCAAATAAAAAGCAATTTAACATATTTTCATATGAGTCCTTAAAATTGGTAACTAATAAAGGAATTTCTTTAGGTTCATTAATATTTACAATTATATCTGTTTCTAGGCATATTTTATAAATTGTATTTATTTGATAAATTTCATAATCATCTTTAAACAAACCGAAAAAATATTGAGAATAATCTGTATTAAAAGGCATTGTAATTGATAAATGTGGTAAACTTAATATTTGATCAGAGAAATTAATTGTGATACCATGTTTTAATAAAAATTTTACACCTAATAGTATTGGCTTTGGTAAATTTTCTATTATCAAGGTGTTTACTAATAAAGTAATATTTTCAAAAGTTATTTCAAGAGTTTTTTATCCTTTTATTTCAATTTTGTGGTCATCAGCGGTGACTAAATGTCGTGAACTAAAAGGTAATGGTTTAAAATCTGTTACAAATTTTGCGGACGCTATATTTTCAAAAGCACCGGTATCTATTATTATATCTACATCTGTATTATAAACTTTGCCTTGTATAACTAAAATTTTAGAAAAATTTGTCGAGACGGGGGCATCGCAAATTGAATTAAGCGGTACCCCCTTAATTAGTTTGGGTTATTTGAATTTTTTGAAGTAGACGGCTTGTCATTGAAAACGTTAGTTTCATTATTTTCGTGTGGACCTTCACAAAGTGCTAAAAATTGATTTTTATTTTGATATTTTGATTGATTATTTTGATATTTTGATGAATTATTTTGTCTTTGCATTGATTGACATACGCGGGACAAGTGTCCGGTTTTGCCACATCTATAGCAAATTGGACGTGCATCGTGAGTACGTGTTTTAAAAAGATTTTGACTATTTCTTTTATAAAAATTATTTCTATTTTGTGGAGAGAACCTGCGGTTCAAATTACCCCTTACAAAGTTATTAGAATCTCGATATCGAAACGAATTTGATCTGTCACCCTGTGATGTCCCCTTAAATTTTGTTATGTTGGCTTTAAAGTTATTATGCTTAAACACATTATTTAAAGACGTTTGAGGTTTTTCTGAAATTGTTAAAACTTGAGAAAACTGAGTTGATAAATTTGTCACTTTTTGAATTTCACTTAATTTATTAACGATAGCAGATAATTTCTGTAATGAATTTACATTATCATCACAAAGTAAGACAAAATTAGCAATAAAGTTAGAATGTAAACCACTTTCAAAATATTCTAAAATGTTTTCAAAAGGCATGTTTTGGTCGTATTCTGAACACAAATTTCGGATTCTATAATAATAGTTTTTAACATCTTCGTTCAAACGCTGTTTTGCAGACAATAATCTAATTTTTAAATCGCGTTTTGGCATAGTAGAACCGAACTCTTTGCAAAAATCATTTTTTATATCTTCCCACTTTTTATTTTGATTTGCTGCCGCTGCTTTGTAACTTGCGTACCACTGATTCGCAGCATTTAAAAGAAAATTTCCGAAATAAAGAATTTTATGCTTATCACCCCAACTATTTATCGTGGCGCAACGATCAAAATTTTTCAAAAAATCGCGAGCTTCTTTTTCCGACGGATCAAATAATTCTGGGGATATAAACCTAGGTGTCGCCGGATCCGCGGCCTCATTTTGTACACTTGCAATAGTGGTGTTCATATTTATTATAATAATATCTGAGTCAGTTGATAGTTGAGAATCGTCCAAAGTACTTAAATTCGCTACAATAGTTTCAGAGGAAGTATCACTATCTCTAGGAAACTGTTGTGAACCAGATGCCAGAGGAGTTGTTTCAAGTGAAAGTCTTTGTAATCTGTTTATTAAATCTGGCTCTGATCCAACCTCAGTACTTCGATTTTTTGGATCAAATAAATTTGTTAAGGAAAACGACTCGACACCACTTGAACTATAACTTGAACTAGAATTTGAATTACTTTTAATAGTTAATTTAAAACCCTCTTCGCGTTGTTTTGCTTGCCCTCTAGTCTGTATATTTGAAAGTATTATTGGTTTCTTTTTTTTCTTGTCTCTGTCTGAAGAGTTCATCAAATATAGAAAATCTTAATTTCTTTAAATTTAAAATCACAATTAGAAAATAATTAATTTGGAAAAATGTACCTCAGTGAAAATAATAGAGCACCAAAAAGAAATTACGGAATCGTCTATAGAAGAGCATTAAAAAATACACTCGTATAGAAAACGGCACGCCTCCACCAAATGTCGCGTCTTAAAATGACAGGCGACTGGGTTGTGTAGCTTAGACGGTTTTAATCTGTTTTAATTATTTTATTAATAAGTATTTATTATTTGTGCCCTTATGGTGCGCTATCGAATCACTGAAACACTAAGGATGTTTAAGACATTTATTTAATGAGTAGCAAAGCGATGACAGACAATAATCATGATGTGAATAAAATACAATGTTACATAAAAGATTATAAAATGGTAAATTTAGATAGTTCTCTAACAAGAAGAGAAACTGTCTCTTTTTGACTTACTTTAGAAAGGTGTTATTCTAGTAAGTTTAAAGAAACAATTTGTTCTTAATAGACAACTTTGACCAAAATAAGAAGAATACAAGTTAATACAGTTTAACAATTAAATGTAAGGAACACTTACGCAATCGCAGCAAAGTAAACTGGTTCTGGGGCAGTACTCTTCATGGCTCGAAAACTGTTTTAAACTTTTAAGTAGTTATTTGGGCAGAGGTTACCCTTACACTTGAATACTTTTTACAACTCTCCGAGTAAGTGTTCCTCCGAGTTTTTTATAAGTTTTGCAACCCTTACCAGATGGAAGAAGGGGTTCCTTTTTGCTATGTCAGCACTTTATTAAAGAGGGGATTTTCCCCTGGATGGACTATTCAAAATGGAACCCTTTATCCCAACCAATACAAACAATTATGTTTATCAAATTTCATCTACAAACTCCTCCTACTAAACTAGGAATGTCCTTATCTTTGTTCTACACACTATTTTTCCACTACACCTATTCTTATCAGCAGACTCAATACCTATTAAGTGTCTTAGCACCACAGCGAAGTATGAACTGGTTTATTCATCCTTAAGGGTGCCAATCCATATCCGACAATATGATAATTTTATATAGTGCACTAAATTTCACATAATTATGTTTATTTAAATCAAAATTTATTCTAGAAATAATTTTTTCCGTTTTTTTTTTGAAAATTCAAATTCAATAAATTTTATATAAAGGTTAGATTTTATAATCTGTATTAAATTAAACTGAAATTTGTTTAGAAGCGTAATGTTCCATGACAAATATAATTTAAAAATAAAAATAATTTATTTAAATATTTTTCATTTTAAAAGTTTAGTAGGTAAAGTTATTTCAACAAGCTGTACTGGTACAAACACCAAATGGTATATTTTAGGTGTTATGTGATGGTAGAGGAGAAGGTCCAAACATAAGCTAGGGTCCGAATATGAGTTACTTTTAATTCTTGGGTTTTATCTGTTGCCACCAAGCGGATGGAGGTTAAAATTTATTACTTTGGAACAGAGAAAGCCACCACCATCAATTAATTACTTGCAATCAGAGTGTATTGATGTGAGATTAAAAAATAGTCTAATTGTGTGTTTTATAGTCTGCAAATATTTGACAGGTAGGTATTTTTTATTTTTTTAGTGAAAATTTGCTTAATAAATAACAAATTTGATTTGATAGGCCAATTAGTGACAGTATAAGGTTATTTTATCAACGGTTGCTTTATGTCTTAAGGTGGCCCAAAAATGGCAGTCATTTCTTTTAAGTTTCTGTATAGTTGGTCTAAATACGGGCTAGGAACAAAGGTCTAAATATTGGCCAGCCCATATTTAGACCATTTCGTGGTAAATTTGAAACAAACACGCTGTCTATTGTTTTCTGTTGCAGAATACCACGAAATAAGCCAAAGTATATTAAAAAAGGTAAAAAAAAAACATTCGACAAAAAAGATTGCTCTCCAACTTGTCAGCAAGGAGAACTTTGAGTAATTTGCTCTCGGTGTTGCTGATGAGCACACAGTGAATGTGCCGGTGCTGATCGGGAGGTTTATATTTGTGATTTTTGCAAATAGAGGTGTTTAGGAATATTTTTATATATTGGATAGAAAAATAGTAGGTCTTTCCTGGTACTTTTTTAGATAGCCCGTATTTGGACCTTGTATTAAAAAAATGTCTTTTTTTTTTTTTTTTATAAATAAATATTTTAAAACTAAGTTTAATTGTGTTCAGTCATTTTTGGCCTGATATACTTCAGGTAACATATTTAGGATATCGACTACCCTATAAAAACTTAATATGCTTTAATTTTTTCAAAATTTTTAAGGTGTATAAAAGTGGTAGCCCATATTTAGACCTTCTCCTCTATATGAGAACACTGTTTTATGCAAATTTAAAATGAATAAATAATAAAACTAAAGGGTACCTATTTATAAAGGGTATTAGCATTGCTATTTCGGTAACTATAAGAAATATGTTTTTTTTTTGACATTTACTGATTATTTAGAAAACCCAAAAGCACTTTATTAAGGCACTTTTGAATGCCCTTAAAGAAAATAATTTTATTTTTCAGATATGACGTTTTTTTAGATACCCACATCAACTTAATCTATTTATATACATAGGAAGCTTTTGGTTTTTCAAAATAAACAGTAAGTATATTGCCGTAAAAAAATAAAAACAAAAATTAATATTTCGTTTTTTTTTTCGGATATCTCCGGAAGACATCGGAATTTTTCAAATGTCTTCTTAACAAGTTCTTTAGCATTAAAATATGCAACTTTGCCTTCATTTAACCAACCAACTCTCTGTTCTTATAGTTACCGATATAGCAATGGTAGTTCATCAAATTTGTAACACCCTGTATATTAGGGTGGTCCTTATTTTTCGACTTTTGAAATCTTACCGCGGCACCTTGCCATACGATACTGTACCATAAAATATGAAACAGTATTTTTTTTTTAATTTTTAGACAAAATTGAGGGGTCGCTACCAGTTGTCAAACTTTAACAAAATACATTGTATGACCACTTCAACTAGAAGTCTCACCAATTGATTCAAATAAGGGTTTATGTTGCGTTTCTAAAGTAAAACACGCAGAGACTTGCATAGTCAACCTCCCCCCACCTGTCTGCCCCCACCCCAAGCACCTACGCGTCGAGATTAAATCCGCCCCGCAATTCAGTTGAAATTTATCGGTTCAAGAGAACGCACGCGTTTTGTTACAAAAAGCATACAAACTTGTTTCAACCTGCAATGGCGTCTACAAGTAGCGGAGTCAGTATAGTTACCAGAAATAAAACTAACATTTGGCTAATCGGTCAATTACTGCCTAAACTAAACCAGTCAAAGTTGCCGTCTATTGGTGAAGTATTACGTTTGTTTTTTTACTACAAAAGTAAAGAAAAAAAATCAATTCATGAATCTGCGACTTTGGCAGCATGCGAAGTGATAAATTTGTGGGAAAAAGCTAGCATACCAATGAGATTAAAAAAACATATAAATAATAAAATCGAAAAGCATTTTAAAGAGTGGCAGAACATAAAAAAAAATAAAGAGAACAAGAAAAAACGATCGGAAGTGTTAAAGAAAAAAGAAGAAGACTGGCAACAAAAATTAGAAGATTTATTTGATATTGCTCATTTTAATGCATTAAATATTATGACTGTAGAAGAGGACAAGCAGTTCTTATTAGCACAACGACAAAAAAGACGTCAAGGTTTAATTGGTTCAGTAGATAGAAAAAGTTTGAAAAAATATAAGAAAATAAAAGAAAAAGAAGAACGTCTTCAAAAATTGCGTGAACGTGAAAGCAAAAATATTTCGGCTTTGACAGAAAAGTGCTCATTTTCTTCTTCTAGCACCATCAGCGAAGAAGCAACTGCATCTGATTTCGAAGATTCATCAGAGTTTCCGAAAGCTCAACCACCCCAAAAACAAGCTCGAAAAGACATTATTAATAGCGAATTAGCTTCTAGTCTTGATGTCTCTAAATTGAGTGACAGAAAAGCAGTTATCGTCGTGACATCTACTTTAAAAAGTGCAGGATGTGATCCATCAGAGTTTAATGCCAATAGATCTTCCATTCGTCGGCACCGTTTGAAAAATCGAAAAGCAGTTGCAGAGTCCCTCAAAATCGAGTTTAAACCTAATTTGCCATTAACAATACATTGGGATGGCAAGTTAATTGAAGATATTATTGGGCACAAGACTGTAGATCGACTGCCAATTTTGGTATCAGTACATGGGGTCGAACAACTTCTAGCAGTTCCAAAATTGGAACGTGGAACGAGTGAAGCATGTGCGTCAGCTATCTACGAAACAATAAATTCATGGAATTTGAGCAATAAAGTAAACTCTTTAAGTTTTGACACTACTGCTGTAAACACCGGTATAAAAAATGGAGTATGTGTTCTTTTGGAGCAAAAACTCGAGAAAGATATGCTTTGGCTTGCTTGTCGTCACCACATAATGGAAATTATATTATCAGCCGTAGTGGATCAATCGCTCGGTCCGTCTAGTGGTCCTGATATACAATTATTCAAAAGGTTTAAAAACAATTGGGACAACATTAACCAAAGAGACTACAAAACAATAATCGATGACTCCGAATTAAGCATCCTTGCAGAAGTGGCCGCAGACAGGATTTCTTTTGCGAAAAAACAACTACAAGCACATCAACCTCGAGATGACTACAGGGAATTTTTAAATCTTTATTTTCTTGGGTGGAGATACCGAAAAATATGTTTCATTTAGGAGACCTGCTGGTCTACACCGAGCTAGATGGATGGCAAAAGCCTTGTACTGCCTAAAAATTTTTCTATTTAAAAATCAGTTTAAGCTGAGTAAAAAGGAACAACAAGCTGTTAAAGAAATATGCATTTTTACAGTGATGATATATATAAAATATTGGTTTCAAGCGTCTATTGGATGGTCAGCACCAAGAAACGATTTACAATTATTAAAAGACCTTACAGCTTTTGAAAAAATAAACCAAAAGATGGCTGATGTTGCCTTGCAAAAAATACTGAGACATTTGTGGTATTTGTCGGAAGAGTTAGTATCTTTTGCATTTTTCGACAACGAACTTTCAGTTCAAGATAAAAAGAAAATGGTAGATGCATTGACAATCGAGAGCATAGAAGATTGCCCAAAAAGAAAAAACATTGATGTCAAACACATCCACGAAAAAAACATTGAAGACTTCGTGACTAGCAACTCCTTACGATTTTTCCAGATCCTGGGTATCTCATCAAAGTTTTTGAATAAAGCTGTGGAAACTTGGAACGATGACCCTGATTTTGTGGCTGCAAAAGCAATAGTTCATACTATGCGAGTAGTGAACGATACAGCTGAGCGTGGTGTTGCGCTAATGGAGGAATATAATAAATTGATTACAACCGATGAAGAGCAAAAGCAATTTCTGCTTTTGTTGGTGAAAGAGTATAGGAAAAAATATCCTAATACTAACAAATCAACCCTTGTATCTTAAAAATAAATGATTTTAATATTTCTATAATATATCTTTATTTGTAATAATAACAATAATTTTGCATTTATTATGTCCTGTGTTATGAATAAAAAATTCAAACTTATGTAGTGATTTTGAGTTCTTATTAAAATTCAAACCTTGGTAGCGACACTTAAATGTAACCTAAAATTTTTGAAAAAAAAACTGAAATAGTTTCCTAGGGTATATAACCAAATTATGTGGTGCCCCGTAAAAAAAAATAAATTTTTTTTTTCTTAGTAATAAAGGACCACCCTATATATACAATATAGCCTATAATATACGTATGATTGACATTTTTTAAATTTCTATACTTGTAGGAAACTGTAGGTGATTTTAGAAATTATAGTTGAGTTTTTGTATTTATGGAGCAAAATATAACTTTAATAATGTAATTAATATATGTATTATTTTTAAAACAATTAGTTTTTCATTTTTCATCTGTACCGAGTGTACAGAGTGGCCTAGCTTCGATGCATACCATTGGTATTTCGGAGAATATAAAACATGTAACAAGGGAAAAATTGCATACGGTGAGAAATTAAAAAAATTCTAACTACTTCCGGAGATATCAGAAATAAACTGAAAATTTAATTTTTCGTTTTTCTTTTTTGTGACGTTGCTTAGAAACACATCGAAAAACTGAAAGCACCTTTTACAGGCTCTATTTGACGATGCATTTAAAGATAGTTTCTATTTTAAAAAATGACGGTTCGGATTTCGTATATCATCAACAAATTAATATTTTTAAATACAGACCTGAAATTTAAATATAATTTTTTGATGTATTTTGTTCCCCGAAAATATAAACCAATAATATTATGACAAAATGTCACCGTTTTGAAGTGAAAGCCTATCATCAGTAACTTAAAGTATTTTTGTAATGCGGTCTTGATATAATATAAAATAAAAATGGTTTTCACCTCCCTATCTTAGTTTTTTATTCTTTATACAAAAATACCAACTTCCGGTTTAACATGTTAAACCAAAGAAATGGATTTACGGTTTAACATGTTAAACCGGAAGATGTAACTTTTAGATAGAGAATAAAAAACTGAGATGGGGAAGTCAATACCATTTTTCTCTAAGATGCGCCGTTCCAGTGTAATGCTTCAATTACCCAAAATCAATTGAATTTAGACATATGATATTTTATACAACATATAGGTGGAATTGTATAGAGAATTAGTAGGAGGTAGAAGCGGCAGCGCCGCATTACTAAAAACAAGGCGACCAAATTTTAAAGAAAATGTATCACCCGTTTTCCATAAACGTGGAACATCCATCCACCGTGAAACACCATAGACATAAAAGAAACAGAGACAGAATTGTTTACATATTATCGCAATCAGTCCGATTTTTAACACAAAGCGATGCTGACAAATTTCTGCGGGGTGCCCTAGATCTAACTCCTGTGTTTGAAAATAAAGGGTATACCTAATCATAGTATAATGAGTAAATTTTTATGTGTACTTAAGTAATAATAATACACTAAATTATTAGTGTGCTTTTTCCCATCAAAATACGCAATGTCTACTTTTAAAATTATTTAGTTTCCTAGTTACATAAAACTAAAGTGTATATGGGAAAAACCTTTGGCACCGCTGTACAAGCGTTTACTATTACTGGCGACGCGAATTTCGCCGAATTTTACTAGTTCATTCATTTTATGTGAAAAGACGATTTTACAGTGTTTCTGTGCAGGGCCTGTTACGTTTTGCGATTTTCGATTGATTTTTAGTGTTTTTTTGGCAAAAGAGCTGTTAAAGCTCCTTTTTTAGCAATTCTAAATGGTTCGCCAGTGCGAGGTTTGCAAAAAAGTTGACTATTCTACCGGATTGGTATTTCGGCGGTAAGTGAGGTTACGGTTTTTTTTAGCTTAAGCAGTGGTGTGGTTTAATTATTATATATTTAAAGTAAATTACTGCAAAAACAATTGCATTTTGTCTGAACTTCTTTAAAAAAAACGTAGATGACGGATTAAACAAAGAATAAAGATATTATTGTAAAATTCCAATCTGGATTATCCAGTTTAAAGCTTTTCTTTACCCTTTACAAATTTTTTAATGCATGTAGTTATTTACTAATATATTGTTGTAGCTCTTCTGTAAATTCTGAGCGCAGACAAAGATGGATTTCTCTTTTGGATTTAGAGAACCAGCAAATCATAAAATATTCTCAAATTTGTTCAGAACATTTTGATCAAAGTGATATTAAACTCAAATAACTGGTCGAAGACAACTAAGACCAGATGCTGAGCCCCAATTGAATAATAGCGTTTGTCTTTCAGGTAAAAAAATTAAATGAGTTTACGTTATTTAATGTTACCTATTGTTTTTACACCTATACTAAATTTTGTTTTTAGTTCGGATTCTACCATTGACACACCTCCATGAAAATCTTTAAACATTTTAAGATATTTGTGCAATGTTAAACACTTTAGGTACCTACATATTTAATTTATTTTTATTGATACAAAATTTACATAATGTTGTAACGATCATTGGTTTGGTATAATTTTTATATCAGGTGGTGGGTGGTGTGTTTAGGTATGCAACGTAGGAATATAAACACTTTTATGAAGAATTAAAAAATCAAAACTTCTTGGTAAAACAAATCAATAATTTGAAACTTTTGTTTGTTGTTATAATACTTAAACTTATTTATCTTTTTACTTTTAGGTCTCTCCATGTTGATTTTAAACCGTTGTTTGAAATTCCAGAGTGTCACAATCTGTCTCAAGTCACTAATGAGCAAGATGTTGCTGGCCCCTCGAATGTTTTGTTTAAAACCAAACGAGATGAAATGAAGTCATTGTCAAAAGTTTCTTTATAATGATTGCTGAATAATCAGCCGGTTTATCAACATTTTGAAAAATTTGATATTATATCAGATTATGTTGAAAGTAAAAAAACCGAAGAATTTAAAATGTTATCTTTTTAGATTAAAATATACAGGGTGTTCCATTTAAAAAAGTGAGGTTAGGTCCGATAACTTTTTTACCTGACTCCGTATACTTATACTGAAACCGGCTGATTATTCAGCAATCATTATGAAGAAACTTTTGTATAAAATATTTTTCTGTATCTCTTTTAACTCCAAAAATATGGGGTATTTTTGAAATTTTCAAATTTTGATTTTACCATTTTAAGTTTGACCCAAAAAAAGTACATGACACCTATATTACTTTTTCAATAGCACTAACAATAACGGAGATACCCTATAAAAGTGTCGAAAATGGGACACCCTGTACAGAAATTTTTGTTCTTAGTCGAGAAATGGCGTAAATTATGGCTAATAGTTCCCAGGTTAGTGATAAAAAAAATATTTTACAGTACATTATAAATATTTTTTAATTAATGGACTTTTATTTTTCCCTAATCAAACAAGGCGCACGCCACTGGTAAAGGTAATCGGCTAAGGGGACGGCCAAGTTACAGCGTTGCCATTTTTTATGCCATCCTTTTTCAACTTACTTAAAACTAAAAAACATAAATGATTGTAAACAAATTGTGTTTATGAATGGAATGTTTTGTCTCCTCTTTATATGTCTATGTGAAACACCCTGTATAAGTATACTTAACATTTTTAAAATACGATTTTTGTAATTAATTAAAGTATGGTTGAATTAATAAGTTAATATTGGTCTAATAAATGCATTGTATAAATTAAGCAATTAAATAAATTAAAAAAGAAAGGAAAATTTTAAGTGTTTCATAAACTCTTAATTTTATTGTAATGTACATTACACACTTTTCATTGTCAATCGTTTTTGCTAAAATGTCCATCCACTAAACATTAGCAACGTCCTTTAGCTAATAGTCGCCTTATGTTACCTGTACTGTGATTGTGACTAAAATTGTTTTTTCAATTTAACGACATATTAACTGGCTCTTAGTAATCACTCCGAATTAAAACATAGAAAACAGAAAAATTGTATAATTTCCTTGTTTTCCGATCTGACTATATTATTATACGCAGGCAAGTCATTATGTATCAAAACATTGAAAATATACACTGCCCACCAAGTTTATCTTGAATAACTAATTAATATAGACTTAGTTGATGTCTAGCAAGGCCGTATTTAAGGGGGGGGTTTTGGGGGTTAGAACCCCCCCCGAAATTATTTATTTAATAGTGAAGTTCAGAAAATTTAATTAAAATCGTAAAAAAATCAGAAAGATGAAAGAAACAAAAATAATTTTTAAAATTAAAAAAATCTTAAACTTTAAAGTGTTTCAATAAAAGTAAAAAAATAAATATTTCTTAAAAATCTCAAATTAAGTAATTCGCAACAAAATTTAAACCCGAAAAAAATTCGGTATTGTAAGAGAAATCATAAATTCGGAATTAAATCTGGCGTCCGAAGATTGACAACAGTGGCAACACTGGCAACATTTGCCGCATTGCCGCGAGCCGCGACGCGTTTTAACTTGCTGATCAGTGATCAGACGAGCTCTAGACGTTGTGTGTCTGTATCACATAATAAACAAAAACTTTGTTATGTGGGTCTGTATGGTAGGGCTGTCTAGTCTATGTTATTATTTGCATTTGCGCTGCCATTAGATCATTCTGGATTTTGTAAGGATTGGTTATAGTATTATAGCCAACAATGCCAACAAATGTAATATTCTTGTGGTGATTTACTGATTTAGAAACTAATGCAAAGTAAAAGTACCTACAAATTCTCGTTGTGATATTATTAATTATTATGTGATGTGCTGTGCATATGCATATATACTATTTTATTGTTAAAGTGTATGTAAAACTCTAAATATGAAATGAAGGAGTAGCTAAAAAGGTATGTATAGTATAAGTAAAGTAGTCCTAGTTTAAAATAAATATAGAGTGCGTGTAAGCGTGTATAAAGTCTGGTAGTCTGGAAACGGTCCAATAACTTTATAATTCATTGACCGATCAGAACCAAATTTGGAATTTGGTATAGTTGTCTAAGAAGTCATTACGCACCGAATGACGATATTGGCGTCAGACCGTAGCCGGGGGGGGGGGGGGGGGGGGGGGTTAGGGGAGTTGTAACCCTCCCCCGAAATGTTAACAAATCTAAAATAATTTACTACTTGCTCGCTTAATACCTAGAAGTTCTTAATTTGTTTACTGAGAAAGCGCGACGCTTAAATTTAGTATCTTAAAATCCAATACATTTCTTGTAATTAATTACAGTTTACAGTTGTCACGCTGTAACTTTTCCCGTGCATGTTAATAAGTTATACATAAATCATAAATTATATGTCATACCAAAATACCAATACTTTTTTTGTTTTGTTTGTTTAATATGTGGAGGCGATGAAAATTGGACAAAGGTCCGTAAATAGAAAAAACTTTTACAAGAAATTAAAGTGGCAGACATAAAAATACTTGTTTTTAGTTCTCTATATATGGGTATTTTACCCAAAAAAGGGCGTGGCACCCAAAAAATTTTCGCCTGCGGCGCAAAATAGCGCCGCGCCTTCGGCGCGCCAGAGTAACCCCCCCCGAAAAATATTTCTGGCTACGGCCCTGATGTCTAGTGGATTTTCTATAAATGGTATTATTTACGGGAATAAAATTTGTGACACGAGCGCCCTCCCACCCTCAATGCAAAATACTGATCTAAATAATGTTCAGTTATTTTTAATTTTTACAAGGCTTTCTCACCAGAAAACGAAAGTTAGGAGGATTCTTAATGAAATGTTTATATTTGGCAGAGATGAAGTTAGGTTGTTTTTAAATATATATTGTCGAATATCAAAAGGAATTGACGCTTCAGGTAATAAAGACAATGTTAAAGCTTTTATCTTGTTAAATAAATAATTTTTTTCCAAGTCAGCCTTCTTCTTTACGTGTTCAGTTAGCTATTGATGTAGAGCAGGACAATTATTTAAAAGACCTCATCGTTTATATATTTCTAAAAAAACCAAAAACGTTGTCGTTCTGAGATATTATATTAAACCTACTATTTAACAAGTGACGAATATTTAATGTTTAAATTTATGCGTCTTAGAGTAACCAAAAAAAAAAATATCAATTATTACGCTTCCAACTGTCAGTGGCGGCTCGGGGTCCTAAAAAAATGGTGAATAGCTAGGTATATAGCGGGTACTTAAACAAACATTAACTGAAAACTCGTGTAAAAAAAGTATATCTTATCCTTATCTTTGGGTTCATTTTTAAAACACACAACTAAGTAGGTACGTACACTACTGAATTAACTGAAAAATAAAAACAAAACATTTTTGTTAAAGAAATATTTTGAATAGGTAATTGTTGCACATTCTGGCATGTATTTCTGGTTAGGGCTCATTTGACACGCCTAATGGATTGGCTTTGTCTGTCGGCAATGAAATGTGGCCATGTGTTTTTTTTTGGTCTTTTGCAAGGGCCAATATAGGTACTAAAATTTAGACAGGATTTAGTAAAACTGTATCGTTTGACGCAACAACTTTAACATTAATTCACTTCTTTATTGCAATAAATTCATTTTTACTCTGGGTGTTGGTACATTTATTTATTCCTTTAAGTAAATATCCGACAGGTTATGGGCCCAGCACGCTTCCACTGCGCCAGATGGTGATTTATTGAATAAAGAGTAAGTTTTTGTTGGATAAAACTTGAATCGTGTGCGGTTTTTTTTACTCAAGCTAGAGTTCACTGTCGTGTATTGTGTAGTTAAGTAGTGTAATCATGACTGATAAAGAAGCTTTTTAGTTGACGAAACTTGACGGATCAAATTATTTGATGTGGAAATTCGGTTTATGTTTTCTTTTACAAGCAAAAGACCTAACAGGTTTGATAGATGGCACGGAAGCTGAACCAGACAAAGAAACTAAGCCGAAAGATCATAAAGAATTTGTGAAAAGATCGTCGCAAGCTGCGGTGATTTTGCTGGGTTCCGTTGAAAGATCGTTACATCCAAATTTGATTAACTGCAGTAATCCAGAAGAAATTTGGGACAAGCCTAAAGCGTTATACGGTGACACCAGCGTCGATGCAAAGCAGAATGCATGGGAGCAGTTTTACTCATTTCGGATGAGTGAAGGCCAGTCTGTTGCTGTTCAAATTGAAAGACTCGAAAGCATATGTAAAAAGCTTGAGAATGCGGGAGAAAAGCCTTCTGAAACAGCGATAATCTCCAAGCTGTTAAGTAGCCTACCCAGCAGATTTTCTATATTTCGCATAGCATGGGATTGCACGCCTGAAGCAGAACGGAAGAAAAATAATCTAATTATTAGGTTACTGAAAGAGGATAAGCTACTCACTGAAAATGATGAGAATATGTCAGTTCTTGCTCTTCAAGTACAGCAGACTTCTTTGGGAGGAACCTCAAAGAAATTTCTTAAGCCGAGCAAGAAACAAAATATTTAAGATTTGAAAAATCGTACCAAGTGCGCGTATTGCAAGGAAAAAGGACATTGGGTTCGTGAGTGTCCTAAGAAAAAGCGCGGAAATAGAGTCATTGCAAGTGCGTCAGCATAAGTAGGTGATGTCGTGGCAAATGTGACAAACAGTTTCTTGGATGACAGTGATGTGTGGATAGCAGATTCCGATGCCAACATGCATATGACCTACAAAAGGGAATATTTCACACATTATGGAAACCTGCCCCAACCTTATTGTGTTCAGGTGGCCGACAATAAGGAATTGACAGCTATAGGTAAGGGTACGATAATTATTGAAGAGACTGTAAACGGTAGAGTTATAGAGCGCGAGCTAAGAAACGTTCTTTTCGTTCCAGACTTTAAAAAACATTTGTTTTCAATCGGTACTATCAGCAGCATGGATTTTTCATTTTATGTTTACAAAGAGAAATGTGAAATTCGCAATCACGCTGGAAAACTATCGTCAGTAGGTGTCCGATATAAGAACCTATTTCGTATGTGTTTTAAAGTAAAAATACCTCTCCAATGCAATACAGCTCAAGTAACTACAACAGCGGTAAAGCGCTGGCATGAAAGAATGGCTCATGTAAATGTTCGCACAGTTCAAAATACATGTAAGCAGCTTAATCTATTAGAAATAGATGCGCCTTGTGAAAAAATTTACTTTTTCTGTGAAGCGTGTATCGCGGGTAAGCAATCGCGAAAGCCACATGCAAGCTTAAGTCATCCGTGTTCTTATATGGACCAGGTGAAAAGATTCACACTGATGTGTGTGGACCTGTAAACATTGAGTCACCACGCGGAACAAGATATTTAGTGTTGTTTAAGGATGAGTGCACGTCTTTTCGAAAAGTATACTTTTTGCGACATAAATAGGAGGTCTTCGGAAAATTTCGAGAATTTGAAGCATTTGTGTCAAATCAGCTTAACACGAATATAAAGGTATTGCGGTCAGATAATGGAACAAAGTATACATCTAAAGAGTTTAGTAGCTACCTTCAAGAAAAAGGCATTGTACATGAATTTTCATCCCCTTATGTTCACGAACAAAATGGAAGATCAGAGCGTGAAATTCGAACAATAACAGAATCAGCAAGATCCATGTTATTAGCCAAAAATGTGGATCATAAATTGTGGCCAGAGGCCATGTTATGTATTAAACAGGGTTATTTTACAATCATCCGAAAAAAGAACCCCCTATGAGAAATGGTTCGGCCGCGAACCTCAGGTCAAGCATTTAAAAGTTTTTGGGTCACTAGCATACCTGAACGTACCGAAAGAAAAACGTCATAAATTTGACCCAAAAAGCCGGAAGGTTATCTTTGTTGGTTATGAAGGCGAATCAACTAATTATCGATTGTGGGACAATAAAACAGGTAAAATTTATATCAACAGCGATGTAGATGTTAAAGAGGACTTTGGTGTTATTTCACAAAGTGCTGATAACCATTTAATTAACTTCAATTGTATTTTTTCCAACAACGAGGAGCCGCTTTATATTTCTGTCGAAAGTGTAAATAATCCCATTATACAGCCAGATGTGCCACCCGTGGTGCAATCCCAGTTGGAGATGTCAAGCGGGGAAGAGAGAGAGGCAGAACCGAGAAGTTTGCGTAACAGGGAATCGATTAAAGTACCTGATCGATATGGCGTACCTGTAGCATATTATACAGAAGTAATACCATTGAGTTATCTTAAAGCGAAGGCTAGTGAAAATGCGAATAAATGGAGAAAAGCCATGGATGAGGAAATGGAGGCACTTAAGGAAAATCATACATGGAGTTTGTCTACGTTACCCGAGGGTAAGCGTATTATTGGGTGCAGGTGGATTTTTGCCATTAAATCTGATTCATCTGAAGAGCGGTCAAAGTATAAAGCCAGATTGGTTGCGAAAGGATTTTCTCAACGAGAAGGTATCGATTATTTTGAAACCTACGCACCGGTTGTGAGATATGAATCCGTAAGATTATTGTTAGCGCTTGCGACGGAACGTGATTATGAACTTATGAAGTTTGATGTAAAGACAGCTTTTCTTTATGGTCATCTTCAGGAGGAGATATATCTGGAGCAGCCCCCGGTTATTGCCAGGATGAAAATTCTGTATGCAAGTTACATCGTAGTCTTTACGAATTAAAGCAGTCCCCCCGGTGCTGGAATGAGAAATTTGTTGGATTTCTAAAGACTTTTAGCTTTAGCCAGTTGTGAAAGTGACCAGTGCGTGTTTGTTGGGACCGTCAGAGGTGTTTCGGTATATTTAGCATTGTATGTCGATGACGGGCTGCTAATGTGCGAGAATCGTAGCGCGATAGTTGAAGTGCTAGAATACCTGCAAAGTAATTTTAAGATAACTGTAGATATAGCATGTGAACTTTTGGGTTTTCAAATAATACGCAATCGGGAGCTGCGCTCCTTAAAAATTTGTCAACCTATATATGTAAACAAGCTTTTAGATAAATTTAACATGCAAGACGCAAAATTTTCTAGCATACCTGCTGAGCCCGGTGTTTATCTTACAAAGGAAAAGTCGTTACATTCTAAAAATTGGGATAAAAGTAAGATACCATAATAATATCGTGAAGCAATAGGCTCTCTACTTTTTGCAGCGCGAATAAGTAGACCAGATATAGAGTTTGCGGTGAATTATGCCAGTCAACTTTTAGAATGTTTCGATCAAGAACACTGGAAATTTGTGCAGAAAATTTTGCGTTATTTAAAAGGTACGGTGGATTTTGGAATCACATTTGGGAACGCTGGGAGTTTGTGTAATTTGTTGGGTTTTACTGATGCCGATTATGCCGACTGTTTAGATACTCGAAAATCTAGGAGCGGTTTTGTTTTTGTGTTTAACGGGGCGCCCATATCCTGGTCAAGTCACCGTCAAAGTGTGGTTTCATTATCAACTGCTGAGTCAGAGTATATAGCATTATCTCAAGGTGCAAAAGAGGCCATATGGTTGCGTCAGTTCTTAATTGAGCTTAATATTGATTGTAATTGTGTTACAATTTTTGTTGACAATCAAGCTGCTATTAAATTAGCCTCAAATTCAGAGCACCATAAGCGATCCAAACATATTGATGTTAGATTTCATTTTATTAGGGACATTGTATGTACATAAAAATCAAATAGCATTAGAATATGTTAGTAGTAAGCATCAGTTATTTTTACCAAACCATTAGCGAAAGCACAGTTCTGTCAGTTGAGAAAAAAGTTATGCATTTTTTAGGGCATTCAAAATAAGTGGGAGTGTTAAAGAAATATTTTGAATAGGTAATTGTTGCACATTCTGGCATGTATTTCTGGTTAGAGCTCATTTGACACGCCTAATGGATTGGCTCTGTCTGTCGGCAATGAAATGTGGTCATGTGTTTTTTTGGGTATTTTGCAAGGGCCAATGTAGGTACTAAAATTTGGATTTAGTAAAACTGTATCATTCGACGCAACAACTGCTTTACTCGTTTTAACATTAATTAATTTCTTTATTTCAATAAATTCATTTTTACTCTGGGTGTTGGTACATTTATTTATTCCTTTAAGTAAATATCCAACAAATCACACAGATCACGTAAAAACGAAATCTATAACAGTAAGTTTTGCGAAACCTCAAAATAAATGCCTTAAGGTTAGGCGAACCAATGCTAAAACAATGGTGCATACGACTGATCTATTTTTAAATTACCTTTCATCATAATGCAAATTGTTACATGCTGTTTGCGTGACTGACCTCACGTAACCATAGCAACGGTGAAAATTAAATCCATGTTGGGCGTTGGGTCTTCACTTGCTTTGAGCTAACGGACACGGTCAGCTGGGGCGTGCCAAAATGCACGAGTGTTTGTAATTATTGTCCATCGGAGTCAAATGTGGCCCTATTATGCATAGCTCCATTCGGATTAAATTAGGTAATATTATTAATTCGAACATAATTATTTTTTAAGGGCTAAAATGGTATTGGTACATTAATATTTAATATTGTCGAAAACTTTCCCCCTGGTTAAATTTTTTTTTGGTGAAGAAGTCCCTTCACCTACTTCACCTGACGAGCCGCCACTGTCTACTGTTTTTTTATACTGGTAGCGTATTCCAGTCTGAACAGGAAAAATCAACAGGTTCTAACTTCCATTCAAACTTCATGTCTTCAATTTATACAAATATTACATATTTAGATTTGACTTTAAAAAAATATAATTTCACAATAGGAATGATCTATTATAATAACGAACATAATAAACGTCTATAAAATATAACATTAGGTACTAATTGTCTTATGAATTAAGATATAATTTCTTTAGGGTCTTGTTGGTTTCAAATTGTTCATAAATTAAAAACACAAGCTCTGGCATACCAATATAAAAAAAATTAGTTTAAAACAGTCTTTTATTAACGTATCTCTACAAACTTGCGGTTTAACGTCCCTGTAAAGTGGTACCCGCGTACTTTCGGGAGCCCTCAACATATAACAGATTGCTAAATAAATCATCACTACCACCACGAATAAAATCATATACTACTAGCATTTCTTAATATGACTCTTTGTATAGGCAGTGTATTTTTAACTCACACAAAAGCACAATTTCGTTTGTAATGCTGGATGAATATATTATTCAATGACTAATCCTATTTATAAATAAATCTACTTCATAGCTCCACCAGTAGATAGCTCTATCCTTGTCTAAGCAATCTAAAAAAGCCTAATATTTAAATACACCAGCTCAAATTACCAACAGAATATAATCAGATAATGTTCTGAATTGAATGGGATATAATCAGTGTTTTTTAATTATAAAACATAAGTTTAATCGGTATCTACCTGTCAAATGTTATAGGAGTTGTTTATATGAGATTCGTGAATTCGTAATTTAAAATCAAAGTGAGCGTTTGTATAATTTTAAAATAGTGAGTTATTTGAAAGCCCTGATAGTGAATTTTGAAACATCAAAGTTTGTCAAGATTGGTAAACAATTTAGTTATTTATTACACTATACTGAAATTAAACTTAAACCCAGGGATAAATGCGTCCCTATAACGGTATTCAAGAGGGGCAAGGATAAAAGAGGTTCTTCGTATTCCAAACCCGCCTGCTTTCCAAAGTTACTTTTAAAAAAAAACGGTCTCTGCTGTACTCATCAACCCTCTCTTCCTTCACAAAGTGACTTCTAAAAACAAAAAAGGTCCCTGGTGTATTCAACCATCTCCTCCTTCCCAACGTGACTTATCAAAAAAGTCCTCCTTTCCAAAAAAAACCGTTTCCAACGTTCTTAACTCTCCGGCAGTGACAACCGTTTTATCCGGGGTGCGAAGTATCCAAAAAAAATTGAAATAATACGGGCTAGAGAGGAAAAAGTTCGTCATTTGCCTTCCCCTATGGACGCTCATGTACAGGGATAACGAAACACTTTTGTGAAATAGGGGTAAAGCAGTTTTTTATATAATTAATAGAAGAAAAAAGGTATAGAAGCAATCTTTTAAATATATACATATTTATAATTATTAACACTGTAAAAATAAGTATCTTGGAAATGTGTTGGTAAAAAATTATTAACCCTGGTTTAGATACCCATCGAATCTTAAATCCCTCGTCGCTACTCTCTTCCTGATTTAAACTCGACGCTCGGGTAACAATGGTAGCTGTCTATATATTGGTTAATAATACACTATTAGTGTTTGTCGCAATGGCCCAAAGAGGAGAGTGATGTTGAATTAGCATTTATTTATTTTAAAATTATTTCATTAGATTTTTTTCCAGAAGGACGATTATTGAAAAACTTTCAAAAATTGTATTAGTAAACTTTTTGACTCTTCAGGCGCTATTATTGAAACAAAATAATTTTACACTGTCTGTACTTGGTTTTTCGTCTTCTATTTGGTGTTGTTACGTGAGTAACAGTAATTTTGGAACATAGATTACCTATCTCAAACATCGCATAGGGTGGGTATTATAAAACTTAATTGACAAATAAACGAAAGTTAACTTGTAGAATGACGTTACAGGTTGAAGTTAAGTTGACAATCTCATTATTAACTTAATTGGGTGGATCAGGTACCAATTAAAGTTAACGGACGAACAGAATCGACAGTTTTCGGTCTATCTATAATATTTTAATATTCTTTTACGCTGAATTTAAGAATACTAATTTAATCAACAAAAAGTAAATTGTTCTACTCTCCATTACTGTTTTAATAAAATATTGAGACAAGTTACAGATTAGGTCGTTAAAAATTCTTCTTTTTTCCAAGGGTTAATAAGGATATTATAAAACGTAACTTAAGACACAAGATCTAAGAAACCTTATTATAAATAGAGGTTCGTAATAAAAAAAAACATTCCTGATGATGGTACTCAAAAGTCGAAACGTTAATATTAATATCAGATCACAACACATTTTAAAATGGGGCAAAGAAATGCCAAATTACTTTATCGCGATCTGTGTAGTAAACCCAGGATAACATAAAAGAAATGGGAGTTGTCGGTATTTTAAGAAAATTTTTGTAAGTACTTAGAAATTTTTTAAATTTTCAACGGCTTTTTAGTCATCTCCGCCCCACTTTAAGCTTCACAGTATCTCTTACATAATTCACAACGTAACGTGGGGGCTAATTACGGCTCACTAAAATTCTGGAGAAATTATGAGGTCCCGATATCAGCTGATCGATGACAAATTACTGCTGTCGTCTGTAGGAAAACGTGAGAATTGGTTGCTCAAACTATAAATACTACACTGTTTGAAAAAATTGATTGATTTTTAAAGTAACTTCCCCTTTTAAGAGAAAAAAAAATGTTGGGTACCTGTAACTTATTAACATTTAAATCAAATAAAACAAAATTTAATATAATTGCCACCAGAGGTCTGGGACCGACCCGACCCCTTCATCTTTTCTCTCCCCCTCCCTCCCACCCTAGTCCGCATACCATACCTAAAGGTCGTTTTACATTAGGCGCAAGTACTACATGCAAGTTCATGCGATGATGATCAGTAAATGATCATTTTAAATGGATAAATTTCCTGATTGAAAAGTCAGCAAAGCGCATTCTTTCAGGTGGTAATTTTTCTTGCACATTCACATAAAAGAGCATTAAAATAAACTACGATAATTCAATGTATTGCAATAAGAATATTCTTTTTAGTTAAGAGCAAACAGTAGTTGATGATTCATCACGAACAAATACTGCATTTCCACCACATCGTGCATAATGTACCTGCTTCTGGCGATGGCAATAACATTTATTTTTATATACAAAATATTATATAAACGAATTTCACGAGAATTAAGGGTCGCGGCGTCAATGGAGATTTATAAAATAATATCGGGGCATCGTTTGTAATTTTAATGGGAAATAAGAAATTAATATTAATAGCCATAATATTTCTATTTTTATGTTTTGCAGGGCGGATGATATAAGTTAAACCTATATGATTGAAACTTTAAAAAAATCAAAAAAAAGTCAAACTAGAAGTGTTTGTGAACCCCTTTGTAAAATTTTTGTATTACATTTTTCATTAGACAAGCGAGGAAACGATGACGGGTTTCACGCTGGTATGGGCTCTTAATTTGTCCTAACTTCTTAATGAATATTTTGTTGAAATAATATATTGCTCTTTTATCCAATTTGATAAATAAGAATTAAATTCCAACAATTCAAACTTGAATTTTTCGAAACACGTGGAATTAATATTTCATTTGTAGTAGATTTTGTTTATAAAACGTATACATGAGATAATAGCGTCGGTGTAATTATATAATTTATTCGCTCAAGGATGTTTGCTAATTTTAATTCTAAACAAATGATGTTAATAATATATGATTGTTATTAATTAAAAGCTAATGATTTTTTTCTAAATGCCATATTTAATGTTAAAAATTATTGTTAAAAAAAAAGTTTTATTGAGCTAACAGGATTATTTTATTTAGTAATTTATTTACATTGATGCTTTGTTGTACAATATTGCCTCTTAATCAATCTATCAACTGCATAAGCTAGGCCCTAGAGCATATACACATTTTTTGGCAATATTTTCGTAATAAAATTTGATCACTATCAAACGCTGTGGCTACTAATTGTCCATCTTTGACCCCAAAAAAATGTTTTACATTTCTATAACCAAAGAATATTTTAGACATTCCTATATTTTTTTCAGGAAGTTTCGAGAAGACGGGCAGCTAGTTGCTTTAGAGATTAGGTAATGATGGGCAAATTTTGAATTTTTATTAGACAAATAAATACAGTCACAAAAACTGAATTTTTATGCTCTGCTGATATTATACCTACTAAATGAATATTTTTAAAAATAGGATAAAGAGTAATTATATATAGGGTGACTCCTAAGTTAATACTTCTTTTTTAGCTATGTATAGAAGGCATTAAAATAAACATTTTCAAATACCTTTTTTCAAAAAACTTAAAAATAGACGAGATACAGCAGTAAAAAATCTAAGTGTGGGTCTAGTCATCAAAACTTAGCCTGCTATACTTTATGTTGTTTGTCTTATTAGTCATGCAATTTACGGGTCGGTGCGGTGGTCAGTTATTTACGGAACAGTGGTTTTTTGAAAAAAGGTATTTAAAAAAGTTGTTTATTTTAATGCCCTCTATACACAACTAAAAAATAATTATCAACTTAGGAATCACCCTGAATACCCTAAGTTTAAAACTGCTATCAGTAATTCATCACTTTCAGCGTTGAATCAACCAAATTAAACCTTGTATTTCCGCATTTACTTTTTTACAAATTTTTGCAAGCGAATCCAGCATTTTTCTTTTTTAGGTTTAAAGGATGGCTGCCACAATATCTACGGGATATTTACTTATTGATATCATCTTTGTACTGATCGTCGCATTCTTGGCCTTTTATGTATATTATAAAAATGCATTTCAATATTGGAAAAAGAAAAAGGTGCCATATTTGGAACCAACATTTCCTTACGGTAAGACAATTTTTAAAGTAGTTATGTTGGCGTCTGTAAATAATTTTTAAATTAAAAAATGTTTTTGCCGGCGTACAGACACGATTAAAATTGAAAAAGTTTTATGCCTCCGCTGGGAATCGAACCCAGAACCTCTCGATTACATATCAAGCGCGCTGCCAATTGCGCTACGGGGGACCTGAAATTCTCTCACCAACTTCGGTCATATAACTTATTCAATATTTTATGTTAGTAGTAATAGTCTGGAATCTCATGTGATTCACAGACCGGGGAGGGTGTGATAAGGGGAAAGGGAACTCACTCACTACCACTGAACATTTTTCAATTTAAACATTATTTACAGACGCCAACATAACTACTTTAAACTATTTACGGCTATATGTCACTGTTCAGAGATATCTTTCTGATTCCGGCTAAAAACACTATATGTCGTCGATTTACGGATAAAAAGAAAAATAGATCTTAATGTTCAGTGGTAGTGAGTGGGTTCCCTTTCCCCTTATAACACCCTCCCCGATCTGTGAATCACAGGAGATTCCAGACTATTACTACTAACATAAAATTGAATAAGTTATAAGACCGAAGTTGGTGAGATAATTTCAGGTCCCCCGTAGCGCAATTGGCAGCGCGCTTGACATGTAATCGAGAGGTTCTGGGTTCGATTCCCAGCGGAGGCATAAAACTTTTTCAATTTTAATCGTGTCTGTACTCCGGCAAAAACATTTTTCAATTTAAAGACAATTTTTAGTCCATTGCAATTGCCGGAGTTTAGAAATTTTATTAGTTCTATACTCACCCTAAATGCTGCTAAATTTGCTTCTATATTCGTTTTTTAAACACAACAAAGGAAATGAAAGTACTACTTATAACATTAAGGGTCAGAATTGAATGCTGTAAATTCAATTAAGAATTGGGAGTATACTTTGATTCTGAAATTACTTTTAGGGATCATAACAGTAAAAGCTCTACAGCTATTGGGCTTTTTTAGAGGTTACTAAGAATCTTAGATTCGGTTGAATCACTTCCTCTATTGTTAGGATACCATGGTAAGATTTCATTTGAAATACACTTCAGTTGTGTGGTCTGATCCGTAAGGATCAACTAAAGAGTGTTCAGCGAAAGTTCTTTTGGTTTAACAAAAAGTCTATAAGAAATCATAGCGAAAGGTATATCAGTGACATTTTGTCTAAGCACGTTGTCTCTTTCGCTCCATACATTAGGAATAATTTTTTTCTAATGCACGATAACGCACGACCTCGTGTAGCGGACATCGTCAATGAATATCTACATGAGGTAAATATTCTAACTCTAAATTGGCCACCGCGCAGTCCCGATTTGAATCATATAGAGCCCTTATGGGATATTATTGGTAGGGCACTGAGGCAACATCAACCCCCTCCTGTCAACCTGCAAGATATCCAAATAATGGTCAAAATCAAATATCTTTGAAATTAATATAATCCTTGGTTATGCGTTATTTTTGCGACTAAGTGTATATGTACGATAGACTCAAAGATATTCAAATATATATACTTTTTCCAACACTTAAGAATATATGTACTATAAATTGATTAACAGTTTAAAGTCCTCCAACCTCGTCTTATAGTACTGTCTCAATCTTTTAGGAAAAATGAAGTTTATTTTCTTCGAGCGTGCATAGGAATAATTATAATTATAATGCTTATTCTCCTCTTGCTCGTAGCCTTGCTCTTTTGAATGTTTTTCTTGAGATTGGTCACTTCGGAAGTTCATTCAATAGGTACCAGAGCAGTGTTTTACAATCAAAAATATTAGTGTTAAGCTTAGACTTGTATTTAGATATTTAATTATTGTTATTATGATTGTTAATTTTATCTAAAAATGTAAATTTATAAAAGTTATTGTAAAATTCAATAAATTCCTCATTATTTTGTCTGCATTAGGTAAATCCTGCGGGCAAAATTTTGTTCGCAATAAGAACTAAAATTGAAAAAGCAAAAAAATTGTATATATAAGGTCTGTTCCCACAAGCAATAACGGACAAGTTACCGACTGTTTGACAGATCTCTAAACCAATCCAAATACCAAGAAATCCGCGTCCGAGTCTATTGCGCAGAATCCTGATTGTCACAGACTGTCCGTGACTGCTGTGGGAAGAAACCTATAACCTTAACAACGCAGATAAAAAATAATTATAAATATTGATGTATTTTAGGAAACAATAATTTTCTTCTTCCCCAATCACCCACTTTTGCCGCAGAATCAAAAGTATGGTATGACGAATTCAAGAAAAGAGGTCTTAAATTTGGAGGTGCCTATTCATTTTCTCGAGCTGTTTTAGTACTTGTTGATCCAGAATTTATTAAGGATATCTTGTCTAGGGTAAGTATATCAATCATCTAGGATAAATTGACGTCTATAGTTTAAGTATTATATCTTATTCATCCCGACCGCTGATTGACTGTAAGGGTATTAAGTATTCCCTAGGCCCGCTAGATCTATCTCTTGGTAACTTTATTAACAAGATACTTTCTAAAAAAACCATTGTTAAGACAATAATTGTTTCCATAGAAAGTCACCAGGAAATTGATCTAGCCAATCTTAAGGCCCGTGTTATCCCTCTGATCATAATACAAACACAACCGCTAGTTCTAGAAGGTCGGTTAGTACTTATATATCTTACAATTACAAAAGTAACAAAATATTTAACTTTGGTATGTTTCTATTTTTTTTTCAATTTGACTGGTGAAAAGTTTTCCTCCTGATGATAATGACTCATATATTTTACCCGCTTCCCGCATTTATTTAGTAGGTATTGTTCGAGAAGATATACAATTTATAAATTTATGCAAAGTAGATCAACAGTTAGTAATTTCACTCTTTTAACTCTGTTGGAACTAAGATGGATAAGCAGGGATAAGTGGATGTGATTTACATATACTTTTTAAAGGCCTTCAATCAAATTGATCATAGTGTCTTTCTAAGGAAACTAGAGGTGTATGGCTTTAATTTGGATGCTATTGCCTTTTTTAAGGATTACCTAACAGATCGGCAGAAATTTGTTTCATACAAGAGATTTAACTCTCACACTGCTTCTTCTGGAGTTCCCCAGAGTTTATAATAAACTACGAAGTTATTTGGGCAAAACAGAATTTTCATGATTAAGTTTTATTTTTTTCTGACTATTATTTGAAGAAATAGGTACCTATGTCAAAATAAAGTTTACAGTCTGATTAAAATTTTCTCTTTTCTATAATGTGTAATTAGTTTTCTATTGCGAGGTTTTCACGACCATAATCAACTTTGTTTTTTTAAAGTGATGGCAAGTTTTTGAGTTCGAAACGTGTTGTAGGGTAAAAATAAGGACATTATGGTAGAATTACCAAATCCATTATTTTACCTTTATTATTAAATAATAGTTGTTTAATATTATTGTTATAAGTTACTGCCTAACATTGAACACCCTAACAAGGTTAAGTCAGGGGTTATAGTCATTGTCAGACATGATGTGGTAATCACTCTTAATACTTATAACAATAATATTTCCTTCTAAACCAAAGGTTATTATCGTAGTTTAAGGTTAGTACGTAGTATAAATAAGACTTACTGTAATATAGTAGGTTAGATCCTATTAGATTCTGTAAGATTCTATTAGATTCTATAAGACTCTATAAATTAGATAAGGTTCATTATAGCTCTGATATATTGTAACTACTAGTAACAAGTATACCCTTTTTAATACCTAACCAGTAAAACAAGTATTTTACTTCTTCGAACCAAGTAGTTACCTTACAGCAGGCAAAAATTTCATTTAAGACAAAAATTTACCTTCAGTAGCATTCAAGCATCTAAATTTCAAATTTTGTCACAAAATGTATTGTTTTTGAGTTTGTGGAAAGAACACGTGTAGAAAAAAAATAAACGTCGTTGATTTTGACTGAGGTGGGGAATTTAAAAATAATAAAATAAAATTTTCCTGTTATTTGAAAAACGTAGTTATTTATGGTTGTAAAAAAACGAAACGTCGGATTGAAAATATCATTACAATAACTTGTTGAGAAGACAAAATTGCATGGTGCAACTTTTTTCTAATTCAACAGTCTCTGTATCTTCTATGGTTTACGAGATCCCTGTAGCTGTCTCGGAAATTTCTTAATTTTTTTGATATAACAATAGCATAATTATTTGAAAGATAACATTATTTAGAAAAAAGTGGGAGTTAGATAGAGCTCAGGTGAGGGCGCCTCCTGCGCCCCCCTCCCCTAGATCCGCCCTTGTTTAATTTTCTAATAAATAATGTTATGATCGACAATCAGGACGACCCCTATAATTTTATTATCGAAGGTAAAATAGAGAATTAATTATAACGCCATTGACTTACCACGAAAAAATACGCTTGACAAGACTTCTGACGAGTTCATTAAGGACTAAGTATTATGCTTACATGTATTCCTTTTTTGACAACTTTGATGATATTATTTTAAACAATATTCAGTTCATGGCAAATCAAAGGCGTATTAGTTAATTCTCCTTTTAACCGTCCTTAAACATTAGGTGAAACAGACACCTAAGTAATTTAAAAAAAAAAGAGATATTCTTAATGAGTTTAAATTCTTTTAGGACTTCCAACATTTTGCTGATCGTGACTTTTTTGTTAATGAAAAACATGATCCAATGGGCACACAACTTTTTAATATTAAAGGTCAGAATTGGAAGCCGCTAAGGCAAAAATTTACACCTACTTTTACGTCGGGAAAAATGAAGAATATGTTCCTCAACGTGGTAACCTGTAGTGACTACATGATTGATTATTTGAAACAATCTGATAAAATGGGAGATGATGTAAATATTAGAGAGGTAAGTTTTTTTAACTTACATACATACATAGCGTGGGAGTGCATTGAAAAATCACTGTTCTTTATAGAGAAATAAATTTTAATATTGCAAATTTAAAAGTGTTCGCGCCAAGAAATTCATTTTTGAGGGATTCAAGGTTTTTAACACACACGGTACGCGGCGTACGGTGGCGTATTTAGGGCGGGGGGGCTGCAGACCCCCCCCCCCCCCCCCCATACGAGTCTGTCCCGTTTTCCCTTTTTAGAGCTATTTTAAATCAACAAATATATAACCTTTGCATTAGGTTATATATAAATATAAATAATATAAATAAAAATATGTTTACAACAAAAACAAGAAACAATTAAGTATTTATTTTTAAAGAGAAAAAATTAAAGTAAAAATTTTAATTAAAACATTTTTTATTGAAGAAGTGTGATAATTTATAATAAAAATATAGTGCGGGAAGAAACGAGAATGCTTTATTATGCATATTATACAAAACGGCACTTAGAAGGAATATTTCAAAACCTAAGCATTTGCACCAAAAACTGCTTTTAGATCTACGCTCCTAAAATACATGATTTCTGAAAAAATCATCAATTTTGGCGTGGTGAGCGATATTTACTTTATTTTTAATCATGAAAAACCGAGCCCAAAAAACGATGGTAAGTCATACATACGTCTTATGTTAAAATTTTGGATTGACACCAATATTCATATTTTTCACCAATATAAAAAATGGTTTTTTTTATTAAGGAACCAGCTAGGAATATCAAAAAAAGTTAAAAAAAAACATTTACAAAAACTAAATTTAATAATTTAATTTTCGGAATTTGATAGTAGTCAGGTGAATTTTAAACAAAGTTTGGGCGTGGCACCGAAAATGTTTCGCCCGCGGCGCTTTTCCGCCTTCTTCACTCGGTACAATATCATGAAATACATGTAGTCCCGACTGTCCCTTTCTCCAGAAAAAAAAATGTCCTACTTACGCCAATTGAGTCCCCCCCCCCCCCGAGCATATTTTCTGGCTACGCCACTGGCGGCAAATAGCATGTTTTCTAGCGAACCTAAATACACTGGCAATAATAGCCAGTTTTTGCCAACCAGCAAAACGCCGCTATTCAAATTTTCAAAAGATAATGTATAATAGCGACATTTTGCCAACCATTAAAATCCCGCTAAACGATATTTCAAACGTAATTTTCTCAAAATCCACACACACAATTTTGTAAAAACCTGTTTCATCATATTCAGCGGCAAATATTATTATTTTCAACGAATCGAAAATATGGTTTCATGCGTCAGCCAGTGCGGAGATTTTAGCATCTGAAAAATCCATTAGCGGGATTTTGTTGGTTTGCAAAATGTCACCATTATCAGTCTTTAGCTCCATAAACCTAATTTTCGATTTGCTAGAAAGAATGATATTTGCCGCTGCCATTTGCTTTCGAGCAAGAATAATTTCGCCAAACTTTAAAAGTTAATAGTTTCTGAACCAGATATGATAGCCACCTCCAATTTTTAATAGTTGATAGATTTATCCCTTAGGAAACAATTGCCAATATTAGACTTTCTTAAACTGTCAGAAAATTCTATATACAGGGTATTAAATAAGACGATGATTTTTGCTCCAATTTTAATAGCATGTGACTTTCACAATATCTAATATTTTAAAATTTTATCACTGTACGTCAATTGAATCACTGGTTAATATCAAAGAAAGTTATCCGTCAAATTTTTGATATCTGCTATCTCTTAAGAGCTGCTTAAAACCTTGCTTTATTTCAACTTTTGGTAGCTATAGATCTCACTGTGCGTTGTATCGTGCAAACTTTGCACGGGAAACCTGAAGCTTATTTATTTTCAGTAACAACAATTGTACCTAAATGTTGTGATGTGCAGTGGCGTACCTATAATCACGTATATGTCTATGGTTTATGAGTATCTCACAATTTTTTACGATTGTTTTGTATAGGAAACTACTCGTTCCTAGATTAGACAAGTTTTCCCCTATTTTTTAAATCTTCATATTGCACAACAGGTATATTATGCAGTGGTTAAAAACCAAATTTAAAAAAAGATTCTTTCCTCGATTACTTCCGTGTATTTTGGTGGGGTTTTTAAGTGTTGTATTCTTATTGTATTACAAAAAAAGTAATTAGAACAATGTAGGTGTCCCTACTAAGATAGATATATGTGTCCCTACACCGAGAGAATTAATTTTAGACCATTATAAAAATCTTAATAACCATAATAAAAATATCCCATAAAATAGGGGACAGAAAAACAAGTTAGTTACCATTATTAATGTCACTTTATAAACTTTTACTTTGCTACCATCAATAAGCAAATTTACTAAAATCGTCATAAGACCATTAAAACAGTGGATATTAATCATCATAAAACAATTTTTGTTGGCTAAAAAACAATTTTTTAACTGCTAATATTTTTTTTTGACCATCAATAATTCTCTTTAAAAATGTAACGGTAGTTGTAACGCATCTTATTTATCATAGAAAATTTCTTAGCAAGCTTTATTACAGGATCTATCTGTGGTAATAAGGTTTATTTGCTGGACTTTAATTTGTTTTGGCGCATGCGCATTCGTGATAGCTTTTCTACAGGGTGTTTAAAATACCATGTGCCACTTTTTGCTATATTGAAAATGATAAAAGTAACAAAGTCGGTAAAATTAGAGAAAAAGTCAACATGCGTTTTTGTATTGCCAAAAGCTTATTTAGTCTCCGAGAGTAAAAAAAAAAAAAAATTCTTTTTACTCTCGGAGACTAAATAAGCTTTTGGCAATACAAAAACGCATGTTGACTTTTTCTCTAATTTTACCGACTTTGTTACTTTTATCATTTTCAATATAGCAAAAAGTGGCACATGGTATTTTAAATCTGAAATATTTATGGTTTTTCTGTAATATAGTAGGTACCTATATATTTTTAATCTGATTTTCCGTAAGACATAATAAAATTGATCACTATACGTTCACAAACAATAATAAATGGGAATGGCCAACGTTTGAGTCGCCAAGTCGCGCGAACGAACACGAGCGCAGTCTTTTATCCATACAAGTCGAAAATCGAATGATGGATAGCTGGATATGGATCATGAAACAAAGAAGGGCGTCGCTTTCGATTGTTTTCGTGAGTCACGTGAGCAGCGAGTTTGACCGAAGTCATTGATTTTCCTTGCTGTTTATTGTTGGCAATAAAGTGACTTTATAAAGGTTGAAAATCTTCTTAATAACCATTTAAAAATGCATTAAGATAAATTTTAAAAAACGTGGTTAATAACTATAATAAAGTTATTTTGCTACGGCAGTAAACTTTTATTATGAAATTGAAATGCAATGAATCAGTAAAGTTAATTTTTAACCAGAGTAAAGTATTTTATGACTGCTGATAAATACATATAGATAATAATAAAGATATTTTAAAAAATAATTTTTAGCAGTCATTGTAATTTTTATTTTAATAGGAGATAGATAATTTATAAAGGTTATTAGATATTCTTTGTCCCTAATGAAGACAATTCTAGTAAGACAATTTAAGATTTCAATTTTCTCAGTGTACTATGATAGATATATTACCATTTGCGTGCTGTCTAACTTGTAACCCTCCCCTACCAACCCAGTTTAGTAAATACATGATTCACAAAATGATGTAAACTGTGCAAATTATGTATCCCGGTTTAGTCCTTCATCAGGGTCACTTATCTAGATCACAAGTTTTGTATATGCTATTTAACAAAATGGTTTTTAATAGGGGATAAATATCGATACGTTTCTAGCAAATCTTAAATCTTACTAAGGAGCCATAAAATGGCGAGACACATCTAAAAATGGGTCTAGCTAGCGGAATGAAAGGAAGCACGTCTTCACTTATGTACTATAAATTAATAAGTTCATAATTTGGGTTTTTTTTTAATTTTTAGGTTTTAGCATCTTTTACTACTGATGTAATAGGTTCGGTCGCATTTGGAATAGAATGCAACAGTTTTACCAACTCGCATGCTGAGTTTAGAAACCAAGGAAGGACGTTCTTTGACATGACCCTAGGACTATATATGAAGGGGATTTTGAGCAGAAATTTTCCAGAACTTTCAGTTAAATATGGAATGCAATGTAAGTAATTATTTGTTTTAAAGCACACCTTCTGTTAATATCGGCGTTTCAGCAAGCCATATTAAAGAGTTTAATCACCAAAAAATTGTAATAGGTAATATCTAAATATCGTTATTGAAGGTCGCCTGCATGGAATTTGGGATATCGATGACCACATGCACTGACATGCAGTAGTATACAAACCCATGTCTTGTATTGGTCGCCGCGACCTTTACACCTCGTGACAATAGATTCTTGATATACCGAACTCATAAACTCAATATATATTTCTATACTACTATTATATCACTTGTCTTGTTACTACTAATAATTTCTAGCATGCCAGGCCTCATAAATACTTTAAACCTTACGTAAGCTTCTTTTTTACAGTATTTTTTCTTAATTTCGGTAGTAAGTTTCTTCCAATTTCTATTCACTGATATGCTAACTGGTATTCTGTGCTATAGTATCATAATGATTTTAAAGCTCAGTTAAGATTATATTAAAATGTTCTTTAATTTCAGTTATTCTACTGAAGATGAATGTTTCTCCATGCGAGACATTTCGATAATATATACCGTTTGATTACAAATTATTTCAATAATATAACAGTGGAAGAAGACCTTAAGTGTATTCTTTCTTTCTAAATATCCACTCCTCTTCAAGTATGGACTATTTCTTCATATTAAAAATAAACTCTTTTTAGTGGGAAAGGCAGAGCATAAAGCGTTTTTTGCTAAAGCAATAAAAGATGCAGTTGAATATAGGCAGAAAAATAATATCAGAAGAACGGACTTTTTGCAAATATTAATAGATATGAATAACGAAACCAAGGACAAGGCAAAGCAGTTCAGCTTTGAGGAAATGGTTGCTAATTCAATACTGTTCTTTGTAGCAGGTAATAGTCTAAAGATAATATAATTTAAATACTGTATTAATACAACGTACTATGCAAGGCAGCTGAGTGGTAGAGCTCAGTAGCGTGCATACAATATACGCAAAAAAGCACTGCCTACATTAAAACTAACGCCAACCAAAATTATTTTTTATAGGTAGCATTTTTTATTATATTTTTTGTTTTTGCATTAAATTATAATTACATTCTATGGAACACGTTTTTTACCTACGTCTACTAATTTCTGAGATATCTGCATATTTTGTAATTATTTCGTAAATGCATAGCGATGAAATTATCCGTATAAATTTTTTACCTTAGCTCCTAGACTAAAATTTTTTGTTATTGTATAGTTAAAGAATCAACGAATCTCAAAAAATAATTAAACTTGACATAAAATATACAGGGAGGTCACGATTAAGGGCTCATTGTAAAAAACTTTAAACATTAAAAACTTTCTTATTTTAAATGGAACACCTTGTATATTTTTATTTTATATGATGGTAAATTAACTGCTCCTTAAAATTGCTTGCTTTTCTATACCTATATCAACGCGTTTTCTTAGAATATCAAGTTTTATTTTTGAATACGATTTTTTCAAGCGTGCCATGAAAATAAATGTACATGAGTACATGGATACTCTATGGTGATATTTATAAGTAGTATTTATAAATAGTATAACTTTGATCATTTTTTTACTAGGCTTTGATACCTCATCCACACTTATGACCTACACGTTATACGAATTAGCCAGGAATCCAGAAGTTCAGAAAAGACTTAGAGAAGAAATAAATACCGTTCTGAAAAAGCACAATGGACAACTTACTTATGAGACTATCCAAGACATGACCTATCTACAACAATGTTTGGATGGTAGGAATACTGTTTAACGTGATGTTAACAATAACGTTGTTTCTTCTAAGCAACAAATTAAAAAACAAAATTATTATAATGATATTTATTAACTTAGGGTTATTTTCTTTCGAAGAAATGCCTTAATTTGCTTTAATCAGCAAGCAACAATAAAAATAAAACGTATCATGATGTAACAAATTAGATAATCATTTTGCATATACAGCGTCGGTTAAGTTGCGCAATTGTCGCTTGTAATATTATGAAAATACTATATAGTTTAACCGACACTGAATCTCTTATAGTTTTCCAAATGATAATATCTGAATACCCCGTACAAACTTCATTTTAAATTATTAAAACTGGTTTCAAATTAAAGTGTAGATACGTTAACAAGTTTGAAAAAATATTTGGTAACATATAACTATTATAATCATCTATGAATTTTCTACAAAAATGTACTTCTATTTTTCTTGTAGAAACCATGAGGATACATCCTCCAGTAGTATCACTAGCAAGAATATGTACCAACGATTATCAACTTAGAGATACGGATATTACAATAGAAAAAGGAACACCTATAGTTATATCTACCCTGGGACTAGGAAGAGATCCAGAAAACTTTCCTGATCCAATGAAATTCGATCCAAATAGGTTTAGTCATGAAGAGGTAGCAAAACGGCATCCATTCATTTATATTCCATTCGGAGAAGGTCCAAGAAATTGCATCGGTAGGTTTTCCAATATTTCTTCTTTTACATGTATTACAAGCGTCCAGCCATGTAACCTATTTGCCTATTTTGAACCGATCTTGGCTATTTTGGCTTGCTATACCCACCGGGATTCTACAAGTTATCCGATCTCATCCAGCATGGCATAGTATGAATAAGATGATTGGTTGTCGGTTTATTTTACACTCTTTCCTGGTCATGTGTTCGTTTTATAATTACCAACTGATTCCTTTTTAATAGTTCTGAATTTTGGTTTATCAGCACTATATACGGGGTAATTGCTAAGTTAATACTTCTTTTTTAGCTGTGTATAGAAGACATTAAAATAAACAACTTTTTCAAATACCTTTTTTCAAAAAACTTTAAAATAGCCGAGTTACAGAAGTAAAAAATCTAAGTGCGGGCCTGGTAATCAAAACGCAGCCCTTTACTTTATATTGTTTTTCTCCGTTTTTTGTATGTTAGTCATTCATTTTACGGATCGGTCGTCAGTTATTTATTTTGGCAATTCCGACGCGGTGTGGTTTTCAAAAGCAAAGTAATTTTAATAAATTGGTGAAAATGGTAAAATTTGAAAACAGTGAACTAATTATGGTGCTTATTTACTGTGAGTATCGTAAAAGTGCGAATGTTTCTTCTCTACACCCAGAAGTTTTCTTAATGTTATTCAACGGGCAAGTTAGGCAGAACCGTATTTGATTTGTAGTGTAATAAATGAATGTAAGTACTTTATTTTGGGATTTTTTGGAAAAAAGGTATTTGAAAATGTTGTTTATTTTAATGCCTTCTATACGCAGCTAAAAAAGAAGTATCAACTTAGGAATCACCCTGTATATTAATGGAAAAATAATAAGATTTTTTGTTTAGTAAACCGCAAATAAGATTGGCTTATTCTCCAATCAGTTAAAGTCTGTAAACAATATTTTTATTAATATAGATAACGGAAATGTAGCTGACAGTTTTTTTGTTTCAAAAATGTTAATGGATAGCGCAATTGTACGGTCATTTCAAAATAAACTAATACGTTGGCATGAAATTCAATTTAAATTAACGTAAATGGGATTGAGTTTGTTACACGTTACGATTTACTTTTTTTATTTTTAGGTCTTAGATTTGGTAAAATGCAAGCAGAAATTGGTCTTATCAGAGTATTGACTAATTTTTCAGTGACTATTAGTTCAAAAACGAAGGTACCATTGGAATATGAGGAGACCAGATTTCTACTTAAGGAAACCGAAACTCTTTATCTTAAAACTAAAAAAATTTAAAACTATTTATATTATACTGATGATTTTTTATAATTCCATAACAAAACTTTCCTTATCCCTTTAAGGCAATTTTGAGAAAATCAGGAAAAGCCGTTTATGTTCTTATCACTGACAATATGCTTACCGTTAAAGATAAGACAAGTTTTATTTAGTGCCCAGTTATATCTTTTAAAAAAATAGAGCTTTCTTTTTTACTTTTTGAAATATTGGAAAAAAACTAAGTTTTTTTAATTTATCTGACTTATTTTAACCGCTACTGAAAAAGAAATACGACTTAGTGAAAGCAAATTTTTTAGCTTTATACTACCGTGTTTTTAGAATTTCGATACGTTTCATGTTTGTGGAACTGTTATCAATTTTAATTTTTTTAAATACGGGCCTTCATTTTTTATTTTATGTTTTGAAATCTCTTTAAGCATTAAATTTAACCATGTAATAATTTTTTTCTTAAAGTCTCAGGAAGTCCACTCTCGTTTTGTAGTTAATTTAATACCGCTAAAGTCAATCAACTATTATTTTAACATTAGTTTTACATTAAGTATTATGTAGTAAAAATAACAACTTGGTTATTTAATTTAACAGTTTTTTAATGTAAATATTTACTTTATATTAGGTATAAACTTTTAAATACGACCCTGTTCAGGTCGAATATCCACGTGTATTTGTTTTCATTTCCTGCCAGTTGTAAAAACATAGACTACAGTAGGAAACTATATGATGTTTTGTATAGGGAACTTTTGTAATTAATATATTATTTTTTAAATACTTGTCATCGGCGGCACAGGCGCTACTTTTTTTAAGAAGGCACTAATGGGGGAGAACTTTTTGGGGAAAGAGATACTTTTTTTTAGAAGTCACCTTTAATCAGGAGAGGCGTTTTGGGAAGGAGACACGTAGCGGCGTTAAAAACACAAATTGGTAATTTTCCCCCTTTTTATAGCAAAGCTACAATTAAAAATAGTTTTCCCTCGAATGTCGTCATATCAGGATTTACGGGTTTAAATATATTGCGTCCATTTCAGAACATCCTGTATTTTTATGCAAAATGTAGGAATATATATTTACAAAAGAAATGCTGTTGGCCACTCGTCAATCAATTTTGAGGCTGTTGCTCTTTATTCAGTTAATACAATTAAACAAGTATCATAGCCTTCATGATTAGACGAGGAAAGACCTCTTCTAAGCCTTCGTGACTTAAGTACTAGGGCCGCTGAGCATTGGCATTAATCCATCTTACCAAATTTTGAAGTGTGATTACTTAATATGTCAACAAAAGTAACCTTTTGTAACTTTATAACGTCTAAAGTTCCTGGCGATTAAGGTTACAACAGTGGCGGATCCAGGATTTTGCTGAGGGGGGAAGCGACTAAAAAAAAAGAGGCTTCTAAAAAAGGGGGTATCCTGGCTCTAAAAATATGTCATATTTAAGAGGGGTGGCTCCTGGTAAAAATTTTAAGGTGTTCTGCAATTTTTGCAAAAAAAACTTGTTTAGGTCTATCCTACGTCATTTTCTATTGATTGTCTATTTCGGAGATTAATTTTTTTGTTATCGCAAGGAAAGAACTGTTACCAAGATTTAAAATAATTTTCTAGTCTCTTTCATAGTTTCTCCTAGTTTGTTTGTTGTTAAACATTTTAGAAGATGCATGTAATGCGCCATTTAATGTAAGCAGAGGAAACAGTATAAAGTATTTTTTTTGTTGTAAATAAATGTGTCTATTAAATTTGCATGTATAACTTTTTCCTCTACTTACGCCAGATTTTTCAAAAATAATGCCTTTTCCGAAGCAATTCGATCTTTTCTTCATATGATTATTTAAAAAATCCCTTCACATTTATTAAATTAAAGACCACTTCCGTAGTACGCAATTAATGATTATTGCCAGCGATACACAAAAACAGATTCAATCGCGCGCACTATAATATTAACCGTAAAACGAGAAAGTCACGTAATAAATTTTATAAAACCTTACCCAATACCACGCTGCACTAGATGTAGCGAACTTTCCAGTTGGTATATACCTAAATCACGACTTAGTTTCTTAGACGGACACGGAGAAAGCAAAGTACTACGCGGGTGTTTCAAGCAGCTCGCAGAACACGATCGTGTGGCCCAAATAAATAATAACTTGGCGATAGCGTGAGCCGATGGATTATTCCACTGGTCGACTTTACTTGCGTGGTTCGGACAAGCAGTTTTTTATGATTTACAAAGTGTCTGTTGAGTATTATATTATTTGTTTTTTGGCAATAGAAAATATTTTTAGTTAGATTCCTAAATTATTTTGTATTTATTGGGAGCTCTGTTTTTTTCGGAGTTTTCGCAGCGCTTAATGTACCAGCTTCAGTACCTACTTCAAATTCTTTACTAATAGTGAGACTAGTACCTACTGTCCAGTCCACACGTGCACAGTTTTTTTGATATAATGTAGCTATGTCAGCTTTGTTAAACCTTTAATATTTTTGAATTTCAAAAATCTTGGGGCCATGGGCGTCATTTCACATTTCTCTTGGGGGGGGGGGGGGGGGGGCCTAATAATAAACCTAATTCAAAAAAAATTGGACGAAAAACAAAACACTTTATTAATTCAACAACATTAGGGGCCCTAATGACATACACGTATTTAGCTTTTCCACCTACTCACTATTCAACAAAGTGTACAAACTATATGCGGCAAACGGTAAACCGTAGTAAAATATATTAAAGTTATAAGGTGTTTTTAAAATCTGTTTTTATTAGTAAAAGCCAAATTTTGATTTTTGTGTGAGAATACACATTGACGCCCCTGCTTGGGGCACCTCTAAACGTTGAGCATTTTCTGGAATAAAATGTATTCGATCCAATTTATTCATCAAATCCAAATGGATTACCTGGGAAAAGTTGGTCCTAAATGCTGGTAAAAGATCTTGTAAATAAAAAAGGTATAAAACAAACCTTTTGTATGATTAAATAGTATATTAGGTATTAGGTGTGGTAAAAAGCATATTACCGCCGCGTAGTGGCAATTACATGAGTGTGTAATTGCTTCACAACACGCAATACGTAGGTACTATACTTTTTCTACGGCTCTTACTAATAAATTAAAGATCGATTTATAATTTTATAAAGTATCGATTTGAACTTCAAATCTCAAATAATGACAATGTCACTGACAAATATTCAAAACGAAAGATAGATAAATGTCACGATTTGAGTGGTTTAAGGCTAACTTGATTATTATACTAGGCATCTTAATGAACAGTTGTGTGTTTTTATTTTATACATCATTACGCACAGTTGTGCGTTTTATTCTTTACCTACGACCACTACTGTAAATACTTAAAAACACACCGTTTCCGATCAATGTAAGATTCCCATTACGCACGGTAAAAAAATCGCACAGCTTGGTAAAAAAATCGCACAGTTTTCCTAGCAACCGCTTAGCAACGGTCAATACAAACAAACTTATTCAAAAACTGACATAATCGTAGATCAAATTTGTATGTGAGTAATATTATAAAGTGAAATTAGTTTGATTAGGTACATAAAAAATGTCGAGTGACAGTGAAATAGAAAATTTAACTCCACCCAATATTAGCGAAATTGCAGAAGCTGCTAAAAACAACTTGTTACCGGCGAAATCTGAATATCGATACAAATTTACTTACCAAAGATTTATGGAATGGAGATTAAAAAACGACGTTAAATCATTTTCCGAGAATGTAATGATGGCATATTTCCAAGAACTATCAAAAACGATGAAGCCTTCCTCACTTTGGTCATTTTACTCAATGTTAAAGGCCACAATTAATATAAATCACAATGTCGATATTGCAAACTACTCCAAATTACAAGCTCTTCTAAAGAGAAAATCGGACGGCTTTAAATCCAAAAAATCCAAGATTTTGACAAGCAAGAATATAAACGATTTTCTAGAAAACGCACCAGATGATAAACATTTGTTTATGAAGGTAATATATTGAGCTCAATATAATGTTAAATGTGTAAATTTATTTCAAATCGTCTTTTAGGTTGCTCTTATAATTGGTATAAGCGGTGCATGCAGGAAACAAGAGTTGCGTAATATAAAACCGTCAGATATCCAAGACACAGGGAAGAATCTAATTATTAATATTCCCGATTCAAAAACTAAACGGCAACGTTCTTTTGTGGTGTCAGAATATTTTTACCCAAAGGTTAAAAAATATATAAACATTCGCTCTGCAGTAAGTACAGCTCCAAATTTACCTTTTTTTCTAAACTATATAAACGGAAAATGTACCAAACAGTCTGTTGGTATTAACAAGTTAGGAAAGGTTCCAAAAGAAATAGCCAAATATCTGGGACTACCAGAAGCAGCGAATTATACAGGACACTGTTTTCGACGCTCGTCCGCGACTATTCTTGTTGACGCGGGTGGTGACTTATTAGATTTAAAAAGACACGGCGGATGGCAGTCCTCAGCCGTAGCTGAAGGGTATGTGGATAATTCCCTAAATAATCAAACTAACAATTCGTCTAAATTTTATCATCTGCAATAGCAAGTACTAGTAGTAGTACTAATAGTATTAATGAAAATTTCATTGAGGCAACTAATAATGTAAATCTTACTTATGCTTCAACAAGCAAAATAAACGATATACCTTTTGTCTTCAATAATTGTTCTGTAACTATAAATAATTATTGTAATGAGAATAAATAATATTATAAAAAATAACATTTGTAAATTTAAATAATCATACTGTAGAATTATTACAATATATACCTTCTCGTTGATGTTATCACGTTCTTAAATTAATAATATTGTTACCAGTTAAGATGAAAAACTAAAACTAAATGATGTTGTGTGAATAAGTAGGTCGTAGGTAAAGTATGGTACGTAATACGTGTTGTAATGCAATTACGCACTCATAGAATTACGCACTCGCCGCTACGCGGCGTCGTACGTAACTTTTCTATTTGTGCGTAAATTGCTTCTTACAACACTTATTACGTAATATACTATTACGCACAGTCGGGCATAAGAATGGATTTACTTATAGAGTGAACTGTACGTAAAACAATGTAGTAGAAAGTAGAGTAGAAAAAGAAACTTACATAATACTTTAATTTAAGCCAAAATTCACCTAAACCAATGGTTAGATTAATCAAAAAAAAAATGCAGTTAATATATATTTCAAATTTCTGAAATAGTTTATCCTCCGAATTAATCACGCCATAAAAAGTGATACGTAAAAACGATAATGAAAACACAAAATTTTTACTATCAAAATATTGGTGACTAAGAGATTATGGTAATGATCCGTTTAATTAAGGATTGGTGACTTTTTGCAAACCCTCTATTACCCGATCGGAATCTATTTAAAATGAAACACTTTTAAAACTATATTTTCAGGTTGCTAACAGTAACAATATTATCCCTGAATCGGCAATATATATTTACCAAATTTATAGCTGTAAGTAGTTTTAAAAATGTAACATTTAAAGAATAATATTCTATAATAATATATTATATAATATATATATTCTTAACTAATATATTATATTAGTGATTTGCAAAAACTGATTATAAAAATTAGGCAAATCATCCGGCATCAAAATATTACCAGCAGGATCAAGGTCCACTTTAATATGCTAGCCAACAAAACACAACGAAAGTAAAAGTTTGTAGTTTGTACATAATTGAATAATACCTTCCGCTAAGAACAATATATTATGCATATACAGGGTGATTCCTAAGTTAATACTTCTTTTTTAGTTGTGTATACAAGGCATTAAAAAAAAAACTTTTGCAAATACCTTTTTTCCAAAAACTAAGTGCGGGCCTGGTAATCAAAACGTAGCCCTTTACTTTATATTGTTTTTCTCCGTTTTGTGTATTGTTAGTCATGCATTTTACGGATCGGTCGTCAGTTATTTATTTTGGCAATTCGCTGCGCGGTGTGGTTTTCTGAAGCAAGTTAATTGGTGAAAATGGTAAAATTTGAAAACAATGAACTAATTATGGTGCTAATTTATTGTGAGATTGTGAGTGTCATAAAAGTGCGGATGTTTCTTCTCTGCACCCAGAAGTTTTCTTAATGTTATTCAACGGGCAAGTTAGGCAGAACCGTATTTGATTTGTAGTATAATAAATGAAAATGAATGTAAGTAAGTACTTTATTTTTGGGTTTTTTGAAAAAAGGTATTTGAAAATGTTGTTTATTTTAATGCCTTCTATACGCAGCTAAAAAATAAGTATCAACTTAGGAATCACCCTGTATAAAAGTTGACATTCTATAAGCCATAGAAAAGTATTTTTAGGCTAATGTAATGGCATTAGCTACGTTTGGGGCTGAACCCCCCCCCCTCCTTCTTTCAAGCCCGAGCAAATAGGCCACCATGCACCGATATTGAAATAGATGTTTTGATGACAGAGGCAATTTTTTTTAAGGTTAGGTATTTTGGGGAGGAAGACACGTCACTTTTGGTCAAAAGAGAAGTTTTTAGTTTTGGAAGGGAAGACACGTTTTTGTTTTCATTTTTAGATGTCAATTTTTATCGAAGGACACGTCACTTTTGTTTAGAAGGGATTTTTTAAGTTTTGGGAGGGAGAAACGTTTTTTTTTTTTTAATTTACAGATCCTATACATAGGATCAAAATTTATTCCATTTTTACTGTACTTGTCAGGAGTACCTATTCCGGGGTACAATACCCATTTCGGGGGTTCAATAGCTTTTTTACCATAAATATAGAAGTTTAAAAACACTGTTTTAGAAATTTAAAAAGGTTACCAAACAAAAATACCCCGTTTCAAAGCACTGGAATATTTTAAATCAAAAACAAGTTTTTAACGACCTTATATTCGCACAGAAAATGAGTGTAAGCCACTTTGTTTTGTCTGATGAATTTTTAATAATTTGGTCGTGCCTTCAAAATTTTTTCCTGCTGCGCTTATCTTACACGAAAATGTAATAAAACTGCCTTTGGATGAAAAATGTACCTGGTAGATCAATCATATCATCATTTTTATTCGTCAAAAACAGACATTTCGAAAATATTTACCCCTTTTTCGAAATTTATATCTGGCAAGCCTAACTCTGCATTTATGTTTCTAACTTTAGTTGATGCATTGTATTTTGACCAGGTTAATAATTATTGAGTGAGATGATGTAATAGGTAGTTCTAAGTAAATAGTAGAAACCGCGTCCTGAAAAAAAAATGCATTTACAAAATAAACATTTTTAATAATTCTTTTTGTTTTTCTTTCGTTGGATTCTAGCTCTACTGATGGGCTATGATATGGCGAAACGTGTCTAGGGATGTATGTGACGAAAAAATAAGGAAAATTCGTATTTGATTTTTAATAATTATTATAACAATAGCATTTATTCCCTTGATGGTTGACTATACCCTGTGGATATTTTTCCAAAAGTTTGGAAACTGTATACTTCAAGCAGTTTCGACAATCCTGGAGAAAGATCATCATTTCTTTATCTTTAACTCCGACGCATTTTTTGATAGCCGCTCTAGTCCCATATCCTAGATCAATCTCTTGGACTTTTTTAAGGTTGCAATAAAAACCATTCTTGTCTTTTTTCGAATGCAGTTTATAGAAATAAATAGGTACCTACTTCAAATTTTTAAGTTCGAAATTATCTGCTCATTCAAAATTCCCGGCTTAAACTTGATTTTCCCGTCGAATCCTCGGTTTTTTCCGACTTTGTAAAATTCCCGTTTTTTTCCAGGATTTCCCGGTTTCCCCGGCTCCTAGACACCCTGTCAAGAAAAAGTTTCCACCATTCATTTGCTGTCCTACCTACACAATTAAACCAACTCCGGTACACTAATTTTTGTTAAAAAAACTATTTAATTTGCAATTTAAAACAATTACTGAGAACGATCCATATTAGGATCTTCTATATTAATCGAGATCATACGAGACTAAAAATAATTTCACAGATATGAAACGGTCCGATCGACTTCGACCTTACTACCAGGTAAGGCTGAAGGACATCTTATTTAAATTCATCTAATCTTTGTAAACATACTTAAATAAGAAAAAAATGATGTTGTTTGTATTTGACGAAAGTGCGTTGACTAATTAATAATAAATTTTGTTTAAAAAATTCCGGTAAGACATTAATAATAATTTATTTTTATATACAATAGAAATAAGTCGATAACTAGGGTTATTATATTAGTGCCTTTTTTCTACATGTAATATAGATGTATGATTAATATAGATATATGTCTGTTGTTATAAATATTTTTAAAAACTGGTTATAGGGTAATTATTATTTATACACAATAGTATAGTTTGTACAACTTATTTTGATATAACCATCGTACCATCAGAAGCATTTTGGCATTAAACACAAAGAAAAAATATACATTTTTATTATTTAAAACATACAACAGAACAAAAAATTAGCCAATTTGGTATACCTTGGTCAATGCGCCCCCCGCAGTAGCTGCGGAAGACAGAGGACATTTTGATTCAAAGAAGGACTGTTCACCTGACTGTAGGACCATTGGCAACCCTATACCTACCTCTATATTATGTAGAATATTGTATTTTATATAGTCCATTGTCAAAGAATAAAATGGTAAAGTGATCGTAAAAATAATGTACTTTTTAGTTAACTTAAAATATGGCTGTTATTTCAACTGGCTGTATACTTTATGATATTATCATTGTCTCGGCCGGCGCATTTTTGGTCCTATATCTATACTTTAAACAAGCATATCAGTATTGGAAAAAGAAAGGAGTACCTTATTTGGAACCATCGTTTCCTTACGGTAAGTTTCTTCTATTACCGTTACATCAAAAAAAAAGCATAGAAATTTATTTTAGTTCATTCTGTTAATAATATTTCATAATTATAATATTACGGGATACAGTAAAACTAAGTTGGAGCTTTAGAAGTTCAACTTTTTTTTACTGTCCCCATAATATTATAAGTTTATTTTCTATATTATTTTCGATTGTTATCTATGTTGAAGGTGCATGAGGATTTTAGACAATAATTAACTAACCAGACAATTTTGTATTGTGACTTTAATGGCATTGACAGAAATGCTTTACTAACAATTAATGTTATCTTATTATTAAAGGCTAACCGGACTACTTTGATTATGCGAAAGTCATTTCTGTCAATGCCATTTATGTGCAATCCACATGGTCATCCATTAACTTTCAGTCATTTTCTTTAATGTACAATTTAATTTAATAAAACTTACAAATAGTTCCACTTCCATAAATAACTTATATGTATATTTATTTTAGGCAACAATCAATTCCTTCTCCCGGAATCCCCTACCTTTGCGGGAGAGGCTAAGTTATGGTATGATGATTTGAAAAAGGGGGGACACAAATTCGGTGGAGCATACTCCTTCTCCCAACAAGTTCTAGTACTGGTTGATCCAGAATACATCAAGGATGTTTTAACTAAGGTAAACATTACTATATATATTTTTGATAAAGTGTTTCTTAACCTTTGTAATTAATTTTTATTTGGTAATTCTTGGATTTACAAGGTTACACAAAAAACAACTCATTTTAATGTAACGACGTGTCGTACGTTTTGTCGTATTTTTTCAAGCTTTATTCATCTAAAAATATAAAAGTGATAAAAATAAAATACATACACAATTTTCAAAATAACAAAAACATTTTGTAACATTTTCTTATCATATACAATAATAGTCTTCAAAAATAAATAAAAATTTGAATAAAATAAGGAAACGTACCTTGGAGTTGCTCGTATTATGTTGAACTGAAGTTTTATTTTATGCGTTTAGCGAGGATCCATATAAAAAAAACAAAATCACAAAACACCAAAAAAGATCAGATACAGTTTATACGTAGGTACTATTTTTTACAGATTTTCATATTGAATACAGGATGTTAATTAAGTTTTGTTTATAAATACAAGATGTACAAAAGTTTAGGGTTAGGAATTTATTTTATTAAATTATGGTTATTATATTATTTAAGCAACCGACTCAAAGGACACAAATACACAAAAAATGCCACTACTGCATGCAACTTCATCGAATCATACGTTTAATTTTAATGAAGCCAAAATTTTATCCCAAGAGTCAAATTATCGAAAACTAACCATAAAAGAAATGATTGAAATAAAAAAAGAAAAGGATGCCGTCAATTACAAAACCGACATAGAGAACCTCAGTCAAATTTTCAGTTTAAATTTTTTTTTATTTTTTAGTTATTAAATTAAGTTTTGGATGCTTTTATTATTTGTTTTAATATCTTTAAAGTCTTTTATTTATTTTTTTGGCTAAGTTTATATCTACAGTTTTAAAATAATTCACGAATATTTTTGAAATTTCTGCTGGGTTAGTTTTATTTTCAGGCATTTTTATTTCATTAATTTTTACTCCACGGTCTCCGGAATTTATTTTATTTAAGCAATCCCAGATTTTAATACTGTAATTTTTATTTTGAAATATGCGTATTTGTTTTTTATAATAAAAGATATTTCAGTTTTTTTATTACGGTATCTAGTCTATTTCTATATTGTTTATATTAGTGGCGCCATTTCAGGTATTGCTTGAGGGGACCAAAATTTAAAATGACCAGATTTTCAAAATCCTTAAAAGAGCCGCACGCTAATCGGTAAAAAAAGTATGGCCTATTAAAATAAGTTTTTTAAGAAAAAAATTAATATAAAATACTTTTAAATAATTTATTAGTACCTAGAGAGTTATATACAGGGTGTCCTAAAAGGTATGGTCGATAATTAGGATTTAGAAGATTAGATCAAGGATAGAACTTCATATAAAATGTTCTCCTGTCCCCTAATTACCGAGTCACATTCCCCAAAAGGGGGAGACTCTGATGATGGTTTTCACAAATATTTTCGAAACCGTGAAAGATAAAAATATGAAATCTTAAAGTTTCCCTTCTATAACAATATGATTGCATTCAGCCTGCATTTAAATAAACACGTCTTCCGATTATATATTTTAGCGTATTTGTTTTAATTTTCTGCCAGTTGGAGATAATATACAAATGTCTTGCTTTTGCGAAGTATAGTAAAAATAAAAAGTAAAATACTTAGATATTTTTATTTTAGAAACATTTTAAACAGGCTAGCAGAAATATAGCAATGAAAAATATTTTTATTAAATTAAAACTTTATAAAAAATTACATAACATAGTTTTTACGCACCTTGAAAGTTGTTATAAAATTTGGTATTTAATTTGGAGGATAAATAAGTCGAATTATATAGATTTTTAACAACAACCCGATATTATTATATATATATTATGTAAAAACATCAATATGGTTTTATCATGAACTTGCAAACCCGAACCCTAAAAACTTGATTAGAAAATATGAGCCCCCCCCCAACATGTTTTCTGGCTACGCCACTATAGCCCGCTATGACATGACACTATATAACCTAACAAGATGATATTATGTCCAAGTTCAATAATTTTAAGATGATACAAACTGAAAAATATTTTTAGGACTTCCAGTACTTCGGTGACCGTGTTTTCTATGTCAACGAACAACATGATCCAATGGGCACACAACTTTTTAATACAAAACATCTGAGTTGGAAACCCTTGCGACAAAAATTTACACCTACGTTCACATCAGGAAAAATGAAAAACATGTTTTTTAATATTCTGGCTTGTAGTAATAATATGGTGAACCATCTCGAAAAATGCGATAAGATGGGAGATGATATTAACGTTAGAGAGGTAAGTATCAGAAACGGAAAAAGTCAGGGGCGGCGCGGGTGAAATTAATTTGTTTTAAGTTACTATAGGGAATAATAAATAGTAAACGAATTTGGTACACCACTAGATTAATATCACCCCCGCCGCCCCTGACTTTTTCCGTTTCTGATATACAGAAACTTTTTTAGTTATAAACCTTATATTTTGGCCAAATCTAGTGGTGTACCAAATTCATTTACTATTTAATATTCCCTATAGTAACTTAAACAAATTAATTTCACCCCCGCCGCCCCTGACTTTTTCCGTTTCTGATATACAGAAACTTTTTCAGTTATAAACCTTATATTTTGGCCAAATCTAGTGGTGTACCAAATTCGTTTACTATTTAATATTCCCTATAGTAACTTAAACAAATTAATTTCACCCCCGCCGCCCCTGACTTTTTCCGTTTCTGATATACAGAAACTTTTTTAGTTATAAACCTTATATTTTGGCCAAATCTAGTGGTGTACCAAATTCGTTTACTATTTAATATTCCCTATAGTAACTTAAACAAATTAATTTCACCCCCGCCGCCCCTGACTTTTTATGTTTCTGGTATATAAAAACTTTGTTAATATTGATTCTTACCTTATATCAAAATCTAACGGTCTACAAAAATCGTGTACTCTATCTTGGGCATAATTTTGAAAGTTTATTAATTTTAATAATGTATCCACTCCTGCAACCCCTGGCAGACACCAATTTTCAGAACATACCCCCGTATGTTTATAGCTAACAATTTTTACTGTCTGGGCTAGCTGATTATTATTATTATTACTTGCCACAATAAAAGTGTTTGCATCCAGCAGTTTATAAAGTGGTTTCCTAAACGAGAAAAAATTAACTTTGATCTACTCACTATGTATGTTCAAGAATATTTGGTCATGTTGCTAAATTTTGCAATAAGCAAGAATGTTGTCACAAATGTGGTGGTGAACATTCTGGTAAAGACTGTGATGCAAATACGCTAACCTGTCCAAACTGTAGCCAAATGGGATATACCGAATTAACACATTCTGCCAGAAGTCCGAACTGTCCAACTTATCAGAGAAAGTGGCAAAGAGCAAGATTATATGTAAATTACAATGAAAATTAAAATTTTTAATTTTGCCAGACACCACTGACACTGAAACCAAAAATGTGTCGAAATGTTCGGATTCTTTAAGCATAATCCACCAGAATCTTCAGTCCATTTGCAACTCGGTGGACCTACTGGAAGATTTTTTAAATAATCACGATGATTGCGGTGCACTGTGTGTCACAGAGCACTGGAAAACACAGTCACAGTTGGAAAACTATGGTATTAATGGCTTTTGCTTGAGAACAAGTTTCTGTCGGCAGTTGGAAAATAGACATGGTGGTAGTGCTATTTATACCAAGATCGGACTTCTTAGTAAAAAAAGAGACGACGTGAATAAACTTAGTGAAGAAAATATTTTTGAGTGCTGTGGATGTGAGATTAAAGTGAATAACTCGAATATACTACTGATTTCCCTGATCGACCGCCCAATAGTGATTTTAAACAATTTTTAGATAAAATGGAACAACTTTTATTATTATGTGTAAATGGAGATACTTTAGTAATAGCTGGAGACTTTAACATAGATTTTAAGTTAAATAATAAAAACACTAAAGACTTAATATCACTAATAAATTCATATAATGTGACTCACACCATAACAGATCACACACGCATTACTGACACCAGCAAGAGTTGCATAGATAATATTTTAACAAATTTTGAAGGTAAAAAAGAAGCACAGATTTTACATTCGCTTATCTCAGATCATACGGCTCAAAAATTGACATTATGTACTAAACAAGAAAAACCGGTTTTAAAAGAAAAAAGACATTTTAGTGAAAGTAATAAATTAAAATTTAAAAATCTCCTTCGCCATACTAATTGGCAGACTGTGTATTCTATAGAAGAACAGTTAGTAAATGAACAGTGGCTTACTTTTATCAGCTTATTTCAAAAAATGTTCAATGAATGTTTTCCTTTAAAAAAAGTACCACATAGAAATTTCAATAAATCGAAATATAAACAGGATAATCCTGAGGTAAGGGAATGTAAAAATCAATTGGATATATTATATGTATTAAAAAGTAGAAGCAAAAAATTCAAAGATCGATACAATGTTAAAAAGAAAGAATATAATAGTTTGTTAATCGAATGTAAAAAAAGGTATTTTGCAAATAAAATAAAGAACTTTGATAATAAAACAAAAACTACATGGTCTGTTGTTAATCAGATTTTTTTTATGATAAAACACCTGCACTGTAGGAAAAATCCTTTAAGGCGCTCTGGGAGCGGTGCGAGTGCGAAAAAAGCGATTAACGTTGGTCTTGAAACGTTGAAGATTGTATTCATTAAGAAACACGACCTTAGGAAGATCATTCCACAAAGATGACGTTCTCCAGATGAAAGAATTCTTGAACAATGAAGTTCGAGTAGTACCAAGCTGAACAACATACGGGTGAGCGGCAGCGGTTCGCCGTGTATTTCTGTTTTGCATTGCTCTAGGTGGAATCAAGTGGGCAATGTCAGTCGAACACCTGCCATGGAAATATCTGTAAAAGAGAGCCAAATCACCAACCTGTCTTCGATGCTCCAGGCTATCGAGGGTCTTGGTCAGCTCGGGGTCGCCGATCAGACGAACGGCTCTCCTTTGAATGGAATCCAGTAGCCGAAGGGTGTGCTTGGGTGCAGAGCTTCAGACATGAGAGCAATATTTTAATGATGGTCGAATCTGGGCTTTGTAGAGTGTCAAAAGTTGATGAGGTGTGTTCAACCTTTTGGTGCGGAAAAGTACACCAAGTTTCTGTGCAGCTGCCTTGGCAATTGCGGCAACGTGATCATGCCAAGACATTCTACCTCCCAGATTGACCCCCAGCAAATTAATAGACGGTGCCAGGGGAATTGCGTGTCCTGCTATGACTATATCCGGTTCTGCAATGTTAACCTTTTTGGAGAAGACTGCTGCCTGGGTTTTCTTAGCATTAAAGTTGACTTGGTTACTGTCACCCCAAGCCAAAATTTCTTCCAGGTCATTGTTGAGGCGCAATACTTCATGCTGCCTGCGAAGATGTGCGTCGGCAGCGGATGTTTGGGGAGTCAAGGTAAAAGATGAGACAAGTGTGCTGTCATCAGCAAAGCTATAAATTGGATTTTGGGTTTTCACTAGAAGGTCGTTAATATACAGTAAAAAGAGGGTAAGCGACAATATGGACCCTTGAGGAACACCGGCATTGATGGTGAAGGTGTATGAGAGAAACCCGTCAATCGCCACTTGCAGAGAACGGTTGTTAAGGAAGCTGGTTAACCATAAACAAAATCCATTAGGCATACCGTAGGAGCGCAATTTACTTAGAAGCCCATCGTGCCAAACACGATCAAAAGCCCTAGAGATGTCCAGTGCAACAGCCCGGGATTCTCCATAATGTTCGATGGTATTGCTCCAAAGATGGGTGACATATGCCAGAAGGTCACCTGTTGATCTGCACTTACGAAAACCGTATTGATGGTCGCTGATAATGTTAAGCCATTCCAGATACTTTAGGAGTTGTTGGTTAATAGCTTTCTCCATTACTTTTGAAATTACTGAAAGCAATGCGACGGGTCGGTAGTTGCTTGGCAGGGTCTTTTTACCTTTCTTTGGAATGGGCTGGACACGCGCCGACTTCCAGCAGGATGGAAATATTCCTTTTTTGAAGGATAAGTTGAAAAGTCTACAAAATACTGATGTAAGTTCATCGGCGCATGTCTTGAGAACAATGATAGGAATTTCGTCTGGACCAGAAGCTTTATTGACGTCGAGTCCTTTAAGAATCTGTTTAACAAGACGCTGACGGAACACGATTTCAGACATTCGCGATTGAACTGAGGGAATGTTGGGTGGTGGTTTTCTCTGAAAGTCTACAGTGAAATGCGAGGAAAACAGTTCAGCAAGTAGGTTTGCTTTATCCCCGGCTGTGGTTGCTATTGTGCCGTCGGAACGTGTTAGAGGTGGAATAGTTGACTTTGTAAAGTTTTGGCTGACGGCCTTAGCGACTGACCAAAAGGACCTTGATCCGTTAGGACTGGCAAGAAGTTTGTTTTTGATTCTCTCGTTATGAGCTTCTTTGCTTTGGTCTATCATTTGCTTACATTGGTTTCGGGTGGTAACAAAGATGGCGCGATTTTCAGGAGTAGGGTTTTTACGCCACTGTCGGTAAGCCAGGTTTTTAGATCTGACAGCACGCTCGCAATTCTTGCTAAACCAGAGCTTGCCGTTGGAAGGGCGCTTTTTGGAGAAAGGAATAAAAGCCTCCATGCTAGTTAGAATGACGTCGGAGACCTCCTTTGCACAGACAGATGGATCATCCGAAGAAAAGCATACGCTTAGCCAGGGAAAGTTGCGAAAATGGTCCTTTAGGTCTTCCCACTTAGCTGATGTATAGTGCCAAATCTTACGGGGTTTAGGAGGTTGTTCAGAACTAATTGGCACCTCGCTTAGGGTTGAAATAAGTTTGTGATCGGAAGAGCCCAATGGTGGTTGTACGGTGACCGTATATAGGTCTGGATTTCAAGTTAAAAAGAGATCTAAAAGACTAGCAAAATCCCCAGCGCGGTCTGGAACCCGCGTTGATTCTTCTACGAGTTGAATTAGACCAGAACTGATCGCAAAAGATTCGGCCTCGCGGCCTTGCTCATCGTTGGTGTTTGAGTATTTAAGCCAGTTGACATTGTGGACGTTAAAGTCGCCAAAGATAGCCACTTCGGCATTCGGATGATTGGTTTGCAAGAAGTCGATTGTGTTGGCTAGTGATGAGAAGAGGGCCCTGTAATGCATGTCGCTTGGACGACGGTAAAGGCAGCATATAAACTTAGTGATTTTTTGTGAAGATATTTTAAACCACATTACATCAAAGTCTTTCGGTTCCAGTATGTCCTCCCGTTGGCAGCAAAGATCATCTCGAATGAACAGACAGACCCCAAAGTTGCGTCTAAAACGGAAGTGAAAATCATATCCAGGATATAAATAGCTGACGGTGTTCGTTGACGCTCTGACTTTTGTCTCGGTCAGTGCAAGCACATGAGGCTTGGAAGATTGTAAGTGCTGGTGGACTGAATTGATGTTAGTGGTAAGCCCTCTAATATTGCAGAAATCCATTTTGAAGTTGTTACTTTTGGGTCTGTTAGCAACTGCAGGCGCCACACCATTTCCTCGTTGAGTGTTGTTGAAGGAACCCAGTAAATTGTCGGAAATGGTGGATAATTCATTTTTTCGCTTGATGAAGCCACAGGACCAGCCCCCACCCGGAGATCCGATCGGGGGGCGAGTTTACCTCCGGAATATTTTGATCTTGGAGCTTCCATCATGCTTTTTTCATACGGCCCTACCCTGGAAACCGGAAACATCAGCACGAAACGTTAACTCAAAAAGCAACTTCACGCCGCGTAAACTGATGCAATGGTATCTCACCGGGCGATGCCGGGTGGGCCAGCATCTTCCATTTGTATAGGGGTCAAAATATATCTAAGCCTTCGATCAAAGTAAATGGAGATATATACTCTGCTGCGAATAAGTTTAATAATTTTTTTGTTAATACAGCGCTCGATCTGCTCAATAACTTGGATCATGTAGAATTTAACACTACTATAAAATATAATAGGGAAAATTTAACAATGAGGTATACTGATGTTGAAGAGATTTTGGGAGTAGTTAAAAAACTTAAGAATAAACAAAGCAGTGGACATGATGAAATTTCGTCCAGCCTACTAAAATACGTCATAGATGAAATCGTGAACCCAATTTGTTATATATTGAACAACTCTCTGAGATTCGGTATATTCCCGGATAATCTTAAAAATTCACTTGTAATACCTGTCTTTAAGAAAGGCGATGAGTCAGTGATCGATAATTACAGACCAATTAGCCTGCTTCCATCATTCTCTAAACTTTTTGAAAGTGTAATATCTGAACGCTTAGTTGAATTTTTTGTGTCAGAAAACTTGTTAAATGATGTACAACACGGGTATATAAAGGGAAAATCTACACAAACTGCTGTATTTCAATTTATTCAGCACATCCTTGACTCCTTAGAGGGAGGACAAATTCCCCTAGGGTTATTTCTGGATTTATCAAAAGCACATTAGACTACAATATATTATTTAGAAAATTAGATTCTTACGGGGTCAGAGGAAAAGCACAAGACCAAATAAAATCTTACTTATCAAAAAGAAAGCAACGAGTATTAATAAGACAAGACAATCAAAAAATTTTATCAGATGAAGTTTTATTTAACATAGGAGTACCCCAGGGTAGTGTTTTAGGCCCAATCTTGTTTATAATATATTTAAATAATATTACAGAAATTTCGGAGAGTTACCAGGGTTGGTGCAAATTAACAAATTACGCCGATGATACAAATATCTTGATTAGTGATAAAAATATCTTGCAAATTCAGAAAAATACCAAAAATATCATGATGGATGCAGGTAACTGGTTCGAAAAAAATAAATTAATTTTAAACAGTAACAAAACAAACACAATTATATTTAAAACAAATAGATCTAGAATGGAGGAACCTCAAACAATAGAAGTTAACAATAACCCGTTAAGCATAATAAAGAAAGCTAAGTTTCTAGGTGTAGTTTTGGATAATGTTCTATCATGGGAACATCACGTTGAATATATTAGAAAAAAATTAAATGCAGTTTGCTACAGTTTTAGAGTTTTATTAAAATACACAGATTTTCAAACCAAGAAAATTATTTATCATTCGAATTTTGAGGTCCACATTCGATATTGTATAATTTTGTACGGAAATTGCATGAACATTGATAAACTATTTATTTGTCAAAAAAGAGTTTTAAGAATTATGTTAGAACTAAATGTTAGAGAGTCATGTAGAGGTAAATTTAGAGAAAATAAAATGTTAACGCTAACAGCTATATATATTCAGGAGTGTCTAGTGTTTTTTTATAAGAATAAACATATGTTTAGTGACAGCTTTCCTCAAAGTGCATATTCATCTAGACATATAAACTATAATTATCCCAAACACAGATTAACGGTCACTGAAAGAGGATATTATTATTATTATTATTATTATTATTATTATTATTATTATTATTATTATTATTATTATTATTATTATTATTATTATTATTATTATTATTATTATTATTATTATTATTATTATTATTATTATTATTATTATTATTATTATTATTATTATTATTATTATTATTATAACCAGAAAGTCTCTATAAAGTAATAGCAAAATGATATCTAAAAATAAAAAAACAACAATACTTATTCTACACGTAACTAACTAAAACCAAAATGGAATGAACGGATGCGGTGCCGAGCGCACGATGCAGCTCTGTTTAATTAAAGAACTCAAAAAAGACACGCGGATTGCTGAAGTACGCAAAGAGATAAACGAGAGTCAAGGCGTTAGAAAGAGATATATATACATACTATAAAGGCATCGATATCAGGTTCTGTAATAATAATCCCTTGACGGGGTTTAGCTGATTGACGTGCAACAGATCGGAGTTTTCAGTGTGTATCTTTATCGTGTACTTACATAAATATATACAGTCATTTGTATATCCATCTCTCATGAATCTTTTTTAGGAATTAGGGAGTTTTTAATTCACATGTTGGCCAACGCGTTTCACAAGAGAAACGCCAAAGCAATAAAAGCTTACGTGAAAAATAGTATACTGCCTCCATATTTCACATGGTCTGAGTTTGAGATTTGACATGGCGATCAAAATGGTCCATAACCCGGCAACTCTTTATTTTTACAGCAATAATTTCGTAATACTTTAAAAATTCCCAGTTTTATGTAATTTATAGTTTCTAAGAAATTTTTTTATATTTTTTAGGTTTTAGCATCTTTTACAACTGATGTAATTGGTTCAGTGGCATTTGGAATCGACTGCAATAGTTTTACCAATTCACATGCAGAATTTAGAAAGCAAGGAAGGGAGCTATTTCACATAACTCCAACTATACTCACGAAGGCTTTTATAGCAAAAATTTTTCCTAGCCTCGCTATAAAACTCAGAATAAAGCGTAAGTTTAAAGACATGGGCGTAGTTAGGTCTTCCCATTTAGGGGAACAAAGTCCTCGCTCGAAAATGATCTCTGCCATCTCCAATAACTTCTAAAAAAACAAAATGTGTTCAAATATGCGTGAAACACGCTAATGTCTAAACTAACTCATAACATTGAAAAGTTTTAAAATGTTGAAAAACTTAGTACCTGTATTTTTATATAAACTCATGGTTAAGTTATTTGATAAATTTGTTAAAATTGCGTAAACAAAAATCGACCAGAGGGGAAATAATTGAATATACCTAAATAACTTAAATTTCGTATTAGTAGTAGTTTTTAGTTTTCAACAACATTTAAATTACATTTGCTCCCTTACTATTAGCCGCGGGTCAAATCTTAAGGCACCAACTTTTATCAGGAATAAAGTTTTCTAAGAAATCGGTAATAAAAAATGTTTCCAAATATTGCATACTTTTTTGGCCACACTGTATAAAAAAATTGACACTTTTTTGTGTATAAACTATTTCGTAATGAATTTAACAGTTTACCGGTTACCAGGTCCTGTAGAAGATCATATATAGTCAAATAGATAATATATGTTTCGACCGTGGGAGAATAATTCTTATACTTTTAGAGGCCATGGAAGAACTTTTGTGAAAGTGTTCCCCGATAATCGAAACGAATCCACCGTGAATTTTGTACAATGCGTTTATTTATATTTGGGCGAGGATTTATATAAACAAATGTAAAATTATGCTAAATAAAAAGAAAGTTTCTGTTTAAAGGTTGGAGACAATGATGTTTCTTGAAAGACAGTAGAGTTTTGGACTTGCATTGTCTTTTTTGTTTTGAATCACAACGTCTCCACTGGTAAGTATCTCCAGTCGTCTTCAGATGAACTTTAAATAAGTATAGTAACAATACATCTATATTTATACTAGCTAGGTGCAGTGACGCATAACTGAGAGGGCGGGGTCATGCGTTTAACTCTTACATGTTCTATTTATAATACTAGCTAGGTGTAGACACATAACTGGATGAGTCATGCTCATTACCTGTCCTAGACGTCAACGTGAGGAAAAATAACAACACCTTTCTAACTTCAGTATACAGAAAACCTACGCATACAGGTCAATAGTCAATACCTCAATTATACATCAAATCACTCAAACAACACAAAATATGGCATAGTAAGAACTCTGGTGGATAGAGCAATTACCCTCTGTAACTCAAATAAAGCTCTCAGAAGAGAAACTAACCACTTTAAGACCGACCTCAACAAGAATGGCTACCGCATGAGATTCGTTGACACAATATTGGAAAATCGCAAGAATCGGCCAAACGCACATAAAGCAGAAAAGGAGATAAAACCAGCACTCAACATTCCGTATGTCAAAAAAGTATCCGAAAGAATAAAAAGACTAGGACAAAGACACAACATCAATACAGTATTCAGCTCGAGAGACACTTTAAGAAGCCACCTGACGAAGACGAAACCAACCAGCCAAAAAGACAAGAAAAATTGTGTTTACCAGATCCCCTGCGAGTATGGCCAATCTTGTATTGGTGAGACACTAAGACCACCAAGTAAGGATTAAAGAATATAAGAATAACACCCAAAAGGAGAGACCGAAAAATCAGGTGACCGCGCCTGGACGCACGGCCATCATAGCATGTGGATAGATGCTGAAATCCTGATAACAGAACCGCACTAGCGGAAGAGGAATTAAGGAAGCAGCTACCATACATCAAAACCCGGATGGTTTTAGTAAGCATTTATTAGATATGACAAACATCTGGAAACCATTGTTAAATAAATATGTAAGAGTTAAACGCATGACTCCGCCCACTCAGTTATTCGTCACTGCACCTAGCTAGTATAAATAGAGCTGTAGTTACTATACTTATTTAGTATTCACCTGAGGATGACTGGAGATTTAACAACTTATCAGTTGAAACGTCCTGATTCAAAAAGAAAGTTGTTAAACGCGAAAATAAAATAAAACCTAACAGTGATTGTAACAATATGAGTTATATTTGAAGAGGACTACTTATATACAACCTTATTTTCTTATCACTAAAATATCTATTTTAGTACTGAAAGAGAGTCAAACTGGTTTCTTTGCCAAAGTCATAAAAGATTCAGTCCAATATAGGGAGAAAAATAATATAAGAAAAACAGACTTTTTACAAATACTGATTGATATGAATAAAGAGACTCAAGACAAGAGCAAGCAGTTTACCTTTGAGGAAATGGTATCCAATTCAATATTATTCTTTATAGCAGGTAATAAAATTAATTATATTCATTATACTCCAGTGGCGACGCCAGGGGGCACTGGCCCATCCTGAAACTAATGCAGCGTCTACACGAAACAAGTAGTCGTTCAAGTTTCTTGAACAAGTAGCTGGAATCAAATATGTATTCAAGCTTAAAAGACATTTAGTTAAAGGGATTAAGTTCTTAATCATCAAGCGCTTGAATATCTGTTTTTACACTTTTCAAGTTACTGGTTACAAGTTACTTGCTCAAGTAAATTGAGCTGCTACTCGATCCCCTGACATACTACATATGCACTCATTTTTCTGGACGATAATGACCCTTAAAACTCCGTTTTTTTAGGTTTTGATACTTCATCATCTCTTATGACATTTGCGTTATATGAGTTAGCAAGAAATCCAAACGTTCAGGAGAAAGTGCGTGCAGAAATAAATGAAGTTTTGAAAAAACACAATGGGCAAGTTACGTATGAAGCAATTAAAGAAATGACTTACCTACAACAATGCTTGAATGGTTAGTATCAAATAGGGTGTGTCCTGTCCATGTTCGTGCTACCTATCAGGGAAATGCCATATTTTTTTTTCATGGGCCACTTTGCGAATTTTGTTGTCTATTGTTGATTAAAAATATTAATTATTCTTAAATGTGATTAAAACTGCTTATATTTTAAAGATTATATTCCAACAAACTAAAAAGTCATGACCTACCCGAAAAAAATTACGTAATATATTGAAAGGTATGAAAATAATAGGAAAATGTCACCGTCCACAGTCGTATATTTTTATTCCTAAACTATTCCCAAATAGTCTACAATATTCATATTATCCTCGCTTTAATTATAAACCTCATAAAACTACAAAAACAATTGTCCCTCAAAATTTAGTTGCAGTCCGTGACGTTTATATTGAAGCTTGAGGTGCTATCTTGTGACAATTAGGCATGTTTTAGTTATTCTTGTGTTGTGGTGTTAAGCATCAACTAAATTAAAAGATAAAGAAAGACGATTTTATTTATTTTTCATAGAATAATTTAATATTTTTAGTTTTAAAATATGATTCAAATAAGGCGGTAACGGGTTAATCTTAAAAAATATAGATTTTGACTTGACAAAGAAAATAACAATGTCACTAAGCGCTGACATGACTGGGCATGACATAACTTCCAATATTAAATGACAAACAAATAAAAACCGTCAACAAAGGACAATAAAATAATATAAAAAGACAAACATTTCATATTATATACAGAGTGATTCACGACCAGCTTGGATTAGAACTTTCGAGGAAACTACTGAAAATATTATTTGAAATTCTTGCGTTCTTCTTTGAATTTGAAAAGCGAGTCATTTGCATGAGTACTTTGGCGTGGCGCGTGGCAGCAAGTGAAAAAGTGTGGTAATCACGCCTAATGCGGTTCAAGCCTAGTCGGCCAATAATGCAAATTATTATATTACATGCTGGCGCGTACTGACGTCACGTAACCATAGCGACGGGAAATCAGGCCGCTTGAATGCATGTTGCTCTTCTGGCTGCTTTCAGTTCACCGACACGGTTGACTGGGCGGACTGGGGCGTGACAAAATGCACGAGTGTTTATAATTATTGTCTATGATAGTTAACCGTGTATCGAGAATTGAAAATCCTCTTCTTTTCATTTTTATTATTATTATTTTTCTCCTAAAGAAATATGGATTAAAAATGTTAAAGAAATATTTTAAAGCAGTAGACAGGAAGGTGAAAATTCTATCGACGATCGCCTGCCCGATTAATACTAATTAGCTGCATCTTTTCTATCGGTGGGCGGTAACCTTTTAAAATAAGGTGGTTTTCAAGATTAAGAGCACCAAAAACAGGCGTCTCTAGACGTTCTCGCGCAACGCTAACTGAAAGAATTAAAAGCTTTTCTTTAACAAATTTTTATGGTAGTTAACGTTAAAAGCTTTTAGGCAATAAAATTGTATTACAAAAAGCACTCTAGCAGCATCCGGAACAAGATGGCTGCTCGACCACTGCCCGAAGGTTCTGCGGGAACCCAATAGAATACATTACCGATGATTTTTGTACACTCCCACAATGACCAAGAGGGTGGGCCTTGACCACCACTCTATTTGCTAAAATCTATAAAAAAAAACGCTCCTATTGCTAAAAAGTTAGTTCCTGCAGTTACCAGTAACTTCTCAGCTCGAAGTTCTCGGGTCTCTGACCAGTCCGAAATGGTCGTTCGTTCCAGTCTCCAGGGCTAGTTACTATGCCCGAAATTAAGTACGCGAGTCGGGGAAAAAGTATCTAAATTCTAATAAAAGTAAAGTTATTAAATTCTAAAATACTTAACATTCAGAAGTACAGTGTTCTCATTATCGAAAACTAAGTGCTCTGCGAATACCAGTGAAAAGTGTTTTTACTCTAAAGCCCGAACAATGGAAAAGATGCGGACAATTGTAGTTGTACTATGTAAGTTTCCAACCTGTAGAACTTTTAGACTCTGTAATCAAGTGTAAAATTAGGACAGACGATATACACGAAAAGTTTCTCCATATTATAAAATTTAAATATGCTTAAAATATGTACGCAGTAAATACTGATGAAGCTATGAAAAGTTGTATTCGTAAAAAGGGATTAGGCTATGTGTTATTTATCTGTTATAATTGATATGTGTAAGACGCAAGTTAACTCAATGGGGTACAAGACCTTTTAGAACTGTAAAAGAATAATAGTGACATTAATTTAACGTAGGCAACGCGCCAGTGAGAAAAGGACAGTACGCAGTACATGTATAGACATTTAAAAGACATGAAAATTTGAACTTTGTATTAATATGGAATTCAATAAACTTCACCGCTTGATTTATATAACTAGTGATTATGATATAGTAACAATAAACGTATTTTATAAATGATCCGTAGGTTATTATTTTCTTCGGCCATACAGCAGATTATTAAGAATAAAATTCTCAGGCAAAATATTAAAACCCTAAAATCGAACCCTCACTTCTAATCTGTCGCAGCCACTTCGCTCCCTTTCAATTAAAAATCTAAGATCACATTCCAGACCTAGAACACCTGAAAACACGTCTGTGAATATGCTACAATCTTTAATAACCAGTGGCGGCGCGACACGTGGCCCTATTATTCATAGCTACATTCGGATTAAATTAATATTATTAATTCGAACATAATTTTTTTAAGGGCTAAAATGATAGCTGTATTGGTACATTAATATTTAATATTGTCGAAAAAATTTCCTCCTGGTTTTATTTTTTTTTTGGTGAAGAGCCCCTTCACCTGACGAGCCGCCACTGAAAACAGGTGACTTTTTCTAACCCACGCTTGTTGTGTAAGGAATTACAAAGGATATTTTAACAAGAGCTTAACATTCTCTGGCGGTAGATTTGGTTTTTCTCTTATATTTATTTTCATATTTTTTATTCTATCCATAGAAACCATGAGGATGTACCCACCATTACTAACAGTTGCAAGAGTATGCACAGAAGATTATCAACTTAGGGACACAAATATTACTTTAGAAAAAGGAACGTCAGTAGTTATTTCCACGCTGGGACTGGGAAGAGATCCAGAAAACTTCCCCGATCCAATGAAATTCGATCCAAATAGGTTTAGTCAAGAAGAAATGGCTAAAAGACATCCATACATTCATATTCCTTTTGGAGAATGACCTAGAAATTGTATAGGTATGTATGAGAACGGAAATATACAGTGTCCGGTAAGTATGGGGTAAACTCACGGGAGTGTGTAAGAAATGTTAAAATAAGTGTACCTAATGTTTCATATAATTTTTTTTATAATGCCCCCTGACCGAAATATTGGTCCCCAAAGGCAGCTTATATTTTTTTTCTAGATATTTTCTGCATGAAAATAACTTTCTTACACCCACATAGGTACCACCTTTCCATTGGTAAAAACAGAAAATCAATGATTTTAACAATTCGATCTCTATTTTCTTTTTATCTTTTTTTTTGACACAAATATAACTCAATTGTTTTATTAAAGCGTTTTTTATTTATTTTAGGACTTAGATTTGGTAAGATGCAGTCTGGAGTTGGTCTTGTACAAATGTTAAGGAATTTTACAGTGACGACAAATTCCAAAACGAAAATACCTTTGGATATTCTATACAAACAGTTTCTTATTAAAGAAAGTGAACCAATCTATCTCACGGTTAAGAAAATTTGATTGTCTTCCAGTTTATTTCTTAGACTTAGGTTGAATTTTACAATTTTTTTAATTAAATTTATTCTTTAATAATATGGTATTTAATTATGAAAATATTAAATCTAAAAAATGCTAAATCATTTCAATTTCAATCAAATTCCTAAAAAAATTTTATATGGAAAATTCAGAAGAAAAATGAAAAAAAGTCGTTACTAGCGTAAGATGCCGAGACAATTAATTGTCAACTTCTGACTTGTCAACAATTCAAACGTTTGAAAATATTATTTTAATTTGGTAACTATCATTTAAATCGTAGCTACGCAGTAAACGTGTATTTAAAATAATAGAATTTTAAAAATAATTTTTAGTTTAAAGTCCTAGGTTATAAATTGTAAACTTCAAAATTATACGCTCATATTTCTTTCAAAATGGCGAAGGCCGATTCCTTAAGAGTGAATAAGTCTAGTGTAACAATATTTCTTATCCTTTTCGCTTTATTCAAAAAAGGGCCAAATACCCGTCCTTGAGAAGCAATTACCTAAAGTTTTGAACTAAAGAAATTTTGATTAATAAAAGCAAAAAACAAAAATTTGTGAAATTTGTCCATTTTTCTTTTTCTGCTATTATTACTTTATAAATTCAAACTTGTTTAATATGTAGGTAATTATGCTTTAAATATGGGCAATTTTTGAATAAAAGGAAAAAGTAACGAAATATCGATCAAATTACGAAATGGCGAATATGTGTTTAGACCTCACCTTTCTTTCTAATTGGAAACCCGTCGTGACCACAGCAACATGGAAATAAAATTTAAACTCCTTGCTTTTAGTTTTTTATTCAAAAATAATTATTTTACCTTGTAATACCCCAGTGTAAGAGCACAGCTCCATACTTTTCTTTTTGGCGTAAGAAGAGTCCCTGTCAATATACAAGCATAGTTAATATTTTTGGTGCAACATTAAAATACTGAATGAAAAATTTGAATTTACATCTGCCAATGTACTTAATGGAATAAAGTACCCAGTAATTCACTAAAATATTTTATTAAAAATATATCACAGTCTTTTTGTATAAGAAATAAACACTAAACCCACATTTAAAAATGATTTAATAAATTTACCTGACTATTTTCAAATCAACAAATCAATCGCCAATATCTTCCATTAATCTTCTATGTCTTCAAATATAATTTTGTAAATATATAACTCTGCTTGGTAAAACTTCCTCTCTACATACAGGACAACATTTTTGATAACTTAAACTATCTTGAAGACAGTCCCAGCAGAAAATATGACCACAAGGCGTGGCACTGGCATTTTTTAAATTTTCTGCACATAAGATGCAGCCTTTTGTCGATTCACTTACTGAGCTACTGGAAGTACTGATACTGCCTGAGCTAAAATCTTGATTAATGAATGTTTGGATGATATTAAATAGAATGTAGAAAAGAGAAATTTTTCCTAACAGTTTAAAGCTGCCCGAAAAAAAATTATCTTGCATCCACTGACGAAGCAGAACCTAAAATCAAAATCTAGTTGTGGATGTGGAAAATAAGAAACCTGCTAGATGGTTATATTTTACAAGATGTTTTATGTGTGTGCCTGTTGTGCATCATAACTTCCCTTTAATCAAAAATCTGTTGACTATTATTCGGATACAAAAAAAATCGAAACTATTAAATTTTTTACAAAAAAAATAAGATGTGTAGGACTTTTTTTTCTAAAAGGCACTGTTAAGTTGAGAGGGTCATAGACATAGATGTAACTTTTTAAATACCCCTATCTTTAAAACTATACAGTTGAGATTAAAATATTGTACAGCGTATGTAGAACCTCCAAAATTAAATAAAAATGGTATTTTTCTACTGATAAAAAAACAATTAAGGTTGATTGTAAATTCCAGTATAACTTGAAATCATAAAAAATGTTAGAACAGATTTTTCTAAAGAGTAGAATAGATTATGAGAGGTCCCAATACCGAAGTTTTACTTAAGAAGAATTAGATGATTGGTTTTTGTAACCTAATAGGCTATATAACTACTTACATATTGTATGCCAGTAAGTCTGTTCGATATATTATAATATTTCCCAGTTATATAAAATATTGATTGATGAATCCTATTTACGAATACTTTCTGTTCTTTGAAGCAATGAATACATTTCAATAATACATATTTTGCTTGTTGAGTTAAGGAAGAGGAATTTTTAACTTTGTTTTCGGTTGCAATCAACAATCGGTCCAACAATGGTTCTCCACCAATGTACAGTATCAACCAAATAGTCTTTCTCTAAAAATTAGAAATTTTTAGACAATTTGCCATCAGTTGTGATCAAACAATTAGCAACTATCCCATTTTGTCCTATTTAAATACATAAGTTGCTGTAATTCTTGTGTCATTCTTATCATTGTTAATAATTAATAATACCTACTCTTTATTTTAAAAAGGTACTTACTTTAGTTTAACAAAGGTTTTTAAAAAATTGTTAAACAAATGTTGAGTACTTAATAATTTAAAAATTTATATTATTTGGTCTGGGTAGGTATGTACGTGCCTGAAAATTTTTTGTAAAACTAAATCTTACTAACCAAATTTGATGGTATCTTATTGTCTTCTGACAACCTTATGGTTCCTGTATATTCTTCACCAAGGGTTTGTAGATTTCCAAGAGTAGTTATAAAATAGTACCAAGCATTGGCTATCACTGGAACCGACCTTCTTACTTTGTGATAAGTCCTTGCATTTAAGTGTTTTAGGAATGAATGAAGTTGGCTTTCCAAATCACTAACAAAAGCTTCGTCTCTCTGATGGCATCTTAGGATATCTGCTACTTTAGCTTCATGAATATTCATATTTAAATATAATATTACAATCACAAGTTTATTATGCTGACTGTGTTTTGAGGGCTATTTGACTGTTTCTATTTGTTTTAATTTTAATTTGTTCCAAGATAAAAAAAATTATTTATTTTATAAACTGTAAAAGTTAGGTTAAGTTAAAGCAAAGAAAATTTATAGGGTTAGAAATGTTAACTCCTTGTTAAACAAACGCAACATAAAAGAGAGAGAAAGAAGAGACAGAGAAAGACCTTTAGTTTGCCACGGCGCTATCAGAGGCGCAATGGCGGGAAATTTAAACGGCGGTTTTATGATTTTGGATTTATTAATTTTTTTAGTTTTTATTGATTTAAATCGTGATTCAAAAGTAATGAATCACGAGTTAACTCAATAAAAAGTTGCATAAAAGTTTTTATTTTATGAAATAAATCAAAACACATTTTTATATTAACAAAGTAAATTATGTTTATTTTCAAAAAAAAAATGTAAAAGAAAATCGTATAAGTAGTACACAGTCTAAGCTACAATGCCTTTTCTCCTATGCATAATAGAACTATTTGTACAATTTCTTGGACCACAAAACAGTGTAAAATAAAATAACAACTTTAACGAAAATAAAGTAATGTTCTTCAGTCTATCAGGTCTCACTAATAATAATGTCTAAATCCATAGGGAATTTCTAGAGAAGTCTCTGAAACAAAAGAAAAAGAAGCAGTATCGGCTCGAAACTAATAGCGTTTTCAATTACCAGTACTCCGAGAGCGCTAAGAGACGTCATAGATCTGCCCGAAATCTGTCATAGCCATGTAGTGAGATTACTCGATTTTGATAATTGAACATGCAATACATACAATCTCGGGGAGAGCACTCTCAGAGTGCCCGAGAGCAGTAAATAGAAAACACTATAAATTTGTCAGATCTCTTCGTCCATGTTAGAAATGTCTCAGAAAAAGGATATCTATAGAAGCAATGAAATTATTTTGCACTGGTCTCTTTAAATTTTTAAACCTTTTCACTGTGACCTGAACTATAATTTCTTTTTGGTAGTGTCTTTGATGTATTTATATATATCCAAACGTATGATTTTATCAATTATTTGTATCTTATAGTTAGGGTACAACTCTACATTAAGACTATTTGAATATGTGTTTTTTTCTATGTTAGATCCTCGCAGATTCGTAAATTTGTACACTCGGTATTAGCATTAATGTTGCAATGATCTTTCCACGTATGCACACGTTGGGCATCTTTTAAAGGAAATTGAAGTGTTTGTTTTTAGAGTCCTCATCTGTGACAGGGACTAAGTAAGAATTAGTGCAACCTGGAGAAATACAAGAATATATTGTCTGCCTCCAACACTGCGATTAACACTACGCCATGTTGATAACAAAGTGGTAAAAGTTTGTTATAATATATAAAAATACTCACTCAGTTAGCTCGTTGTCCTTGTCCTCATGTCCATTCCTTTAACATTGGTCAATGTTAAAAAAATCCCTAAAACCAAATAAGTCTTAAGTATAAAATACATTTCTAATCGATAACATAATATGTATAAAGTCAGAGAACTACAACAAAGTTTCATCTCTATTTGCTTATTTTAAATTGTAAATTTATATAATATAAAGTGTGCATAATAATGCAAATAAAGTTAATAAACAAACCTAACTATATGATACACAATTTTAATTACCTGTATGGTAGGCTGGAATAATATTTTAGGAAATTATAAATGTTAGACATTTTTATGGTCAAAAATCATTAGAATTTTTAGAAAATTTTCTTCTTCTTCTTCACTTCTTTATGGCGTCGGCTGCAGTTAGCGCCATTCGCCAGCACAATTTGGGCGATCGTAAGTTGTCTGCCTTTGCGGCATATTACGACCACGAATTTTTCTTATTATATATATATATTTTTTTTTTTATCACTATCACTAACTGTTGCACTGTATTTTTGACTTCTTTTAATTTTACACTTATGCTTTATTCACTTTACCTAGTATTGAGGGGTTAGTTAGACAAATAGCACAACAAAGGAATTAAACTCTTCTCGCTCCCGGGCAACGGAGGAGCATTGGACACCAGAAGGTTGCCTCGGGTATGTAGCACCTAGGGTTAAAGAAAGAGGAATATTATACATAAAGTATCATGCAAGTTTTTTTTTTTTTTTTTTTTTTTTCCTAGAGTTTGATTTGATTATATTGTAAGAATTTATTAATAGTGATTATTGTTTTTTGAGTAATATTTGCTAGTATGGTCTGAATATTTAGTGGTGTAGGGACATTACATTTTCTGAATTCTTCGTACATGTTGATGTTTGGAATTTCATTTATGGGGCATTCCAGAAAGATGTGATCCAAGCTCTCAATTTGGCCACATTCACACCTGGGAGTTTCTTTGATTTTTATTTTATGTAGGTGTTGTCCTGTTAGGCAATGTCCGGTTCTCATTCTGATAATCGTTGTAATGTGTCTTCTATCGATATATACAAATTTATTGAACCATGGTTTTGTTGGGAAATTATTTTGTATTTGTTTGTACCATTTGCCTTTATTGTTTGATTGCTCGTTCCAGTGGTTTATGAAATTATTTTTTATTTGTTTTTTGAGCGTTGGTATAAATTCATTTTTGTCTAGTGGAATTTGCATTGGTACATTTAGTATTCTTCCTATGTTAGCTAGTTTATCTACCTCTTCATTCCCCGGTATTTTCGTATGGCTCGGAATCCAGGAAATTGCAAATTTGTTGTTGTTATGTTGGGAGTCTATTAACATTTGGCGGGTATGAAGGCAAATGAGGTCATTGTTGTGATTAATTGTTGTGTTTTTGAGCTTTTCTATTGCACTTTTGGAATCTGTGAATATTATGGCACTTTGGATATTTTCTTCCAGGCAGACAGTGATTCCTTTGTTTATAGCCGCCATTTCTGCCGAACAAATGTTTAACTCATCTGGTAATCTTGAGGAATACTTATAATTTATTTCAGGTATGTGAACCCCAAATCCTGTCTTACCGTCTCCTTTGGATGCATCTGTATATACGAATTTGTAATGATTTTTGTATTGCCTTGTAGTTTCCAAAAAGTTTAATCTGTTGTCTATTTCGTTCTTTTTCAATTTGAAATCTATAACACAAATGTTTTCTGTCTGAGCATAATATTCTACCTGAAAGCATGGTAAAATTTCGCTTTTATGGATTCTATCTTGTATAGGTATGATGAGGTTTAGGGCTTGTATTAGATAGGGTGTCTCTTTGTTCTTCCAATAGTTATTTCTATTGTTGCAGTATATCTGTAGTTCTTTTAATAGGTTGATAAGAGGGTGATCTTGTATTGCTGATAATTTTATGAGAAACTTGGTAGCGAGCCATACTCGTCTGTGGTCGAGATCCATTTCAGCTGTTTCTGCCATTAGGGCGTTAATCGGGGTCGATTTCATAGTTCCAGTGATTAACCTTAGTCCCTGATTGTGAATTGCACTTAATTTGTTTATTTTTTTTGCTGGTTGGGCCTATATACATAGTGCCTTGGTCGAGTTGTGATTTAACTAGTCCATTAAATGCCATATGGATGATCTTGGGGTCTGCTCCCCACCATACTCTGGTGAATACCTTTAGAACATTTATTCCTTTACGTGCTTTATTAATAATCTGTTCTATATGTTTGTTCCATTTCATATTGTGATCGAATAATACTCCCAAATATTTTACATGCTTTTTGAATTGTATTATGTTATCATCTATCATAATATTAGGTAGGATGGTTTTATTTATTCCTTTGGTAAACCAAATTGCTTCGCATTTATTTGGTGACAGTTTAAAGTTGTGCTTTTTGAGCCAGTTATTTATTTTACTTAGTGCTTTATTGATTTTATCCACCAGGTGTCGTGCATCTATTCCTCTGATTAGTAGGATGATGTCATCTGCATAGCTGAGTAGGTCGACTTCATCGAGATCTAATTTGAATAGGGACATTAGGAGTATATTGAATAGGATTGGACTAAGGGGGGATCCCTGGGCAAGTCCAGTACTGGTTTTTCTTGGTCCTATGATATGTCCTTGATTATCCTTAATAAATATTTTCCTATCATTAAGCAGGTTATATATCAGATTAGATATTTCGACTGGGATGTCATATTCAATAAGGTATTTATACAGTTGATGAATATTTATAGTGTCATAGGCATTTTTTAGGTCCAATAGGACTCCTATTGCTGACTGGTTTTGACTAAATCTCACTTGTATGAAGGAGGTCATATAAGCTAGATTATTATTTGTTCCCATTCCTCTTCTGAACCCTACTTGTTTGTGGGATAACAGCTTTTTGTTCTCAATTATCCATTCAAGTCTATTTTTGACCAAGGTTTCCAGGATTTTGCTTACGCAGGAGCTTAAAGCTATAGGTCTGAAGTTGTCCGGGTTATTATTGCCCTTTTGTGGTTTCTGTATTGCTAGTATTATTTGTTCTTTCCATGATTCTGGGATTTTTTGTCCTGTTAATATACCATTGTATATGTTAAGTAAAATTCTGTGAAATTTGTCTGGCATGTTTGCGATCATTGAATATGATATATCGTCCACGCCCGTAGCTGTGTCCTTTTTCTTCATAATGGCTGTTTTTAATTCTGACAAGGAGATTGGGTCATATTCTTCATTTAACGGTTTTATTTTGAAGTTTGTGTCAATATTGCATGATGTAAGTCTGTCTAGTATTTGTTCTGCTATATCCGTTTCTGGTAATTTTGTTTTCAAATCTTGGAATGTCCTAGAAAATTTGTTTATCGTTCTCCACACATAGGATATGCTGGTATCTCTATTCAATGATGAGCAAAAACTTTTGAATTTTTCTTTTTTCTTTTTCTTGAAGAACCTTTTTGTTCTAGCTATACAGTGTTTGGCTGCAATATAGTTTTCCACACTGGCATTTTCTTTTAAATTGTTTAGGGCTTCTTTTCTCTCCGTTATTTTTTCATTGCATTCTTCATCCCACCATGGGTTGGTTGGTTTCTGCTTATTATAAATCTGCTTATTTGGGATGGCTTCTATAGCGGCCTGGTTAAGAATATCCCTAAGTTGATCATAATTTATTTCTGCCTCTTCATTGGGAGTACATATCAGCATTTTTTCTGAAAATAGATTCCAATCGGCTTTTTTGAAGTTTCTTTTATTATTTACCTGTATTTGGTGGTTATTGTTACTCTCCATATTATTAATTGTACACATTGTCGGAAAATGGTCGCTGTTTCCACAGTCTTCCAAAACTTGCCATGTTGCATTGTTTGCTATATTATTGCCTAGGATTGTTAGATCCAAGGGGCTGGGGTTTTCATTTGGGTTTTGTAATCTGGTGGTTGATCCATCGTTTAATACTATAATTTTAATAAACTCGCAAAAAACACGTGGAAAAAATAAATTGACTCTGTTGACAGCTTAACACGGCGAGTTGATCCGATTAGCAACGGGTATAATTTATGGTTTCATAAAGTAGTTTGGAATAGGACTGTCCTTCTATTCTATGCGTCAAGAGTATGCGATATGCTACAAAAAAAACCTACTCTCACTATGCCAAATGAAGATACTGAATGCGCCGATAGCGCCAATTTCTCCCTGATGAGGCCGTGGCAAAGCTTCAATCAAAAATGACCTTGTGATGCAAAATCTCAATGTTGCCAGGTCTGGTGATTTTTCACCAGATTTGGTGATTTTGAACCCCATCTGGTGATCTGGTGAAAACTTTTTAAAAAAGTCTAATTTCTGGTGATTTTTCGGCACTGATGATAAGCTTATATCTTTAAAAAAAAGAGAGAAAAATGGCTTGATTGTGTTTTATTCTTCTTTGTTAAAAATGGTGACATCGATGCAAAAACTTATTGGTTTCAAAAGCGAAAAGCGTTTGTCTTTGTCTGGAAACTCTCTACATCTCTGTGCCGAATATTTCTTAGTAGCGGGGGATTTACATAATTTGTATCTGTTACTGTTTTATATATAGTGATTTATAAAAAAAAAAGGTCGTACCTCGGAAATAACACACATCTCATTTAAGGTCTTGGCACCGGGGTGCGCACTCATGTTTATAGCTTAAACACACACTCAGCAATTTGATTTTACATTAATTATATGGTGTTGTATGTGATAATGCGAGAAATTAAGAATCTGGTGATTTCTGGTAGAGATGAGCGATATTTTTGTACCGGTGACTTATACCGGCGACCTATCTGGTCACCGGTATTAGCGGTGACCAAATTGCCCAGGTCACCGCGACCGCGACCTGCCGTATTACACCCAGGTCACCGCTCCAAGTATCGGGCTTAAACGGCGACCGATCCGATCAAGTCACTGGTAACTGCTCGAAATGCGAATATTAAACAGCGACCAGCGACCTAAACAGCGACCTGCGAGTACAGATAACAGCGCGGATTTTCGATTCTCATCGAGGCGCCGGGCTAAGCAGCGACCTGTATGACTGGTTGCTAAACACAGCGGAAACAATATTAAAATAATAAAATTTATTTCTGCTTGTGGTTGGTCAATGGTCAAGCTCGAGAAGGTAGTATTTGCATAACTTGCAGGGTGATGCCACGGATTGACGTGGTTTCAGAGGATTATAGGATTTAGGATACGTTTTGGTTTTTATTTCACTGTCACCGTATATTATTATTTTTGAAAGTTGTGTTTATAGATTAGTGATATTTAATGTTTAGTTTTTATGAGAGCTTGTGTGAAAAGTTGATTTGTTAAAGACTATTTTTTTAAAAGATTTTTTAGATAATATTAAGGTATGCAAATATATTTTTTATATAAATTTTAAATGATTTTAAAAGGGTTACACGCAGTGATTAAATCATCAAACAGTAAGAACAAGCTCTAAAATATTTTAAAATCCAAATACATAGTGGTTAAGTGAGGGAGCTTGCTTCAACTTCGCCATTTGTAAATTATTTACAAAATAATAATAATAATAATAATAATAATAATAATAATAATAATAATAATAATAATAATAATAATAATAATAATAATAATAATAATAATAATAATAATAATAATTATAATAATAATAATAATAATAGTAGTAAATGTAGTTTTTTCTCTTAAAAATATTTTCATCTAAAGGTAGAGATTTTTATGAGTCACCGGGTCTGAAGTCGCTGTTAAAAATACCGGTGACCTTAAAGTCGCTGTCACCGGTATACCGGTTATTTGAAAGTCACCGTTAATCTCACCTCTAATTTCTGGCAACTTTTAAAGCAAGGGTCTGGTGATTTTTAATTTTTTGACCTGGCAACATTGCAAAATCTCTCATTTAAAGTTTCACCGGGGCACAGAGGAATGATAGGTCGTCGCTGTCGCTATACCAGAGAGGACACTTCGGGTTCAGACCAATCAGGATTTTTTTCAAGATGGCGGAGGGGACACCGGGTGCCATAGCAACCAGGCCGAAATCCGGCTTTTTCATTGGCCTGGTGTCCCCCTTATTTATGAATGACATAGTATTTTTACTACGACGCTTGGCAGCTTTTGCGTTTTCTAACCTTACTATTTCTAGTGTTGCTGGGACTTTATATGATGAAGCAAATCCATTGATTTATTTGTTATTATTTTAATATTTTGTGATAAAGATATTTTATTATATTATATATCTTTGAACAAGTATAAATTTGTTTTACAGTATAGTATGTACCACAGAATTTCCTTCACTTTAACAATAGGGACATTTAAAAAATCGGTATATATTAAATTTTATCAAGGCTAGGAGCTTTCAACACCACAAAATTTGCAACACTATATATCTATCTCAGAGGTAGTCACAATGTATTAACAACTTTGTGTATTTTCCCAATTTTATTTAGTTTCTTTTAAACATTTTAGGCAGCAAGCTCGGCTTTTATTTATAGAGTACATTAAACGTTGGATTATTATTGTCATATTATAGATATTAGTTTCAGCGGGAATTATTCTTGTTAATTTCCTAATCAGATATATTCAATGGGGTGGTAGGCCGACTATCAGCACAGAATATATAGCTACGCAACTATATTATATTCTGTGCTATCAGTCTTCAAGCAAATAATGTTGTGGCCAAAAATTTGCCGGATCTTGTATTTTTAATGTGATTGTATGCATTACCATTACAGTCACATATTTTGACCTATTGTGAAGTATTTAAGCAATTTTAGATCCAACTTTATATTTAATAATTAAATGTTTCTACACAGAAAATTTAACTAGTTGATATTAAATAGATAAAAGAGGAAATAAAACAATTAACTTTCCCAAAGAAATTACCTACTGCATCATGTTTGTAAGCCTACCTACATGTATGTATTTAAAGGCTATTAAATTACTAGAGTTATAAAGAATGCCAGAGGGTAAAAAAAAGACCAGGAATAGATTTAAAATATATATTGAGTTACCAAATGATCACAGTTTTGTTAAAACATTCAGTTATATAACTAATAAGTATCAGAAAATCTACTTATTTTGTATGCATCTCTTCATTTTTTTAGGTACCAAACATCTATCAATTGTTGATGCTCCTGCAGTCTAAATACGAAGATCTAAATGCAGCTATTGATCTTTAATTCCAGCACAATCTGTAATAAGCAAGCTCTAAACCTAATAGGCTTCATTTATGAAATATCTATAGGCAATTTAGTACAAAATAAAAAAAAATAATTACAAAGTTAGGACCTATAAGGAATGATAATGACATTCAACGCCGGTTTATACAAAAATGGAGTAAGCGCCACTCAAAATTAACAATTGCATAAATTATTTACACTATTTACAATAATTTGAACATTTTAGGACTGAGTTTACCATTTATAGACTGTATAGACCTTTCAAATAAGTAAAGGACATGGATTTTTGAAACAAACACCATAATAAAAACTGTATTAACCTTACTAAATAGTAATATTGGAAAATATGTACAAAAGTTAATTTTCCTTAAAAACCCGTGATCCAGGATTGGATATATTTCACTTGTCTTTCTTCTTACACTGAAGGTTTCTAGATCTTGATTAGCTAAATAAAATATGGTATTGTTTAAATATCAAATACATATTAAAGAAAATAGAATAAATTAATATATATGACTAAATTTTGTATCATTATTAATAAAAACCACTTACGTAGATTAAATAAAACTAGCCTGAAAAGGGTCTCGGGAACATATTTTCCACAATCAACCTGATAGTCATAACTTGTTCGTTACCTAAAAATAACAATTAATTTTGTGTTTGACACAAAACTTTTGATACAGTGTTACTAAGTATGTGCAAGAAAAAAGATTTTTCAAAAAAACAACATAAAGCTACTAGTCGCAGTTTCAACAAACTGTCCTTGTTTTTTTTTGAAAAAACAATGGTCTCTTTAATAAATGGACTACTTATTTAAATTTTAAAAAAGAGTACTTCTAAGTGCTTAATTATAATCGTGGTACAGTGTACACACTGGCTGATTGAAATAAACATACTTACTTTATCTGTATTTTAACAATCATGATTTTCCTGATGGCACATTCGGTTTCTATAGAGGGCTTATAAATTCTGGGGCATTGGGATTCTGGCAAGTTATTTTCAATTACTTCATAACTTGTAACCTGTGGCTGTGTATTTGCAAACTTAAAAAAACTTACATTACCTCTTGGGGAATTAGGAAAGTTGTGACAATAATACAAATATTTTTCCTTTGCGTCTTCTCATTTTGAAATAGTTCGATAGTTGAAAAATTATATGCCAACCACGTTGAGCAGTAAACCATAATGGTTTATTTATATTTAACGCTTTAATCAAAACCCGAAGTTAAGACGGACATAAATAATAAATTTTGACGTGAAGAAAAGTTTTGTCAAAATTTTGAGGTTAGAACAACTATTTATGAATGAAATGATTTCATCCCGTTGAAAAACTAAACTAGTATCTTATTAGGAAAGGAGCCCATCGATAATCGTTTGTTATTGTTGGATCATAATATGAAAGAAAAAGATGCAAGGCAATCTGAGTGATTCTAGACAAAAAAGTAATCAAATCCTTGGCGCGAAAATGAACAGCCAATAAAACTCTTCGAAAATCTCAAGGTCACCAGAGAATTCGGCGAAAATACGAGAGTGTCCTCCCAGTGACCGGGGCGAGTTAAAGTTCCTTAAGTCACAGAGTATTGTCGGTGTGCGTTAGGTTCAATAACCTCTAGCTAGCTTTTCAGGAGCGGCTAAATGTTTACTCTCGAGCCGCGTCGTTGCCAAGTTTACGTTGCTCCTCAAACCTAACCTTATATTTTATTATTTGAATTTGACCGTTATTTGTAAATGTAGATATTTTTGAATCTGTGGTATTTAACATTATTTGTGAATTTATCTAAAATGCCCGTTGCTTGCAAAATTTGCTCTAAGATTTTCTCTAATCAAAGTGGTGTTAATCGTCACTTGAGAACTGTTCACAAAGAAAAAGACAAAATTATTGTTTCCTATGATTATGACCATTTCAATAGCAAGTGTTTAGAAAAAGATTGTCATACTTCTTATAGATTTATTGCAGAATTAAGGTACCACCTGGAAACAGCTCATAAGAAAACTATGGATAAGGCCATATTATATTTTCAAAGTGAAGAAGGTAACAGTAAACTTTAATTTTAATAAATTTATTTAAGAGGTTATAAGGTTTCTAATTTTTGTTTTAGAATTTGAGTGTTGGTTTGATGAGCTATGTAAAAACAATAATTTGGAATATGTTCGTCATAAACAGAAAGGAGAACAAACTACATATTTTAATTGTAATCGATCAGGTAGATAATTTAAAGGTGACAAAGTATATTTTTTGAATATACCTAAGTAATTTAATATTTTAGGAAATTCTGGATCTGACTTTGTAAATCGAAAAAGAGCCATAAAGAGTCAAGGTTCCTGTAAAATTGGTTGTAAATGTACAAGTCAGATAATTTTAACAGAAACTGGTAATAGTCAGTATTGTGCTACATACTATAAGACTCACTATGGGCATACAATACAACTTCAACATATTCGTATTCCTAAACAGGACCGTGTTGATGTTGCAGCCAAACTAACAAGTGGTGTTTCAGTTACTAGGTATAGGTACACTAAATTATTATGAATTTGTCTTAAAAAATTAATTTTTAGAGTGTTAGACACATATAGAAATAAATTTGAAGAAGATAAATTGTCACGATCAGACTTAATTACCAGAAAAGATATTAATAATATCAAAAATTTATATCACATTAACATACAGGATGGTGTACGTCATGAAAATGATACAATTAGTGTTGACCTCTTAGTAAAACAGTGTGAAGAAGTTGGTGAAGAAATTGTGTTATATAAAAAACAAGGACAGGAATATCCAGGATTAAAGGCAGATGATTTTTGTATAATAATTATGAACAAGGCACAAGAAAATATTCTAAACAAATTTGGTAATAATGTTATAGCCATTGATAGCACTCATGGTTTAAACATGTATGACTTTGAGTTAACTACGGTGATGGTTATTGATGAGTTTGGGGAAGGGTTTCCAGTTTCATGTATGTTTACAAATCGTAAAGATACAGTTATACATGAGATTTTTTTTACCTGTATTAAAAGAAGATGTGGACTTATAAATCCTAAAGTATTTATGTCTGATATTACATCAGTTTACTATAATGCTTGGCTTAGTGTCATGGATTATGCAATTATGAATCGTCTATATTGTTCTTGGCACATAGATCGAGCTTGGAGAAGTAACTTAAGTAAAATAGCTAAAGTGGATAAAAGAAAAGAAGTTTACCAAATGCTGAAAGTCTTACAGAATACCTTGAATGTGGCAGAATTTGAAAGAAATTTGGCCACAACTGTAAACAGATTGTTGGAAGATCCTGAAACACAGCAATTTGGAAATTATTTTGCTCAAAATTATATAAATAACTACCAAATGTGGGCTTACTGTTTTAGGAAAAATTGTGGCATTAATACAAACATGGTGATGGTTTAGCATGTTTTTTATTTTCACATTTGCATGATAGTTTGTATTTTAATATATAGGTACTTACCTTTAAGTTATATATTTTTTTGCATGTTTTTTTTTTCACTATTAGAATTTTGTAAGCAGTTAGTCTTCTATGTAGACTTCATACAATTTTGCTCTTACGTATAAGAAAACTTTAAAGTTGCATGAATGAACCAAAAACGTAATTTATAATAAATTACTTTAATTTTAGGTATTAGAGAGTATGCACAAAACTGTAAAATACTTTTACCTGGAAGGAAAAGTAGTAAAACGCTTAGATAAGGGCATAACTGCGGTATTAAAATATATCAGGGACAAATTGGTATCAAGGATTATTAAAATTACCAAAGGAGTAAACAACTTCCATGTACAGGAAATACACAAACGTCATCGAACTGCTATAACAAGTATTTTTGTAATTTTTAATAAAGGAGATATTTGGACAATAAAATCAAAGAATGTTGAATATATAGTTTCAAAGAAAGATTCATGTATGGTACCAAATTGTCAATTAAAGTGCTCCTTCTGCAATATATGTGTACATGATTATCAATGCACCTGTGTAGATTATTTAATAAAAGCTACTATATGTAAACATATACATTACCTTAACTTAAATACTGATATTGCAAAGGATCAGAAAAATATACCTATAGTAATGGAAAATTTGGAAAGTGAAACATTTGAATGTTTATCAACCTTAGCTGGGCAGAGTAGCAGTAAAGAAACTGATACAATAAAATATAAAATTCAAGAAGAGATAAATAAAATTAGTGTTAACATAAATGTGTGCAGTAAAACTGATTCTAGTCGTCCCGTGTTGTTACATACTCTCAAAACACTGAAAAACGCCAACAGTTTACTATCAAACACGGAATCAGTGATGAATTCATTTAAAACGGATTATACAATTTCAGGTATCATAATTTATTAAACTATAGTGTCACCTCAGATTTGGTTAACATATTATGGAAAATGTTCTTACTTTTAGTTTACCCAAAAAATGCATGCTGCATAAAAAGTTTGGCTTGGTATAAAAATAATATTAGAGGGTTCTAAAAAAAAATGATATTAAATAAGTTATAGAAAAACACAGCATTTTTGGCAAGTCTTCTTGATAATAATATGCAATAATCTGATTTGTATTTTGATATCCAACATTGTTAGACAAAATATGACCTTATAGTAATAGGAACTTTAAGGTGGTTCAAAAATTATTTATCATGTCATTTTTAAATAATATACAAATTAATATAAAAAAAATTATTATAATTTTTCGAAAAAAAAAATATAAAAGTTTTCCCGAGAGTTTTCCATATTATGTTAATCCAATATGGCCAGACACTGGTATGCACTTTGTTGACTGTTAGTACCTATATTGTTAACTAAAAATAAAATAACCAAATTAAATAAATACAAAGATACGTATTTGTTAAAGTACGCGCCACAAATATAACATTATTGTTTACATTTCTGTCGCCTGCATAAAAACTCCAGCAGAGTTTTTTTTACATAAGATAGAAACGTTAACAATAATGTTATATTTGTGGGGCTTTACTGTCAAATATAAATTCAAAAATCTTTTTAGGTGAACCATCCAATAAAAAAGTAACAAAACAAGTGTCGTTTTTTTCTACAAAAAAGAAACGAAAAAGGGCAAAGGAAGATATTTCAAAACCATCAAGACGTGAAGCAGACGCTATCAACGGTTTATTTAATATACAGAGTGACCATAATTACTGCTAAGTCATAGACACTAAATTGTTGTTTTGTTATCCCAAGAAAATTATAATCGTTTACCACTCCACCAAAAAAGTATATTTCTTCAGGCATTTTATATGCATATTATGTATTATGTTCTTTAAATATTTATTTTTTTTATTATCGTTTATAACCTTGTGATATTTTAGTATTAATATTCATATACTGTGATTGTACAATATTGCTTCTGCTGTTTTAATTTATTTACTTTTGGACAAAAATGGCCCTACTATTTATTGGTTTTACTTGACTAAATGGCGAAGATATTTACTTTGTTATTTATTTTAGTAACTAAAATTTATTTAGTTAAGTTGTTTGCTGTACCTTTCTTTATAAGAAAATATTCTTCAAACAATAAAAAAAAATACTTGGAATTGCTTTAATAAAGTTTATTTTAATCTAAGACATGTTTTTTTTTAACGTATAATATATTCTATACATAGTGAATTAATGGCCAAAATGTAATGAGTTAAGTTTTGTACAGATCTAAAAAATTATTATTTACTAAAACTATGTTTTTCTTTAACGTATGTATTCTATACATAGTGAATTAATGGGCAAAATGTAATGAGTTAAGCTTGTACAGATCTAAAAAATTTATATTAATTTAAAATTCCCGCCGTCTCACCAAAACGTACATTTGGCAACGTCGCGGCTCGGGAGTAAACATTTAGCTGCTCCTAGCTTTTCAGCCTGCATACAAATTTTCAATCGGTGCCACAGTGCACCCGCTGCAGCGCTTATCTAAGCCCTCGTAACCTTTAGAAATAATTTACACGTTCTTTAATCTATATTTTATAGCGAATTCCATTGGTAAAAAAAGTGTCGCACTGGGGTGGCACTCATTCCGGTCAATTAAAAACATGCACTGGTGCAATCCCAATGGTGTTCGCATTTAACCTTGGAATCGGAAGCATTAACATTTTTTGTCCTGCTATAATAGTTTCAAAACCAAACAGATAAAAAATGAAAAATAAATTAAATATTTATAAAAACTGTTAAAAATGGCAAAACAACAGATTTCAAATTTTCAGTTCATGCCGCACGACCTCCAAGAGCACGTGCGGAACTGATTGCAATGCAATCGGGGCAAAAAGTAGAGATGAGCGATATTTTTGTACCGGTGACTTATACCGGCGACCTATCTGGTCACCGGTATTAGCGGTGACCAAATTACCCAAGTCACCGCGACCGCGACCTACCGTACCACACCCAGGTCGCCGCTCCAAGTATCGGGCTTACCCGGTGACCGATCAGATCAAGTCACTGGTAACTGCTCAAAATGCGAATATTAAACAGCGACCAGCGACCTAAACAGTGACCTGCAGATAACAGCGCGATTGGATTTTCGATTCTCATCGAGGCGCCGGGCTGTGCAGCGACCTGTATGACTGGTTGCTGAACACAGCGGAAACAATATTAAAATAATAAAATTTATTTCTGCTTGTGGTTGGTCAAGCTCGAGAAGGTAGTATTTGCATAACTTGCAGGGTGATGCCACGGATTGACGTGGTTTGAGAGGATTATAGGATTTAGGTTACGTTTTGGTTTTTATTTCACTGTCACCGTATATTTTTATTTTTGAAAGTTGTGTTTATAGATTAGTGATATTTAATGTTTAGTTTTTATGAGAGCTTGTGTGAAAAGTTTATTTGTTAAAAACTATAATATGAAGGTATGCAAATATATTTTTTATATAAATTTTAAATGATTTTAAAAGGGTTACACGCAGTGATTGAATCATCAAACAGTAAGAACAAGCTCTAAAATATTTTAAAATCTAAATCAACGAAGACAAACATAGAAAAAAGACAAACAAACGTTTTAATTGGTCGAAGCAAAATTTGACATAAGAAACGTCAAAACAGCGCCACCATCGGGTCTGGAGGGAACCTCTGGACTATAGGCGGGACTTTCAAATATGACAATTTTAAAAATTTTGGCCGCCAAATTTTAAAATGATATTTACTGCTTAAAAAACCATCAGGATCCTAAAATGTAATGTTTACTATACTTGGAAAATTAAATAAGGATTGTGAATAGTTGGTTGGCTGTAAATACCATTTTAAAATTTTATGTGCAAACATTTTTAACTTCTGGACAACCTTTCGACTATAGGCGGGACTTTCAAATATGGCAATTTAAAAAAATTTTACACACAAAACCTTAAAATGATATTTAAGGCCATCAAATTATTCACAATAATCCTCTTATTTGATTTTAGTAAGATTTGATTTAGAGTAAAAATTAAATATTAGGATTTTCTGATTAGATTTTTAAGCTGTAAATATCATTTTAAAATGTTATTTATTAAAGTTGTACAATTAGAAATAAAACTTCAGAAATCAGCCTATAATATAATTTTATTGATAACTACGATTAAAATATATTTATTTAACCACTTACCAGATCACATTAGATCTTTGAGAACCCCTAAAAGATTCAAATCGGCTGTGAAACGGCTTTTGCTAGAGAAAGCCTACTATACCACTGCTAGAACTATGTAAAAAACTACATTATTTACCCACATGATGAGGATCTATTTTTTCTTTATATTCCCAAAATGTACTTACTTTCCCAGATTAATAATAAAAAAATAACTATAGAAATGTTCAAATTACGATTTACTTACCTGCAACAAAAAGAAAACGGTCCTCTTGTAAAAAGATTAGAAAATTAAAAATAATATAAGAATATCAAAAAAGCTTGGTCTGATTTTCAGCTATGAATAAAGAAAAAGGGGCAATTCCATTTGTGCCATTGACATTGACATTACAAATGTCAATGATTTGTGCTCAACAGGGAAGTTAGGTTGTAAAATAATTTAACAGTTCGTGCTATTCATGTCAAGTACCCATCTCTGTCTGCATCAAGTTATCTCCATTCGATATAAAAAGAGACAAATATAGTCAGACCAAGTTCGTCTGCCGTAGCTCTCTTTGTAAAAATAACTACGTAGGTGTAATATTGAGATATAACTGATGGGGATAAACGTAGGTCCAAACTTGAAAAAGTCTGGAGGTCTGACGTCACTCTAGCTTCGATCCCGTCCATAAGAAGTTTCACCGGGCTGATCTAAATACCTAGTGGTTAAGTGAGGGAGCTTGCTTCAACCTCGCCATTTGTAAATTATTTACAAAAAAAAAAAATAATAATAATAATAATAATAATAATAATAATAATAATAATAATAATAATAATAATAATAATAATAATAATAATAATAATAATAATAACCCATACGATATTATTATTATTATTATTATTATTATTATTATTATTATTATTATTATTATTATTATTATTATTATCTCTGTAGTTTTTCCTCTTAAAAATATTTTCATCTAAAGGTAGAGATTTTTATGAAAGTCACCTGGTCTGAAGTCGCTGTTAAAAATACCGGTGACCTTAAAGTCGCTGTCACCGGTATACCGGTTACTTGAAAGTCACCGGTAATCTCACCTCTAGCAAAAAGTGCCGCACCAATCCCAATGGAATTCAAAAACCTGCACTAAAGTGACCAATGGCACTGGGACACTCTCGTATTTTCGCCGAATTCTCTGGTGACCTTGAGATTTTCGAAGAGTTTTATTGGCTGTACATTTTCGCGCCAAGGATTTGATTACTTTTTTGTCTAGGATCACTCAGATTGCCTTGCATCTTTTTCTTTCATATATTATGATCCAACAATAACAAACGATGATCGATGTGCTCCTTTCCTAATTAGATACTAGTTTATTTTTTCGACGGGATGAAATCATTTAATTCATAAATAAATAGTTGTTCTGACCTCAAAATTTTGACAAAACTTTTCTTCACGTCAAAATTTATTATTTATGTCCGTCTTAACTTCGGGCTTTGATTAAAGCGTTAAATATAAATAAACCATTATGGTTTACTGCTCAAACGTGGTTGGCATATAATTCTTCAACTATCGAACTATTTCAAAATGAGAAGACGCAAAGGAAAAATATTTGTATTATTGTCACAACTTTCCTAATTCCCCAAGAGGTAATGTAAGTTTTTTTAAGTTTGCAAATACACAGCCACAGGTTACAAGTTATGAAGTAATTGAAAATAACTTGCCAGAATCCCAATGCCCCAGAATTTATAAGCCCTCTATAGAAACCGAATGTGCCATCAGGAAAATCATGATTGTTAAAATACAGATAAAGTAAGTATGTTCATTTCAATCAGCCAGTGTGTACACTGTACCACGATTATAATTAAGTACTTAGAAGTATTCTTTTGTTTAATTTAAAGAAGTCCATTTATTAAAGAGACCATTGTTTTTTCAAAAAAAAAACAAGGACAGTTTGTTGAAACTGTGACTAGTAGCTTTATGTTGTTTTTTTGAAAAATCTTTTTTCTTGCACATACTTAGTAACACTGTATCAAAAGTTTTGTGTCAAACACAAAATGAATTGTTATTTTTAGGTAACGAAGAAGTTATGACTTATCAGGTTGATTGTGGAAAAGATGTTCCCGAGACCCTTTTTAGGCTAGTTTTATTTAATCTACGTAAGTGGTTTTTATTAATAAGGATACAAAATTTAGTCATATATATTAATTTATTCTATTTTCATTAATACGTATTTGATATTTAAACAATACCATATTTTATTTAGCTAATCAAGATCTAGAAACCTTCAGTGTAAGAAGAAAGACAAGTGAAATATATCCAATCCTGGATCACGGGTTTTTAAGGAAAATTAACTTTTGTACATATTTTCCAATATTACTGTTTAGTAAGGTTAATACAGTTTTTATTATGGTTTTTGTTTCAAAAATCCATGTTCTTTACTTATTTGAAAGGTCTATACAGTCTATAAATGGTAAACTCAGTACCTAAAATGTTCAAATTATTGTAAATAATTTATGCAATTGTTAATTTTGAGTGGCGCTTACTCCATTTTTGTATAAACCGGCGTTGAATGTCATTAACATTCCTTATAGGTCCTAACTTTGTAATTATTTTTTTTTATTTTGTACTAAATTGCCTATAGATATTTCATAAATGTAGCCTATTAGGTTTAGAGCTTGCTTATTACAGATTGTGCTATCTATCTAAAGACCTTGGGTCGCTATGGCACCCGGTGTCAAGGTCCTTAGATAGATAGGTTGTCTGGTAACATAGAGGCGGAAGCGACGATGAGCGGGGTGTCCGCGTCATCACGAGGAACTCATACATTTGTTTACATCTGATTTGTATGTGTTTTAAGCTAGATACAACGCAAAAAAGCGGTTTTCAGTGTTATTTGTGTGTTTAACGTTAAATTCTAAAGTGTGAATATATTTGTTTTTGAACATTTAAGTGGAAAAACTATTAAAAATACTGAATTTTCATCAAAGTTTTCTTCTTCTTCTTTTTCTATTTCGTTTGGGTGGCCTTAGTGGTCAAAGTTTTAATTTTGTGTATTTTAAGGTTAGTTTATTAAACTAGATTCCCACGCTAAATCGTTAGTTTCAAACGAATTCTGTGATTATTTATTTAGATAATGGGTGGTAGCAGTTTGTAGCATAGCTACATGCAAAAATAACTCCAAGAGGCCAGATCCAGATGGAAAAAAGATAATTTTTTTTACATTTCCAAAAAACCCCAATATTTTGAAAGATTGGATTAGAAAATGTTGCCGAAAAGACAATTGGACGCCTCAACACCTAGAAATTTTACGTTTCGATAAAACCGAAAAAACGTAGATATAGAGAAATTTTGAAATATGGATCAACGACAATGCAAACATGCAAAGATGATTAAAAAATAAAACTGATCTACCTATGTATTTGTGGCGACAAAATCGTATTTAACACTCAAAATATTAATATTGAGTATAAGCTTTTAGGAGAGTAGGTACCTACTTAAAAATAAAAGAAAGGACAGTTTCGATTTGAATCAATTCGAGGACCTGGAAATAGATTTTTAAAAGTTGTAAAACGGAAAAAGAGAACTTTTACCTAAATTTTAACAAAAAAAAACAAAGAATACTGGAGTGATAAATAGAGAACTGTTCTCTTAAAAGAGTACGTCTGGTCAGCCTATCATAAGATAAGCTTGATCTCTCTATATTTACTTGTAATTATTATTTTGCGTTAAAATTTTGGACTACATACAAACTTAAAAAATATATTTGTCAAATATCAAACAATCTATTAAACCATATTTTCAGAAATATTTTTATACCACCAATACATTTTGATAGTGATTTAAAATGAAAGTGTGGAGTACATCACTAAAAGTATTTTTAAATTTATGGTATAAGTGTAGTTTTATTTCTCGCAATTTCCACAATTCCTATTTATGATAAAACGTGTTTTTTTAAATATACATTTTTTGACACTATCAAGTCCAATTCTTTTAATAATTTTAGCACTTGGACCTATAATGTTTCTGGGGCTATTTTCTGATAGACCTATTTAATCACAATATTAATATAATAAGGTATTTATTAAAAGATTTTTTTATATATTACCGCAATCATAAATTCTCCAATAAAAGAAAATCAAACAGAAAAATATTTTGTTACGATAATAGTAATGATTTGTAAAAAGCGTTTTAAGGGCTAGATTCAGTTTATTTCCCCTCTTAAGGGCCAAGTTATCAAGGTCAGTCGTGTCATAAAATAGACCTAAATAAGTGGCTGTGCAGTGATCACTTTAGGAACCAAGAATTTCATTAAAAAAAAACAATTAGTAACTTATATTGGCAGGGCTGTTAGGGAAAGCATTGACCAATAGTTTGTGGTGGTATTTTTTTGTAAAATAGATGCCTAAAAGCTCTCTTTAACTACTAACATTATCGTTAAAATTTCTATGATTTACCTTGAAAGTAAACATGTCGATTCTCAGAGCTAAAGCAAAAACACAACAATTTGTACTGGTAATATGATACTCTCTTATCTATCAAGTCACCTTGTACAAAGAATTCTAGGAAATATACGTTTATTTTCAACATCTTGGTACCGATAGTGCACAAAACACGAAAACCATGAAAATAAACAAAAATGGGATCAGATTACATGCTCGTTTTTTATTTTTTACTTGCCGAGAATATGTCTATCTCTCTTCGTCACATGCGACCCTACCATAAAGAGAACTAATCTAATCAAATAACTAACCAACGCGAATGGTCAATTGAACCAATGTATTCAAGATTGTCATGTAGTTGACCGGGTTGGCCGCTAGGGTATTTGGCCATTCATCAATTTCATTGATTTATTAGCCATAGTCAGGCCCGGACTGGTAGGTTTATTAGAAGGGAAACGTTATAAGAATATTATATTTTATCGTTCAGTTTTTTTACGAAATTACTCAAATTCAAAATTGTAGACGCGTAATGTTTTAATTTTTTATTTAGTGCCTATTGTGTACCTACCTACACCTAATTTGGTGAAAAATATATGAGATACACCCTCCTAATGAAAAAGCAGTACCTTTTCGTATCAATTAGACTACTTTTTAAAAACGCTATTCTTGAAGCAATATATATAGGTACCTACCTACTTATGAACGTTCGTTTTGAAAAATGACACTTTTTTATTTGACGATTTTTAAAAATTGTTTTGGTCGTAGGTAGATCTTTTTGATACAGATCGTATGACCGTTGATAAATTAAATTTGATTTGTAGTCTGCATAGTAATAAAATTATAGGAATAAAGAACAAACCCTTTTTTCTGTATTTGGTATAGCAACAGCGACGACCTATCATTCCTCTGTGGTATTGGTGAAGTTTAAAGTGGATATTGTACAGTTTGGAACTAGACCCCTCATTTAAAGACTGTTATTCTGAATAGTTATCAAAAAGTATACCTATTTTAAAATTATTTTTAGACTAAAAAAAAGCTCCAACCGTCTCATCTTTCTGGGATCGCAAGGCCATAAGATATATTTTCCAAAAGTTCACTAGTTTTTAATCTTATAATAGTATTATGTCAATTTTCTTCCCGAACAATAACAGTAAATACAAAGTTCAACTTTTAAGGCGATACATCAGTGAACAGAAATTCCGGCGTCGCGGAGGAAATCCGCTCCGTCAAATGTATGCAAATCGCTCCACCCTTGACCGGGGGTGTAGCACTGGCAACAGTGATGTTTAATTTGACCTTGGCTTGCGGGACGCTAGCAATTTACAGAAATATTAACTCATCTCATAACCCAAAACAGGTAGTAATTTATTATATTTTAACATTTTCTTATTTATTCAATTTTAGGACTAAAATAGTCCGGGAGAATTATACCTTTTCTATAAGGAGTCCTAATGCAGTTTACAACAGAAAATAGCAATATGACCTATTTGTTACTTTGAGCTGTCCTTGTATTTGATAAAAATAATTATGGTTTTTCTTTAATTATAATTTGCCATTATTTAGTGTAACAAAAGTTATTTTTTTCTGTTGAATGGCCTCTTCTGGTGTTAACATTTTCGCTGTCGAAGGACACTTTACTCCGATTATTCCATCATCTTCAATAACTCCATCTGGGCTAGCTGCCAAAAAGCAATGTTTTTTACGGACAAACAAACCACAAGGATAAACTTTTTTATTTGTTTTTGTTTCAAATGCTTTTATAGCTATAGGTTCTTTTTTGATTTTATATTTTGTTGCAGAGCTTCCCATAAATTTGCTATATAATAGATTCTTTACCACATTCTCACAGCTTGTGGTTTTCCGTAATTTACAAACAGCTCCAAAATTAGAGGCCGTTAGTCTAAGACATTGGTTCCGCAAGTGGTCCAGGTGGACTCCCAGGGGTCCACGGGAGACTCGACGGGGGTCTACGTTGGCGTGACAAAAAAAATGGGGGTTCACAATTCGTAAGCGGGGGTCCACAAAAATGTATTTGGTTTCGATAGTGAAGAACTAAAATGTTGGCTTGACTTCACCCATTAATGTAGGCAGATAATATTTTAAGAAGCTCAGCGACTGTTGTAAAAACTTGCATAGGTATTCCATATTCAGTACAACGTGTCAAGAACACAAGAAAATATACTATTTTTCATTTTATTTTTACAACTCGGGGAGTTTTTTAAATAAAATAAGTGAGAGTTGATTTGTTTCTTGTGATGTGAGTAGAGGTCAAAAAAGTAAAGTTTGATGGAATCACTTTTTCGATTGGCCAACTTTACTTTTTTGACATCCACTCACAGCACAATCAATTAATGAATTAACCACACAACAATTAGTTGGTTTGGCGCTAACAGATGGCCTATTAAATCAGGACTTTTTCGCAAAATGGTTTTTCAAGGATTTTGAGCAAACTATTTCATTTTAATTTTTAATTTTTTGCCAGCATGTCTAAATTAATAGCCGCGAGGGTGCTATAGAGCCAGTTTTTTAAAATATCTTTTACTTTACAATATAAAAATAAAAAAATAAAAAATTGCAGTTTTGGGCTCTATAGCACCCGAGAGAAAATAAATCTATGCGATTTTTATATATAATCATTTTTTGATATTTTGCATATTAACGAAGAAAATTTTGAAATACAATATTTATAGGTGTTGATAGCCCTTAAAAGTAAATCACAAAATTTTGTGAAGTAAATAAATAAAACAAGTACAACTGAACGCAAGCCATCTGAACGGGGAACAAAGGTCAAATCGGCTCTTTTCATGTATGCATCTCCCTTACGTCAAGCTCGGCCTGCGTCGTTGCCAAATACATGAAATCACAGATATGGAATAAGGAGGGGTTATAATTTCAAAACATGGTGAAAATAATATGTATAAATGAAGCGCAACATTTATATCGCAGAAAAAAAAATAAACAAGAAGTTAATACCCACACTTTGATTAATAGAAATGACTCTTGGCTATTATGATAATGGTATATACAAGTAATTCTATTACTTAGGTACCATTTTAATATTGTATACTTATTTTATATAAAATTACATATAATTTATATATGTTACCTGCCAAACCCGATATTTTATATATATAGCAATGCACTTCCTAATCAAAGGATAATAGGTATTTTCTTTCTGATAAGTTTTTTAAAGGTACATAAGTTAGTATTAAACAGGTCAATGCCTCTATCACCCGTTACAAGATCGTTGTATCTACACCTGTGGAATATGACTATGTAGGTATTTAAATATTGTACACATTGACTTTAAGCGTTAAGTATAAATTTAATTAACAGCGACATTTTGCCAACCAACAAAATCCCGCTAAACGATATTTCAAACGTGATTTTCTCGGAATCCACACACAATTTTGTAAAAACCTGTTTTATATTCAGCGGCAAATATAATTTCTGTCTCTTTTCAGCGAATCCAAAATCCGGTTTTATGCGTCAGCCAGTGCAAAGATTTTAGCGGCTATATAATAAAATGTTACTTTTCTTACTTCTTATTAGGATCAGGATTCATTGTATTATGATGTGTCAGGCATTTTACACAAAGGATCGGTTTACTACAATAATTTATTATTTTAAATATTAAAGCCGCTCATTTTTGGAAAAAATGGTTTACTTGTTATTTTTATATTTGGAACAGAGAACTTTAGATTTTGTCAAGTTGGTCAACGCCAAGAAGTACACGTTGTAAAATAAAAGTTTTAAGATCGAGATTTATTGGTGACATTTTGCCAACCAACAAAAGCCCGCTAATCGATTTTTCAGCCGCTAAAATCTCCGCACTGGCTGACACATAAAACCAGATTTTCGATTCGCTGGAAAGAAACAGAAATTATATTTGCCGCTGAATATGAAACAGATTTTTACAAAATTGTGTGTGTGGATTCCGAGAAAATCACGTTTGAAATATCATTTAGCGGGATTTTGTTGGTTGGTAAAATGTCGCTGTTAATTAAATTTATACGTAACGCTTAAAGTCAATGTGTACAATATTTAAATACCTACATAGTCATTTTTCACAGGTGTAGAATATGAGCTATTATGACAATTTTTTACAACGTGACAACACTGTATTTAAATAAAATATTCTGGGTTTCCTAGAAGCCCTCGGACAAGGTCTCAAATCTTACAAATGATTGGAATGTTTTACGCTAAAAATAAATATTCGGCGATTCGATATTTGCGCGCCATCTACGAACTTCTAATTAAAGCAAATCTCATTGACAGATAAAAGCAAGAAAATGGCGGCGTTAATAGACCCTTAAATAGAGTTCGTCCATCGGGACTATATTTCTTCATTTCTGTATATGTATGATTTACACTTGCCTCTTTAAAGTTGCGGTAACTACGTGATTCGTGATCATGTGCCAGAAGTTATATTTTTTAAATTTAAGCTATGTAAAAGAGTCACAATATCTCAATATTGGCTGAGAGACTTATGGCACACCTACACACAATTTGTCGACAAATGATATTTAAAAAAACACGTTTTAAATTACATTTCCAAACTCCTTAGCTTGCATTTGTATATCAAGAGATTTTAAAAAGTTCCTCTAAATGACGCATTCCCGCGCATTAAATGCGAACATCTGATTGGTCCAAAGTTACCAGACAACCTATCTATCTAAGGACCTTGACCCGGTGGCCCCTCCGTCATCTTGAAAAAAATCCTGATTGGTCAGAACCCGAAGTGTCCTCTCTGGTATAGCGACAGCGACGACCTATCATTCCTCTGTGCCGATGCCCATTTTGTGCGTTTACATGTCGTCCGAAAACAATAATAAGATGTAGGTGTATTTACAAGTTTACATGTCGTTTTAAAAAAATTTTTAATTTTCTTAATAATTTAATCTTTGAAGAGCTCAAATAAATGAGGGAAGCAAAATCTAAAATTATAAAACGCTACTTCAGTTTTTATCTGGTTACTGCCTAGAGTCCTACACGGGTCGTACTTTTACGACCCGTCCACCATGCAAGACCTTAATGCAAAACCGAAGAAATTATTATCTAAAAGCAATAAAGCCCGGCCGTCCCGGAACAAATTATTTTGTAGGGCCCAAAACGCGAACATTTATTGATCAAGCCCGACCCGACAATCGGGTCCAACCACGTAGAGGCATTAGGTGCAAGTTGCAAGTAAAATGGTAGTTCTTAAATGGGAAAACTTGCATCAGCTAATTAAAATGCCATCAAAGCGCTTGCATGCAATTTTGCTTGAATTTGCACCTAATGTAAAAAGGCCATACACAGAGGTTCCAATTTCAAATAAGAAAAATAAATTGCTTTAAAGTTTGACACTAAACTTTGGACACCCTGTACAATTCGTATGAATTAAACTTGGTTAACGGACTGTTCGACATTATTTATTAAGTACCTACCGTTCTATTATTCTTTATTATTATTTATTAAGTACAGTTCTAATTCTATTATCTAGGCATTATTATTATTAGTTTTTATTAATTTTTAAAACCATAGTGATGCAAAACTAATTTTTCTTAAATTTTTTTTTTCACCTATAATACTGAACCGATTTCATTCAAATTCTAGGGGTATGAAGGCAACTATAAGAGGCATCCAAATAAGTAAGAATATATATAGCATATGTAATCTAAAAAAATAGATCCGTAAGACGTCACACTTATTTTGAAAACCCTGTATAAAAATATTTTCCTGAAATGCCCCCTAGGCTGGGATACAGGTAAAGTTTGCAAAATATCAAATCCTAACTTAATTAATAAGTGAGCACCCTCCCGCACGGGAGGTGTGAGGTGCAGGACCCTGTAGAATAAATGTGTTTTCAAAAATGATTCATTATTCTAACTACAAAATAATATATATAATAGAAAAATGGTAACACCAAATCTTTAATTGAACTACGCTGTCGATAGATACGCTCTTGTTTCGTACACAAATAATAATTTTGAAAATACATTTTCTCAAAATTTAGGCGTTAACGTACTTTAGAATATCAGAGGTTTCATCCTGAGAAAGTTCATGAAATACAAAGATATGGTCCATTTAAAAAATGTGGAAGTTACAAACATACATTTTATATAGATAGATTGATTATTGTAATCAAAAATTAAAACTTCTTTTTACTTACGTTCCTTAACTCGAACTTTTAGATGTAATTATGCTAACAGAAAAACTTCTTTAAAGTACGTAGGAATTTATTTAGACTAAAATTGTACATGGAAACAGCATGTTAATTACTTATTTTACAAGCAAAAATATTTTATTTTTAAATTATTTGAAAATATAAATATTTTTACTCCGAGTACTTTAAAGATGATATGCACAAGTAGAATTAATAATAAATGATGGCATTGTTTGGGAAAGTTAATAATAATAAAATTAACAATAATAATAAGAAATATATTTATTTAAAATAATTATAGAAATAGACAATAGAAATGAATATTTAACCGTTCACTCTAAAAGTTGATATACTTAACACGAACAAGTTAAGTAGGTTTACATTGCGAATATGGAAATTGGAAAACGACACAATGTCCAATATTTTTTTGTATAGAAAAGAGCTTAAAATATTTTTACCCGTGTCTAGTATTCGTTAAAAAAAATTGTTCTGAATTTATTTTACATAAAAAGTTTTAATACAAAATTTAGGTTATTGTATATTTTTCATTTTTCTTTTTCTAAAAAGGGTCGCATCATTTTAATTCTCTGCTACAAAAATACACCAACATCAAAAAATAACATTTTTGCCCTTCGAACATAATATCGAAGAGCTGATTTCAAAGAATGAATATGCAGAGTAAAAAAAATAAACAAGGCCGCGAAATTTGTCAGGTGTATTTTTCAACAATTCGTGTTTCAAAATTTCCTCATTTCATTCGTGATCATCGTCACTGAAATGTTTGGAACAAGCACGAGCATTTTTTCATTTTTAATTTTAAACTTATTGTTGCGTTTACACACACGCTTCCAAACACCTTGTAATTCCTTAAAATTGGACATCAGGCATAAAACTCTTGCGTTTATACATTATACACCTCATTTTTCAGTAACTTTACAATTCAGTTATCAGAAATAAACGACTGATACATAATTCAAACTCTAACGTAAACAACGGAGAATATCGCAATATGGCGGTTTTTACTCACTAGGTAACGTCACGAAAGTCACGCCCACCTGCGCGGTATCATTTCTTCTTGTAGTTGTATCATGATTCTAGCCAGCATCGATCGCTGACCTGGCCCAAGGTTCTTATTGTGGACAGGCTGCCCGGGCGGACTGGGACTACTACTTGGCGTACTCTACCGCCTGTGACGGCCATTTAGATAACAGAATACTAAATTAATGAAAATACTCATTAGAGTATTTAATCCATGTAAGATATAAAATAAGCGGTGCCAGCGGCGCGGCGGGTGCCGGTGACGGTCGTAACGTAACGTGTCTGTTACAGAAAAATACTGGTTTGTATCAACCATAGACATATAAAAAGGAGACAAAACATTTCATTCATAAACACAATTTGTTTACAATCATTAATGTTTTTTAGTTTTAAGTAAGTTGAAAAAGGATGGCATAAAAAATGGCAAAGCTGTAACTTGGCTGTCCCCTTAGCCGATTACCTTTACCAGTGGCGTGCGCCTTGTTTAGAGATTAGGGAAAAATAAAAGTCCATTAATTAAAAAATATTTATAATGTACTGTAAAATATTTTTTCTACCACTAACCTGGGAACTATTAGCCATAATTTACGCCATTTCTTGAATAAGAGCAAAAATTTCTGTACAGGGTGTCCCATTTTCGACACTTTTATAGGGTATCTCCGTTATTGTTAGTGCTATCGAAAAAGTAATATAGGCGTCATGTGCTCTTTTTGGGTCAAACTTAAAATGGTAAAATCAAAATTTGAAAATTTTCGCTTGCTTAAGAGATACGAGGGAAAATCGAAAAATTGACAATTTCAAAATTACCCTATATTTTCGAAGTTAAAAGAGATACAGAAAAATATTTTATACAAAAGTTTCTTTATAATGATTGCTGAATAATCAGCCGGTTTCAGTATAAGTATACGGGGTCAGGCAAAAAAAGTTATCGGACTTAACCTCATTTTTTAAATGGAACACCCTGTATATTTTAATCTAAAAAGATAACATTTTAAAATATCTTTTTTATTTCTTCGGTTTTTTCATTTTCAACATAAGGCGGAACTTTGTGCAGCAAGAAATTTATTTGCAAGAGAGTCTCACCCGAAGTGGGCATACTAGCGAGCTTATGACGTGGTGAAAAATATTCCGTAAACATCGACACACACTGAAACCACGAGACGCGGCGGCAGGTTCTTTCTTATGCTAATGAGTTTCGGTTGATTTTATTTCGAAGATGAGAAATTTGTTTTGAGGAAAATAAGTATTTTACTTGTTATTGTATTAGTTAAAATAATGTATCTAATCGTTATACGGATATATCTTTTAAATTTTGTCTTATTTTATTATTAAAGCTATAGAATATTTACAAAAAATAAAGTTAGGTAGAGCAGAAAGTTTGAAGTGTTAATTAATAATAGTATAAAAGCACCTGCAAACAGGGTGTTCGTGTTCCACCGGGAACCGCTTCGAACTATATATGGAAAACTATACATAGGAAAATTTTCAAAATTTACCATCGTGGGAATACTGATGGGGACGACCGGACTAAAAAAAATTCTTAATGGTGGTACTTCCGGTTATATCGAAAGTTAGTGTCAGCTAGGGTAGTCAGGTTTTAAAAATTGAAAAGCTGGAGGTGGATAGTGCCTGGAGGACAAGTTTTTTTTGATAAAATAATTATATTGATGATTTCTAAAAAAAAAGGTCGATACCCCGTTGACCTTACGCTGTGGCGTGCCTTTTATATTTCTTCCTCCTATCATCAAACGTGCTTTCTAAAAAAAAAAAGGTTGCCCCTCTCTAAGGCAGCTGTACAGTTATTAAGCGTCCGTCGTGTTATCGGAAAAGCGGGAGTTTTGTTTTAGTGCGTGGGCGGCGGGCTAAATCGGGAGGGTTGGCAACCCTAGTATCAGCGTGTTTATTTTAAATAGAACATCCTATATATTATTACATTTTTGCATTCTACGTAAGATTCTAGGCAGATTTTGTACAGGATGGGGACTTTAATTGGAATAAATTCGATATTATTAAAACTGCTGAAGTTACGCCTACAAAATTTGGTATGTGGGGTTTTGAAGCATGCGGAATTGAATTATAATGTCGGCGCAGTTGCCAGATTTCTCTCTCTAAATGGAATGCCCAATTTATTTTTATTGCAGTGCATTGGGCGTGTCCAATTTAATAAGATGCCAAATTTACAAAATTCTATCTTCACTAATTGCTGAGCTATGGCAACACTGTAGTTCCATTAAAAAGTATCATGAGAATTTCCATTTTTAAAGTTTAAATTAAATTGGCCATTTTGGAAAGACAAGCACTTTTCTTGAAGCTTGTCAATAACTTAGTAACTATGGAGGTAGACAAGCGTCCCGGTACTTTTTAAGGGAACTACAGTGTTGACATAGCTCAGAAACTAGTGAAGATAGAATTTTGTAAATTTGAGATCTTACTAAATTTGACACTACCAATTCACTGCAATAAAAATAAATAGTGCATTCCATTTAAAATAACAAAATAACTACGTGTAGCGCAAAGCTGAGAAATCTGGCAACTGCGCTGACATCATAATCCAATTTCGCATGCTCCACAACCCCCACATACTAAATTTTGTAGGCGCAATTTCAGCAGGTTTAATAAAATCGAATTTATTCCAGTTAAAGTCCCCACCCTGTATACCTATACCTATAAATATCTAAGCGTTTTTGACATATTTGAATTTTTCTGTTAAGAATGACGTTTGCAAGCCTTAAAATAATTATCAATTTTTTCTATAAAGAAGCCTTATATTTATTTAATTTAAGCGGGATTCCTTGTTATAACGGACCTGCTTTATTAGATTTTTTATAATATTTTGATAACTATTAATTCAGGGTGTTTAAACAATAAGATTGAAAAAACTGCAAAAAGTCTAAATTTTATAATTACTTTTAGTTAAGCATTAAAAAGGGTAAGTTTGTATATTCCATAAATGTTTAGTTTTCGAAATATTGCTAATTTAATATTTTTATATGGCAATTTTGCTGCAGATTTTTAGTTCAGTGACTCTTAGTTGTCTATGACGGCGCGGCGTTGAAAAACAGCAAAATCTAATTTTACCATTTGAACATTATTAATAAGCACATTGTGATGGCTTCTGTTTTGAAGATATCGATTGGCAAATGGGTCCTATGTTCTTAATATAACTTTAACACATTCTCCATAAATTATAAATAAATTTAAATAATCTTCGTTTGTACAATTTAATAATAATAATAATAATAATAATAATAATAATAATAATAATAATAAATAGCCTTTATTTTTATAATGAAAACAGCATACAAAAATACAATTTCATTTAGGTAGCGAGATCTAGCATGGCTACTCATCTAACCACCCAGAAAAAACTTATAAAAGAAAATAAATCAGTAATACTTCTATAATTAGTACAACAAGTCGTTCAAAGAATACAGAGAAAAACTTATAAAAGAGAATAATAAATGATGATATCAATATAGCCAATTTTGATTTAATTTATTAATTAAACAAAATAAGTGAAATAATCTATAAATAAAATAATAACAAAAAATATAGCAAATGTGCGACCATTAATGCTCCAGCAACGAGTAATCCACTGAAATCAGTTCGGCCAAACAGTAACAAGTTCATCAAATCAGAGAATTGATGTGTTTTTTTAAATTCTTTTTAAACGTTTCGACAGACAAGCTGTTTTTGACACTTGTTGGCAAGGGATTGAAGTATTTAACTGCATTAAAGCTGAAAGACCTTTGATACAATGCCGTTTTATGTCTGGGGACAGAGAGAAGCCCACTATGCCGAGTAAGTCTACCATGTACATCAGAACCTCTCGTAAGCTTATCAAAGAGATACTTGGGTTGCTGGAATTTAATTATTTTAAAAAGTAAGGTACATAAATGCAAATGAAATCTTTAATCAAGTTTTAACCAGCCAGAGTCAATAAAGCTCTGAGAAATATGATCAAACTTCCTTAGTCCATAGGAGTATCTCAAGCAACCATTCTGAAGCCGCTGCAGGCTATCTCTATCTTCCTGGAGTAATGCCGGCCAGTAAAGTATATTACAATATGATAATAATGACAAGATAATCGAGTCGCACAATCTTAATTTAATTTGTGAAGAAAGGAAGTCTTTAAACAAATATAAAGTTCTCAATTTTCCATAGCTTTTTTGAAGTAGGTAAGAAACGTGTCTACTAAATCTAAGCTTTGAATCAAAAAAAACACCCAAATTTTTACAAGATTCAGAGACACCTATTCTAACATTGTTAAGTCTTATATTGACGCGTTCAGAAAGTAGATTAGAGTTTTTTCCGAATATTATTAGTTGAGTTTTAGCTTGATTTAAAATAAGGTTATGAGCGACAGAGAGGTTGTATATCCTATCAAGATCCTGATTAATATAGATTTCGGCTGTATTGATATCTTCTGAGTAAAAACTCTTGTATAACTGAAAATCATCAGCATACTGATGAGAATTACCATGCAATGATCAGATATACCGTCCATTCTAAGTACTTCTGGATCTCGCGCAATATCCAGTTGTGACGTTACAATAATATCCAGAAGTGTACTGGTATTACTTGTGATGCGTGTCGGCTCAACAATGATCTGATGCAAACCATATTTATTAAAAAAATTATTTAAAGCCAACACCGCTGGGCTATTTACAAGACAGTCAACATTAAAATCCCCACCAAACATAACAATATCATGAGCAGGTATCAGTGAGATTAACGTGTTTTCCATTACCCCTAAACAATTAATCAAATTTTCGCGTGGAGGTCGATAGATTGATACAAGGCAAATACTTTTTCCCGCTATTTTAAAGCTTATCCAGATTTGTTCTATATTAGCACCATGAGCGGTTACATCTACAGTTCTAAACTTAATAGTATTACTCACGTAAAAACCTACACCGCCACCTCTGTTGTCTCGGTCTTTTCTTATTAATTTATACCCCTCAATATCAAGAGCCTCCGCAGCAATCCCCTCGTGAAGCCAAGTCTCCGATAAACCAACAATATCTAACTGATCAGCAACCACATAATCTGAAAACTCAGCGAAACTAGAGCACAAAGATCGCACATTGAAATGACAAAAGGTAACAAAACTATTGTTTGTATTATGCATGATACAAAAACAAATGCCTTATTCCACAGAACGAGAAAATAAAATAAAACTGATGTACCGTAAAGCGGGGTTACTTCGAACGGGTAGCCTAAATTCGAACATTCCCCCCTCCTTTCGCTTTTCTCATCACAACGCGAAAATCTTTAGCGCGATCGAACTTGTTTGGTGGCGAATTAAAAGTAGGCAGTCGGTCGAGTGTCTTAAGGTTGTTTGGACGCATTTTAAGCGGTAAGTAATTACGGGGTAAATTTTATCATGTATTCGTATTTTTAACGTTTTTTAGGTTAGTTGCAAACAAACATCTGTATTACTGATCCTATAAGTCATATCTCTATATAATCTTGTAGAACTATTGCTTGACATGTCATTAACATGACTTGCAATAAAAATTTTGATTTTAATAAATAGGGTAATTACAAAAAAATTAAAAGCAATTTTTTTACTTTTAGAGGGGCTAATTCGAACATGGTGCGAAAATATAAAAAAAGGCTTGGGGCCTTGCATTATGTCAATTATTCAGAACAATCTCTGGAAAAGTCACTTAATGATCTCAGAAAAAAGAGAATGAATTATAGACAGGCATCGGAAGTGTATGGAATCCCGATAGCCACCCTTTCCAACAAAATGAAGAAAAACCATCCATTGCTAGCAGGGAGGCGACCAACTTTAACAAAAGAAGAAGAAGACAGTCTATCATCGGCAATTCAAAAAGCTGCAGAGTGGGGCTTTCCTCTAACTAGGTTGGACATTCGGTTATTGGTTAAGCAGTTTCTTGATTCCCAAGGTAAAAACATTAAAACTTTTAAGAACAACATGCCTGGCGTAGACTGGTTTTACAGTTTTGTGAAGAGAAACCCTATTTTAACTGAACGTTTATGTCAAAATATTAAACGCTGTCGAGCTGAATTGAATCCCGAAGTTATTAACCACTATTTCGAAAATTTGTCACAAAGTCTACAGGGTGTGCCAGCATGTAACATCATGAACTATGATGAAACTAATTTATGTGACGATCCTGGTAGGGTAAAGGTCGTTTGCAAGAAAGGTACAAAATATGTAAATAGAGTTTTAGATTCTAGTAAATCCAGCACCTCTATAATGATTTCAGTTACTGGGTCTGGAATATTATTACCCCCCTATATAGTTTATAGAGCCCAACACCTTTACCCTACTTGGACAGAAAATGGCCCCGCTGATACAGTGTACAATCGTACCAAAAGCGGTTGGTTTGAAGGCGCCGTCTTCGAAGATTGGTTTGAGAAAGTGGCTCTACCATATTTCAGAAGATGCGAAGGAAAAAAAATTTTAATGGGAGATAATTTATCCAGTCATCTTTCCCTCAGAGTGATTCAACTATGTGAAGAAAAAAATATTGAATTTGTACTTTTGCCACCCAATGCAACTCATTTACTTCAACCATTGGATGTGGCTTTTTTCGCTCCATTCAAAAAAGTCTGGAGGTGCATTTTGACGGAGTGGAAACAAAAAAACAGAGGCGTTCTCCCAAAATCAGAATTTCCAAAAATGTTGAAAAAACTATTTGACACTGTTGGACTTAATGCTGTCAACAATATTCTTTCTGGTTTCAGAGCCTGTGGAATTATTCCTTGTGACAAAAATGTTGTTTTGGACAAACTTCCTAAACTCACGCCTAATCAACTGGATGATCAGCAAAAACAGATTGATATTGACCAGCGCTGGTCCGCAACTTTCACTGATTTTCTACAAAAATCAAGAACCTTGGAAAGCAGACAAAATATAAAACGAGGAAAAAAAATTAATGTAGCGCCAGGAAAAGGAGTAAAGGCATCTGATTTAGGCCAGCCTTCTGTTTCAAGAGAGTCGAGCAGCTCCGACGATGAAATTGTGTCTGATAATGTGGACCAGTCTAACTCTGACAAAGAAAGTGATGATGGTGCCAACAAAGAACAAAACAATCAATTGATTTCGGACAAAAATATTGGATCAGATGAAGACTTTATGGTGGATAATTATGTTTTAGTCACCTTTAAATGTCAAAAAAATACTGAGAGATATTTTGTCGGCAAAATTACTGAAGTTTTTGCTGACCAACCTGAGCTTTTATTGGTAAACTTTTTAAGGCGAAAATCAGGTGGCAAACAAAATTATTTTTATTATCCAGATGTCAAGGATGAATCGTTGGTGAACCGAAAAGACATTTTGAAGAAACTTAAACCGCCAAAAGATTTTAGAAGAAATCGATTCATATTTAATAATTTACCGGTAGAATATGTTATCGAATAAATTTTAAACATTTTTATTTTGTTTGTTCGTTTTTACTTTTAAGAAGTAGGTACTGTATTGGCTGATTATGTTATTGGAATATTTTGTTTTTACTTTGCATTCGCATAAAAATTTAGTTTTTAAGTTTATATGGCTCAATAATGTTTAAAATCACGTTGTGTCTTAAATAAAGCATTGTTTTATCAAAATACTTATATCATTTTTTTTATTTTAAATCTCCTATATGCTTAAAATATTTTAATAGTTCGAATTTACACTTATCTGGGTTTATATTGAAATTTCTGTGCGTTTTAAGACTATGTTCGAATTTACCCCACTCATAGGGGTAAGTTCGAACAACCTTTATCAATTAAAAAAAAATACTATATATATTTTTTTAATAATTATGAAGATCGGAATGCCTAAAGGAAGGTTCAATAAAGTTATATTTAAATTTTGGGTAATTTTTCTTAAAAGGTGTCAACACAATATTCAAAAAACCTCCAAAAAGCGTTCGAAGTAGCCCCGTTTTACGGTACTATTATCTTATTCTAATTAAAGAATTAATCTTTGTAGTTTCTACGGCTAAAGCAAAATCCCTTTTCCAATATCAGATAGAAATATATAGATAAGATATAAATACAATAAATTGTCCTCAATTTTCAAAATTATACCTTATTCCTAATAACCACTAGATTATTAAAAAAGGTACCTGAAAATTAACAAAGTGAAAGATAAAAAATATGTTATTATTTATGGGTATAGGTAGGTATACTAGACAGTGTAAATTAGCCAAGTAGTTCCTTTGTAATATACAACAATAAGTAATTTATGAAATAAAAATTTAACAATAATTATTGTAACCATTTGGAAAGATTTAAAAAAAAAAGAAAACTAACATTGTTTATTGAATGCACTTTAACAACTCTAGACTATCATTTGTTATAGAAAAAAATCACTAGCTATTTGTCCTTAATTTTTTTATTTGTTTGTCGTGTTGTTCTTAGTGTGCTAGGACTATTTACTATTTTTCTTTTCACACCACCATCTTCATTGTAGTTGTCTATTGCGTTATTTGTGTCTTTATGTGTTTTGTCAACTTGTCCTTCATCCTTTTCACTATCATATACGCTTTCCAAATCACTTGCATCTGCTGGTTCAATAAGCAGTTCCCGGGCTTTCAAGGATTCATAAGTAAACTTAATTCCGTCTATAAATATGTTTTTCCCAACTATTTTCGTTGTTTTATTTTGAATTTTTGCCTGACCTGACTTTTTTCTTAAAAATGATTGTATTTCTCTATCTTCTTTAGATAGGTCATTCGTTATCCAAATCTTAGAATCTTTTAGTTTTGTCGAGTTAGGTTTAATTGCCGCAAATATTTTTGACTTTGTAATGTTTCTTGTCAACTCTAGTATTGTGGGAGCTTTTCCTGCGCCCTAGGTTGATAAACATTAGAAATATCTGTTTCTTGCAGGTTGGTATTGAGCAGAGAGTTTAAAGTTGTAATGGTATTAAGTAGCAGATCATTTCCTTTGTGCTCAATTCCAAAAATCGCAATAGAATTTTTTCGGAGTCTTTTTTCAAGAACAGTTATTCTCTCCTTTTGTGATTGATTTTCACTTTTCAAAAGTGTTATGGCACAACTGGCTTGACGTATCTCCTCTCTAAGTTTACCATTATTTTCTTCGATCTTTCCAAGCAGAATTTCAAATTTTTTATCAAACTTTTTTTCTATCTGCCTAAGAACTTCCTGCATAATATTTGCCTCGCCATGGCTTCCCATAGTCCAAGGTTTCGCAAGCGATGTTACTAAGATTTACTAGCTTAGCAATAGCCTCCACAGTGGCAGAGTATTTACTGGTATTAAAATATAAAAATACCAGCCAAATGGTAAAAGATCAACCAACTGGGCGGAGTCAGTTGCTGATAACAATACAGCAGGCAAAAACAATCCTTATGTTACCCTACCTTAAGTCCAATGTGTGTTTAGATCCATTTTACAGGTAATTTAGGCACTATTTTCAAACATTCTTAGTAGTCTTAAGGGTGGTTTAGTTTAGACTATTATATTTCATTACTTGTCACAATTAATTACTGCACTTTCACTAATTATTCATATAAATAGAGAGCGAACTGGTATTTTTATATTTTAATACCAGTAAATACTCTGCCACTGTGGAGGCTATTGCTAAGCTAGTAAATCTTAGTAACATCGCTTGCGAAACCTTGGACTATGGGAAGCCATGGCGAGGCAAATATTATGCAGGAAGTTCTTAGGCAGATAGAAAAAGTTTGATAAAAAATTTGAAATTCTGCTTGGAAAGATCGAAGAAAATAATGGTAAACTTAGAGAGGAGATACGTCAAACCAGTTGTGCCATAACACTTTTGAAAAGTGAAAATCAATCACAAAAGGAGAGAATAACTGTTCTTGAAAAAAGACTCCGAAAAAATTCTATTGCGATTTTTGGAATTGAGCACAAAGGAAATGATCTGCTACTTAATACCATTACAACTTTAAACTCTCTGCTCAATACCAACCTACAAGAAACAGATATTTCTAATGTTTATCAACCTAGGGCGCAGGAAAAGCTCCCACAATACTAGAGTTGACAAGAAACACGTGTGGTCGATGACTGAACTAACTATCTTAATTAAAAATTAAAATTTAAGCGCACAGACATGATAATTAATGATGTTTAAATGGTAAGTGACAGCTTCATAAATTTTTCTCGCATTTGATTGTTTTTCAACGCCGTTATAGCCAACTAAAAGTAACTAAACTTAGAATCTGCAGCAAAATCGCCATATAAAAATATTAAATTGGCAATGTTGCTAAAACTAAACTTTTTTGGGATATACAAACTTACCCTTATTTTTAATGCTAAATAAGGAATAATTATAAAATTTGTGTATTTCCATTTGAAAAACTAGTCTTTTTGCAGTTTTTCAATTTAATTTTTAATCGTATTGTTTAAACACCCTGTATTAATAGTTATTAAAATATTATAAAAAATCTATTAAAAATATCTAAAACGCTTAGACATAGGTATAGGACATGGTATACAAGATATGCCTAAATTCTTGCGTAGAATGCAAAAATGTAGTAATATATAGAGTATTCTATTTAAAATAAGCAAGTTGACACTTACTTCCGGTATAACGGGAAGTGCCACCATTATAAAAATATTTTAGCCCGATCGCCCCCATCAGCATTAGCATATACTGTCAAATTTTCAAAATTGGGAGGCACAGGCCTACCCTGAAACTAAAGGTTTTCAGCATTGGTTATCAAATACTTCGTAAGGTCAATAGTTTTTCAATCAAAATTTTCTTATATTACAAATTTTTCACCGTGTTTATTTAAAAAACAAAAGATAAGTCCCGCTGGTTCCAGGATTTGTTGACTGTGGTTACTAACTCGCGCAGTATTTTGTCCGTCGCGTTCCGTGCCATTATAATTACTTTTTTTAAAAATTGGTATGTTTTTGACGATTAGTTGCGCTGCACCTTCAAAAGAAAAAAAAGTAAGTAGCTAGACTTTTTTTTAGTAACACAGAAATAACAGGAGGTAGTACCGTATCGTCGCGCCAATCCGATACAAAATCACGGTATTAATGTTTTTTATAAACATAAAGTGATAGGGGGGTAGCCAAAAAAACGTGTAAGGTCTCAAAAGTGACTTCTATAAAATAAAATACTTCGCAGCCTTTTCTACACTTTCTCCACCGTTCAAAAGTGGCTACAAAAAAAACAAAACTTTGCGTTTTCAAGAACTTCTATCAAAAGTGATTCCTACAAAAGAAAATGTCGCAGTCGTTTCATAAACTCCCCCTAACAAAAGTTAGTAAAAAAGTATATCTACCTCCTCCCCCTGTTAGTAAAAAGTATATCTCCCCCCCCCCCCCCGCTCCCCCTTGGTCAAGAGACGGGGGCAACAGCCCTCTCTATGGACGCCCATGCCTAACAAAAAATTGTATTTTATTACTCTGCGTGGCATACTGTCCAATTTTTATTTAATACCTACCTAGCTTCTTAGAAGCATTGTCACTATACAGTAGTCTCACTGCACCAAATTGTAGCTGCGAGCCAATAACATGGACAGATAAATATCATGGGACCAACGCCAAATTCGTGCCTGACAACTACTTTTAAATCGTTAAACCATGGATAAAATAATAAACACATTTCACCTTTAAGATGAATTCATATTTTAACAGGTTTAGACAGAAGCTCACTATATAAACAATATATAGAGCCTGTATAATAAGCATAAAATATAAAAACAATCGAATAGAAATAGATTCATTATGCAACAGTTGGTTTCCTTACTCACTAAGAACCTTCATAAATGGCTTTATTTTATTGCACCTATCACCCTTTACCAAGACAAATTAAACTTTAATTTTAGATCTAAGAGTTAATATACCAGGGTTACCATACATCCTGGGATTTGTCATAAGTTCCCGGTGACCCAGTTTGGGCCTCTAATACCAATAAGCTATTTACCTTAGTATATTTTGTTCACTATCAAGACAATTGCCATTTCGATAAAAAACGAAACAAAAAAAATTCAATATAGCCCATTTTTGATTGCAATACATCAACAAATCCACTGCATTTCGTTCAATTCTTATCCTTACCTAACATGAATAAGAAATTTTGAAAGCCCAAACACCCGTTTTGACAAAATGGTGAAAGCGTCTTGAACATTTTGCCTTCCGGCGCATTATAAACCATATCGGTCTAAGCCGAAACATTTATGGCAACCCAGAGTATATAGCACAACTACTAGTTGCGTCTTTTTAAAATTGACGCTTAGATATTCTGTTATTGGCATTGACAATCCAAAAAGAAGAACATAAAATTTAGCCCAAAATTACCCCCGAAATTACTTCTTGTTCGACCACCTATAATTTTTTTCAGTGTATCATTATTCTCTCTGGATGTAAATTGTTTCACGTCAGCCGAGAATAAATTCAGCTGTATATAGGCAACTTCTATAACATGACAACAAAATTTACCTAAAACATGAGTTGCGCGCTGCAAGATAACGGACTTATTACGACATTGTTTTGTCTCAATTTTTGAGGTCTTAAAGATAAGACATGGAAGTTCTAAGGTACATGGCTATTTTTTTGAAAAAAAATTTCTTAGCTACGATATTAACCTTGGAAAAGTGCCTAAAAATACGCACCTTTAGTGGGCATTTTCTTATACATATTCTTATTTTTTTCAAAAAAGGGCTTTGTATCTTAGAAATACAAACATTCCTTTATTAAATTTTAAATTGTCCCGACAAATATCTCAAATAGCCTTTGCAGAATCCTGCAGTAGCGAAACGGTGTTTTTCATCCTCTAAATTTGCGCGTGGTAGAGCCATAATATGATATAATATCAAACTTTTCATAATGTTGATAAACCATTTTCACAAACGAATAGGTAAAAATAAAATTGACGTTAAATGTTATTAACAACTAGACTGTTAACATAGTTGTTTCTAGGATATTAGCTTTTGTTTCATGGCCTACTGTGATTTATCTAATGAAGTTTTAATAAATCGCCTAGGAAAGCAATATCATCCATAGTGTTATATATTTAGAAAGAGAATATAAAATGCTATCTTTTTAGATTAAAATATACAGGCTGTTATATACATATATACTCCACTTTTCAACGTAGGAATATAACACACTATTTTAATATACTTTTGAGTGTGTAGGTAAATTATTGGCACTGGTTTAAACCCTATCATAAAATTAGTACTAACCTATAGTAATAAGTGTATTACTTTTATTCCAAATTGAAGCACTGATAAACATATTGCCAGTATACATCAACTAACCATGGTCAATATTTATTCAATGTATACCGGCACAGCGCTTCAATTCGGAATAAAAATACTTTACCAAGTTTAGTAAAACCCTTTCATAATATATTTTCTTTCAGACAGGAAACATCTCTAACATTAAAATAATTTTACAGTAATGCCACAACAATATTATAAAGTAGGTATTTAAAATTCACGAAAATTGTAATTTTTTTCAAAAAAATAAATATACATAATATTCTAGATGTATGATAACATTTAATCAAATCCTGCATTTAATGTAAAGTAATGAGACATAGTACAGACATAGAATGTCTATGTGTGCACTGCAATATATTAGTAAATAACTACGTGCATTAAAAAATGTGTAGAGGGTAAAGAAAAGCTTTAAACTGGGAAATTTAGATTAGAATTTTACAATAATATCTATATTCCTTGTTTAATCCGTCATCTACGTTTTTTTAAAGAAGTTCAGACAAAATGCAATTGTTTTTGCAGTTATTTACTTTAAATATACAATAAACCACACCACTGGTTAAGCTAAAAAAACGTAATCTCACTTACCGCCGAAATACCAATCCGGGGCTAGAACTTTTTTGCAAACCACGCACTGGCGAACCATTTAGAATTGGTAATAAAAGAGCTTTAACAACTCTTTTGCCAAAAAAACACTAAAAATCAATCGAAAATTGCAAAACGTAATAGGCCCCGCACAGAAACACTGTAAAATCGTAATTTCGCATAAAATGAATGAACGAGTAAAATACGCGTCACAGTTCGTAATAAAAGGCGTTACAGCGGTGCCAAAGGTTTTTCCCATATACACTTTAGTTTTATGTAACTAGGAAACTAAATAATTTTAAAAGTAGAAATTGCGTATTTTGATGGAAAAAAGCACACTAATAATTAAGTGTATTATTATTACTTAAGTTCACATAAAAATTTACTCATTATACTATGATTAAGTATACCCTTTATTTTCAAACACAGGAGTTAGATCTAGGGCACCCCGCAGAAATTTGTCATCATCGCTTTGTGTTAAAAATCGGTCTGATTGCGATAATATGTAAACAATTATGTCTCTGTTTCTTTTATATCTATGGTATCAACCCTAGCCTGCAGTATTTTTAATTGTTTCCTATTGCCGACAAAGCATGACAACCACAGAAATCATGACCAAGGTTCTTAGATAGAACCTTGACTCATGACAACCTTTGTACACAGAGCAATATGTCTGTTCGCTCAGAGGATATGTTGATGCTATCCTACCAAAATTGCCTTAATAGCTCAAAATAATGACCCATGGCACAGAGTACGAAAAGAGGTACATGAGAGCAAAAGCGTAAGAGATACACGTACCAACGGCATCGATATCAGGTTCGGTAAAAATAATCTCTTGACGGGGTTTAGCTGATTAAAGGGCAACAGATTCGAGTATTCAGTGTGTATCTTTGTCGTGTACGGGTAAATATACAGTAAGTTATAAATCCATTTTCGGAATTAAGGGATGTTATAATCACATGTTGGCCAACGCGTTTGACAAAAGAAACAAGCACTAAAATAATGGGTCAGAAGTTGAAACATCCCCTGTGGTCCTCTGTGATATCGTCAGATAGGGAAGAAAAATAGGTCTGAACTGTTTCTTGAACACAAAGAGAGCAGTTTCGATCTGAGGATATAATCGTCTAAGAATAATCTCTTATTTCGTCAAGCGGGTATTCCAAGCTAATATTAGTTTGCTAATACTCCATAACCTCGAAACACTAACACCGGTATACCCATGCGCATGTATGACGCAACATTTAAGAGTCTGACCTCTAAAAAAAGATCGCCCCTCCACTTTTGTGCCACGTATGCCAGAAAAACTTCAATAATGCGGGCTAAGGGGGCAACTGCCCGATTTCCTCTCATATGACCGTCCATGGATAATTGTACATGCATACATCAACGCCCGTTTATGTTTTCAGGAAGAGCAGGTTGAAAAGTTTGATAAACTTTTTGTATGTGGTTCAAAGCTTACACACGGACTTTGAAGTTCGACAAACAAAAGAGTGTTACCTCCTATAATAGTAACTTTATTTAGTGGAATATAGTGACAGCGGTGATGAATCCTTAAATCTAAAATTCCCAATAAGAAAATGTCTCGAGAATTTAAATACAGCCCCTAACGCGCGCTCGTTTAAGATTATAACGCGATACATTTATTTTTGAATATATAATAAATAAAGTAATTAAGAAATATCATAAATAAATATAAGGAAATTAATAAAATGAACAAAAAACAGTTCATAAATCTTTATTATGCTATTTTATTTCTAAAAATACGAGGTTCTATATTTTTTATTTTAAGTCAGGAATGATACCATCATATAGGTACAATCATTGTAAAAAAAATATATTTCCAACTGTCAATAATCTGTCATTGTAAAAGCTTAATAACTTATTGTTAAAATATTAATAATGTACACAATATTATGTCCGCTCAGTAACCATTTTTGATTTTAATTATTTATTGAATTTTTTTTTTAAGTCTTGACAGATTTAGTTTAATTCCTACATAAGCTAATAAAAGTCAAAATCATTGGCTTGAAAGACACAATTGTCCAACAGTCAATTGATAGACCTAAAAATATTATAAATACATTAAAGAACCGCATAAATGTTGATTAGTTTTTAGAAATACCTAACAACTTTAAATGTCGACTTTACACATCTTCTATGACCAGATACAGTTTCAAGTTAGTACGCGAATAAAAGATCTTTGTTATGACCGAGTTTTTCCAAGTTGGGAGTGCAAGCAAAGTTTATCATTGGTGGGGGCCCGCACATTAGTGTGATTGTATCATCGGCGGCTGGGAAAAGATAGTCTCGAAGCATGTCTTCTGTGATAAATCCTTTACTATATTTCCAATCTAGAAAAACGAAAAAATTGGTGTAAATTTCTTATGTAAAAAGAAAGTTGATTTTTTCGTTTTTATCTACCTTTTAGGTATCACATACCGGTCCTTTGTAACCACCTGCTGTTATCGGCGGAACAGATATTCAGCACTATGATACTTTCATACCTATTAAGATTTGTTATGACAACTGACTAATTTTTGTGCATGGAGCTTCCATTATTAAAACGGCTGTTACGAATATTCCTATTAATTTTTTTTTTACAGGAAACAAATAAAAGCATCCCAAAGTCACGTATACAGGGAGCTACAAATTCGTGTGCGTGCAAGGGGATCTCGAAAACGGTAAGAGATACGAAGATGGTTAAATTGAAACAAAGTTGCGTATTTTGGGGCTTAATAATTTGGTAAAAAAAAATTATTCCGAATGCTTTCGGAGATATCCGAAAAACCCCGAAATTTCCAGTTTTCGTTTTTAATTTTTTGCGGTTTAATTCTTGACTTGGGAAAAAAAATAAAAAACACTTTTTCATAGCCGTTTTTTATGTTCTACAAGTTGCAAAATTCGACGTTTTGTTCTTTAGTTACCAACATTTTTTAAATACCGACCTGGAATTTTAAATACAGTTTTAGGGATTTATAAGCTTTAGAAATAATACAATGTACAAGTATTTAAAATTTGAACGTTTTGTCATCTAATAACACAGGCTTTAAATTATCTTTTTCATTTCATTACGGTCTTGAACATTTAGAGTCAAACTAAAAAACAAAGATTTCTGATATTTGATATTTTGTAAGAAAAGAGACAAAGTCTCGACCTCAAATATTTTTTTGTCTGTTTATTTTTGTTACATGTTTCGCCTGAAACTAGCATCATCAGATCTTCTTAACTATGAAAAAACTATTAAATTGTTTTTGAAACAAACATAAGCGCATCACAGTAACATACCTAAACTAACACTCCAGTTACCTTTTTCACTCCAGAGCATTTTTTTTCTGTTTTATAGTATGTCGGTTTAGGTCTAAGGCACAAACCATAGGACTTAAGATATATGTTATATTAATAAAATAAACAAAATACTAATAACAAATAGGATTACTTCTTATGCCTTAACAACTTGCTTACTTCCTAGAGTATTGTGACGGTAAATCGTATTGAAAAAATAAACGACCCAAACACCATAACTTCCTGTAATGTAATTTTAATATTTAAGTAATCCTAAAAATAATTGCCAGGGTCGTAATAGTAAAGAAAGGATAATTTGAAATGCTAGTGATGTGTTATTTGATGACAAAACGTAAAAATTTTAGAAACCTTAAATTTCCATAGCTTAGAATTCCTTAAAACTGTTTTAAAAATGCCAGGTCTGTATTTAAAATAAATGAATTGAGGTTGGTATCTAAAGAACGAAGCGTACAATTTGAAAACTAATAAGGCCATCTTATAGAAGCTAAAGAACGGCTATGAGAAAGTGTGTTTTGTATTTTCCCTAAGTCAAAAATTAAGACGCAAAAAATTGAAAACCAAAAACTAAAAATTTTGGTTCTTTTCGGATATCTCCGAAGGTACTCGGAATATTTACAATTTTCTTTCACCAAATTATTAAGCCCTAAAATACGTAACTTTGCCTCAATTTAATCATCTTCGTATCTCTTACCGTTTTCGAGAACCCCTTGTACGCACACGAATTTGTAGCACCCTGTATACTGGCGAGCGATGGAGCAGTATGCGATGAGCGTTGAGCATCAAGTGAACGATAAACTACTTGCAACCAATGGTATTTATATAAAAGTGTCAGTGGTCAGTTATTATAAATCGTGGTCGTCACTGTTAAAAAGCGCTCCGTCGCCTTATTCTTGACAGCCCCAATATAGTATTAACATACTGAAGCGTCACTTCTTGACAGACGACAGCACACTGTGGCTGCGACGAAACTATATTTGTAAATAAAATTGTGTTTTTTTTTTACTGGAAAAGAAGCACGTTCTACTAGATATTGGAAGCGTCAATATGAGTATTAATATGACTAATGTTATAAAGTGGATGTTTTCTTTGCAGGTATAAAAGCATTATATTGGCACTTTGCGAGAAATTTTCTCAAAATTCTTGAGAAAAATTTGAGGTTGCAAAATTATATCATGTGCTGACATTTGACGTTCTCATTTTTCATTCTTAAAAGTAAGTATAAAAGAGGACTCAACTTACCGACTGGCGGCCTATCCAAAGTATACCAAAACTTAAACTGATTTGGGTGTTTGTTGCTAACTTCCTCCAACTCCTCTCTTAACAAAATATCTTCTTCAGTCTGATTAGCAAACAAAATGGCGGCTTGGGTGTTGTCATTAGGATCTTTAGCTATTTGTCTGAGTAATTGCAATAGCGGCGTAATACCTTAAAAGTAGAAGAAAAGAATATAACCATAGGTTTTTTTTCGGAAACTGTATGTTAGTTAACTCTACCAGATTGATTTTTCTTAAGCTTTCGAGGATAAACATTACATACAGGCTCCTATGGAAATTACTTACTTATATTTAAATGAACGATGTCTAAAAAATAGGTACCCCTAAAAACAGACTAAATTTGTCACAAGACAATAGAATAACAATATCGATTCCAATAAAAATAATTAAAAAAAGAAAATAAGTACAAAACCATTAGTTTTTGGTCAGCGGCCTTGGTGTTATGTAAAGTTTTTCCAATATAAGGTAAAATATTCACATTTTAGATCAAAGGTCAGAGACATTAATTTTTATTTGTAAGTTTTTCTAAATTTTTGCTAAAAATCAAACAACATTTCCCGTGTCTATTTAATATTCCATATAAACGGGTAGATATTTAGTTATGTGGCAGTCTCGGCATTGTTTCAAATTTCGAATTGTTTTTTAACTCACCTACACCTCCAGCAATCATATTTACTTTCTTCATCTTACGAATAATAGGAGGATCTTTCCTTGATAACTTAATAGAAAATGTCCCTGGACTAATATATTGTAATCTACCAGATGGTCCCCTCACATCGATAGTGTCACCTATTTTCATTGCTTCAATATATTGGGTTATTGCACCTCCATTTGGAAATTTGGGATGAACGTTTTTAAAGTAAACCTTAAAATAAGAGAGATGGAATCGTTGAAAGAATCACATAATAAAAAAATAATTTGTTCTACTCTCATATGGATATTTGCTGTTTCCTTTACACTAAAGTGATTGGATAAGTGGGCTATTCCGGTTAACTAAACGAATATAATTTCATATCCATCCTAGTTAAGATATGAAACTGACCAATAACAGCGGCCAAATTGTCAATTACAAAGAAATCAAATTTGCACGTTGTAAATTTTAAGAGTCGTTTTATGAAACTTAACAAACGTGAGGTTAAGAATATACTTCAAAGAGATGAATCTGTCAGATCAAATTTGTTATTTTTTATTTATATTTGAATCAAACCATTTATTTCAGAGCCATGCATATACCAACTCTTTCCTTAATGGTGGAAAATAAAGATACTGCCATTTCTTAATTATCAAATAAAAAATTAAATCCAGAAACAGTCGATATTCTAATACATGTACAGGGCGACTCAACGATAGAATAACGTTCATTTCAGTGGCGGCTCGTCAGGGAGGCAGGGAAGGCAGTGCCTCCCCTGAAAATATTAATGTAATAATACCTTATTTTATATACCTATACCTATAATTATACCATTAAAACAGCTTTAAAACATATTTTTTAATATAAACACAATAATATAATAGTTCCTCTATAAATTTTGCAAAATCTCTTTAATAAATTTGTACTTTCTAAAAGTCTCTAATATTCAATTATTAATTTTAACGTATTGTCCAGTGACCGAGCAACAGCGGCCTTATCCGTTTCATTGTTATTACATCTTGTCTCGCTCTTCACTGATGGATCGTAGTTTATCGGAAGCGTGCGGAGGCAAACCGAAAAATGTTTCCTCTGTAGTCAATGTTTTTGGAAAAAACACCAGTAAAAATACAAATAATTATATTTTCAGTTTCAGGAAGCATAGTATGCTCTTTCGCGTGAAGCAAAACGCGGTTAGGAGGCAGGCACGCCTCCTGCGCTTTAACCAATAAGATTTTAGGAATTTCGAATTAGGTTCTGTAGTTGGGTCGTTACACCTGTTACCGTTATGTTAGTGTAGGTTATGGTTTTCTAATTTCTTTCATAATTCTTGTGATACGTGAAGGTGTTATCGAAGGCGGGAGGGTAAGTTTTAAAAATTTAATTACTAATGTCATTATTAAAAATGGAAATAAATGAAGGAACTGTAAGAAACACCAAGGATATTGTAGAATTTCTTATTAAATTTAACTTAGCAGACTTTCATACGACGACAAATTATTTGCTGAACAATAACATATTTTTAATGTACAGCTACCTAAAATATTTTATTGACCAAGTCCCAAGGTCCTTTCAATATGCTAATTCTAATTGGTTTTGTTTTAAGAAAAATATTTTGCCTACTTCCTCTAAAAAAATTACCATTAAACACAATATTTTTAGCGTCGCAAAATTTTGCGGCTTTCCGAGGTCAGGGTTAAAAAAACGAAGCACTTAATCACAGTAATTATTACAAGGAGTCACTTTGTTTGGCAAGTTTGACTCAAATTTTAACATTCATTTTTTAATAAATATAGGTATACTTACCTAATACCTCTTTCGGGCCCTCAAAAATGATTTAATTATGTTGTTTTAAAACATCATAAATACCTATAAAAAGAACTTTCGAAACTAATTTAATTTACGAAATTTGGTAGCACTCACAATTGAGTGAATTATTGACGAATTCTCGGCGTGGCTTCGAAAAATTTTCGCCTGCGGCGCTTTTCCACCTTGGTACTTAATTTTGTCTCCCCATTTAACTTAGCCATGAGCCACAACTGGTTCATTTTGTCCTTTATCTTAAGGATTAGATACAAATTCTAAATGCAAAAGGTGTAGAGATCATTGAGGTGCATATTTTAACATTATATTGGAGTATACGGGGTGGCCCTGCTAAATGCTACGCTAATTTTGTTTAAAATGTTTTATGTCTAAATTTAATAGTTTCTGAGATATTGACGTTTAAAATATGGCATTTTCAGACTTTGACAGGCTGTAACATTGGAACGGTTCATCTTAGAGACAAATGGTTTTCACCTCCCCATCCTAATTTTTTATATAAAAGTTACAATTTCCGGTTTAACATGTTAAACTGTTAAAACCGGTTTTTTGGTTTAACATGGTAAATCGGAAGTTGGTTTCCTTGGATAGAGAATAAAACACTAAGACACTACAGCCTGTCAAAGTCTGAAAATGCCATATTTTAAACGTCAATAGCTCAAAAACTAGTGAATTTGGACATACCTATGCTATTTACAAAATAAGCGTAGAATTTTGTGGGGAAACAGAAAATAATAAAATATATAGGGTATTCCCTTTAACAAAACCCAAGTTATACTCGCCACGTTTTTTTGGGCCACCCCGTATACTTCAGCTTAATTTTAAAATGTGCACCTCAATGGTCTCTACAACTTTTGTAGGTATTTCTAAGTTTTATCTAATTCTTAAGATAAAGGCGAAAATGAACTTTACTTTGTCGTTGACTCACCCTGTACAACTAGCTGCAAGGAAATATTTATTCCAACTATAAATAATAAAAATATTATTGTGTAAAAACACAATGAATTTTTATAATATATAAATTTTAAAGGAAGTAAATATTTTCTCTTGATTTTTGAACGATCGGAGGAAATATTATTAGTACCTATGTCTCGTAGGAAGCCACATTCCAAGACCGGTCGAAGTGGAATGTTAGGTGTATTCTACTTAAAGGTACTTTATCACCTCTACCTACTGCATTAAAAATAATTTTTTCAATAATGAAAGTTTCTAGAAACATTGGAATATAATGATTAAATATCAATAACTTTAGCATTAGAAATTATTATTTATTTATTACATATATTCATTTATTGTTACAAGTATTCACAACATTTGAGACATTATATATCCATCCAGAAAAATTGATTATTAAATATAAGAAATATTAAACAATACTACTGCAAAATAGATATACTTAAATCCCGATTCATCGTAAGAACACACTGTTGCCAGTTTGTCTCCAATATTCCTTTATATGATTCCAGTATTTAAATTCTTCCAAATCCGTAGCTTTTGTAACGAGTGTATATTTTTTACTTTATTTGCCCGCGTTTTCAAAACTCCCACCAACTTTTTTTTTGGTAATAATCCTAGCAACTTAAAGTTCGTGGGCTCGAATCCAGCCGGTTCATTTTCAGCACCGATTTAAGGCCCTACCGGGCCCTAGGCGGGAAAATGGTATTTTTCCTCCCGCGGAGAAGAAAATGTTTTCGTCCCTCTAAGACCTCTAATAAACAAAAGTTTTTTTCTGTTGTTCTTATAAGTAGACGTGTATTAATTTTTAGGGCAAAATTAAAAAAAGAAAATATACAGGGTGTTTGTCTATCGATTTGTGAAGAGCTTAATATAAGAATTTTCTGAAAATTCGGTGGATTACTAAAACGTATGTGTTCAGGTTGTACCGGAAATCGATAGTAACTATATTTATTTTAAATGGAACAGCCCGTATATTTTTACATATTTGAATTTTCCGAGAAATTTATAGTATAGGGCATCATATGACTAAATTGAATTGGTTTTAAGGTATTAAATATTGAAAATAAACCTTTTTAAATGAAATAAAAACGAAATGAAATATTTATTTATGGTAAAATACCATTTACATAAAAGTGCTTATTATAGGGTAATATTGATATAAAATTTATAAATATACAAAAGTGGACATAACAATCTTTCAATATTGTTAATTCTGATCTCATCAGACCAGACTATACAGGGTGAGTCGGGAGGAACGGACCAAATTTCAGGAGTGTATTATACACGCGAAAACAATGGGAAAAAAAAACCATATGTTCTTATCCGATATTCATTTATTTTCAAGTTATATATTTTTTCTACGTTCCATTTTTATCAACATTTTCACGTAATTAGAGTATGCCATGCTCAAGACTCTAACTATTTGACATCTATGTTGTCTTGATGTGTCTGTGTATTGTTGCAGTAATTAAACGTTTATTGAGTTCGAGTGATTAAAGTGTTACAAAATGCCAAATACTTATTCAAATCAACAAATGAATATCGGATAAGAACATATGGGTTTTTTTACATTGTTTTCGCGTGTATAATACACTCCTGAAATTTGGTTCGTTTCTCCCGACTCACCCTGTATATATCACAGTAAGAGCTTCTTAACTTTAGACTTAAATCTAGGTTTCGATGTATTAAAGAATTCTAAATCTGTAGTCAAAACATTACACAATTTAGCCATTCTAAGATACAGACGAAAATAAACTTTATTCTATCGTTAACTCACTGTATAGAATTAAAAAATGTCCTACCAGTTCTGGTATGACTATTTTTAGTCAAAAATTGAAAATGAAGTTATTTAACAAATATAAATTTCACCCTAAATTTAAATTAGCGTTCGGCGTATAGGCGCAGTATCTGGTCGAAAATCTGGATTTAGTCTACCAATAACCCCCCCTAACGATTTTTTTATTTCAAATGTACATTCCGACTGAAGTAATAATAATAATAAAAGCCGCAGTTCTTGCTTTCTCAGGAATTACGCGGATTTGTCCTTTGTTAATTCATGACAATAACGCAAGAACTATTCAGTTTAGACGTGTGTGACGTGGTATACAAGATTTGTTTAGAACTTTAAGCAAACCTCAAAAACACAATAAAAAGAATCATATCACATTTACATTTAAAATAATCAAGTTGAGAGCGACTTCAGGTACAACACGAAATGATAGAAAAAAGGCACATTAAAAATATAGTTTCAAGAAAATATTTTCAGTGACTCTCCTAAAAATTCTGACAAATGCTCGTCGTGAATCACCCTGATAATTATTTTCAAGGATAAAGTTATGTATAGTCTATCCAAACCTAATAGAATTTTTAAAGACGATGTTTCGCCACCGAAATAAATGTATCCATGGGCGTGCCGTCGAACGATAATTATGACTTTAAATTAATGCAATAAATATATTATTTTTTATAATTATTTGTAATCCAGTATACTTTACTTTACTTTTAAAATCTCTTTATTTATTATATATTTTACATTGTCAGGTACTACTAACTAATCTAATGATACTAAACTCATAGATAATGTACATATATGATATTACGTCACATAGATAACACAACAAGGCAACGCCCCGTTGGAGCTGGTGTTGGCTCGTGGTAGTAGCACACTGGCTTATACTTCTTTTATTAGGGACAGTTCCAGTAGTCTATTACTGCCATGAAGGATTCAGTTTTGGAAAAATAGGTTAAAAAACCAGCTTAATTTTCGCAGGTACAGTGTAGCATTTTGTCAAAGACTCGAAATGATCAGGTGGGTGGATACTTTAAAGTGGGATAGGTTAAGCCCGCGTGGTATGAGAAATGGTGTAACGTTCTTATTTGATTATGGTTGTTGGTTTTTAATTTACTCTATTTTTATTATAAATTGGCAGTTTGTGGTAAAGGGGTTTGTGTGTGTAGTCGTCTTGTTCTCTTATGTATGTCATGTTTACTGTCAGTATCGTGTTGTTCGGTTTTGTTTCGTAAAACTTTGTCGCTTCGTCTTGTACGTACTGTTTTAAGTATGGTGTGTTTGTTGCGTTATGTAATACACGTAGTGGCGTATATCTTGGTGCAGAAAGTATTTGTCTAAGTACTATGTTTTGTAGTTTTTGTAGTCTGTTGTATTGGTGGTCTGATATACTGCACCAGACCGGTCCTGCGTAGGTCAGTAGAGGGAGTTGATTCCTTTACCATCAATTTGCGGAGGTCCCTTCTGCGCATGCCCAGGCAGTGCGCAGGCGCGTGTCATATGTCATACGTCATCTGGCATGTCGCACTCTTGGGCGTGAGCTATTTGGGCATTAGCTACTTGGGCGTTAGCTACTTTGGCATTAGCTACTTGGGCGTTAGCTACTTGGGCAATAGTATTCATTATAGGCCACGTGTTTAGGATGACGTCATATTATGTTTAGGAAAAGATGGCGGCTGTCACCTGTCAATTAAGATATGTCAAGACCACCTGTGACTTGTCAAATGTCAAAATTAAAATCTAACACGTGGGTCGAGTTCAGGGTGATGTAATAAGTCGTTTAGAGAAAACCCGAACACGATCGGTTGTCTGGTTCGGAAGATATAGTATTTTGCGATTAGTGCCCTTATGCCTCAAGACGAAGCGCTGTAATTCTGGTTGTAGGCAGAGGTATATAGGACCTATCTAGAAGTGAAAATTTTTTTCAAATATCTCAAGTACTAACGGCGTTAGATGTATTAAACCATTAAGGCCTTAACACAGCACAGTCGTGGAAAGCACTGTTAATGTTTATTTATTAGTAGAAATATACCTCGTATATTAATTATATTTACATACCTCATATAATAGTAGTTTTTATAGGGGACGTAAGATTAATAATAATATACTTGTTAAAGTGTAGAGGGAACATAAACAGAAAATAAAATTAGCTGTAACTATAATTAAATTTGGTACTATAATTAAATTTGGTAATACCTGCAGTATTTATTTACAGCAATGTTTAAAGAATGTGCAATAAACAATTAAACCCTGCTGAACAGGTTAATCAACATCTAATAAACGACTAAAACATCTAAAAATGTATATTTAACAGGTCTTAAACAGGTAAAAGTGAGAAAAATAAATAAAATTTGCACAAAGAAAGGATATAAATAACATAAATTCTACTAATACCTATAACTTGTATGTACAATATTGTTTTAATATACCTAAGAAACAGCTAAAACCTCTTTGAACTCTTCTTGATCATGTAAACACTTAAAATAAATAAGGGTAGTCACCCCATTCAACCCCCACATATATGCATTTTGATATCAAATTATGGAGAAAAATATAACTAACCCCAATATGCTATTATGTTCTATTAATTTAAAAACCGCAAATACATTATAGATACTTTTTTTAATTTCATTTCAATTTATTTTCTAGGATGGCATTTATCACGCAAAGTAAAATTATATAGATAAAATAGTAACAGATGTTTAAAAGGGTAATTATAATGAAGTATTTGCTAAACTGGAAAAAGTTTTAAGTGCATAAAGAGGACGAGACAAGCTGATGGATGATGATGATAATAAAAGCGCATAACGATTCTATATAATTAAATCATTAATACGTAAAATTATTTATACAGAGCAGCCGACGGTACATCGTGCTGAAATGTGGAACCTGAAAAACCCTAAAGTTTGTCAATGCCTATATGTACAGTATGATTTATAGACACACAAAACCTCTATGAAGTATCTGTATGACTTACACGATATAATATTGTCATATAAGATAGAAAAGGATAGCACTAATTACAATAACAATCTAATGGACTGTTAAAAACGTATCACGACATGTTTTGACTCATAGGTTTAGGTCACATTAATGAGGTGGGTAGGTAATTTGCCATACAGTAATTCATCAGTTGGTTAGATCAGTACAATAAGTAGACGCTAACAAAAAAAATAAGGGTAGGTACAGCCCCTGTACTAATACTTCTTGGTATCAAATTAAAGGTAAAAATGTCAATAACAGGTGTTTAAGGGGTATATTTCTAACTGAAGTACCGTTTAGAACTCAATAAATTGATAATATTTTACGTTTTAAACTAAAATTACGAGTATTCAAGTAAATCACATTTAATGCAGCGGTCCAACGGTACTTATATAGAAGGTCAACTGCTTATTGAATTTGCAATTTTAGCACAAATAACAAGGTGTATTATATAGAAAAGACTTGTTGTAACTAAAACAGCTGTAGGCTATAGATAGGTACTGAGTTGAAGGTCTAAAACCATTAGGGTATTTGCATTATTCATAGGTATTAAGTTTAAATTATGGTAAATACGATACCTATGGCTACAGATCGTTTATAATCGACAAACAGCTCCAAAAGTTCATTTTTGCCACTAAATGAGAGAAAAATAGGTAAAAATAGTCTAAACATCGCTTATAAACAACCCCAATTTTTTGTTAATATCGGTACGGTATTGTACGGTTTAAAGATACGTAATAAACAACTAAAAACTTCTCTGAATTGAGCTGCTAAAACATCTAAAAAATCACTAAAGTACCAAAAAACGTCCCTTGAACCCATAAAAATGAGGTAAAAATTATTACATTATTAATATCCAACGAATGATAAAAATACAAGTAAGTCGATGGTATTATTATTTTTCCTAACCCAAAGTGTTTAAAACTTCTAAAAGCACGGTAGAATTGTGTAATAGACGACGAAGGATAAATCGATAAATAGCATTACAAATTGAAAATGTTATATTGCGTAATATACTTAGAATTTTGCACATACAACGGTAATTTAATACTACAGGGTGGTTTGGGTTAGACTTAAAAACAAAAATACCTAAATATCGTTTGTGTGGAGGGTGCTAGATAGGTATAAATGTAGTCACTTGGTAATTATATCCACCAAAAAATGTCTAATCACTTATCTCAGGTAAGGCTGGGTCTACCATAATAATATAGTATATGGCCGCGACTGAATCGGCACTAACTAACATAGTAAACAGCACGTTATACTAGGAAGCATTATCAAAGAGTTGGACAACATTCATCATATTATCACTAGGATGTGTGGGTTCTTTATAGTCATTAGACAACACATTCTCAATATTACTATTATATATCTAACTAAGACAACAACCACCGTTGTAGAGTGGGATTACCGATGACTAAATGCACGTTGCAAGTATTACAAACATCCAACAAATTGAAATATTGCGGTCAGTGCCCATATACCTATAGGCAAAGAGGTAAGATTTGGTAAAAGGGTAGAGGTTAACAAGTTCTAGCGAGCAGTGAAAAAATTATTTCAAAGCCTTAAAAGGTATTGGAGCCATATGTATTAAACCATTACACTACTGATAGAGAATACTGAAATATTGTAATAGACAAATATTAAAAAGACCTTTCAATCGGTGAAAAAATTAACCAAAAATGTTAAGTTATAACAGTACAAGAACTGGTAAATGATTGGTCGTTTTGGTGAATGTGCTTGGCAAGCTTAAATATAAATATTGTATTTTTGTAAATACGGGAGCTATAAAAACTCTGCTTGTTTTAATCACAATATATAAAAACTTCATTATTAATATCACAAGTAGGGAAAATCGAAGGTATTATTGTTTTTTCTTACTCCAAAACGCCTCAAAATGTTGTAAAATATTACTTTATTTGCATAATAAAAGCAATAAAACAGATGCCTATGCGTTAATTATAGAAATAAAAGATCCAAGTTCAAAATTAGCTCCACACTGTGTAGGTGCTGTGTGTCAGCGTGTCAGTGTATTTGCGACCAGATTTTGAGGCCAGAAAGGTGAGTAACTTTTAATTTTGGTGTGGTAAAATATTATAGTAACGCCTTCTTGACAAAGATACATTTACTTAAGCGTTAGTTGTCGTCAAAATAAATACTTCACACAAGGACATTATTCCACTAGGTAACTTGACTCCACATAACATATCTATAAATTATTTGACAGGGGGTCAAAAGCTATCAATTCGCGGGGGTAAAAATACTATAAAGCATTATTAAATGGGCTATGTTTTACCCTGTAGCCGATAGTGAGTAAAGGGAGGGCGGTTGACACCTGTCAATTAAGATATGTCAAGCTCACCTGTCACATGTTAAAATTGAAATCTAATGCGTAGGTCGTGTTCAGGGTGATGTAATAAGACGTTTAGAAAAAACCCAAAGTCGTTCGGTTAATTGGTTCGAGAGATATAGTTTTTTACGATTAGGGCCCTTATGGCTAAAGGTGGAAAGGTGAAAGTTGGCAAACTGATAAAAGATAAGTGTACCTACCAGCTAGCGAAGAAATATTTCAAATATCTCAATTAATAACGGTGCTAGATGTATTAAACCATTAGGGCATTAACACTTAACATGATAAAGTCGTGCAAAGCACTGATAATGTTTATTTATTAGTAGAAATATACCTCGTATATTAATTATATTTACAAATTACTGTATCACCAGTAAAATCACCAAAGCTGCCAAAAGGACACATCTAAAAATTCGAATTTTTCAGTATTTGCATTAATAAGCTATACTTCCAAGTCTTCAAATTATCAGTAAAACCATAATAACTGTCAAAACAGCACCTCAGATTTTTATAGTTTTATCTAATATATCTATTATTAAGCCATACCTATAGAACCCCGCAATAAAAAATAAGGACATTTTGGAAATGTGCAGAAGCCAAAATCGGTGTTTCGGAGTTAAATAGAAGGAAATATTATGCGCACATAGCGAAAAAAGTACCTTTGATACTCCGGATGCCAAAGGGCGCCTTTTAAGAATATATTTGAAAAACATCCTATAAAGGTCTTTTTGGGTTTGTTAAGTGGAAAAACACAATGTGGTACATGCACCGAAATGTATAGAAAACATAGATAGTTGCTTAAAACCATCAATTCCATAGTATTAATAAAAATATATTTAAATCGCTTAGATATAAAATAATTTTTATTAAAACAGACTGTTTCATGTCTCAACACTGGGGTCATAGAGATATAGTATTGTATGAGGAATCATCGGAAATTCCATCAGCTAAGACTGACCATAGCTATCTTTGTTTCAATCTTCTCGGATAGCTGATGGCTTTAGAGGGCTGTGATATTAGGTTAGGTAGTTATAATAAAATTATATTTTAGGCTATGTATTTATTTTATTGTTGTATTTACGGTATTATTAATATTGCATTATTTCTACATTAAAGACATATATGTATTTATTAATCGACACCACAGATTTGTTTTTAAATAAACATGTGTACTGTTTAATTATTGTCTTATTTCACCCAAAAATAAAACACGATACTTGGTAGCAATAATTTATTGATAGTATTCATTATTAAGGTTGATCAATGTAATAACATGCCTTGAAAAGGAACGTATCAGCTTATCGGTCCATCGCAACAAATATTTGTCGGTCATGGCGTCTTCAAACTTGAGGCTCCGCTTCTCACCATTTCGATGAAACACTAGAGTATATTGCCCAATAATCATAAAAATATCCATCCAATGTGCGTTGAAACAATCCAAAGTACTTAAGAATTCTTCAAATGCACTATTTGAGAAATAAATCTTCCCATATCCAATAGTATCCAAAGTTACTTGTTTACGTTCTTCTTCTGTTGTATTAAATATAACGGTGACGTAATCATCAATCTCAAAGACTTTGCTTGGTTTGATTTTGTGCTGTACTCCATCATCCTGCTGACATCGAGAAGGAGATTTAAACACCTCATCCCAAGCGGATGATGAAGAGGAGACCGCCATTGATAAGTATTAGAGGTTTAGTTTTAACAATTGTCTAACCAAAAATTTATGATCTTCGTAACACTTGATATCTTTTTTCAGCCTACGTATTTTTCAAAGATGTTCTTGGAGTTTAACTCTAAGATCGACTGCCTTTGTCATAAGCTGAAGACTAAATGACTAAATTCTAACTTTAGCGCTAAATATTTCTTTCGTAAGGTATCACCCGTATGAATAATTCTTTGCTTAACATCCTTACCGAGATTCTTTTAAATAAGAAGTCATAACAGATAAAACAGCTAAAAACAGCTAAAAACCCGCTTAAAAACAGCTAGCGGTTTTTAAAAAACAGTTGAAAACCACTAAAAAAACAGTTCTGTTTAAAAACAGCCCTGTTTAAAAACAACCCTGTTTAAAAACAGCTCTGTTTAAAAACAGCCCTGTTTAAAAACAACCCTGTTTAAAAACAGCCCTGTTTAAAAACAGCCCTGTTTAAAAACAGCTAAAACAGCCCTGTTGTGTTGTTGTTGTTGTTGTTGCTGATTCGATTTGTTAGGATATGTCTATGTTCAATGATGTGCTATGACTTAGGGAATTAAATACCTAATAAACATGCTACGATACCGACTATTATTAATATCATTATATTTAACAATGACTAAGAATTCAAACATATCTTACCAATATTCCGAACAAACACGTTTAAAAGTACCGAAGGACGTGCATGTATTAACATGCTCGCCGTAGGTTTATTTCAAGCGAAAATCATTCGGGCTGAATCAAATCAGTACCTTAGCATTATCAAGAACCCGTTTTAAGTATTTTTCGATAAGTTTGTCGCAAATAGAATAAATTAATATCATTGCTATTATAACCATATGGAAGGTATAATAAATTTGATAATTCAGTATAACCATTACACTTCTAACATACGTATTTAACTGGGATTAGCATAACAACTATCGCTGTTTCTCTAAATATAAACTAAGGATAGAAGTATTCAGTTAAAACATTTATATAGAAATATTTAACTGAATTACTAGGCCAACAAAATTAATACAAATAATTTTATTTTTATATATTTATTTCAACATCATTCAAATAACAATATCTAAAATTATATAATACCTTTACATTATTCTGTGAACAATGCCACACACTTGAATCAGAATCGTGATTATAACATTCTGTTTTATTCATAAATGTGCTTAATTTAAGAATATCTTTATTAGGAATATTTACTATACAAGAATTAAAAACATCAAATTCTCTTAGAAAATTTGCTTTCATATCACCCTTTACCAAAATTCTTATATTATCAAATATATATGAAGCTATTATAGTGTCCAATATTTTTGGTATATCATTCAAATCAACATAACCAGCTTCCCAAAGTAGGCCATGATATTGGCCTTCTAAATAAACAACAGTTTTCAATTCTTCCGATTTTAAAAATTTCCGAGGGAAAGGAGGTTTAAAGAGATAAGTACTCAATCGTTCGCCATCATAGAATGACATCTCCTTTGGAATGAATACATTTGAAATATTATAACCTTGTATGTCAACACAAAGTACTTTGAGAACCATCTTTTAAAATCTATTATATTTTTAATATAATATTTATACTTGAACCATCTATTACTTACTAAATGTTTAATAAGAACCCGTATGTCTTAATATATAAGGATTTATATCACGCAATCTTATCTCCCTCCCTCCCTCCTCCTCCTTTAATATAAGAATGAAATTTTAATTTACCATTGATCTAGAGAAACCATTAGTATAAACTAATCTTTTAAACCAATAATATCTACAAAATCACATAATATAATAACTTTTTCAAACATCAACCCTCCCTAGGGTTTGTTTAAAAATTAAATAAAAATTGTTTCTCTACAAAAGTAATTTGTTTAATAATATAATCTGCTAATTTTGGGTTTATTCGGGTTTTGGACTTGTTTGGACCACTGCGGTTTTGCAGGTTTGTTTAAGCCACGTTTGGGTTTTTCGGGGTTGTGGGAAATACTTCTGTTTTACGGGTTTGTTTAAATCTCGATCGTTTTTTGGGTTTGTTTGGACCCGAACAAACCCAAAAAACGATCGAGATTTAAACAAACCCGTAAAACAGAAGTATTTCCCACAACCCCGAAAAACCCAAACGTGGCTTAAACAAACCTGCAAAACCGCAGTGGTCCAAACAAGTCCAAAACCCGAATAAACCCAAAATTAGCAGATTATATTATTAAACAAATTACTTTTGTAGAGAAACAATTTTTATTTAATTTTTAAACAAACCCTAGGGAGGGTTGATGTTTGAAAAAGTTATTATATTATGTGATTTTGTAGATATTATTGGTTTAAAAGATTAGTTTATACTAATGGTTTCTCTAGATCAATGGTAAATTAAAATTTCATTCTTATATTAAAGGAGGAGGAGGGAGGGAGGGAGATAAGATTGCGTGATATAAATCCTTATATATTAAGACATACGGGTTCTTATTAAACATTTAGTAAGTAATAGATGGTTCAAGTATAAATATTATATTAAAAATATAATAGATTTTAAAAGATGGTTCTCAAAGTACTTTGTGTTGACATACAAGGTTATAATATTTCAAATGTATTCATTCCAAAGGAGATGTCATTCTATGATGGCGAACGATTGAGTACTTATCTCTTTAAACCTCCTTTCCCTCGGAAATTTTTAAAATCGGAAGAATTGAAAACTGTTGTTTATTTAGAAGGCCAATATCATGGCCTACTTTGGGAAGCTGGTTATGTTGATTTGAATGATATACCAAAAATATTGGACACTATAATAGCTTCATATATATTTGATAATATAAGAATTTTGGTAAAGGGTGATATGAAAGCAAATTTTCTAAGAGAATTTGATGTTTTTAATTCTTGTATAGTAAATATTCCTAATAAAGATATTCTTAAATTAAGCACATTTATGAATAAAACAGAATGTTATAATCACGATTCTGATTCAAGTGTGTGGCATTGTTCACAGAATAATGTAAAGGTATTATATAATTTTAGATATTGTTATTTGAATGATGTTGAAATAAATATATAAAAATAAAATTATTTGTATTAATTTTGTTGGCCTAGTAATTCAGTTAAATATTTCTATATAAATGTTTTAACTGAATACTTCTATCCTTAGTTTATATTTAGAGAAACAGCGATAGTTGTTATGCTAATCCCAGTTAAATACGTATGTTAGAAGTGTAATGGTTATACTGAATTATCAAATTTATTATACCTTCCATATGGTTATAATAGCAATGATATTAATTTATTCTATTTGCGACAAACTTATCGAAAAATACTTAAAACGGGTTCTTGATAATGCTAAGGTACTGATTTGATTCAGCCCGAATGATTTTCGCTTGAAATAAACCTACGGCGAGCATGTTAATACATGCACGTCCTTCGGTACTTTTAAACGTGTTTGTTCGGAATATTGGTAAGATATGTTTGAATTCTTAGTCATTGTTAAATATAATGATATTAATAATAGTCGGTATCGTAGCATGTTTATTAGGTATTTAATTCCCTAAGTCATAGCACATCATTGAACATAGACATATCCTAACAAATCGAATCAGCAACAACAACAACAACAACACAACAGGGCTGTTTTAGCTGTTTTTAAACAGGGCTGTTTTTAAACAGGGCTGTTTTTAAACAGGGTTGTTTTTAAACAGGGCTGTTTTTAAACAGAGCTGTTTTTAAACAGGGTTGTTTTTAAACAGGGCTGTTTTTAAACAGAACTGTTTTTTTAGTGGTTTTCAACTGTTTTTTAAAAACCGCTAGCTGTTTTTAAGCGGGTTTTTAGCTGTTTTTAGCTGTTTTATCTGTTATGACTTCTTATTTAAAAGAATCTCGGTAAGGATGTTAAGCAAAGAATTATTCATACGGGTGATACCTTACGAAAGAAATATTTAGCGCTAAAGTTAGAATTTAGTCATTTAGTCTTCAGCTTATGACAAAGGCAGTCGATCTTAGAGTTAAACTCCAAGAACATCTTTGAAAAATACGTAGGCTGAAAAAAGATATCAAGTGTTACGAAGATCATAAATTTTTGGTTAGACAATTGTTAAAACTAAACCTCTAATACTTATCAATGGCGGTCTCCTCTTCATCATCCGCTTGGGATGAGGTGTTTAAATCTCCTTCTCGATGTCAGCAGGATGATGGAGTACAGCACAAAATCAAACCAAGCAAAGTCTTTGAGATTGATGATTACGTCACCGTTATATTTAATACAACAGAAGAAGAACGTAAACAAGTAACTTTGGATACTATTGGATATGGGAAGATTTATTTCTCAAATAGTGCATTTGAAGAATTCTTAAGTACTTTGGATTGTTTCAACGCACATTGGATGGATATTTTTATGATTATTGGGCAATATACTCTAGTGTTTCATCGAAATGGTGAGAAGCGGAGCCTCAAGTTTGAAGACGCCATGACCGACAAATATTTGTTGCGATGGACCGATAAGCTGATACGTTCCTTTTCAAGGCATGTTATTACATTGATCAACCTTAATAATGAATACTATCAATAAATTATTGCTACCAAGTATCGTGTTTTATTTTTGGGTGAAATAAGACAATAATTAAACAGTACACATGTTTATTTAAAAACAAATCTGTGGTGTCGATTAATAAATACATATATGTCTTTAATGTAGAAATAATGCAATATTAATAATACCGTAAATACAACAATAAAATAAATACATAGCCTAAAATATAATTTTATTATAACTACCTAACCTAATATCACAGCCCTCTAAAGCCATCAGCTATCCGAGAAGATTGAAACAAAGATAGCTATGGTCAGTCTTAGCTGATGGAATTTCCGATGATTCCTCATACAATACTATATCTCTATGACCCCAGTGTTGAGACATGAAACAGTCTGTTTTAATAAAAATTATTTTATATCTAAGCGATTTAAATATATTTTTATTAATACTATGGAATTGATGGTTTTAAGCAACTATCTATGTTTTCTATACATTTCGGTGCATGTACCACATTGTGTTTTTCCACTTAACAAACCCAAAAAGACCTTTATAGGATGTTTTTCAAATATATTCTTAAAAGGCGCCCTTTGGCATCCGGAGTATCAAAGGTACTTTTTTCGCTATGTGCGCATAATATTTCCTTCTATTTAACTCCGAAACACCGATTTTGGCTTCTGCACATTTCCAAAATGTCCTTATTTTTTATTGCGGGGTTCTATAGGTATGGCTTAATAATAGATATATTAGATAAAACTATAAAAATCTGAGGTGCTGTTTTGACAGTTATTATGGTTTTACTGATAATTTGAAGACTTGGAAGTATAGCTTATTAATGCAAATACTGAAAAATTCGAATTTTTAGATGTGTCCTTTTGGCAGCTTTGGTGATTTTACTGGTGATACAGTAATTTGTAAATATAATTAATATACGAGGTATATTTCTACTAATAAATAAACATTATCAGTGCTTTGCACGACTTTATCATGTTAAGTGTTAATGCCCTAATGGTTTAATACATCTAGCACCGTTATTAATTGAGATATTTGAAATATTTCTTCGCTAGCTGGTAGGTACACTTATCTTTTATCAGTTTGCCAACTTTCACCTTTCCACCTTTAGCCATAAGGGCCCTAATCGTAAAAAACTATATCTCTCGAACCAATTAACCGAACGACTTTGGGTTTTTTCTAAACGTCTTATTACATCACCCTGAACACGACCTACGCATTAGATTTCAATTTTAACATGTGACAGGTGAGCTTGACATATCTTAATTGACAGGTGTCAACCGCCCTCCCTTTACTCACTATCGGCTACAGGGTAAAACATAGCCCATTTAATAATGCTTTATAGTATTTTTACCCCCGCGAATTGATAGCTTTTGACCCCCTGTCAAATAATTTATAGATATGTTATGTGGAGTCAAGTTACCTAGTGGAATAATGTCCTTGTGTGAAGTATTTATTTTGACGACAACTAACGCTTAAGTAAATGTATCTTTGTCAAGAAGGCGTTACTATAATATTTTACCACACCAAAATTAAAAGTTACTCACCTTTCTGGCCTCAAAATCTGGTCGCAAATACACTGACACGCTGACACACAGCACCTACACAGTGTGGAGCTAATTTTGAACTTGGATCTTTTATTTCTATAATTAACGCATAGGCATCTGTTTTATTGCTTTTATTATGCAAATAAAGTAATATTTTACAACATTTTGAGGCGTTTTGGAGTAAGAAAAAACAATAATACCTTCGATTTTCCCTACTTGTGATATTAATAATGAAGTTTTTATATATTGTGATTAAAACAAGCAGAGTTTTTATAGCTCCCGTATTTACAAAAATACAATATTTATATTTAAGCTTGCCAAGCACATTCACCAAAACGACCAATCATTTACCAGTTCTTGTACTGTTATAACTTAACATTTTTGGTTAATTTTTTCACCGATTGAAAGGTCTTTTTAATATTTGTCTATTACAATATTTCAGTATTCTCTATCAGTAGTGTAATGGTTTAATACATATGGCTCCAATACCTTTTAAGGCTTTGAAATAATTTTTTCACTGCTCGCTAGAACTTGTTAACCTCTACCCTTTTACCAAATCTTACCTCTTTGCCTATAGGTATATGGGCACTGACCGCAATATTTCAATTTGTTGGATGTTTGTAATACTTGCAACGTGCATTTAGTCATCGGTAATCCCACTCTACAACGGTGGTTGTTGTCTTAGTTAGATATATAATAGTAATATTGAGAATGTGTTGTCTAATGACTATAAAGAACCCACACATCCTAGTGATAATATGATGAATGTTGTCCAACTCTTTGATAATGCTTCCTAGTATAACGTGCTGTTTACTATGTTAGTTAGTGCCGATTCAGTCGCGGCCATATACTATATTATTATGGTAGACCCAGCCTTACCTGAGATAAGTGATTAGACATTTTTTGGTGGATATAATTACCAAGTGACTACATTTATACCTATCTAGCACCCTCCACACAAACGATATTTAGGTATTTTTGTTTTTAAGTCTAACCCAAACCACCCTGTAGTATTAAATTACCGTTGTATGTGCAAAATTCTAAGTATATTACGCAATATAACATTTTCAATTTGTAATGCTATTTATCGATTTATCCTTCGTCGTCTATTACACAATTCTACCGTGCTTTTAGAAGTTTTAAACACTTTGGGTTAGGAAAAATAATAATACCATCGACTTACTTGTATTTTTATCATTCGTTGGATATTAATAATGTAATAATTTTTACCTCATTTTTATGGGTTCAAGGGACGTTTTTTGGTACTTTAGTGATTTTTTAGATGTTTTAGCAGCTCAATTCAGAGAAGTTTTTAGTTGTTTATTACGTATCTTTAAACCGTACAATACCGTACCGATATTAACAAAAAATTGGGGTTGTTTATAAGCGATGTTTAGACTATTTTTACCTATTTTTCTCTCATTTAGTGGCAAAAATGAACTTTTGGAGCTGTTTGTCGATTATAAACGATCTGTAGCCATAGGTATCGTATTTACCATAATTTAAACTTAATACCTATGAATAATGCAAATACCCTAATGGTTTTAGACCTTCAACTCAGTACCTATCTATAGCCTACAGCTGTTTTAGTTACAACAAGTCTTTTCTATATAATACACCTTGTTATTTGTGCTAAAATTGCAAATTCAATAAGCAGTTGACCTTCTATATAAGTACCGTTGGACCGCTGCATTAAATGTGATTTACTTGAATACTCGTAATTTTAGTTTAAAACGTAAAATATTATCAATTTATTGAGTTCTAAACGGTACTTCAGTTAGAAATATACCCCTTAAACACCTGTTATTGACATTTTTACCTTTAATTTGATACCAAGAAGTATTAGTACAGGGGCTGTACCTACCCTTATTTTTTTTGTTAGCGTCTACTTATTGTACTGATCTAACCAACTGATGAATTACTGTATGGCAAATTACCTACCCACCTCATTAATGTGACCTAAACCTATGAGTCAAAACATGTCGTGATACGTTTTTAACAGTCCATTAGATTGTTATTGTAATTAGTGCTATCCTTTTCTATCTTATATGACAATATTATATCGTGTAAGTCATACAGATACTTCATAGAGGTTTTGTGTGTCTATAAATCATACTGTACATATAGGCATTGACAAACTTTAGGGTTTTTCAGGTTCCACATTTCAGCACGATGTACCGTCGGCTGCTCTGTATAAATAATTTTACGTATTAATGATTTAATTATATAGAATCGTTATGCGCTTTTATTATCATCATCATCCATCAGCTTGTCTCGTCCTCTTTATGCACTTAAAACTTTTTCCAGTTTAGCAAATACTTCATTATAATTACCCTTTTAAACATCTGTTACTATTTTATCTATATAATTTTACTTTGCGTGATAAATGCCATCCTAGAAAATAAATTGAAATGAAATTAAAAAAAGTATCTATAATGTATTTGCGGTTTTTAAATTAATAGAACATAATAGCATATTGGGGTTAGTTATATTTTTCTCCATAATTTGATATCAAAATGCATATATGTGGGGGTTGAATGGGGTGACTACCCTTATTTATTTTAAGTGTTTACATGATCAAGAAGAGTTCAAAGAGGTTTTAGCTGTTTCTTAGGTATATTAAAACAATATTGTACATACAAGTTATAGGTATTAGTAGAATTTATGTTATTTATATCCTTTCTTTGTGCAAATTTTATTTATTTTTCTCACTTTTACCTGTTTAAGACCTGTTAAATATACATTTTTAGATGTTTTAGTCGTTTATTAGATGTTGATTAACCTGTTCAGCAGGGTTTAATTGTTTATTGCACATTCTTTAAACATTGCTGTAAATAAATACTGCAGGTATTACCAAATTTAATTATAGTACCAAATTTAATTATAGTTACAGCTAATTTTATTTTCTGTTTATGTTCCCTCTACACTTTAACAAGTATATTATTATTAATCTTACGTCCCCTATAAAAACTACTATTATATGAGGTATGTAAATATAATTAATATACGAGGTATATTTCTACTAATAAATAAACATTAACAGTGCTTTCCACGACTGTGCTGTGTTAAGGCCTTAATGGTTTAATACATCTAACGCCGTTAGTACTTGAGATATTTGAAAAAAATTTTCACTTCTAGATAGGTCCTATATACCTCTGCCTACAACCAGAATTACAGCGCTTCGTCTTGAGGCATAAGGGCACTAATCGCAAAATACTATATCTTCCGAACCAGACAACCGATCGTGTTCGGGTTTTCTCTAAACGACTTATTACATCACCCTGAACTCGACCCACGTGTTAGATTTTAATTTTGACATTTGACAAGTCACAGGTGGTCTTGACATATCTTAATTGACAGGTGACAGCCGCCATCTTTTCCTAAACATAATATGACGTCATCCTAAACACGTGGCCTATAATGAATACTATTGCCCAAGTAGCTAACGCCCAAGTAGCTAATGCCAAAGTAGCTAACGCCCAAGTAGCTAATGCCCAAATAGCTCACGCCCAAGAGTGCGACATGCCAGATGACGTATGACATATGACACGCGCCTGCGCACTGCCTGGGCATGCGCAGAAGGGACCTCCGCAAATTGATGGTAAAGGAATCAACTCCCTCTACTTAGGTCAGTACTGGTCGAATCATTTGATTGTAAATTGTCTGTTTGTTCTGTGGTGAAAGAAATGATCCGTGTCTAAGTAATTTTTGTAAATTTTTGGTCGCTGTTCTGGTGTTGTCCCACCTCCTCGATATAGCGGACTGTATTAATCAATAATCTTCAATTATTACTTTTGGGTAGGCTTTAATTTAAAAATGAAAATTTATAATATAATTAAAAGTCTTGTGTTATTTCGTTGTTGCTGCTGTCATTCGTTCTTGACATCTCTCGTTCTCCTGGCTTCTCTCACAGGTGTTATAGGTAACAATACTGTTTCTGTATCTTGTTATTACCGTAACATACTCCCCCCTTTTGAACGATCAGTTCAAAACATAAATTAGTTTTTGACCTAAAAACACTCATTGTCATTTAATGGAAGGGGACATATTTTTGAAATAGCGCGCTTGTAGGTACCACTTATAGTTTTAATCGTCACTACACGCACTTGGCCATCTTGCCCAGGATGTACTTGAGTTATTCTTCCGAGAATCCATTTGCATGGAGGAAGGTTGTCATTTTTCATTACCACCAATTGACCTACTTCAACATTGGAGTTGCCTACTTTCCATTTGTGCCTTTTCTGAAGCTCAGACAGGTAAAAACACGACCATTTCTTCCAAAAACTTTGTTGTAATTGTTGCAATAATTGGAACCTAGACAATCGGTTGATCTGGACATCTTCAAACAGAGGATCAGGAGGCATTGTCAATGGGTGGCCAATTATTAGGTGAGCAGGAGTCAGAGGTGCAAAGTCATTGGGATCAGAGGACATGGGATAGAGAGGTCGGGAGTTTAACGTAGCCTCAATTTGAACAAGTAATGTAGAGTATTCTTCATACGTTAATACACTTTGACCAATGACTCTATATAAATGATATTTTATTGCCTTAATATTAGATTCCCACAACCCACCAAAATTTGGACTATTCGGAGGTATAAAATGCCAAACTATTCTTAGTTTAGCACAAGATTTGACGAATTCATCTTTAGAATTTTCCAAAAAATCATACAAAGTTTTTAACTCTTTTTGAGCTGCAATAAAATTGGATCCGTTGTCAGAGTACAAATGTGCAGGAGTGCCACGCCGAGCAGCAAATCTCCTAAATGCAGTAATAAATGCTTCGCAGGTTAAATCAGTGACTAGTTCGATATGAATACATTTTGTTACAAAGCATATAAACATACAAATATATGCTTTATATGTCTTGTATGGACGACCTTTTCTATCGCGTAAAATCACTGGACCCGCGTAATCAACTCCAACAATCGAAAAAGGTCTAGCAACCTCAACTCTATGTTTTGGTAAATCACTCATAATTGCGTTAATTGGTTTTGGTTTAGTACGAAAACATCGAATACAATTTCGCACAATCATCTTTGCTACATTCATGCCAGACGTAGCCCAATACTTTTGACGCACAGAAAACAATAATAATTGGGGTCCTGCATGATGTAGTCTCTTATGTTCAGATCGAAAGATCAATTTTGTTATTTTATGTTTACCGTCCAATAGAATAGGATGTTTTTCATCAAAAGATAAAGAAGTATTTTTTAATCTCCCCCCAACTCGCAATAAACCATCTGAATCTAAAAACGGAGTTAAAGAGAGCAATCTGTTATTCTTACTTAATTGTCTATCACCTTGAAGGGACGATATTTCAGTAGCGAAACTTTCGCTTTGTGCTAATTTAAGTAAATGTTGCATACTATTATCAATTTCGGAAACGGTAATTGGTCCAGTATTTTTATTTTTAATATTTTTTGAATTTGAAATAAATCTTAAGCAGTAGACAAAAGTTCGCTGAAGTTTTTCCAACGAAGAAAATCTATCAAAATCTAAAATTTGAATCATAGTAGTGACAAATACGTTGCACTGTCTACGTATCTCCGGTATATCACTAGTCTTACTAAACTGAAATTCTCGTGGCCAATTGGCTTGTTCGAATGAAAATATTCCCACTTCTTTCCTAAATCCGAAGGTACTATATCATCCCACTCTAATTTCAATGACCACAATTTTTGTATTAAAATTTTGACAATAATTATACAGGGACTGATTAGCCCTAGTGGATCATAAATTTTAGCAATATTACTAAGTAATTTTCTTTTTGTAATAGGATACTTTTCCGAATCAGTTAGAACCTTGTAAGATAACAAATCAGAATGACTAAGCCACTGAAGTCCCAGCGTTTTCACTTTATCATTCTCACCTAGTTTAAGTATGCTGAAGGCATCAGAAGTATCTTCTAAACCTTGTAAAATTTTATCACTGTTAGATGCCCATTTTCTAAGAGGAAAAGAAGCTGACTTTAATATTTTTGAAATTTCATTGCAAAGGACTATACCTGTTTTTTCATCATTAAAACCAGTTATCAAATCATCAACGTACATATCACGATCAATCAACTTACATGCAACAGGATATGTACTTATATTATCAAAAGCTAATTTTTTAATACATTTAATAGCCAAGTATGGCGCACTAGTTGTGCCATACGTCACTGTTTGTAACTCATAAACCGATATATCATCATTCGAATCATTTCTCCATACTATATTCTGTAAATATCTCTCATCAGGATGAATAAGAATCTGGCGGTACATTTTTGCTATATCAGCGATTACAACAAATCTATGCTCTCTAAAACGTAATATAATCCCAAATATTTCATTTTGTATCGCTGGCCCTGAATATTGTATGTCATTAAGAGATTTCCCTGATTTTGTTTTAACCGAAGCATCAAATACTATTCGAACACTTGTAGTCAAACTATCATTACGCACAACAGCAAAATGAGGTAAAAAAACATCTAAACATTTTAATCGAATCGCTGTTTGTCAATCGCCTCATATGCTCTAGTTCGATATACTCAATCATAAAATCAAAATACTTATTTTTCAACACTTCATCCTTTTTTAATCTATTTTCTTGAAGAATTAATCTTTTAATTGCCAAATCTCGTGAATCGCCTAACTCTAGAGGACTCTCTTTTAACGGAAATCGAACCACAAATTTTCCTGAATAATCGCGTGAAACTGTTTCATTAAAATAATCTTCACAAATCTGTTCCTCTTTAGTTAAAGGATTTGCCTCAGTTGTAATTTCTTCTATTAACCAAAACCTCTGCAGGTCATCATTCAAAGTAAAATTGCAATGAACTTGTTTCTCAATAGAAGTACTCATTAAACCTGTTACCACATACCCAAAAACGGTATCAATCAGAATAGGTTTGCCTTTACCTAACATGATTTTTTCTTTGCCAAGAATGCTCCAAAATAAATCTGCGCCTATTAAAATATCAACTGGCCGAGAAACATTGAAAGATGGGTTAGCTAATTTTATGTTTTTTGGAATGCACAAATCTGAAATGTTAAACCTATATGGAGGTAAATTATCTGTTATTTTTGGTACTACTAAACATGCTAGATTTGTTTGATAACTATTAACAGTTGATTTAATCAATAAATTACATTTAGAGTTTACGTTTGACCTAACACTATTAATCCCAGAGATTGCAATATTGATACTATCCACATTCAAATCTAACTGGTTTTTGAAATGTTCAGAAACAAATGAACACTGACTGCCTGAATCTAAGAGAGCTTGAGCTTTGTGATATTTTCCTTTTATATCTCTTACTTCCACAATTGCTGTGGATAGCAGAACATAATCGTTATTTGAAGTTGTAGCACTGATAATCGAGGAACCATTAAACGCATTTTCATGGTTTTAAGAATCTTGTACTTCATTACTCTGATTTCTTTGATTATCCCCTGTGTTATAATTGTTATGTAATAGGGAGCTGTGCTTGTTATTGCAAAATCTACACTGACCTGATTTACATTTAAAACTATAGTGCCCAAAACATAAACAATTTGAACATAATCGCATCTTTTTTACAATATCCCACCTTTCGGTTATAGTCATTTTTAAAAATTCTGGACATTTATATATTAAGTGAGCTTTCTTACAAAAATTGCATTTTTGTTCGGACCTTTCACTAGGACCATTAATCAAAAAATTATGACGCCTTGTATTTCTATTATGGGGTAATCGCGTATCTCTTAATTTCTGATTATTATTCAATTCTAGAGTTTCAAGAAAATCGGCTCTATTTTTTAAGAACTTAAAGAAATCATTTAAATTCGGCAACGTTTTATCATTTTTTGACTGCTCCCATTCTCGCGTTGTAGCTTTGTCTAATTTCAATGATATCATATACATAATTAAAGCATCCCAGTGTTCCGTTGGAAGCTTAAGCGTTTTCAGTGCCCTGAGATGTTTATTTACTACATCGATTAAGTTGCGCAATCCTGAAGATGACTCTTTAGTTAAGCTCTCAACTTCAAATAAAGCTTTAATATGATTATTAACCAATAATCGAGTGTTATCAAACCTATCGCAGAGTAATGCCCAAGCATCATTATAACTATGCGCTGCAAACTCTAAACTATGAATAATTTTAAGAGCTTCCTCCCCCAAACATGACCTCAAATAGTGATATTTTTGAATCTCTGATAAAGTTGAGTTGCTATGAAATAAAGCTTCAAATGTGTCTTTAAACTCTAGCCATTTGTTAAACTCACAATTGAATGTTGGACATTTTATCGGAGGCAATTTGCAATCATAAAATTTGCTTCTCTCCTCGTATTGCTTTTCAAGATCACTTAGAGCACATATCATTTCTATTTCTGACTGAACAGACTCAAATTCATCATAAAGTAGCTCCAATTTATTGACTTTAAATTGAAGTTCGATAATTTCTTTCGCATTTAATTCTTCATTATTTAAAAAAGCATTACGAAAAGGTTCAACATATTTTCCAAATTTTGTCAGTTTGAATTTTACCGTACCTCTTTTTCTTATCAACAAATTTAAGTCCTCCATATTGTACTATTAAAGGAAAATCAAAATAATCGTGTGTAATCAAAATCGAACTAATCACTTACATTTGATAATATGTAATCAATTTAATCAAAATAATGAAATACACTTGTACGTAATCCAATTTCATTGCACACTCAAAATCGCGATAATCAAAATCGTATTATAATCTAAAACTTACTCGGGAAATCTTGTACTAACCATACAACTCTTGTATGTTAATTTGTGTAATATCTAGTATACCATTGTATTGGTAAAATCATAAATCAATATCCCAAAATATCAATTTTAGGAATCTAAAAATCAAGAAAATAATCAAAATCGTAGTAGGCACTTTAAACCTGTTAATCAAATTAAACCACCTGAAATCTTGTAACTCCAGTTAAATCGAAATCAATCTATAATCGTTACATTAATCGAAAATAATCTTAAGACAGCAACATAATCAAATTAATCGCAAATAATCGTGAAAATATCATCCGCTAATTGAAAATTGTAACCTGCGGTATAATATTTTCGAAATCCCGAAAATACACAACACAACTAACTCTACATTAAATGCAAATCAAAACTACAAGGATAAAAGGAAGGGAAAGGATACATGGACTTCTGTTACTTATCTTGAATTAGCTTTTCTTGTTTTTAATCCGGCTCGAAGGACAAAAATTTATGTTCTGGTGTTGTCCCACCTCCTCGATATAGCGGACTGTATTAATCAATAATCTTCAATTATTACTTTTGGGTAGGCTTTAATTTAAAAATGAAAATTTATAATATAATTAAAAGTCTTGTGTTATTTCGTTGTTGCTGCTGTCATTCGTTCTTGACATCTCTCGTTCTCCTGGTTTCTCTCACAGGTGTTATAGGTAACAATACTGTTTCTGTATCTTGTTATTACCGTAACAGTCGCTGCGTACAATTTCTGTATTGTTTTTGTCGTGTTTGGTATAAACGTCAGTTTTTTGTCTAGCGTAACTCCTAAATATTTTAACGTTTGTTTGGGTTCAATTTCTTTATTATTTATTATTAGGTGTTGATTTATATGAACGTTGTTTCTTTTGGTTGTAATTATTAAGCATTCGCATTTCTCTTCCTTTATTTCAAGTTTCCATTTCTCGTACCACGGGAGTAGGACACTTAAGTGGTTGGAAAGGCGCTGTCTGGCTACATTCGCATAGTATGAGCTTGCGTACATTAGTACGTCGTCTGCGAATATAGCCAGTAATCCAGTATAAACATGGTAAGCATTTTAGAAACCTGTCAAATCGAGCGCAAAAATAATTTACCTATTATTTTAATCAAAACTTTTAAAGGCGCGTGTTGTAATCAAGCGTAGAAATTGCTAATTGGTCGCAAAAAAGGGCTCCCTTCTCCCCTACACTCTTTCCAATCCCATCCTGTATGTATAAGAATAATAATCATTGTTAAAAAACTTTTAAATCGAATCCAAAAATCAAATCTAAAATAAAAAAATATGTATTCATACTAGGGTGACCGGATCTCATATGGGGGGGGAAAAATGTCGGAATCTTGTTCGTCTGAACCCCACAAAACGATTCCCCTTTCCAGATATTGAGATAGCCGAAATTTGAGCTCGATTAAACGACGTTAACCCGCGCCGCTCGTCGCTCAAAGTTTGAAAAAATCCAAATTTTTGGCCAAAAAGCTGACATATGGAGCCATAACTCCAGAACGATACATAATAGAAACACGCTGAATATCTCAAAAGAAAGCTAATGTTGTTCTTCAAAATTTATATTCTATACATAATTGCTGTTATTTTAAGTCAAACCGAGTTACAACAGCCTTTAGCCCCAAAAACGTGTCCTGGTACCACTAGGAGCATACTTCGTATATTTTGTTATTAAGTGATAAATTTTGCCTTTTTTTTGGTATGAGTTTAAAGTAGAAATATAATACAAAAACAAGTAATATTGATAAGTCTAATGACATTTTTTATTTTAAAATATAAAAATCAGGTATATAATACATACAAAACAGACACACAAAAGATACAGACGTAGTACCTACATAAGTTGATAATTTTACATAGTTATCTGATCTATTCTAGAGCTTTTGTTAAAGTGGTCTTTGAAACGTCAGGATATAATGCTCGGCATTTGCTTACAACTTGCAGGGCATATTGCTTTTGCTCTTCATCTTTTGTCAGAAGGTCGTTAAAGTCGGTTATTAATTTAACACCACGCTCAGCCATATCATTAACTACTTTTAATGTTTTTTTGACAATTTTCAATCCTTCTTGGAAGTCATTATTTTGAGGCCAGGTGTTTGGATGTTGTCTTAGGAAATCTGTTTTTATATTAAATCGGTCAAAGAATGTATACGTTTCTTTGGTAAGTAAATTTACCAATCCTCCATCAACTACCTCTTTTAATTTTTCTTTACTAACTTTTGTATTTACAACCCTAGCGTGCTCTGATGGTTCATCTGTGCTACTGAGCAATTTATTAGCCATTAACAACTTTTCATCGTCTGTGATGGTGGGATCAAAAAACGATAATCCCACCAACTTTGCATTCAAATACCACAAATGGTTCGAAAATTTAGTCAGGGCTATTTTTGCAATGTCATTGTTACATTCTTTATAGTCTAACAGACTATGCCAAATACCTCAATCTTGCTTTGGTGCAAAATGAGCTTTTGGAGCATTAAACCAAGCTTTACAATAAATTTTAACTAGGAAAACAGAAATGGCACGCACAGAACTTTTTTCTTCTTTAGACATCTTAAATTGACGACGAATAATGAACATTTTTAAGCAGTAAATAGCCTTTGCCATCCACCTAGCGTGATGAATGGCTCCTGGAGTTCTAAAATCCAACATTGCCGTCTAGTGATCCAACAAATACAACAATAGCTCCTTGTAGTCATCTCTGGGGTAGCTCTCAGTTAATTTGGTCTCGAATTCAGCAGTAACATTTGCAATTACTTCTGGAGTTAGCTGCTTTTGTATTATATTGTCACTGATACCGGTGTCGTATTTTTGTTTGTCTATCTTGGGCCACGCAGTGAGGAATCTCTTGAAAATGTCTGGATAAGGTCCAGTGGTTGATCCCATTTTTGTGTCGAATGCGCCTCTTAAGAGAATTTCCAAGATATGTTTACGGCAAGCTAGGTATACCAATTCTCTTCCCAACATTTGCTCCAATATGACGCATGCTCCTTTGACTCTTCCGGTGTTGTATGATGTAGTGTCGAAGCACATCGCCTGGACGGTATTAGGAAGACCCCATTCATGTAGGCATTCATATACGGCTTGCTCCTCTCCAGAGCTGTTTGCTGTTACAGGAACTCCCAGCAGCTGTTCCTTTTCGCCATATGAAATAGCAATAGCTATTTGCTCACATTTTTCATTTTTTAAAACCCCCGGCAAATTTTTATATTTTAAACTAAAAAAAAAGGCCATTAGACTTATCAATATAACTTGTTTTTGTATTATATTTCTACTTTAAACTCAAAAATATACCAAGAAAAGCAAAATTTATCACTTAATAACAAAATATACGAAGTATGCTCCTAGTGGTACCAGGTCACGTTTTTGGGGCTAAAGGCTGTTGTAACGCGGTTTGACTTAAAATAACAACAATTATGTATAGAATATAAATTTTAAAGAACAACATTAGCTTTCTTTTGAGATATTCAGCGTGTTTCTATTATTTATCGTTCTGGAGTTATGGCTCCATATGTCAGCTTTTTGGTCAAAAATTTGGATTTTTCAAACTTTGAGCGACGAGCGAGCACGGGTTAACGTCGTTTAATCGAGCTCAAATTTCGGCTATCTCAATATCTGGAAAGGGGAATCGTTTTGTGGGGTTCAGACGAACAAAATTCCGACATCGATTTTTTGTGGTCACCCTAATTCATACGCTGTTGGAATCGTCAGATGATTCGGAACTGGATTCATTTGCATTTTGAATCACTAATGGTGCTACTGGCGGTAAAATATGATATTGCCCCTCTTTTTTTTATGACGTGGGCCACACAGTTTTTCCAAATATCCCGGCTTAGTTCACTTACTACTTGCCGAATATTATCGAGTACTATTGCTTAGTGTTGGTGACGGATTACATTTACGAAGACGTTTTTTTATAGTGCCCCAAATCATTTCTATAGGATTAAATATGCAATAATAAGGAGGTAAACGCAATACAGTATGGCCATGTCTAGTGCAAAGATTATCAATTATGTATTCATTTTTAAAATTCCTACTCTATCATTTTTAGTAAATCTTTTTTTACCGGGACCTTTTCAGGAATTTTCATGTTTTTACTCCTCATAAAATTTAAAATGTCCTCCTTTTTAGTATTATTATTCGGGATTTTGTTTAATATACGCGAATGGTATGATGCATTGTCCATGACTATTACCGAGTTTGGTGGAATGTTTGGTAAGAGCTGATCGACAAACCCTTTTTCAAATAAATCCCCAGTCATGTCCTCATGATAATCGGCAGAAGATGTTGATATATTTTTGGCCGACAAAAGCAATGCATTGGGCACGAAACCATTTTCACCTCCGGCATGAAGTATCATTATGCGCTTTCCTCTTGAACACGGTGTATTTAAGCTACAATTTTGAGTTTCATCTACCCAACCGTACTGAACAACATCATGAGTATCAAACCATGTCTCGTCTAGATATACTATACCGGGTGACAACGAATGTTGTTACCCCCCCCCCCCCCCCTATTTTTTCCGTACTTTTATTAATAAAATATTTAAAATTTCAGGAGATTCTAAGTGTATATTTTGTTAGTTTTTGGTAAAGTCATACTTTTAAAATCACTTCCGGTTTGACCGGAAGTGGTATCAACTCTTTTATTTTAAATAGAAACCTATTATTTTTATTTTATATTTGAATTCTACAGCAAATTTCCTTTAAAATGACATATCACACATTATCGTTTGTTTTTAAAATGGCTTCCAGGAAAATTTTTTAAGGAAATCCTTAGATGGCCATGGACTCGCAAATATAACATGACTTTTTGAGAGTGGGCCATGGAAGTTTAAAAATGGTCTATTTCAACCCGTTTTATGTTAAACAAGTAGGCTATGAAATATTCTGTGAAATGACAAAAGTGTTAGTAACAAAAATTGAAGAACTCCATTTTTTTTTGAAATATGACATGTCTCGATTTTTCTCTCCTTTAAGTATAATACCATACTTATGAAACATTTTTAAAAAGATAATTTAATAAACTATTTTTTGGCCATAAACGAATGGCTTGTTGCCATTTAAAAATATTGAGTAATTCTTTCTCATTGTTTAAAAAAATATGACATATCTAAAATATTTTTGACAGAAGCTTCTTTCGCAAAGAATGTTATAGTTTAACATAAAACGGGTTAAAATAGACCACTTTGAAACTTCCATGGCCCACTCTCAAAAAGTCATGTTATATTTGCGAGTCCATGGCCATCTAAGGATTTCCTTAAAAAAATTTCCTGGAAGCCATTTTAAAAACAAATGATAATGTGTGATATGTCATTTTAAAGGAAATTTGCGGTAGAATTCAAATATCGAATAAAAATAATAGGTTTCTATTTAAAATAAAAGAGTTGATACCACTTCCGGTCAAACCGGAAGTGATTTTAAAAGTATGACTACTAAAAACTAACAAAATATACACTTAGAATTTCCCGAAATTTTAAAATTTGTATTAATGAAACTACGGAAAAAAAAGGAGGGGTAACAACATTCGTTGATACCCGGTATACCTTTTTGATTCGCGATATTCTTTTATTTTACGCAAATATTCTTGGCGATGTTCAACGAGACGGCGTGACTCCATTATTACCATTCGATTATTAATTTTTTTATGTTTAAATCCGCAATTTAATAAAATACCCCGAAGCGTTTCCAATGACTGATTTATAATCAGGGTAATCGCGTAACTTATTCCAGATAATTTGTAATGTCGGTACCGTATTTTACTTGTATGAATTGTAAACAATTCGTCGAATAACATCTTTTGCTGCATCGTCAACTTTCCGAAACTGTTGGTTATTTTTTTTTTGCTTTACCGAATGATCTGTAACATCTCCTGCCTTAATTACGCGATAAATTGTAGATATCGAAAGTAGTGTTAATTCGCTAATTTTTTTTATTATGAATTTATCTAACTGTTCCGGTTTTCTTTCTTTAAACACCCGTAAATATTTAAAATTATTCGTTAACTTTGAACATGTAAATCTGTATTAAACTCCGAACATTTTTCGGCTAGCGATGCGGTCGTTAGCGAAGGTAATTCAACATGTAATGATTCCCGTTCATCTACATCAAACGGGCGCCAAAAAGACATTATTATAATAAAAATATACTTATTTTATAAAAATTAATATCGAAACAATCGAAACACGTCCACACACGACACTGCTCTTCTAGAAACTAACCTTTTTAAAATAATATCTCAATTAAATAGCATGTGATGATACTATAATATTATTTATAAGTGGAAAAGAGACAAAGCATTAGAAGTGAAGGCGGAATGCCGACGGGGACCGCGCAACCTTTTTTAACTGAAGAGTAAGCCTAAAATCTGACCGCCTAGCGCTTAGTAGTGAGCAATCCTGGTATATAGTGGTTCGGCGAACTTTATTTGTATTTTTTATTGCCATTTTAAAAACACGTTTATTTCGATGGAAACATCGTCTTTAAAAATTCTATTAGGTTTGGATAGACTACATACGACTCGTAAAAAAATTGTAGAAAATATACTGGTTCTTAGATAAATGACTTGCGTTTTACAGAATCCTACTTATATCTATATAAAAATATGTAATTTAAGCAAAATAATGTTTAAGTTTTAATATCTGCAAATCATTTGATATGTAAATATATACAGTGTCTTCCCAGATTTAGTTAACATATTATGGGAAACTTTATTTTTAATAATAGCACAAAAATGTAATCTTCATAAAAAGCTTTGTTTGCCTTAAAAATTGCCGTTAATAAATTTAAGTTATATTATACAGGGTGCGACAAACACTTAAAATACCTTAAAAGCATGCCCGGAAAGAAAATATTCTTAAAAAATCTTCAGTTCCGACAAAAACTAATCTTATTACTAAAAAATGTAATTTACAATGTGTGATAAAACTTAAAAAATTGATGCCCAAGAAAATAATAAGCTTGTCTCATTGTGTTTTTTAGGTCATTTAGAATTGCATTTCTGTTATCCACTAGTTTAACAATGTATATATAAGATCATAAAAATTCTGCAATTTAAGATATAACTTTTTTACGAACCCTGTATAATATTACCTTACTTTCTTAGTAGTATTATTATTTTTAGACCAAGCAAAACTTATAATGAAGAATACATTTTTGCGTTTAAATTGAAAATAAAATTTTTTCTTATTTTTGAAATAAATATGGGCAGACACTGTACTCAACGTAACGAAAAAAAAAATTGAAAAATCTAAAGCGGCATGACATCATATGAGAAGTAATCACTTGAGGCAAGGGCGTAGATATGGGAGGGGTAAAGGGGGTAATTACCCCCCCCCCCCCCAGGACCATAATAATGACCATAAAATTTTTGTTAAAGACATTGTCTTGTATAAGTACTTATGCATATTACGTACCAAGGATAGAATAAGTTAAAGTTTAAATACTTATTCCTTTATTATAATACCTATGTTTTTTTTATATTATATTATGTAAGTTATTGTTTTGCCAAATTGCAATAAAAATACTTTTGAAAAAAGAATTTGCAAAATTACTTTGGGAATTAAATTTTGCTTTATACACCTTAATTCGTAAGTAATCTTGAATATTCTTGTGTAATATTAATAAAAAAAGGCAAACAAAAATTAAACCTACAGGTATGGTTTCAGTGCCACAGTTGTCGGTTCTTTCGTCGTCTTTTTTGATAAAATATACAATATTTTTGAAAACCGATGAGCTCCTAGTCAATACATCTAGTATTGGTATCGGAGGCCAAACTTATGTAATGACAATTAGTGCAGGAATAAGCACTTCACTATGAGAGATATAGTTTCAGTGCTCGAACAAATCTGGTTAGTGAGGCTTCGGATTTTAAAAAGGAAGGAAGGTCGTTAAAAGTTTTTGAGGCCTCACTTATAGAATTATGAAGTGCAATGTTGGTTCTTACTGTATTTAGATAAATATTATTTGCACTTCTTGTACCATATGGATGAGTTTCATTAATGTAGACAATTTGAGTATTGGTTTTTTGCATGTTATGTGTTATTTTGTATATAAGCTTGGACTGTTCAAGTTTTAAGATTTGAGAAACAGGCTGAACTTTTAGCGTATTGTAAATTTCATAAGTGTGCGTCCGATACCCTAGTTGAAACAATGTCTTCAAGGACCTATTCTGGAGTATTTGTATTTTATGAAAGTTGGTAATGCCGCAGGTTCCCCATATTGGAATAAGGTATCTTAATCTTGATAGTACATATGCATTATAGATTTTATATTTAGCACCAACAGACAGAAACTGTCTACATCTAAAAAGCGCTCCAATAAGCGGTACTATTTTGCTATGTAAATAATCAATATGAGCATTCCAATTAAGATTCTCGTTCAGAGTAAGTCCCAAATACCTTACCGTTTAAACCCTTTCTATAACTACATTATTTATTTTTATAATTACATCATTAATTTTTTTATTTTTTTGCTTAAAAATTATTACTTTAGTTGTATCCAAATTTATTTTGAGATTTTGATTTAAAAGCCATCTTTAATATTTATTCAAAACATCGTTAACAAGCAAAATTAACTGTTCAATATTTTCACCACAGAATGTCAATATAGTGTCGTCTGCAAAAGTGTAGTACCTTGTATCTAATCCTGATAAACGTAAACTCAAAACAAGCAAGGAGTAAAGGAGTGGCCCAAGCACGGAACCTTGGGGTACCCCGCAGTTGTTTGTCCTTGTTTCACTCGTTGTGGTATCTATTCTAATATATTGTTTTCTATTATTTAAGTATGTTTGAATCAGTTTAAGAGTTATCCCTCGAAAGCCCATATTTTCTAACTTTTTGAGTAACGTTTGGTGACTAACAACGTCAAACGCCTTGCGTAAATCGACAAACACAGCTATTACTAACCTGCCCTTATCCAGATTGGTGGCCAAGTGGTCCATAAGGTCCATAGTAGCACTAAGCGTGCTACTATTTCTCAAGAATCCATATTGGAATTGATCCGTAAGAGTGTGCTGGTCGATAAAGTGAAGCATACGTATTTTAATAACATGTTCAATTATCTTAGAGAAGACGCTAATTAGAGATATGGGTCTATAATTAGACATTTGCGTTTTAGACCCATTTTTAAATATAGGACATATTTTGGCTATTTTTAATACTTCCGGGAACTCACCAGTGATTAAAACTTGATTAACTAACCTAACTAATATAGTAATTATAATATTATTAATATTTATAAGATCACAGACAGTTATGCCATCGTGGCCAGGAGCCGCATTACGTTTAAGGTTAGAGATAATATCCCTGATTTCATTTTCATTGGTAGCATTTAAATGCAACCTATCATTGCATTGTATTTCCCTAAATATATCTACATTGGCCAGGTCACGTTCGCGTTGATATTTTTTTTTCCGCTTCTACCCCTTTTATTATGTTTGAGCCTATCTCAGAGAAGTAAGTGTTTAGGCCATTGGCAATCTCTCCAACATCAGTAGTAAAATGACCATTAAGTTCTAGTTCATTGATAGTATCTGAAGGTGTTGTTTTTTTTAGGAAGGAGTTTATGACGCTCCACTGTTTTTTTGGGATATTCCCTGCTTTATCCCATTTATTTTTAAAATGCAAATTTTTTTGTGCCCTAATCTTATTATTGACTTCATTTTTTAATTTTTTATATATACGAGAAAATTCTATGTTGCTTGGAGTTATTTTGTAAGCTTTATAAGCTTTATTTTTTTGTTTATTAATTCTAAAAGACTATTTGTCATCCAGTCATTATTCTGGTGACATTTAATTTTCTTCAGTTTTTGAGCTTGTTTTTTCGCGATAGTAATCAGAGATAATAAATCTTCAAAGTTATTTACGGCGGTGCTTCCTATTATGGTTTTTAGTGTGCTCTTAAACATATCAACATTCAATATTTGCCTTTCAATATATATTTTTGGTTTGTGTATTTTTATCTCTTCTTTTAAGTCTATTAGTAATTTTTTGTGATCAGATAATGGACTATCCTCTACCCTGACTCTACACCTTTCTGCTATTTTGTCACTACATATTACGTGATCGATTAGCGATGTTGTATTTTGCGTTACCCTAGTTGCATTGTCTAAATTAATTTTGTTAGCGAAGTCGTATCCATTTAGCCTTAATAAATTTTTATAATCTTTGGTTAATTTACAGTTTGAATCCAGAATATTTATATTGGTGTCACCTATAATAATATGGCTAGTACGATGCTTATTAATAATTAATTCTAATTTATTTAAGAACTCATTACCTGGAAGGGATGGAGGTCTATAAATAATGCTAAGTTTAAATTTATTGTCGATAGCAACACAGATCCAGTTGCAGGGATCACCACTTTCGCTACGATTTAGCTCCACAGCTTTAATATTGTTCTTTATATATAGGGCCGCACCACCCCCTCGTGAATCGCGACAATAATGTGAGGCCGAGTACCCATTAATATTGAAAAATCTAACTTCATTGGAATATAGCCAGGTTTCCACTAACACTATTATATCACTTTGTTTAACACATTCGATTTCTGATAGTTTGTTACGTAGACTTTGTATATTGTAGTAGGTTATGTTAAGAGTAGATTTTTTAGTTAGTAGTTTTTTAAATTATTTTTATCTTCTATCAACTGAATTTTACTTGTGTCGTTCTTTCTGATTAGTATTTTCCCGTAGCTTATCCATAAATACTTGTAGTCATTGTTCTTTTTATACTCTTTCGCAGCTTTAAATAGTTCGATGTTCTTTTTGGTTAGATCATGATTTATGTAAATGGCTTCGTTACCTAAGTCTAACTCTAAGTCGGCTGTATTCAGTTGTTTTGTTTTTTTCGCCATGATCCAGCTTTTCTTATCTTCAGCATTTTTAAATTGTATTTTAATTGGAACTTTTTTACCGTGTTGTCTTTCTCCCAATCTGGTTGCGGCTTTTATGTTATTTGTAACCTGTAGAGTTTCTGCCAGTTTTTGTACTATAATATTAATTTTTTCATTCCCCTTGTACGGAATTCCCTGTATTATGTTATTATTTAATTCTTGTTGGTCTTTCGTATTTAGTTGTTTTTTAATTTCATAAATTTCTTTTCTTAGTTCCTGATTTTCTTTCACCTGTTCTTCGTATTTAGCAAATAGTTTATTGTATTTTTCATCCATTTCCATTAACTTTGCCATAATGTCATCATTTGTGGTATTGGTATTTTTTAGAGGTTCATTTGCTTTGTTGATAGTTTTTCGCTCTCCATCTCTTTTCTTTACGCAAGTACTACACGTCCACTCAGCAGAGGATTTTTCTAGCCTTTTATATTCCGTTTTGGTCATATTAAGGCACATTCGATGTGACCATCTATTGCATCCCTCACACCACAATGCCTCCTCATTATCTTGGACGGCCTTGTGGCAGATTCTGCAATCATCAGCCATCCTCTGTGGTACGACCTTGTGTGGGTCACCAGTTGTGATGTAGGAAAGGTAGACCTTGCAACACCGCGCGTTTTTTACTGATATTTCTCGTGGTTAAGCGTGTAAAGGGCTTGATTTGATGTCTTATTTTTGTATGGACTCCCGTTAGATCACTTGTATGGATACTTAAGAAGTTAAACTTTACACTAGCGAAGTTTAGGCGATTATTTGCCTTTATTTTTAGTAGGAAAAAATTCGCCTTCGGCGCTTTTTTTCCTACTAAATTTAGAATCAAATAGAAGGTAAGTTTTGTTATCTACAGACTGAAATTATCTATAACCCACTGCCGGACAATAAAAAAAAACTTACTTTTATTACTAGATCCACATAACCCTGATCATCATCCGATGAAACAGGCGTATACGACCTAACTACTAGGTCATCTCCTATTCTAGCGGATAAATGTATGTGCTGTCCAACTGGCAGTCCTATTAAAAATTTAAAAAAAACCTATTAAATATCACCTCAAAAGAAAGTTACCTTTTCATAAAAGCAGGTCTCTAACTTTGACACCACTTTCCATAATTTGGCATAACTTGATGTTTGAAGGTACGAAGTTTAGTACATTTTTATCAAGATTATGTTTAACAGCTTGATTGATGTTAAATTATTAATAAGAACAAACTACTAAATACAGGGTGATTCCTAAGTTGATACTTCTGTTTTAGCTGTGTATAGAAGACATTAAAATAAATAACATTTTCAATTACCTTTTTCAATAAACTCAAAAAAGGATACTTACATTCACTTATTAAACTATGGATCAAATACGGTTCTGCCTAACTGGCCCGTTGAATTAAAAAAAAACTTCTGGGTGTAGGATGAGCCAGCAAGGGAAAGCGCTCTGCGTATAATCTCGAAGCAGCAGCCGCACTTTGACGACACTCACAGTAAATTAGCACCATATCTACTAGTTCATTGTTTTCAAATTTTACCCTTTTCACGTGTCACCAATTTAAAATTAATTTGCTTCAGAAAAACACACACGCAGCGGATTGCCAAATAACTGATGACCTACCCGTAAATTGCATGACTAATAAGACAAAAACAACATAAAGTATAGCGGGCTACGTTTTCCTGACCAGGCCCGCACTTAGATTTTTTTACTTCTGTATCTCGCATATTTAAAGGTTTTTTAAAAAACGGTATTTGAAAATGTTGTTTAATTTAGTGCCTTCTATACACAGCTAAAAAATAAGTATCAACTTAGGAATTACCCTGTATAAAGGAAAAATTGGGATAAGTATAATGGCAATAACTACACCTTTACTTTGAATATTTTTAAAATTCGCGATTCCTATTTTGCACTACCTACTGGGCGATATTGTAGTAAAAAGAAAATTAGAAAAGCAGTCTGCCATGGGCGAATAAAGAAAAAACCTTAGTAAGTCCATGGCTGTGCATATATACAGGGTGTCCCATAAGTTATGGGCCGTAGAGTAACTAGAGATACTAGACATTAAACTAAGCCGATTAAGTCATAAGTTTTTTCGGATTGTTACTCGTTCTAGAGATACAGGGTGTTGAAAGTAAAAGTTTATTCTCGAAAATAAGCCATAATTTTAAAACTGTTTAATGAATCGAATTGAAAGTTGGCAATATTATGTTTTTATGAGCAAGAAATAGGAATTTGTAGACATTTGTAAGTTTCAAACTAAAGGGCGCTAGTTGCATACACTTCATAAATCTATGATTTTTTTTCTTACCTGTGATATTAGGTGTTTTTCAATTATAGTTTCTTAAAGAAGGGCATTTTCTGAGTCAAAAAGGTGTACTTGATTGATCTTAATATCTTTAACGGTTTTCGAGATATTTCCCTTTAAACATCCCAAAGCATAAAAAACATAGTACATAATTAAATTAATATTTTAATTATCAAAAAAAAAAATTATATGACATAATCGGCTTAGTTTGATGTCTAGTATCTCCAGTTACTCTACGGCCCATAAGTTATGGGACACCTTGTATTTTTTCTTAATTTTGCTTTAATTAATTTGAAAATTTGGCATTTCAACATGAATACAAAAAAAAAGGTAAGACCTAAAAATCTTAAACCCACTTACCAAGGACATGTTCCTTCGATGGCAAACCAAACCTAAAGTTCCTTGTATCATGACTAATAACTGTTTTCTCTATAAGAGGTAGTTTATACTTTACTTGCGGATCTTCTAGTAATATTTTCCTGCCCTTTCCTGTAAATAATAACTGCTGTAAAGAATGGAATCACGTCATTTGCTCGAAAGAGCCAACTGACAGAGGCAATTGGCCTTATTTTTTTTATATTTAAGGTATACTATACTGGGCATCCCAAATTCGATGCTCATCATGAGTATCTCGAAAACTCTAAGAGATACAGCATCGGTCAAATGATCGCAAAGTTGCGGAATGTTGTCTAGTCATATTTTTTAAAAAAGTTTGTGCTCTCTATTTTACTTTCTAAAAAGTTTACACAAATACACCATTCTTAAAGCCACCTTCTTAGCTTTATACCACCGCATTTTTAGAATTTCGTTACAACGTTTCGTTGTTATGGAACTGTTATCAACTTTAATGTTTTAAATACTGCAATCTTTATTTCATATTTAAAATCTCTTTATGCCCAAAATTCAACAATGTATCACACTTAATCATTTTCAGACGTTTTGATATTATCTTTACATCATCAGGAATTTGATAACTACTTTTAAATAAATATGGCCCTGGCATTTATTTAAGGTATAATTGCATACAGCAGAATATGAGTAATATATTTTGTAGGAAACAAATTAGAAGAGAAAAGACCAGTAAAAATTAAAAATAACAAAAAGTAAAAATGTATCTATATCAACAAGTGTGCTTCCTCTCGAATGCATTTTTGAGTAAGTCTGCGCGATTTAAATATAGTCCGTTGAACATAAAAAGGTGACTACTTACTACATCTGTCAACATAATTAAGACAAAAAATATAAATAAACTTTCCGTTATACCACATTTGGTTTGTTTAGCTTTATTTCATGCTTTATTTTAATTTATATTCAATCTTAAATTTGAGTTTTTTGTCAGTGTTGCTTGGCTGGATTGAACTTTTTTTTATTCATTTTTTATTTAAAATTTTTGTTTGTCTTCTACTTGTCTGCTTTAGATATATTGTTATCAAAAACTAGAATTAAATATGTAATTTTTGGTTAATAGTTTCATAGCCCTTTAATCTACGCATCGGTAATCTAAGTAATAAAATTAATAACTTATTTGAGTTGGGCTACATTCTTGGTGAAACGGAATTTTTCACACAATAAAATTAATTCCAAAGACAGATATTATAATAGTAAATTCATTTTATAACTGGTAAATTCTGCGTTCTTCTTATGTTGTATTAAGTAAAAATTATTAAGTAACTGACGCCAGAGCCGTATTTATTTAAAAGTAATTATCAAATTCCTGATGATGTAAAGATGCCAACAAAATGCCAGAAAAATACAGGTTCGTATATAAAAAATTAAAGTTGATAACAGTTTCAAAAAAAACGAAACGTTGTATCGAAATTCTAAAAACACGGTAGTATAAAGCTAAAAAAAAGTCGCTTAAACAATGTTGTATTTATTTTTCTTTAGCGGTTAAAATAAGTCAAATAAACTTAAAAAATAAAAAATAAAAATTTTAGTTTTTTTCGAATATTTCAAAAAATAAAGTTCAACATTTTTTAAACAATATTACTGGGCACAAAATTCCGCATTTTGCCACCATTTGACCGATGCTGTATCTATTATAATTTCCGAGATACCCACGATAAGCATCGAGCCTGTACAGGGTGCTACCAATTCGTGTCGAAGTTGTCTTATTTTTAAATACAGACCTGGATGATTTATTTCGGATTTCGAAAGAGCTTGTCTGTCTAATAGATATGTACGACACTTGTTAAGTTATTGAGGAAAAGAAAAAGTAGTAATGAAAAAGTGCAATTTATTTAATATTTGTCTTAATTACATAAAGTGAGGAAAAAATAAAAAAAATTAAAATTTCGCTTTTTTCCAGATATCCCAAAAGTACTACGAACTTCCGCAATTTTTAAAAGACTGGGTAACAATTTAAACTTGGTTCGTAACTCTTATAGTTTCCGAGATTCCATTGGTCACCAACGAATTTGGGACACCCTGTACATGAAGACAAATATAATTAACAGGTCATGTCAAAGGGTATTAGCCGGGCGCTTAAAGTGATAAGCGACGCTCGGAATGCTTTAATAAAATTTAAATGTAGACATGACATTAATATCGATTTATTTATCAATAAAGTTTTGTTTAAAGCTCGTGAAAAATTAACCTCAGTATGTACTTTTAGGAAAGTAAACGATTAGATTTAATTAAAACAATTTTATTTTAAGATAAATTTCCAACTACTCAACATTGAGTAAAAGTAAACAAACTGAAGCGCACCCCGGATGTCTTGAAGCCTCCCGATTCACTCTCGCGTCTATTTCCCAACACTATTACAGATACACTGCGCATGTCAGGCGAATAACCCGATGGCGGGATATTTAAAATATATGTAGAAATGGGTTTAATTATTTTTTAATGTTTTATTATGTCACGGTGTGAGTCATAATTTAAGTTCTAGTCTCTATTAAAATTTGTTGCAAGAATATTGAATTTTAATATTGTTTAGGCCGAAAAGCATCTGTAAAGTAAAAACCTAACTTCCAATTTTTAACTGTAAAAAAATGTATGTACACTTAATTTCACGGTTAACTTCCAGGTGAAAATATTGAAATTTGGTGGATTGTTCATATGATACGCACTATATATACAGCCGAGTAAAACCGAATATTAATATAATTCTGGGAAAAAGAGAATGTAATGTAGCCAGCCAATAACGTGTTTAATATTGATAAGTGTTGCCAGATCTTTAGTTTTAGCGGTGGATCTACCGTTTTGATGTCTTCCTGTCTATCGCTAAGCTACCGCTAAACATTACACGTGAATTAATTTACGCTTTCAAACTAGGCATGCTAATAAATACTAAAATATTTTCCTTAATAATAATTTTTAATTTAATTTACAACAAAAGACATAATATGTCAATATTGGAGCAAAATTATTATTGCCGAGTCGGCACCACACTTCATACTCCGATTAGGTTTGACTTAAGCAAATCCCCCAGTTCGAGACGATCTCGTACTCATATAGTACCTATCTTAAGCCGATTAGCATTATTTGTCAAATTATCGTCCGTATAAATAACTACTTACCAGAATAGCAGACTTTTCTACATTTAGCAGATTTTTGGAAGCATATCTATTTGCAGAGCTGCAGAATCATTTCGTAATTTGCAGATTTTTAAAGAATTTTTAATAAATAAGGAATACTTTAACAAGTAGATTTAAAAACACCATATACAATAAAAATATTCAGAATTTTGTTTTTTCTGAAACTATTGATAAGGACAAAGTAAGGGCAAGGGGCCAAAAAAATATATCTGATAATACAACCTTGATACACAATTCAGCAGATGACCCACTCCGCAGAATAATTCGTTGACCAGTCTGGCAACACTGTCCCGATGTTTGCGCTAGTCCCCTAATAGTGTCGGCCTGCCTAAACGTTGTTGCGCGATCGTTAGCGTTGTTGTGCGATAGTTAAAATTAAATAATAATTTGGCTGTTCATTGACTGTGACAAAGATCTAAAATAAGGTAAGGTTATTTTATAGTATTTTCGACAATAGGGAGGTAGAGTTTAAAAGTTGAGATTTATTATTTATACCGATTACTTCTTAGGAGGCCAAGACAAGATAATATTCGAGTAAGTCTACCATTTTTGACATACCAATGAGAGCTGTAAATTTCAAGATGACAGCTGGGGCCGCTTTTGGAATATTTTTTTAAATGGAAATGGGGTTCTCCAATTAAATTTTTTTTTTTTATTTAAAAAAAATTAAAATTACTTTTTGCAAATGTTTCTTTACCTATTAGATGTCTATTGATTGTTGCTGTCATAATATTTTTAAATGTCTGATTGACAGCAAATATTCTTAGCCCTAAATTGTCTTAAATGGCTTTAAAGCGATTAGGTATTATTTTTGGCGAAGCTAGTCGAAATTACCAAGCTGCTGTTCGTATGCTTAATTAATGATACTCGGAACGCAAAATATGCAGACTTTTTGTGTAAAAACTAATTTTAATTTTTTTTAATTTTTAAATTAGAGAATGTCTCATGCATTAAAATACCTTTAAAATTAAATATCAGTAGAATAATGTATTCCAAAAGCGGACCCAGCTGTCATCTAGAAATTTACAGCTGTCATTGGAGTAGAGGGAGAAGAGGGGTTCTGCATCAATTTCCTCACACCCTTCTGCGCATGCCCAGGTAGTGCGCATGCGTTTTTCATCTGTCATACGTCATCTGTTAAATGTCATACGTCATCTGTCATATGTCAAATGTCAGACTGTTGGGCGTTAGCTACTTTGGCATTAGCTACTTGGGCAATAGTATTCATTATAGGCCACGAGTTTAGGATAACGTCATATTATGTTTAGGAAAAGATGGCGACAGTCACCTGTCAATTAAAATATGTCAAGGTCACCTGTCACTTGTCAAATGTCAAAATTAAAATCTAATACGTGGAACGTGTTTAGGATGACGTCATATTATGTTTAGGAAAAGATGGCGGCTGTCGCCTGTCAATTAAAATATGTCAAGGTCACCTGTCACTTGTCAAATGTCAAAATTTAAATCTAACACGCGGATCGTGTTCAGGGTGACGTAATAAGTCGTTTAGAGAAAACCTGAAGTCGATCGGTCAACTGGTTCGGAAGATATAGGTTTTTGCGATTAGTCTCCTTATGCTTCGAAGTGGAGTACCGAAATTCTGGTTGTAGGTAGGGCCATATAAATCCTATCTAGCAGTAAAAGAATTTTTTAAATATCTTAACTAATAACGGAGCTATATGTATTAAACGATTAGGGCCTTAACACGATAAAGTCATGCAAAGCACTGGCAATGCTTATTTCTTAGCAGGAATATACTTCGTATAATACGGTATCGCCAAGATTGTGTCATCTTTATTTCCAATATGAGACCAAGGACAACTGCAGATCAGCTAAATGAACAGTGGAGCAGCTAAATGAACAGTGGAACAGCTAAATGAACAGAGGAACAGCTAAATGAACAGTGGAACAGCTAAATTAACAGCGGAACAGCTTAATGAACAGCGGAACAGCTAAATGAACAGTGGAACAGCTAAATGAACAGTGAAACAGCTAAATGAACAGTGGAACAGCTTAATGAACAGCGGAACAGCTAAATGAACAGTGGAACAGTTAAATAAACAGCAGTTAAACGAATCAACAGCACATCGGATTAAGGCGCGTTCTTTCTATGACAGCAGGGAAAGGGGGAAGGGGAAGTAAAATCAATGATTGACGATAATTTTAGTAAAAACCTTTATTTCCCATTAATATTACAATAACTAATATTACAATAACTAATATCTAACCTAATTAAAATCTAATATATTTAGACACAAAAGATAGATATTGTATTCCTAATTATTCAATTGGATACTTTATTAAAAATTCTACAAAGAGCACCGTAGAATTTGATTTGGTTGAAAATGATATTTTATCAGAAAATTTGAGCTTCCTAAGCAGTAACATCGTGTATGGTTTCTTGTTGATTGTAGTGCGTACATCTTGAGGATGAATATTTACATATTCAATAGTCCCACTTTTGAGAGGAAATTTGTAAAAGGGCTGTCCATGTATCATACAATTACCCGATGAATCGACGCTACCAGACAAAGTTATATGCATAAAACCATACAACTGCTTTGTTTGTACTTCTCGTACCACTTCTGGACTCTTCTTTAGCTTCCTAGACAAGTGATACGGATGGGCCAGATTACGCCCGAATTTATCGATAGTCATCTTGGAACTAATAATTTTTTCATACATCCAATATATTTATTCTATTATTCCAGCCTCTCTTAACTGTTCCTCTATACTGATTATTTCGTTAATGTGTGAATTATTACCTACTTCAGAACTTGCTAATATTTTTCTAAGCCGATCAACTAGTTCATTTGGATCGTCCCAATACACGTAATCAGTTTTATTATTAGAATATTCTTTAAAAGTATCAGAAGTGTTGTTATTGGAACGACTCGGGGACTGTTGGTTGAATCCATGCCCTTGATATTGCTGTTTCCTAACAATTCGCAACTGCTTATCTCTTTCCTTTTGACTAGCATCGCTGTCTTCTCGAACCTTTTCAAGGAGAGGCTTTATTATATGCGTATATTTCGCACCCTTATTTCCTGCTATTTGCATATCAGGATTGAAATTGCTTTTATGAGCATTTGTTAGTAAAATTATTTTTGAAAAGACTCGCTCGTCTAAAGCAGTAAATTTATTCCTTAAAGGAACAGTTTTAAACATAAGCTCATAAAGACCAGGAGTTCCTTTGAAATTTTGTTGTTTGATAACAATATCTGGTCCTTTAAATTCAAGTTCGGAATCACCAAAATACAAATGATCCGTCTCATAATCATGCCTCAGATAAGTACGATCATACTGATTATCCGTATCACGTATTAGCCCTCTCATATATTCTCGTGGTAGTTCATCATACTGTTCCATGTATTCTTCAAACGATTCTTCCAAAATTGCTTCGGCTTGAATGGGCTGGGTATTAGGATCTAGTCTAAAGTCATCGTCGTAAAAAAAGCTTTCGCGAGGATTATACTCAAACATGGTAGTGTTTGCATCGTCATTATCAAACTTAATTGTTTGATTAAATGATTCATTATCTGGTATCTCAATAGTTTCTATCTCCATATTATCATCATGATCTTCTTCTTCTTCCTGTCTTTGCTCATCGTGGCGATCTTTTTTCTTATTAGGCGTATTAAAAGTTAAAGGATGTCGAGGTTTCTTAACCAATGTTGAAGAGTGTTTGATTTCATTTGTTGGTATTTTTAGTGAAGCATGGGTTTTGACAGGCGTGAACAACTTGCCTGAAGTAGATTTTTCAATTGTCTTGGTTAACATTTTAGCTAGAGGACGATATGAACTTTCCAATGCACGAGCACTTTCGTAACGGTTTTCTTTTAGTGATTTATATAAATCTTTAACGGTTTGAGAATGCTTATCAATAAGTTTGATGATTTTAGGATCAGTTTGAACCGTACGTGCATTCTTAAGCTCCTCCTCATCTTCCATCTGCTGATTATCTTTTTCTCCCTCTCGTTCTTCTTTAAGTTGCAGATATTTCTTTCTAATACTTTTAGCAGCGTCCTTTATTTTTTTTTGAACATCAGGGTCCAAACCGGCAAGACTTGACGGCATTTTAACAGCAAAATGAACAGTAAAAATAGCTGTTGCTTCCACAACTGCTACTAGATAACTGAACAGTATACTTAACTAACGTTCATATATACATTCGCATTATTACCACCGCATTGTTACTAAGGTTGTTGTACTGACTGGTCTACAATACAGAAGTTTAAGAATAAAGTTGTAAAAAAACGAATTAGAGGCTATTATTAAGTAAAAAACCCAAGATCTTTTGTCAGCAGCACAAGTGGCTTTAAAATCATTTGCAGGAGTTGAAAAAGTACTTTCTACAGGAGTAATTCCGATCCCAAAAACAGGAGGATTCCTACCTTTGATTCCTCTTTTTGCCGGGCTTAGCGCATTGGGAGCATTAAGTGGTGGTGCTGCTGGTATTGCAAAAGCTGTTAACGATGCAAAAAGCGCTCAACAAAAATTATAGGAAGACAAAAGACACAACGAAACTATCGAGTCTATAGCTTTGGGTAAAAATGGCAGTGGTCTGTATTTAAAGAAATACAAGAGTGGATTGGGGCTCTACATCACACCTTATAAATATCATAACAACTAAGTTAATGAATTAGTTGTCTTTAAAATCCTTCGAGATGAGTACCTTTTGCTTAAGTGGTAATAGTTCTGTCTTAAAAGTTTATTATTCCCCTCCATTGGATCTGAGAAATAATGACAGTGATTATGTGATGGGACTTATTAGTTTGGAGACTTTTAACGCCATCCCCAATATAGACGAAAATAACAATAAATTTTATGTGGGTGATGTTGTACTTGAAATTCCAGTCGGATCGTATGAAATATGAGCTCTAAATGACTACCTACAAGAAGCAATTGAGCAGCAGAATAATATCGACCCAGATTTTAATTGCGGTCTAATCCTTAATGGAAATACGAGCACGCTAAAATGTGAGCTTAAATGTACTCATACCGTAGATTTCTCCAAGAAGGGTTCAATTGGAGACTTGTTAGGATTCCGCAATATGAGACTGCAGCCTGGTACTAAACATGTATCTCCTACACCTGTAAATATCCTTAAAGTAAATGTTATTAAAGTACAGTGTAATATTGTTACTGGAGCATATTACAATAGTAATCTAGTTCATACAATCCATGAATTTTCACCATCTGTTCCAGCAGGATTTAAAATAATCGAAATTCCTCAAAACGTAATTTATATGCCAATTAACACCAGATTAATAAGTAATATTGAATTAAAGCTTGTTGATCAGGATGGTGATGCAATAAACCTTAGAAGCGAAGTCATTTCGATCAGGCTTCATTTAAAGAAAGTTATATAAGACTTGTTACAAGCACATGTTTTTAGTAGTTAAGTAAACGTTGTAGAGAATGGTTATGAAATATAATTGTTACAAACTTATTAATTTCGAACAGCTTTTGAAGTCCTCTAAGGAAGTTAAAAAATTGTCAGCTGATAATAGCAAGTATCTCAAATCATTAGGATATACCCTAAAGGGAATACATGATGAGTATACTAAACGTATCTGAATCTCTTGTCTTTGACAATTCAATAGTAAAAACTAAAAGACACAGTCATCTGCCTTATTCCAACTAGTTTAACAACAATGATGAAATAAGGATTCCTGTTCAGCAAACTGATATATACACACTGCCTTATGCCAGTCATATATATCTGGAAGGAAGACTCTTAAAACAAGACGATGCAACTGTTTCAACTACAGCAAAATTTGTAAACAATTTCTTTTGTCACTTGGGAGCTAGCTGAATATCCTACTTTACAAACTGCTAAACAGCATACCTGGACTATAAAGAATGCTATTCAAGTAGAATGTCCCAGAAGGGTAATTTTAGGATTTTCAACCGACAGAAAGGATAAGATAGCTAAAAACTGTAGTTTGTTTGATCATTGTAATGTACTTAATGTTAAACTTTATTTAAATTCTGAAATGTATCCGTATGATAATTTAAATTTAGATGTTTCTAGAGGTCAAATTGCTTCTTTGTATGAAATGTACTCAGAGTTCCAAGAATGTTTTTACGAAAAAGAAAATGAACCACTTTTCTCTCCAAAAGAGTTTTTAACAAATGCTCCTCTAATTGTGATTGATTGTTCCCGACAAAATGAAGTATTAAATTCGGGAATTATTGATGTTAGGTTGGAGTTTGAAACGAAAGAAAATGTTCCAGCAAATACTACCGCATACTGTCTTATTATTCATGATAAGCTTATAAAGTACTCGCCATTAGTGGGAACTGTTCAAAAAGTTTAAATATTATACTTTAATCAATCTTTTGTGACGTCACTGTTCTTCAATAATTAGTTTAGATATTAAATAGGTTAGATATAAGATAGTTTAGATATTAATTAGGTTAGATATAAGTTATTGTAATATTAATGGGAAAATGAAGGTTTTTACTAAAATTATCGTCTATCATTGATTTTCCTCCTCCCCTTCCCCCCTTTTCTGCTGTCATAGGAACAACGCGCCTTGACCCGATGTGCTGTTGATCCGTTTAACTGCTGTTCATTTAGCTGTTCCACTGTTCATTTAGCTGTTCCACTGTTCATTTAGCTGTTCCACTGTTCATTTAGCTGTTCCACTGTTCATTTAGCTGTTCCGCTGTTCATTTAGCTGATCTGCAGTTGACCTTGGTCTCATATAGGAAATAGAGATGACGCAATCTTAACGATACCGTATTATACGAAGTATATTCCTACTAAGAAATAAGCATTGCCAGTGCTTTGCATGACTTTATCGTGTTAAGGCCCTAATCGTTTAATACATATAGCTCCGTTATTAGTTAAGATATTTAAAAAATTCTTTTACTGCTAGATAGGATTTATATGGCCCTACCTACAACCAGAATTTCGGTACTCCACTTCGAAGCATAAGGACACTAATCGCAAAAACCTATATCTTCCGAACCAGTTGACCGATCGACTTCAGGTTTTCTGTAAACGACTTATTACGTCACCCTGAACACGATCCGCGTGTTAGATTTCAATTTTGACATTTGACAGGTGACCTTGACATATCTTAATTGACAGGTGACAGCCGCCATCTTTTCCTAAACATAATATGACGTCATCCTAAACACGTTTCACGTATTAGATTTTAATTTTGACATTTGACAAGTGACAGGTGACCTTGACATATTTTAATTGACAGGTGACTGTCGCCATCTTTTCCTAAACATAATATGACATCATCCTAAACGCGTGGCCTATAATGAATACTATTGCCCAAGTAGCTAATGCCAAAGTAGCTAACGCCCAACAGTGTGACATTTGACATTTGACAGATGACGTATGACAGATGACAAACGCATGCTCACTACCTGGGCATGCGCAGAAGGGTGTGAGGAAATTGATGCAGAACCCCTCTTCTCCCTCAACTCATTGATATGTCAAAAAATGCAAGACTTATGTCGGGTTGCACAAAGAATATTAATAATAATAATTTAACCAGCAAGTTTGACTGTGACAGACGTAACATTGGCAGAAATGATTTTCTCACAATCATAATGGCCCGGTTACCTTAATTTTTAATTTAGTAATCACGCACCTTTGAATGTGAGTACCTATCTAATGCCTGTCAAAGTCATTTATGTCACAGTCAAATGGTTAAATAATTATTACTAAAAATCTTTGTGCAACCCGACGTTACTTAAATATTATTGTTCTAAATTTCATTAAAATATACCGAACGATGCAGAAGTTAGAGGGGTTGGGGGGTTAAGTCCTCACTGTATAACACAGTTTTATAATTTTAGTCAATATCTTGGGATATTTTTTTGTTTTATGTCCCAGAGGGCAAGAATTATCCTAATTTTCTTATTAGAACAGTTTGTTGTTTTAGAGAACTTACACAACATTATCCCGTTATTCACTGTTTATGCAGTTTTTTTTTATTTACTGCATAATTTGGTTTATTTCCTAAAATGAAAACTAATAAATAATCCTAAGATATCCACTCCCAAATTCAGGAAGTGATACAAAATAACAATGGGTAATACGAAACTAAACTAAGTGTTGTGATTGGTGAAACGGCAACAAAACTATTTATCCAACTTTGTGATGAGCAGTTTAGTTGGATTCATGCTATATTCATCAACATAGATTGTTACAATTTGACATTGACAGCACCTGTCGAATTTTGATAATTTTTTTAGTATATATCCCTAAAGGTTAGTTCATATAGACGCGAATCACGAATTGCGGATATACGCAAAAAAAAAATCGCGTTTTTTTCCTATTTCATATAGACACGAATATTCGCGAAATATTGACAGAGTGGCATTGACATCACATATTTATTTATACCTATATTCCGTTTTAAGTTTTCATACTTTAATTAGCAAAAAACGTCTAAATGAACAATGCATTTGTTATGTTGGCATTGGTGACGAAGACGAGCAATCTAGGCCTATTTATTGTTAAAAAAATAGAGCACAAAAAACACATAGGTCAGTAGAAACCTGCGAGATTTTTCAATTTAGAAAGAAACAGGGTGCCTATCATAATTTAATTCAGGAAATAAGGCTTAAGGATCACAAAATTAATCGTCCCGCCACTAATTTTAAATCGGCCAATAAGAAATACCTTCAAGATTCTCGTCCTCTAAATTAAAATTTTGTGAATCGCAAAATAACTTAAAAACATCTTATCATTTTTACCGCCACTAAATTTAATTTGAAATCGACCAATGAGAAAGAAATTCGCGATTCGCCTTTCGTGATTCGCGTCTATATAGACCGCTTTACAGTTTGCAATTTTTCTTTCACGCAAGAAAAGATTGCCCGGGAGTATGCGCAGAACGAGGCTAATGATCAGCTGGCGCAATTTGTATTGCTTGCAAGAAATATAACTCGGACCGTATTTTTATTGCCATTGCAAGCGCAATTCTGAGGATTTTCTGGTGATTTATGAGACACCAAACTAAATATAAAAATCCCTGACATTTATTTATTTTTTTTCTAACCTATAGCGGGTACGTTTTGTTTTTGTTGGTTTGCTTTCATGTCCTGTAATGATGTTCTGTTAAAATGAATGCACAAAAAGCGCCGGTAAGTCCTAACCAAATGTATTTTTATTTTAATGGTTGGCAAGTGGTACATCACCTACGATCTTGGCAAGTCATTGCACGCTGTAAAACAAAGTGAAATTTTTATTGCCGCAATATTAATTGCTGCAAGACAACTTGCGTGAAAGAAAAATTGCAAACTGTAAAGCGGCCTTATGAACTAACCTTTAATCACTAATTTAAATAATTTTAATCGCAATTTATTTTATTTATTAATATTCAAACAGCGAACAATTAAACCCCTATACCCCCCCCCCCCCCCCTCCCTATCTTGTGACCTAATTAACGGCACCCTATTGCCAGCGGGTCTCTTAAATTCATTGCAAAGCATTAAATCACATTATCTTGTTTAATAGTGATCAAAGGCATTTCTTTCTCTGTCTTACGCATACTATTGATTTGTAAAGACGCTAAAAGACGAAGTTTCACGACCCGAAAATATATAGGCTATTGCGTCTAAAAATTGCAGCAAATTTAAAATTATTTTATTCACCTGGAAGTTAGCCGTGAAACTATATGCACAGATTGTGAGATGAATTCTTTGTAGTACAAAAATATATTTGGTCCATTAAAGAAAATAATGTAGCAATAGGGACCAGCATAGTAACCTCTACATTGTTTTCTTCAATAAAGTAAATATATTTTTGCACTACATACAATTCACCATACAGTCTGTGCACAAATAAATTGTTCTACAATTTAAAAAAGTGGAGGTAAGGTTTTTACTTCGCAACCTTACCGCCTCAATGACAAAACTTACTGATTAATGAGTAATAGCCCGCCACTCTATTTTATAATTAGGACCCATGAATTAACAAACTGGCAAACTGCGAATAACAAAAATACTCTTATAAAAAAAACTTAATTGGGACTAAAACTTCGACTATGACCCACACCGTGAAGTAAAAAATCACCAAAAAATATTTAAACCCGTTTTCTACCTATATTTTAAATAGCCCGCCATCAAGTTATCCACCTGGCACGCGCAGTGTGCCTGCAATAGTGTTGGAAAATAGACGCGAGTCCCGATCCGGGATTCATCAAAACACTCGCGTCTATATCCCAGCCTAATGGCAGGCACACTGCGCATGTCAGGTGAATAGCGTGATGGCGGGATATTTGAAATTTATATAGGTAGAAATGGGTTCAATTATTACATGTAAAATATGATTAATATAGCAATTAATTAATTAAATTTTTAATATTAGGGTATTCTATTTATATTTTTAAATCAAACCCTTTATTCTGTTTTTTCTTTTACGTTTCAAGGAATTCAAAGATGTGGTTACCGGTGTTGACAGTCTACGATTTTACAATTCCTACTTTTTGTTATGAGGGTCATAGTTAGAAGAAATCATAGGGCTTATTGTTTTTTTAGTGCATTAATACCAGAAATTCATGGCATGTAATGGTCTTTAAAGGTGATCGTTTGAAGATTTTTTGTTTTCTTTTCATGTGAACATTAATATTTATTTTTGTACTACATTTCATCCCACAGTCTGTGCATATATAAACTTTTCTACAATTTAAAAAATGACGGTTAGGTATTTACTTAACAGGTGCTTGACAGCCGCCACAAAATACTTAATATTTTGTGACAACCGCATAACAAAACTTACTGATTAATAACCTGCCCCTCCATTTTAATTATGCCCCACAAGGCCACAAATTAACAACTGGCAAACTGTTCTTGTGAGAAAACATAATACCTCGACTATGACTCAACACCGTGACGTAGAAAAATAATTAAATCCATTTTTACCTATAATTTAAATTTACCGCCATCACGCTATCCGCCTGACATGCGCAGTATGCTTGCCATTAGGCTGGGATATAGACGCGAGTGTCAAAATGGCATTTTGCCACATATCTGTCTTTTTCTACTCTTAAATATTCTATAGGGCCATGATATTCACTTACCTTTTGACTTAGATGATTGATTCGAAAAATAAAACTTGTAAATTACAAAAGAAGTGACGACTATCCCTACCCCTAAGACTATGGGAAGCACCTGAAAAACATTTAAGGTAAATAACGTGTGGTATATTAGACTAAGTGCTATTATTGCGCCTCTAGAGGTTCAAGTATCGAAGTACATTATAAGGGAACTGGACCAGATCTAAAGGTACCAGCAGTACGGTTTTTATACTAAACATGGTAACTCGGTATAGGTTATAATAAATAAAGTAATAAACTAAAAGTCGTTTTAGTTACCTAATAACCTTCCATTCGGAACACAACAATTGGCGACGAGTCAATCGGCTAATAATGTAAGCGGGACTATAGTGATTTTCCATAGATATAACAGATAGTGTTTAAGTGGTCAAGAATAAAAAATCAAAATGGCTTCGGTGGGTATTCAGATGGAATTCAACCAAGACGTAGATGATTTTACGGTGTTTAAAAGACGATTAGAATCGTTTTTTGTGGCCAATGATGTAACTGATGACAAAAAAAACGTGCTATTTTCCTTAACGGGCTAATGGAAAGTGCCTTTGTTCTTTTAGAAAACCTAGCAGTGCCAAACACGTTAGAGCAGATTCCTTATAAGGATCTGGTAGCCTTATTAGAAGCATTTTATAAACCAAATAGAGCAATTTTTGCGGAGAGATACGCTTTTTACGCAACTAGAAAGTTACTTTCCGAAACAATTCAGGAATATGCTGTCAGATTACGGAAGTTAGCAGCTCACTGCTCTTTTGGAAATATGTTAGAAACAGTGTTACGAGACAAATTTATTTGTGGATTTGATAGCGGAAAAATATTGGATCTATTTTTTACTAAAACGGACACTTTGACATTTCAAGAAGCTACTCAGTTAGCACTGTCTACAGAAACGGCAGAAAACAGCTATGGGTTACCGGTAACACAAATAAAAAGTGAGTTAAATCAGTTACAGCATTATAATACACGTAGTGCAAGTGCATCGGCATCTCAATATCGAGGCGGTCGAGGAGGTAGCAGGAGGGGGCAGCGACTTCAACAGTATGGTCAGCAAAACCCAGTCCAGCGGCCTTCATCATCAAGGGTCATAGACGATGCGCAGTTTCAATATGCCCAGCCCAATCAGACACGTCCGCTGGGACATGCAGAAGTAAGTGGGGGTAGAAGGGAAACCTCCCAGCCAGGTACGTCAGCATGCATGGTGTGTGGCGGCAACAATCATAATAGTTCTCGTTGTTTTTATCGGGGATATATTTGTGATGTGTGCGGTGGAAAGGGGCATTTACGCAAAATGTGTAAACAAATGCCCAAAAGGTCGTTTAATTATATAGATTTTGAAAATATGAATTTAGGCGAAATTGATAATAATTATACTGATTTTAAACAATGTTCAGGAGATAATACCATTAATAATACTAATTTACCGCTTTTCTGTTTAAGATCGGTTAATGAAAATCCTATTCTTGTTAATGTCCAAATAAATAAGTTATATTTTAAGGCTGAATTGGATACAGGGGCTGCCAAATCCGTTATGTCAGAATTATTATGGAAGAAATATTTTTACAATACTCACCTTGAAAAAACCAAAATAAATTTTATTACATATGTGGGTAGCACAATTATACCTGTGGGTAATTTTAGTGCTAGAATAGAATTTCAAGGGAGAGTCGAGAATCTGCATTTCTATGTAATTCGTGAAGGGGCCAGTTTATTGTTAGGTAGAGATTTCGTAAGCAAGTTTAACCTGGGACTTAGCAAATTAAATTTTGTAAACATTGAAAAAAAAATTACTATCGAAAATTTAGTCAGAAAATATAGCGAGGTATTTTCCAATAAATTGGGCACTTTTAATAAAGGCAAGTTGTCATTAAGAGTAAAGGAAGGAGCCGTACCAAAATTTTTAAAACCTAGACCAATAGCCTATTCAATTAAAGAAAAAGTAGACGTAGAAATTGAGAAATTAGTTAGTATGGGTATTTTGGAACCAGTGCAGTACACTCACTGGGGTACCCCGATAGTTCCAATATTAAAGCATGATGGTAGCGTACGTATATGCGGGGATTTTAAAATTACGTTAAACCCACATATTGAAATTGTTAGGTATCCCATTCCACGAATAGAGGATCTATTTTCCAAATTAACAGGGGGAGAGCAGTTTTCCAAATTAGATTTGGCTTTTGCGTATCAACAATTACCTCTTGATGAGGAGTCAAAACAGCTGACGGCAATTTCGACACATAAGGGTTGTTATGTGTACACTAGATTACCCTTCGGAATATCGTGCGCCCCTGGATTTTTCCAGCAAACAATGGAGCAGATCTTGTCAGGGATACCAGGAGTATGTTGTTTTTTCGATGACATTTTAATAACGGGAGAGAATAAAACAATTCACGCGGATCGGCTAGAGCAAGTTTTACAAAGATTACAAGACTGTGGTTTGACTATAAAAAAGGAAAAATGTAGTTTTTTTCAAAACTCCGTAGAATATTTGGGTCATGTTATAGATAAGAATGGTTTACATAAATCGCAAGAAAAAATTGATGCTATTTTGAAAATTCCAGAACCAACAAACGTTTCACAACTTAAATCGTTTATAGGGTCTATTCAATATTATCATAAATTTATTCCTAACCTTTCTAATGTTCTACACCCTTTATATAATTTGCTAAAAAAGGAGCATAGATTTAATTGGACCAGAGAGTGTCGGGTTGCTTTTGAAGAAATAAAAAAATTGATAACATCGGATCAGTTTTTAGCTCATTACAACCAAAATTTAGATCTAGTGTTAACAGTGGATGCATCTTCATATGGGTTAGGCGCAACCTTGGCTCATCGATATCAAAATGGAGCAGAACGCCCTATTGCTTATTCATCGCGAACGTTAACAGATGCAGAAAAACGATATTCTCAAATTGACAAAGAAGCATTAAGTATAGTTTACGGTGTACAAAAGTTTAGTTCCTATTTATGGGGAAAATTTTTTTTGCTAAAATGCGACCACAAACCATTAATATCTATTTTCGGTCCTAAAAAGGGGTTGCCAATCATGACCACAAACAGGTTGCAAAGATATGCGTTATATTTATGCTCGTATAATTTTGAGATTATATATGTTAAGAGCAAGGAAAATTATGCTGATTTCTTATCACGATTACCTGCAGTCGAAAAAAATAATATTAATGAAAATGCAGAGATTAATATAACTTTAAATTATATAACTGAAAAGGATAATATACCCATTGACTTAGACTTATTAAAAACCGAAACCGGTAAGGATAAAATTTTAAATACTGTCTCGAGGTATGTAACTGAGGGATGGCCAAAAAAGGTAGGTGCCGAAATGTCACCATACCTCCGAAGAAAAGAAGAGTTAGGTTTAGAAAATGATATATTATTGTGGGGCTATCGTGTCATTGTTCCAGAGGCGTTGCGCGGGGCTGTTTTAAACGAGTTACATAGGACACATTTAGGCATCGTCAAATGTAAGTCTTTGGCTAGGTCTTATGTGTGGTGGCCTTCCTTAAATAATGACATTGAAGAAATGGGTAAATCATGTTCAGCTTGCTTAAGTTGTAGACAGAATCCTCCTAAGAATGAGCTATTACCCTGGCCAATATTTGATAGGGTATGGTCTCGTCTACATATTGATTTTTTGGGGCCCATTAATGGTAAAGTTTTTTTTATTTTGTTGGACTCTCTGTCAAAATGGTTGGAAGTTTTTCTAATGAATAACATTAAAGCATCTACTACAATCGAAAAATTGAGGGGGTTGTTTGCTCGGTATGGGTTGCCAGATTTAATAGTATCAGATAATGGCAGAACGTTTGTCTCTGCCGAATTTCAATTTTTTTTGAAAAATAATGGAATTAATCATGTGACGTCACCACCATATCACCCGGCATCAAACGGAGCGGCTGAAAATAGTGTCAAAACCGTAAAACAGTATCTTATTAAAGAATTAAGAAGTTCCTATGATATTTTAAGTAATATTTCAAAGCCCAAAAATTTAACACAAAAAGATTTAGACAATTTTTTAGTCCTTTATCGCAATACGGAACATTGCAGTACAGGAGAATCACCCGCTCGTTTAATGCTGGGTAGACCTTTAAAAACTAGGTTAGATTTATTAAAACCACCAAATGTCGGTTTTCGGGAGAATAAATCTCTTCAAGAGGTTAAAGAAAATTTAAAGTGTGCACAAATAAAACAAAAATGTGGTTATCGGTACCAAGGTCGCAAGCAGGTGGAAGTAGGACAGCAAGTTTTAGTAAAAGACTTTAGAAAAGTAAAACCAGAATGGATTAGGGGTATTATAACAAAAACAGTAGGTAAAAATGTTGTTTATGTACGAATTCCTAATTCTTCATTAGTGTGGAAACGTCACATGAACCATATTATGCCCCTGCATGCCAAAAGTATAGATATTAGGACTATTCCTCCAGAGGTTGAGAGGAAAGAATCAGCCGAAAGTAGTGAGTCCAGTGGTGAATTCATGACGGATGATAGCTCATCCGAGGAAGTTGTGGTTAGTAGCAATGAGGACTCTGAAGGTTTTTCGGCTGAGTCAACCGCCTCAAGACCTAGAAGGAAGCGGCGTCCACCGGAACGCTTTGTTCCCAATTAACCATCAATTTCTGCTGGCCGCTTGTTTAGAATGAATTTTCGGTTAATCATAATTTAAAAGGAACCTTGATGGTTAGGGGAAGAAAGTTTTTTTAATTTAAGGTGGAGGAATTGTGGTATATTAGACTAAGTGCTATTATTGCGCCTCTAGAGGTTCAAGTATCGAAGTACATTATAAGGGAACTGGACCAGATCTAAAGGTACCAGCAGTACGGTTTTTATACTAAACATGGTAACTCGGTATAGGTTATAATAAATAATGTAATAAACTAAAAGTCGTTTTAGTTACCTAATAACCTTCCATTCGGAACACAACATAACGTATAATTTAAGAGTAGTATTCAGTAACAATTAGCTATAGAAGAGATCATCGAACATTTATATTATAAGGTCCGCCGATATCAAACAGCTTAGCCGGCATCAATAGTAGATTTTTTTAGTACTATCGCAAGATGGCGTCAAAGACACGTGAATTCTGGTACATTTGCTTTCCATAACACAATTCACAACGTGAAGTGTCGGCTAATTACGGCTCACTAACAATCTGGGTAAATTATGAGGTGCTGATATCAGCTGATTACTGCTGTCGTCTGTCGGAAAACGAGAGAATTGGTTGCGCAGACTATACCTGGCCCAACAAGTTTTAAAAAATGAATTATTCTACACGAAATTCGGTTTCACTGATCGAAAAGCCAGAAAAAACGTTAAAAATGTGTTTTTCGGCGCTCGTATAAAAATGTTTCTATCCAGAGAATCACCCGTCCATTAAAAAATATGTTTTTCTACTAGGTACTGTATAAATATAATAAATAAATTAACTTTCGGGCCCTAGCAACACGACAGATAATGAAAGTAAACATTCGAGTTACCTGAATATTATATGTTGCTAGCTATGTAAAGTATTACTTTCGGTGCCAGGGCAAAAAAAAAATGGATTATTTTACAGGCGTAAAAAAATATAATATATTACACGATGCGAAAGCCTTTTTTGGTGGTCGGAGGTATTAAATCACCTCGGCTTCGCCTCGGCAATTTAAAAACCTCCTCACAAAAAATTAACTTTCGCATGTAGTAATGTAAATAACTATTTTTCTGGCTTTTTGATCACTAAAACCAAAGATGGGCAACTAGTGCCCCAGTGACTGTGACAGGCATTATACTCACATTCAAAGGGGCGTGATTAGTAAATTAAAAATCGTAACCGGGCCAGTATGATTGTGAGAAAATTATTTCTGTCAATGTTACGTTTGTCACAGTCAAACTTGCCGGTTAAATAATTATTATTAAAATTCTTTGTGCAACCCGACATAAAAGTATTATTATTCAAATGTAATATTTAGGCAAGTTCCCTAATATGTTTATTAGAAAATCAAAAATCAACGCACATTTTTCTATGTTGGTTTGTGTTTAATTGGAATTTTACGCGATTTTTTACACAAATAAGAAAAGATAGGTTTACACTTGCAGGAAGATACATCGAACAATGCTGTTTCGTAATTCACATTTTGACATTTGAAAATAATTAAAATACTATCAAAAAATTTAGACGTAAAAGAAAATATAATTTTTTGGAGATTAAAAGAGATAAGCTTTGATCAGATTTTGCTTTTTCACAAAGGTTTGGCGAGTATTGTGCTTTAAAATTCTAAATTCAAAAGCATTTTGCTTTACTTACTACCGTAAAGCGGGGTTACTTCGAACGGGTAGCCTAAATTCGAACATTCCCCCCTCCTTTCGCTTTTCTCATCACAACGCGAAAATCTTTAGCGCGATCGAACTTGTTTGGTGGCGAATTAAAAGTAGGCAGTCGGTCGAGTGTCTTAAGGTTGTTTGGACGCATTTTAAGCGGTAAGTAATTACGGGGTAAATTTTATCATGTATTCGTATTTTTAACGTTTTTTAGGTTAGTTGCAAACAAACATCTGTATTACTGATCCTATAAGTCATATCTCTATATAATCTTGTAGAACTATTGCTTGACATGTCATTAACATGACTTGCAATAAAAATTTTGATTTTAATAAATAGGGTAATTACAAAAAAATTAAAAGCAATTTTTTTACTTTTAGAGGGGCTAATTCGAACATGGTGCGAAAATATAAAAAAAGGCTTGGGGCCTTGCATTATGTCAATTATTCAGAACAATCTCTGGAAAAGTCACTTAATGATCTCAGAAAAAAGAGAATGAATTATAGACAGGCATCGGAAGTGTATGGAATCCCGATAGCCACCCTTTCCAACAAAATGAAGAAAAACCATCCATTGCTAGCAGGGAGGCGACCAACTTTAACAAAAGAAGAAGAAGACAGTCTATCATCGGCAATTCAAAAAGCTGCAGAGTGGGGCTTTCCTCTAACTAGGTTGGACATTCGGTTATTGGTTAAGCAGTTTCTTGATTCCCAAGGTAAAAACATTAAAACTTTTAAGAACAACATGCCTGGCGTAGACTGGTTTTACAGTTTTGTGAAGAGAAACCCTATTTTAACTGAACGTTTATGTCAAAATATTAAACGCTGTCGAGCTGAATTGAATCCCGAAGTTATTAACCACTATTTCGAAAATTTGTCACAAAGTCTACAGGGTGTGCCAGCATGTAACATCATGAACTATGATGAAACTAATTTATGTGACGATCCTGGTAGGGTAAAGGTCGTTTGCAAGAAAGGTACAAAATATGTAAATAGAGTTTTAGATTCTAGTAAATCCAGCACCTCTATAATGATTTCAGTTACTGGGTCTGGAATATTATTACCCCCCTATATAGTTTATAGAGCCCAACACCTTTACCCTACTTGGACAGAAAATGGCCCCGCTGATACAGTGTACAATCGTACCAAAAGCGGTTGGTTTGAAGGCGCCGTCTTCGAAGATTGGTTTGAGAAAGTGGCTCTACCATATTTCAGAAGATGCGAAGGAAAAAAAATTTTAATGGGAGATAATTTATCCAGTCATCTTTCCCTCAGAGTGATTCAACTATGTGAAGAAAAAAATATTGAATTTGTACTTTTGCCACCCAATGCAACTCATTTACTTCAACCATTGGATGTGGCTTTTTTCGCTCCATTCAAAAAAGTCTGGAGGTGCATTTTGACGGAGTGGAAACAAAAAAACAGAGGCGTTCTCCCAAAATCAGAATTTCCAAAAATGTTGAAAAAACTATTTGACACTGTTGGACTTAATGCTGTCAACAATATTCTTTCTGGTTTCAGAGCCTGTGGAATTATTCCTTGTGACAAAAATGTTGTTTTGGACAAACTTCCTAAACTCACGCCTAATCAACTGGATGATCAGCAAAAACAGATTGATATTGACCAGCGCTGGTCCGCAACTTTCACTGATTTTCTACAAAAATCAAGAACCTTGGAAAGCAGACAAAATATAAAACGAGGAAAAAAAATTAATGTAGCGCCAGGAAAAGGAGTAAAGGCATCTGATTTAGGCCAGCCTTCTGTTTCAAGAGAGTCGAGCAGCTCCGACGATGAAATTGTGTCTGATAATGTGGACCAGTCTAACTCTGACAAAGAAAGTGATGATGGTGCCAACAAAGAACAAAACAATCAATTGATTTCGGACAAAAATATTGGATCAGATGAAGACTTTATGGTGGATAATTATGTTTTAGTCACCTTTAAATGTCAAAAAAATACTGAGAGATATTTTGTCGGCAAAATTACTGAAGTTTTTGCTGACCAACCTGAGCTTTTATTGGTAAACTTTTTAAGGCGAAAATCAGGTGGCAAACAAAATTATTTTTATTATCCAGATGTCAAGGATGAATCGTTGGTGAACCGAAAAGACATTTTGAAGAAACTTAAACCGCCAAAAGATTTTAGAAGAAATCGATTCATATTTAATAATTTACCGGTAGAATATGTTATCGAATAAATTTTAAACATTTTTATTTTGTTTGTTCGTTTTTACTTTTAAGAAGTAGGTACTGTATTGGCTGATTATGTTATTGGAATATTTTGTTTTTACTTTGCATTCGCATAAAAATTTAGTTTTTAAGTTTATATGGCTCAATAATGTTTAAAATCACGTTGTGTCTTAAATAAAGCATTGTTTTATCAAAATACTTATATCATTTTTTTTATTTTAAATCTCCTATATGCTTAAAATATTTTAATAGTTCGAATTTACACTTATCTGGGTTTATATTGAAATTTCTGTGCGTTTTAAGACTATGTTCGAATTTACCCCACTCATAGGGGTAAGTTCGAACAACCTTTATCAATTAAAAAAAAATACTATATATATTTTTTTAATAATTATGAAGATCGGAATGCCTAAAGGAAGGTTCAATAAAGTTATATTTAAATTTTGGGTAATTTTTCTTAAAAGGTGTCAACACAATATTCAAAAAACCTCCAAAAAGCGTTCGAAGTAGCCCCGTTTTACGGTACCGTAGTAATCTTTCTGAAATTTAATAATAAAAAGATTTATTGACGTATAATAAGCAAATGAAAAAGATATTAAATTTACTTTTGAATACTTGGCAATATACAACTTTTGAAAATGTTGTAGGAATTTTACACACAAACTAATTTTATCTAAACAAGCTCGCACATTATCAGTTTAAAAACATAAAACTATTTCATCATTAACAGCTATTTTTATCATTTTAATTTTATTTTATTTTTTTATTTAAATATAAGTAAAATGTCTCAAAGCGAAAAATTTTAATCGCAGTAAACAGTTTTTCTAGACGTTGGATTGCTACTTGTGTAAATGTGTACTTATGTACTTGAAACTTTAATACACTGATAATGTGATAATATAACTAAATAATTAAAAACATTACCAAGCTTACCCTTTCTAACTGATATGCAATAATAGTAGGTGAACATTAAAATGTATTCACACAATTAGCATTTACCGAAATTTACAGGGTGTATGCTGATCCGAAACGGCGATACTTGGCCAATTTAAAAAAAAAAATATTTTTTCCGAGATAAGAGTGTGAAATTAAAAAAAAAATCCCAATAACCGCTTTGTATTTTTTTTTTCAATTGCAAGCAAAGTATGCATAAAAATACATTTTATACAGGATAAATATATCTTAAATTTTCATCAGTGGCGTCCCTGTTAATATGCCCTACAATACTTTAATCAAAAAAATGATACACCACTGTTTTTTTTTCAAATAAATATTATTTTATAATTACCCTCTCTATCTTCTAATAAAAATGGTCTCTTGACTTTTTCGATTTACAAAGTAATATCTAAGTAGGTACCCATAAAAATCATTTTTATTTTTATAAACTTATAATTATTTTAAACAAAAAAAAATTAAATTAACTAGAAAAGTTAGCGGTAAGCCGATAACTCAATTAAATTTACTGGTGAAAATTTTTGGCCTCCTGCAAGTATGTATATGTTACCGGCCAACCCCGATTTGAGGATAAACTAGTTTGGCCTAACCCGATTTCAGGATAAACTAGATTTGCCTAGGCCTGTTCGGGGTTATTCGGGTTTGTTCGTATTCTAACAAACCTGAACAAACCCGAACAAATCCGACCAGACCCAAACAACTTTTAGGATAAATTAGTTTGGCCTAGTCCAACCTGTTTAAGTCTGGGGATCTAGCTGGCTATTACTTTGTTTGTCCCCGACCTATTCAGCGATTTTACAGTTTGGATTTAACTATTCGCATTTCAGCGCACTGAACAGAACAGTTGTGCCTAAACAAAATGCTATTTCGCATTAAAACAGGAACATTTTAAAACATTAAGTAATCTCCAATAGTTCCAGCCCACACATTTAATGAAAACTCTCTTCTTAAGGAACTGATATCAATCAATGTCAAGTCAAGAAACACTTGAGATTTTCCTCAAGTCAGAAATCCTCAAGGAACGACTATAAATATGCGCATAACACTAAAGTTCGATAGGTCAATACTGTTCTATTTACAAAACTTTTTAGTGACAGAAAGGAATAAACTGGACGGGGTCACAATATCGTGCGGTTTATAATAAACCAAGAAACAATAGTCGAAAAACTATTAATAAGTGATGTGCTTCGTTTTATCTTTTCAGAAATAGCCTAGTTTTCCAACGGTCGCATCTCCGCCTATAAATAAGTTCTCGTGCATATTTCAGGCACAGAACATTAGCTATAGTCTGACGCACGGTTCTAGAGCTACAATGCCTGATAAGGCAGGGAGATAACGACCTAACTCGAATCAAAAATTACGTCAGAAGCTGTGATGTGCATCCAGACAGTAATTGTATGGACTTTACCTTATTTTAAGGGGAATTGCCTTTTTAATGCGGCCGTTATCTCCCTGTCTTATCAGGCGTTGTAGCTCTAGAACCGTGCGTCAGACTATATATATTCTGTGTTTCAGGTAATAAACTAACAAAAAAAACATTTATTCTCGTATTTACCAGCAGAGAAGTTGTAATTTTAAGGTGTTCATATTAAAATTCCAAAAATTTCAACGTAGTACTTAATATAAAAGTAATATAACTTTGTACACAGATACGCACAAAAGTCCGGACTATATAATATAATAAAAAATAGAAAATTCTAAATTACATACAAATCATACATGACACATCATTTTCAGATATTGAACACAACCCAGATACAAAATGGCTGTTGACTAGTGACTAGTGCATCTCAAAATAGTTTAACTTAGTGCATTAAAATTACTATCTATATATATATAAAATATCTAAAATTCATGGTTTCGAGAATATTAAGAAAAAATAACATCTCCAGAGTTCCCCGTTAATAGTATATAGATAGAAGGGGATAAATGTTATAAAAATAATTTGTTGTTATTAATAATACTTCGTTTTGACATACAAAATGTACATTTTTTTACCAGAATAATATGGTCAGTTGTATAATGCCAAATAAAGTGAATAAATCAATTCTGGATTACACATTTTTTAAAAGTAATATAACAGATCTTCTCGCAGAGTCAATCCCGAACACTCTGCGAAAAGACCCAATAATGTTAAATAAGTGTCAGAGTACATACCAAACTTTAAACCACAGAAATTAATACAATGTATATCATTAAACTATTTAATAGGTACCTATTTCTTTTGCTAGTTTGAAGAGTAATAAAAAAAATCATTAAATTTTATATATTTTTTAAGTTTGATGTTTTATTTTATAGGTACTAGGTACCAATTGAAATTATAATTATACATTGCATTTTATTTGGCATTGCCGGTTTATTTGAAATAAACAAAGATTAATTAAATATTCTTGTACATACAGGGAATAACAAAATTCTAACTGCTATAAAATTTGGCATTTTAAAGTCATTTTGAAAACACCGTTTAAACCTTAGAAAAATGAAAGTTAAACCGGATAACTATCTAACTATCGAGTATTATTTAAAATTAAGTACCTATATATCTGTTTAAAATGACTAATGTCGGGTTGCACAATAGTTATTTATGTATCAAGGGTACTAAGTAGATGATTATGCCCTGAGGGTGACATTGTTACAAAGCCGAGGGCCTCTGGCCCGAGGGTTCGTAAGTCGCCCAAGGGTATATATCTATTAGTACCCGTGGTACATACAAAATTTTATGTCATACCAGTTCGTTTTAAATAATAAATATTTTTTTAAAATTGCCCGCACGGTCATAAAGTCATCAATTATGTAGATGGTATCTAAGGTTTAAAAACACAATAATGTACTGATATGACATAAAGAATTTTAATAATAATTATTTAACCGGCAAGTTTGACTGTGACAGACGTAACTTTGACAGAAATAATTTTCTCACAATCATACTGGCCTGGTTACCTTAATTTTTAATTTACTAATCACGCACCTTTGACTGTGAGTATATAATGCCTGTCAAAGTCATTTATATCACAGTCAAACTTTTAACACTTAAACTTGCCGGTTAAATAATTATTATTAAAATTCTTTGTGCAACCCGACATAATTCTACTAAACTACTCATCCAAAAAGTGTGCGGTTATTTCGGAAGAAAGTACCTAGATTTTCTTAAAATCAAACTAGATTTCTTTGGATTTCCGGCAATTACAAAAGTACTCTTTGCAGGATTTCGGAATTTCGAACGATTTCTGCGACTGTGATAGTAATTTCGATTATTTCAAACACTAATTTCGGAATTTCAAGCGATTTCCTGACAATTTATACATGTATTTCGAAGTTTTTGGCTCCTCGCGTTTAATACTGACAAATTATCAGGTATCCCCAAAAACTGGACCTCTACTTATTTTGGTCACTTACAGCCGTATTCACTTAAAGGGATTTACATTTAAAACTGTCCTAAATTGACAGTTCTAGAATTAAAATGACAAGTATCAGAATAAGTCAACTAAGTTTTGTATTATATATTTGTTATGATTTCTTTTTAAGGCGGAATTTGTGCAGGAAGAAATTTATTTGCGACAAAGTCTTCCCCGAAGTGGACATACTAGCGAGTTTATGACGTGGTGAAAAATATTCCTTAAACGTCGACACACACTGAAACTACGAGACGAGGCGGCAGGTTCTTTCTTATGCTAATGAGTTTCGGTTGATTTTATTTCGGAGATGAGAAATTTGTTTTGTGGAAAATAAGTATTTTACTTGTTATTGTATTAGTTGAAATAATGTATCTAATCGTTATACGGATATATCTTTTAAATTTTGTCTTATTTTATTATTAAAGCTATGGAATCAGGGCCGGATCTACGTATGGGCTTAATGGGCTGCATGATAAACAGAAAAGGATTAATACAATCAAAATAATAATAAAATAATAAACCAGTAAAAAAAAACAAATAAAAAACCCGAGATAACAATGACATAAAATTTATAAATAAAATAGTGGAATTTAGTGTCCGTTAAAATATATAAAGAAAAGAAGCTTAGCGGCAAGCGGACAGAGTAGTGCGTCTATCTTTTGCATTAAAGTACACAGGGACGCCAAAGGTAATGGAATCCCTGGGGCACAGGTAGACAATGACAGGCTGTTTCGTTCTTGTTAGAACTCATCAGAAAGTCATAACCCGTAAGCGACCCCTAGCGAGTTGATTCCTTCTGATGGCGTTACTGGGTTTTCATCGCGTTTTTATTTCTTAAAAACGCCTTGAAAGAACAGGCTCGCTGTACTGGGGGTTGGTTACGGGTTATGACTTTCTGATGAGTTCTAACAAGAACGAAACAGCCTGTCATTGTCTACCTGTGCCCCAGGGATTCCATTACCTTTGGCGTCCCTGTGTACTTTAATGCAAAAGATAGACGCACTACTCTGTCCGCTTGCCGCTAAGCTTCTTTTTTTTATATAAAATTTATTTCGAATTTTTCAGATCAATTTACATTCGTTCTTCCACCCTGTCACCGAATTCGCGAAATCACGGTGAATAAATGTTATTTTTTCACTGCTAGAAAAATTAATTGATATTTTCGAAAAAATTCAAAAATTAATTTTTAAAACATTATTTTATTAGTAAATCAGATTAACATTATTATGGTACTAAATTTTTCTGACACGAAACACGGAAAATAATAGATTCGACAAGTAATAAATTTTCAACAGTTGGTAATGAGAACAAGTGTGTGAAAAATTATCATATAAACTAAAAATTTTAATTTTAAATTTTGTTCAGGCAATTATAGCAAACTACAAAAATATTGTTTGTATTTCGCGCGCAAAAGTGTTTTTATGACACATTCGATTGAATTTTTAACCTCGACCTACGGTCTCAGTACAAATTTTCTTTCAATGCTGATCTCACCAAAAACGAAATGTGATAAGCAAATAAAAGAATTTGGAGCACAAAAGTGTAGAAAAGTTGTTTTATAAATGTCTTATTGTTCTTATTGTTGTTATGTTCATTTATTAATACTCTCAATTTTGTCTGGTTTAAGTTATGTTTGGGTTAAGAATTAATGACTTTAATTTTTTGTTCACCAAAGATAAAAAAGGTACCTGTTTATTTTAACTACTTTTACCTAAGACTTTCACCTAAGTTTATAATGTCTTTTCGTTTAAAATAAAAAATTTAAGTTTCGAATGTTAAATTTTCCCGCATAAAACATTTTTTTAGGAAAATGCCTAATTTATATAATTTCGTGGGCCCCCCAGATATTGTTAGCCCAGGGCCCCCAAATGTCACGGTCCGGCCCTGTATGGAATATTAAAAAAAAAAAATTAGGGAGTTCAAAAAGTTTGAAGTGTTAATTAATAATAGGTACAAGAGCACTTTCAAACAGGGTGTCCCACCGGAAGCCGCTTCGAACTATATATCGAAAACTATACATAGGAAAATTTTCAACATTTGACAGTGTGGTAATTGGTAATGTTGATGGGGATGACCGGACTAAAAAAATTTCATAATGGTGTGCTTATTTTAAATAGAACATCCTATATATTATTACATTTTTGCATTCTACGCAAGATTCTAGGCAGATTTTGTACGGGGTGGGGACTTTAACTGGAATAAATTTATTATTATTAAAACTGCTGAAGTTGCGCCTACAAAATTTGGTATGTGGGGGTTTTGGAGCATGCGGAATTGGATTATGATGTCTATGTTACCGGCCAAACCCGATTTCAGGATAAACTAGTTTGGCCTAACCCGATTTCAGGATAAACTAGATTTGCCTAGGCCTGCTCGGGTTTGTTCGGGTTTGTTCCTATTCTAACAAACCCCAACAAACCTAAACAAACCCGAACAAACCCGACCAGACCCGAACAACTTTTTACACAACAATTTATTTAATGAAATCGGGTTTGGCCGGTAACATCTACACGTAGTAATTTTGTTATTTTTAATGGAATACCCAATTTATTTTTATTGCAGTGCACTGGGTGTGTTAAATTTAATAAGATGCCAAATTTACAAAATTCTATCTTCACTAATTGCTGAGCTATGGCAACACTGTAGTTCCATTAAAAAATACAATGAGAATTTCTATTTTTAAGTTAAATAAGCCATTTTGACAAGACAAGAACTTTTCTTGAACCTTGTCAATAACTTAGTAACTATGGAGATGTGAACAAGATAACGCTAGTTTAAGGTAGACAAGCGCCCCGGTACTTTTTAATGGAACTACAGTGTTGCATAGCTCAGAAACTAGTAAAAATAAAATTTTGTAAATTTGAGAACTTACTAAATTTGACACTACCAATTCACTGCAATAACAATAAAAAGGGCATTTCATTTAAAAAAAAAATTACTACGTGTAGCGCAATGCTGAGAAATCTGGCAACTACGCCGACATCATAATCCAATTCCGCATGCTCCAAAACCCCCACATACCAAATTTTGTAGGCGCAACTTCAGCAGGTTTAATAATATCGAATTTATTCAAGTTACCCACCCTGGATACCATGCCCTAATCCTATATCTAACCGTTTTTGACATATTTGAATTTTTGTGTTAAGAATGACGTTTGCAAGCCTTAAAATAATTATCAATTTCTTCTATAAAGAAGCCTTATTTATTTAATTTAAGCGGGATTCCTTGTTATAAAGGACCTGCTTTATTAGATTTTTTATAATATTTTGATAACTATTAATACAGGGTGTTTAAACAATAAGATTAAAAAAACTGCAAAAAGTTTAAATTTTCAAAGGGAAACACCCAAATTTTATAATTATTTTTTGTTTAGCATTAAAATAGGGTAAGTTTGTATAGGTATCCCAAAAATGTTTAGTTTTCGAAATATTGCTAATTTAATATTTTTATATGGCAACTTCGCTGCATATTTTTAGTTCAGTGACTCTTAGTTGGCTATGACGGCGTTAAAAAATAATCAAATGCTAAAAAGATCTATGAAGCTGTCACTTTTATTATTTGAACATTATTAATAAAGCACATTGTGATGGCTTCTGTTTTGCGGATATCGAATGGCAAATGTGTCACATGTTCTTGATATAACCTTAACACATTCTCCATAAATAATAAATAAGTTTAAATAATCATCGTTTGTACAATTTAAGCGCACAGACATGATAATTAATAATGTTTAAATGGTAAGTGACAGCTTTATACAGTTTTTGGCATTTGATTGTTTTTCAGCGCCGTTATAGCCAACTAAAAGTAACTGAACTTAAAATCTGCAGCAAAATCGCCATATAAAGATATTAAATTGGCAATATTTCGAAAACTGAAAATTTTTGGGATATACAAACTTACCCTTATTTTTAATGCTAAATAAGAAATAATTATAAAATTTGGGTATTTCCATTTGAAAAACTAGACTTTTTGCAGTTTTTCAATTTAATTTTTAATCACCCTGTATTAATAGTTATTAAAATATTATAAAAAATCCCTTTAAGTATATCTACAACGTTTAGACATAGGTATAGGACATGGTATACAAAATCTGCTTAAAATCTTGCGTAGAATGCAAAAATGTAGTAATATATAGAGTATTCTATTTAAAATAAGCAAGTTGACACTTACTTCCGGTATAACGGGAAGTGCTACCAACCTTAGTAGACAATATTTTTATAAACTCCTTGAATGCAAGTAAGGGACAAACTATTACAAATGCAATCTCAGATCACGAGGCGCAGCTTCTGGATGTCTGGGTGACTAACGAGGAAGTGAATGATGCGGCCCCTCAGAAAAAGAGAATTTTCTCAAATTCTAAAATGTGGCATTTTAGGGAAGAAATGAAAAATATAGATTGGGGATCAGCACTTCGTTCAACAGAAGTAGATGACGCATATAATAATTTTTTTAACAACTTTTATGGTTTAATAGAATATTTCCGTTGAAAACCGCAAAGAAGCATGTTACATACAAATCTAAAGCTTGGATTACCCAAGGCATAAAAATATCATCAAAAACAAAAAGAAATTTGTACAAAAAAATGCAGAGAAGAGAAATCTCAGCCGAGAAATACAAAACATACTCGAAAGTCTTTAAATCTTTATTAAACCAGGCAAAAAGAAATCAAGAAACACTTTATATAAAAAATTCACATTGTCCAGCAAAGGCTGTCTGGGGATTGGTGAAAAAATATACAGGTAAGGGGCGGAAAAAGGAAGATGACTTTTCTGTACAAACCTTAAAATAAACTCCTGAACAATCAGACACGGAGGTATTAAACAATATCAATGAATATTATCTAAACATGTGCCCAGAACTCGATGTTGACTACAATGCAGCTTCACAAAATATAAAAAATCATAACAAAACATTGTACTTGCAACCAACTGATTCTGTGGAAGTCCTAAATATCATAAATAACTTAAAACCCAAAAAATCTGTGGGACACGACAATATACCAGTCCATCTACTAAAGTATGTGGCCGCAGAAATAGCTTCACCTTTAACACACATTATAAACTTAATGCTTACTACAGGTACTTTTCCAACCATGCTAAAGACAGCACTTAAAAGCCTATATATAAAAAAGGAGAAAAGAAATTAATAAAAAACTATAGACCAGTGGCTTTACTAAACAACATCAGCAAAGTATTTGAAAAGATCATCAATGAAAGATTGATAATCTTCCTAGAAGAAGAGGGACTTTTGTCTGATACTCAAAATGGCTTTCGCCGTAAAAAATCTACAGCAAGAGCCATTTATCAGGCTCTCTATAAGGTTCTAGAATCCCTGAATGCAGGGAAGTCCACAGTGGCCATGTGCTTAGACCTGTCGAAAGCTTTTGACAGTGTGGACCACAGGGTACTTTTGGGAAAGCTCGAAAAATATGGAGTTAGGGGCAAAGCAAACGAACTGATAAGATCCTATCTAACAAATCGAAAACAAAGTGTTATAGGAACAGACAAAAACGGCACTCGCATAACATCACGATGGGAAACAATAAAGAGAGGGGTGACACAAGGATCAATACTAGGGCCTCTCCTGTATATTATATACACAAATGAATTATCCTCCATAACTGAAAATACTGTATCGTTTGCAGATGACACGACATCATATTCACCACTAATTCTGAAGAAAATGAGAGTGAAATAGTTCTAAGCACCCTCACTCTCCTTGAAAACTGGTTTTCTACTAACAACCTCCTTTTGAACGTCGAAAAAACTAAGCTAGTAAAGTTCAATTATCAGGTGAAACATGTTGAAACGACATATCAGAATGACACAAAATCCCTAAAAACAGTAACGACAACGACATTTCTAGGATTAGAGCTGGATCATAGATTGGACTGGCGGCACCATATAGACAAATTATCAAAAAAAGTAGCGGGATACTGCTATGCTTTAAAAGTACTTTCATCCAACATAAACCCAGAAACAGCAATCATGGCATACCATGCCTATGTACACTCGCGATTGAGATATGGCATCATCTTCTGGGCCAGAGGAGTGGAGGCGGACAGAATATTTTTGCTTCAAAAGAGATGCATTCGAAACAATTTCAAGCTAAGATCCATTGAAACTTGCAAACCGAAATTCATTGACACAAAAATTCTCACTTTACAATCATTATATATATATGAAGCAGTTCTATTTGTTAAACAAAACATTACTCTATTTAACACCTGTGACAGAGAACACCACCACCCTACACGACACAAAGACAATTTAAAAGACATGAGGTGTAATTTTGCATACATACAAAGGAATGTCCATTCGTCTCTCATAAAAATATTCAACAAAATTCCTATTCAAATTAGAAAGCAAAATACTATTGCTTTAAAGCGGTATCTAAAGAGACTGCTGGTCTCGAGGGCCTACTACACCTTAGAGGAGTTTCTTACGGACAACTGTAGATCACAATTTTGTCAAATGATACCGGAAATTTTAATTGTTTTAATATGTTTTACTTGTTAGTTGAGTTTTAATTATAAACATTGTTTTATTCTAAATTTTATTTTATGTCCAACATTAGTTAAGTTTGCTTTTATTTATTATTTGACACGTCCGACGCCTCATAGGCAAAATGGACAAATAAAGATTTTTCATTTCATTTCATTTTAAAGGTGCCCATCCAAATTAAGTTAAGGAACTTAGGTAGTTCAGACATAACACAATATACAAACTGTTCTATTGTAATTTTTCAGCATTGGTATACAAATATTTCGCAAGGTCAATAGTTTTTCAATCAAATTTTTCTCATATTAATAATAGTTGCGCTGCACCCTCAAAAGAGAAAAAGTAAGTACCCCCTTGGTCAAGAGGTCAAGGGGGTAACTGTCCTCGCATACTGTCCAATTTTTATTTAGTACCTAGCTTTTTAGAAGCATTGTCACTATACAGTAGTCTCGCTGCACCAAATTGTAGCTGCAAGCCAATAACATGGACAGATAAATGTCATGTGACCAACGCCAAATTCGTGCCTGAACACTACTTTTAAATCGTTAAACCATGGATAAAATAAACACATTAAACCTTTAAGATGAATTCATATTTTAACAGGTTCAGACAGAAGCTCACTATATAAACAATATATAGAGCCTGTATAATAAGCGTAAAATATAAAAACAATCGAATAGAAATAGATTCATTATGCAACAGTTGGTTCCCTTGCTCACTAAGAACCTTAATAAATGGCCTTATTTTATTGCACCTATCACCCTTTGCCAAGACAAATTAAACTTTAATTTTAGATCTAAGAGTTAATATACTAGGGTTACCATACATCCCGGGATTTGTCATAAGTTCCCGGTGACCCAGTTTGGGCTTCTAATAACAATAAGCCATTTACCTTAGTATATTTTGTTCACTATCACGAGAATGGTCCATTTCGATAAAAAACGAAACAAAAAAATTCAATATAGCCTATTTTGATTGCAATACACCAACAAATCGACTGCATTTCGTTCAATTCTTATCCTTACCTAACATGAATAAAAAATTTTGAAAGCCCAAACACCAGTTTTGACAAAATGGTGAACACGCCTTGAACATTTTGCCCTGCGGCGTATTATAAACCATCCCGGTCTAAGCCGAAAAATGTATGGCAACCCGGAGTTAATAGCACAACTACTAGTTACGTCTTTTTAAAATTAACACTTAGATATTCTGTTATTGGCACTGACAATCCAAAAAGGAAAACTTAAAATTTAGCCCAAAATTACCCCCGAAATTACTTTTTGTTCGACCACCTATAATTTTTTTTAGTGTATCATTATTCTCTCTAGATGTAAATTGTTTCACGTCAACCGAGAATAAATTCAGCTGTATATAGGCAACTTCTATAACATGACAACAAAATTAACCTAAAACATGATTTGCGCGCTGCAAGATAACGGACTTATTACGACATTGTATTGTCTCAATTTTTGAAGTGTTAAAGATAAGACATGGAAGTTCTAAGGTACATGGCTATTTTTTTGAAAAAAAAATTCTTAGCTACGATATTAACCTTGGAAAAGTGCCTAAAAATACGCACCTTTAGTGGGCATTTTCTTATACATATTCCTATTTTTTTCAAAAAAGGGCTTTGTACCTTAGAAATACAAACATTCCTTTATTAAATTTTAAATTGGCCTGAAAAATATTTCAAATAGCCTTTCCAGAATCCTGCAGTAGCGAAACGGTGTTTTTCATCATCTAAATTTGCGAGTGGTAGAGCCTTAAATTTATAAAGAAAAAGTATTTTAGCACATACTGTGTTCGCAACCACATACCGGACAAATTATTTGTATTTGTGTGATTTAAGTACAAAAAAATCAAATTAACACAACAGCGTCAAATGGTACTTATATAAAATAATGCCACGGTGAAAACACAACTGTGAGACTATAGATCTAAATACTTCGATGGTCTAAATTTTAAACCCGTTTAGTGAATATAGGTGTAAATGTCAGTGTTCTAATTTAAACGTTATTTTTTGTAAATATTTTTCAAAATATTTGTATGTAGTAAATAGTTTTATCCAACACCTGTTAGTTATGGAGGTATTATTTTTGTCGTTTTTAGCAAATAAAACACATTAGTGAGTTATAAATCATAACTCACAAGTGACTTATAAGAAAGAAAATGTTTAAGAAGGGTTAA